>CM019072.1:8652359-9861731 GCA_009667805.1 Leptobrachium leishanense | reverse complement strand
CTCTTCTCCCCAATCACACACACACCTCTTCTCCCCAATCACACACACCTCCCTGTCACCTCTTCTCCCCAATCACACACACACCTCTTCTGCCCAATCACACACACACACCTCTTCTCCCCAATCACACCTCCGTCACCTCTTCTCCCCAATCACACCTCCGTCACCTCTTCTCCCCAATCACACACACACCTCTTCTCCCCAATCACACACCACACCTCTTCTCCCCAATCACACACACACCTCTTCTCCCCAATCACACACACACCTCTTCTCCCCAATCACACACACACCTCTTCTCCCCAATCACACACACACACCTCTTCTCCCCAATCACACACACACACACACCTCTTCTCCCCAATCACACCTCCGTCACCTCTTCTCCCCAATCACACCTCCGTCACCTCTTCTCCCCAATCACACACACACCTCTCCTCCCCAATCACACACACACACCTCTTCTCCCCAATCACACACACACCTCTTCTCCCCAATCACACACACACACAGGAGGTCCCTGTCACCTTTAAGCTGTTCAGCCATTACCCCCTCGCTCCTCTGCGGGTATCTCCCCTCACCTCCTCCTTTTTGGATCTCTTAGACACTTTCTTCTCCATTTTCGCAGCTGTCTTCTCGGCTCCCTTCACCTTCTTCTCCTTCTTGCTTTTCTTACCCATGTTTCGGTCTCTGTGCTCCTCTGTACCCGCACGGACAGGCTCACTCTCTGCCTGTACACACCAGCCACATGGGCTCCAAACAGGAAGTGAGGATCCACTTCCGCCCAAACGCAGCGGCTTAGCGGCTCCCCCTGCTGCCCGGAGGCTGAACTCACACTCCCTACTAAAGTCACCTGCTGCATCTAGGATTCCTGAGAGCAGACTGAGCAGCCAAGGCCCTCCAGATGCTTTGGAACTACATCTCCCTTGACGCTCAGTCAACCTAATTAGCGGCAAAGCATCGTGGGAGATGTAGTTACAGAACACCTGAGTGAGGGGTGACTTACTAACCTGCAGAGCATCATGGGAGATGGAGTTGCAAAACAACTGGATTGCAGTGCATGGAAGATGCCACCCTGCAGCATGTAGAATCCATACACTGCTGTGAAGGAATCCCATGTGACCTGCAATCATTTCCTTCCTCCAGCCTATGAATTATACATGTTGCAGGGCTGCACTTTTACCTGTGCTCCCCAATCCCCTCTGCATGAAATAGTGATATGTGTGCAGGAAAACATGGCCGATTTGGCAACTGTAGCTCAGCATCATAGGATATGTAGTTCCCAAACATGGGGGGGGGGGGCGCAACCTATTGAGTGGCTGAGCATCATGGGAGATGGATAAACAGTTGTGGGAATCCTCTCTGTGGCGCCTGTCTAAGAATGATACAGGTTGCTGCCTAACACCGATATGATGGCAGTGTTACACGCCTGCCGAAATAGATAGAGCAAAAGGGGGGTATATCTCTGTCGGGCGCTACCTGTATATGTGGGTCTCTCACACTTTGTAGAGTGGAGTGGGGAACCTTTAGTGATGAAATGTAATGGTGTGCGGTTGCCACATGTATTGTATCCAGTGCATATATTGATATCCAGTGAATATATTCGTGGTCTATGGTCAAAAAAAGGGTTTGGTAAAACCAATTTTGTATATATGTATGACTGCCAGATGATGAGGCAGTGTTGTTATTGGAGTAAATAATAATAGTTTCTTTTGTTAATATACACAGTAGTTCGTTTTAATCAGAAATAGGTTATCAACATATTGCCATCTAGTGTTTTTCTTAAGGTACTGCTGATGAAACCAGTTCAGTTTTAGATGGTCTGGGAATCGTTCAATCTTCTACTGCCACCTAGTGGTCTCATCCGAATCACAGTCTCGTAGAAGATGGACTCGTCACTGTCTTTCTCCTTCTCTCCTTGTCCTCATATGAAAAACAGAGAGGGGGTATACATAGCGACACTGTATATACAGAGTGTGTTGTGTGGGAAAGAGTATACACTCACGTGGTCCAGAGCCTAAATGCAGCCAGGCTCAGACGTTTAGGCTTCGCTGGTCCATAGAGGTGACCAGTTCCCTTTCTTCCTCCAAGAATCCTTTGCTGTCGCTGGGTACTTCTGGGGTTCCCTGTTCCTCCGGGCTGTTTGTCCAAAAGTGGGTGTCTAGGCAACTTATGGAGTATCCTCCAGAGTAACCACAGAGACAGGAGTCAGGGGGGTTAAAAGTAAGGGATTTAATACATAGTAATAAAACAAAAACAAAGATAAGGGTATCCAGGACGCGTTTCGCCTACATTGATATAGAAAGGGTAGTAGATACATGGAATAACCTCCCAGTGGGGGCAGTAACAGTGATATAGAAAGGTAGTAGATACTGCCCCACTGGGAGGATATTCCATGTATCTACTACCCTTTCTATATCACTGTTACTGCCCCCACTGGGAGGATATTCCATGTATCTACTACCCTTTCTATATCAATGTTACTGCCCCACTGGGAAGAAATTCCATGTATCTACTACCCATTCTATATCACTGTTACTGCTCCCACTGGGAGGATATTCCATGTAACGGTGATATAGAATGGGTAGTAGATACATGGAATATCCTCCCAGTGGAGGCAGTAACGGTGATATAGAAAGGGTAGTAGATACAGGTAATAGCCTCCCAGTGGAGGCAGTAACGGTGATATAGAAAGGGTAGTAGATACATGGAATAGCCTCCCAGTGGGGGCAGTAACAGTGATATAGAAAGGGTATTAGATACATGGAATAGCCTCCCAGTGGGGGCAGTAACAGTGATATAGAAAGGGTATTAGATACATGGAATAGCCTCCCAGTGTAAGCAGTAACAGTGATATAGAAAGGGTAGAAGATACATGGAATAGCCTCCCAGTGGAAGCAGTAACAGTGATATAGAAAGGGTAGTAGTTACATGGAATAGCCTCCCAGTGTAAGCAGTAACAGTGATATAGAAAGGGTAGAAGATACATGGAATAGCCTCCCAGTGGAAGCAGTAACAGTGATATAGAAAGGGTAGTAGATACATGGAATATCCTCCCAGTGGGGGCAGTAACAGTGATATAGAAAAGGTAGTAGATACATGGAATACCCTCCCAGTGGGAGCAGTAACAGTGATATAGAAAGGGTAGTAGATACTGCTCCCACTGGGAGGATATTCCATGTAACAGTGATATAGAAAGGGTAGTAGAAACATGGAATATCCTCCCAGTGGGGGCAGTAACAGTGATATAGAAAGGGTAGTAGATACATGGAATATCCTCCCAGTGGAGGCAGTAACGGTGATATAGAAAGGGTAGTAGATACAGGTAATAGCCTCCCAGTGGAGGCAGTAACGGTGATATAGAAAGGGTAGTAGATACATGGAATAGCCTCTAGTGGGGGCAGTAACAGTGATATAGAAAGGGTAGTAGATACATGGAATATCCTCCAGTGGGAGCAGTAACAGTGATATAGAAAGGGTATTAGAGTACATGGAATAGCCTCCCAGTGGGAGCAGTAGTGATATAGAAAGGGTAGAAGATACATGGAATAGCCTCCCAGTGGAGCAGTAACAGTGATATAGAAAGGGTAGTAGATACATGGAATATCCTCCCAGTGGGGGCAGTAACAGTGATATAGAAAGGGTAGTAGATAACATGGAATATCCTCCCAGTGGGGGCAGTAACAGTGATATAGAAAGGGTAGTAGATACATGGAATATCCTCCCAGTGGGAGCAGTAACAGTGATATAGAAAGGGTAGTAGATACTGCTCCCACTGGGAGGATATTCCATGTAACAGTGATATAGAAAGGGTAGTAGAAACATGGAATATCCTCCCAGTGGGGGCAGTAACAGTGATATAGAAAGGGTAGTAGATACTGCTCCCACTGGAGGATATTCCATGTAACAGTGATATAGAAAGGGTAGTAGATACATGGAATATCCTCCCAGTGGGGGCAGTAACAGTGATATAGAAAGTAGGGATGCACCGATACCGATACTAGTATCGGTATCGGGGCCGATATTGCCGTTTGCACGAGTACTTGTTACTCGTGCAAACGGCCCGATACATCCCGCCGATACCGGAAGCCGGCGCTGGGCCGGCTTGCCGGTATCCGCGGGGCTGGGGAAGCTGGCCGCGTGCATGAAAAGCACGCGGCCAGCGTTCCCCTCCGGCGCGCCAAATACTCACCCTTCCTGAAGGTCCGGTCTCTGGGCAGTGATGCGTTCCCGCGGCCCACTGGCGCTCCTGTGACGCGGCCTCTCGGCTGGAGGCAGCGTCACAGATGCGCCCGGCGGCCACGTGACCGCATCACTGCCCAGAGACCGGAACTTCAGGAAGGGTGAGTATTTGGCGCGCCGGAGGGGAACGCTGGCCGCGTGCTTTACAATGCACACGGCCAGCTTCCCCAGTGTTCGAGGTGGGGGTAAATCCATGAGACCTGGGGGAAAAATCGATGAGAGCTGCGGGCAAATCCATGAGAGCTGGGGCAAATCCATGAGACCTGGGGGCCAATCCATGAGACCTGGGGGCAAATCCATGAGACCTGGGGGCCAATCCATGAGACCTGGGGGCAAATCCATGAGACCTGGGGGCCAATCCATGAGACCTGCGGGCCAATCCATGAGACCTGGGGGCAAATCCATGAGACCTGGGGGCCAATCCATGAGACCTGGGGGCAAATCCATGAGACCTGGGGGCCAATCCATGAGACCTGGGGGCAAATCCATGAGACCTGGGGGAAAATCCATGAGACCTGGAGGACATCCATGTGAGCTGGGGCAAACCCATGTGACCTGGGGGCAAATCCATGAGACCTGGGGGCAAATCCATGAGACCTGGGGCAAATCCATGTGAGCTGCGGTCAATCTCATATAAATTTTTATATGAGGTCTGTTCCTATTGGAAAGCGTCACATGACATTAAATAAAAGTATCATCTACTACCCTTTCTATATCACTGTTACTGCTCCCACTGGGAGGATATTCCATGTAACAGTGATATAGAAAGGGTAGTAGATACATGGAATAGCCTCCCAGTGGGGGCAGTAACAGTGATATAGAAAGGGTAGTAGATACATGGAATAGCCTCCCAGTGGGAGCAGTAACAGTGATATAGAAAGGGTAGTAGATACATGGAATAGCCTCCCAGTGGGAGCAATAAAATAACAGTAATATAAAAATAATCTGTTAGAGATAAAATAGATGCAAGGAAAGTCTTGATTTAGAATCTCAGTTGTAAAAACATGGGAAATATTTAATAACTGTCTAAAATGGTTAATTTTGGAGCTGCATTTTAATTTGTAGCCAGGAGAGGGCAGCATTGTACCGTGGTTAAATCCATTGCCCCCACTGTCATATCCAGGGTGTGCCACCAGGGGTCAGTGTATGCCCCTCCTTTCCTGTGTGACATGTGCCAGGCTGCATGATGTAAGAGCAGGGCAGGTGTTGCATCATTGTCTTGTGTGAGGTTATTACTGCTGCAATCCGTGGAATGAGAGAATTGTAAAATAGCGGGGTGTGTCCATTGCTGAAATGAATGTGATGCACTAATAAACCATTATGACGCATTGCCGCTTCGCTTTGTTTGCAGTGGGGATCTGCACATGTCATACACCTGGTCCTTTTATTGAATTCGCTCCGGGCTCCGGATTAATGAACCCTTTACAAATCCCTCGCTCTGCGTCTTATACGACATGTTATTAAACAAAACAAGCACATTCTGCCGTTACTGGAGAGACACAGTGATGATTAGCAGCTAGCGGCGCGTCCCGCTACATACATCAAGTCCCGAATATAACAATGACAAACATAAGAATAAAAAGACATGCACGATATAATGTTACATAAAACACACAAACGAGTCAGCGCGCACAGAGGAAATATATTGTGATATAGACAAAATGTATCCTGTCATGTGCTCAAACCCCTCTGTCCCTTTGCTCTCATAATGACCCACAATTGTGACCCTGCCATATATTGAGGGTGTGCGGGTGTCTTTTTAGGGTCTCCTCCATATATTGAGGGTGTGCGGGTGTCTTTTTAGGGGTTCCTCCATATATTGAGGGTGTGCGGGTGTCTTTTTAGGGGTTCCTCCATATATTGAGGGTGTGCGGGTGTCTTTTTAGGGGCTCCTCCATATATTCAGGGTGTGCGGGTGTCTTTTTAGGGTCTCCTCCATATATTGAGGGTGTGCGGGTGTCTTTTTAGGGGCTCCTCCATATATTGAGGGTGTGCGAGTGTCTTTTTAGGGGTTCCTCCATATATTCAGGGTGTGTGGGTGTCTTTTTAGGGGTTCCTCCATATATTGAGGGTGTGCGGGTGTCTTTTAGGGTCTCCTCCATATATTGAGGGTGTGCGGGTGTCTTTTTAGGGGTTCCTTCATATATTCAGGGTGTGCGGGTGTCTTTTTAGGGGTTCCTCCATATATTCAGGGTGTGCGGGTGTCTTTTTAGGGGTTCCGCCATATATTCAGGGTGTGCGGGTTTCATTTTAGGGGCTCCTCCATATATTCAGGGTGTGCGGGTGTCTTTTTAGGGGCTCCTCCATATATTCAGGGTGTGCGGGTGTCTTTTTAGGGGCTCCGCCATACATTCAGGGTGTGCGGGTGTCTTTTTAGGGGCTCCTCCATATTTTCAGGGTGTGTGGGTGTCTTTAGGGGCTCCTCCATATATTCAGGGTGTGGGTGTCTTTTTAGGGGTTCCTCCATATATTCAGGATGTGCGGGTGTCTTTTTAGGGGCTCCTCTGTATATTCAGGGTGTGCGGGTGTCTTTTTAGGGGCTCCTCTGTATATTCAGGGTGTGCGGGTGTCTTTTTAGGGGCTCCTCCATATAATCAGGGTGTGCGGGTGTCTCTTTAGGGGCTCCTCCATATATTCAGGGTGTGCGGGTGTCTTTTTAGGGGATCCTCCATATATTCAGGGTGTGCGGGTGTCTTTTTAGGGATTCCTCCATATATTCAGGGTGTGCGGGTGTCTTTTTAGGGGCTCCTCCATATATTCAGGGTGTGCGGGTGTCTTTTTAGGGGCTCCTCCATATATTCAGGGTGTGCGGGTGTCTTTTTAGGGGCTCCTCCATATATTCAGGGTGTGCGGGTGTTTTTTTAGGGGCTTCCTCCATATATTCAGGGTGTGCGGGTGTCTTTTTAGGGGCTCCTCCATATATTCAGGGTGTGGCGGGTGTCTTTTTAGGGGCTCCTCCATATATTCAGGGTGTGCGGGTGTCTTTTTAGGGGCTCCTCCATATATTCAGGGTGTGCGGGTGTCTTTTTAGGGGCTCCTCCATATATTCAGGGTGTGCGGGTGTCTTTTTAGGGGCTCTTCCAGGTGTCAAGTCCTAAAATAGAAGTGTGGGAACTCACCAGAATTGCAGTTTTATATATTGGTTAATATATGAATATATTCCATGTGAAAGACGACACTCGCGGGATTTGCATAAACATTTCTTCTTTATTTATGCGTTCAGCAAGCGTTGATCATTTGTTAAATAAAGAAAATTTGTTTATTCACGTCCCGTGACTGTCGTCTTTCACATGGAATATAATGAGCCAGACGAGCACCAGGCGTTAATCACTGGGAGTCTCGAGAGCAAGATTTGAAGTTTACTATATATATTGTATCAGCGTGATTGGGGGCAGGGTGGTAGACCAAAGGTTTATCGGCAGGCGAATGGAGAACTCCATTTTTCCCCTATAGGGTTAACTCATAGCCGATACCTCATTAGTCCAGCGACTATATCACAATATATATATATATATACTCACCATTTAGCAGTTATGATCTCACACTTAACAGACACACACACTCATCATATATATTTATGTATTTATGTGTATTTTAGCAAAACTATCAGGTCTATTCAAAGAAAGGTGAAACTCAGGAGAACTGGCAGGAGAATTTTAAATTCTAGGTCAAAATAGCCAAAAAGGAAAAATTCTCCCATTTATCTCACTTTCCATATTGGCTATTTGCTCTAGATTTTTCTCTTCTTCTGCCAGTTCTCCTGGCTTTCACCTTTCTTTGAATAGACCTGTAAATTATCAGGGTTATTCAGAGAGAGGTGAAACCAGGAGAATGACTGGAGAAGTGAAAATTCTAGGTCAAAATAGCAAAACCAGAATAATTCTCCATTTATCTCACTTTCCAAATCGGCTACTTTGACCTAGAATTTTCACTTCTCCAGTCATTCTCCTGGTTTTAACCTTTCTCTGAATAACCCTGTATAACCATGTAAATTCATTGTGATTTAACAGGGAATATACTTGATCGTTCACCTAAAAACAAGCTTTACAGTGCGTGGGACCGATGGGAACTCAGTTCTCTCTGCAAAAATAGTGGTGAGTATCATTTTAGGGGCTCCTCCATATATTCAGGGTGTGCGGGTGTCTTTTTAGGGGCTCCTCCATATATTCAGGGTGTGCGGGTGTCTTTTTAGGGGCTCCTCCATATATATTCAGGTGTGCGGGTGTCTGTTTAGGGCCTCCATATATTCAGGGTGTGCGGGTGTCTTTTTTAGGGGCTCCTCCATATATTCAGGTGTGCGGGTGTCTTTTTTAGGGCTCCTCCATATATTCAGGGTGTGCGGGTGTCTTTAGGGGCTTCTCCATATATTCAGGGTGTGCGGGTGTCTTTTTAGGGGCTCCTCCATATATTCAGGGTGTGGGGTGTCTTTTAGGGGCTCCTCCATATATTCAGGGTGTGCGGGTGTTATTTGGGGCTCCTCCATATATTCAGGGTGTGCGGGTTTGTCTTTTTTAGGGGCTCCTCCATAATTCAGGGTGTGCGGGTGTTTTTTTGGGGCTTCCTCCATTATATTCAGGGTGTGCGGGTGTCTTTTTAGGGGCTCCTCCATATATTCAGGGTGCGGGGTGTCTTTTAGGGGCTCCTCCATATATTCAGGGTGTGCGGGTGTCTTTTAGGGGCTCCTCCATATATTCAGGGTTGTGTGGGTGTCTTTTTAGGGGCTCCTCCATATATTCAGGGTGTGGTGGGTGTCTTTTTTAGGGGCTCCTCCATATATTCAGGGTGTGTGGGTGTCTCTTTAGGGGCTCCTCCATATATTCAGGTGTGTGGTGGTCTTTTTAGGGGCTCCTCCATATATTCAGGGTGTGTGGGTCTTCTTTTGGGGCTCTCCATATATTCAGGGTGTCGGGGTGTCTATAGGGGCCTCCATATATTCAGGGTGTGCGGGTGTCTTTTTAGGGTCTCCTCCATATATTCAGGGTGTGCGGGTGTCTTTTTCGGGGCTACGCCATATATTCAGGGTGTGCGGGTGTCTTTTTAGGGGCTCCTCCATATATTCAGGGTGTGCGGGTCTTTTTAGGGGCTCTCCATATATTCAGGGTGTGCGGGTGTCTTTTTAGGGGCTCCTCCATATATTCAGGGTGTGTGGGTGTCTTTTTAGGGGCTCCGCCATATATTCAGGGTGTGCGGGTGTCTTTTTAGGGTCTCCTCCATATATTCAGGGTGTGCGGGTGTCTTTTTCGGGGCTACGCCATATATTCAGGGTGTGCGGGTGTCTTTTTAGGGGTTCCTCCATATATTCAGGGTGTGTTGGTGTCTTTTTAGGGGCTCCTCCATATATTCAGGGTGTGCGGGTCTTTTTAGGGTCTCCTCCATATATTCAGGGTGTGCGGGTGTCTATAGGGGCTCCTCCATATTTTCAGGGTGTGTGGGTGTATAACAGAGCTGTAAAGCAGTAACATTTTCAGCAAGGAGTTTTTAATCTATAATACAGGTCTCTCACCTCTGCTCTAAATCCTAATATATATGACTATTTATATAGCAATAACATATGCTGCGGCGCACACACAGAGTCCTGCTAAATGGCAAATAATGCTGATAGTGTCACCTTGACCCCTCATAGGAATTTCTTTTTCTGCAGATCTCCCTGTTTGAACTGAAGCACATTGTTATCTCTCCATTCTGCTGATTAGGTTTATCCAGGTAACAGAATGAGGGACATGGCTCTGCAGGGGGTGTGAAGGAGAGACATGGCTCTGCAGGGGGTGTGAAGGAGAGACATGGTTCTGCAGAGGTTGCGAAGGAGGGACATGACTCTGCACAGGGTGTGAAGGAGGGACATGGCTCTGCAGAGGATGTGAAGGAGGGGCATGGCTCTGCAGGGGGTGTGAAGGAGAGACATGGCTCTGCAGAGATTGTAAGGAGGGACATGGCTCTGCAGAGGATGTGAAGGAGGGGCATGGCTCTGCAGGGGGTGTGAAGGAGGGACATGGCTCTGCATCGAGTATGAAGGAGGGACATGGCTCTGCAGGGGGTGTGAAGGAGGGACATGGCTCTGCAGAGGGTGTGAAGGAGGGGCTGGCTCTGCAGGGGGTGTGAAGTATGGACATGGCTCTGCAGGGGTTGTGATAGAGGGACGTGGCTCTGCAGTGTATCAATATGTATGGAACCAGCAACATTTATGCAGGAGGTGTGAAGGAGGGACAAGAAAGAGGGACTAGGCGCTGCAGAGGGTGTGAAGGAGGGACAGGGCTCTGCAGGGAGTATGAAGGAGGGACATGGCTCTGCAGGGGGTATGAGGAAGGGATGGGGCTCTGCATGGGAGATGAACAACGGACTTGGCACTGAAGAGGATATGAATGAGGTAAAGACTTCTGCAGAAGAATGCAGTCTGAAAAGGGCTCTGCAGGGGTTATAAGGGCAGTACAGGGCTCTGCGGAGGGTATAAGGGTAAGATAGTGCATATGAGGGCAGTACGGGGCTCTGATGAGGTTATAAGGGTAAGATAGTACATATGAGGGCAGTAAGGGACACATCGAGGCCCAGAGGACACATCGAGGCTCAGAGGACACATTGAGGCTTGGAGGACACGTCGAGTCCCGGTGGACACATCGAGTCCCGGAGGACACATCGAGGCCCAGAGGACACATCGAGGCTTGGAGGACACTTTGAGGCTTGGAGGACACATCGAGTCCCGGTGGACACATCGAGTCCCGGAGGACACAACGAGTCCCGGAGGACACATCGAGTCCCGGAGGACACATCGAGTCCCGGTGGACACATCGAGTCCCGGAGGACACATCGAGTCCCAGAGGACACATTGAGGCTCGGAGGACACATCGAGTCCCGGAGGACACATCGAGTTGGAGGACACATCGAGTCCCGGAGGACACATCGAGGCTCGGAGGACACATCGAGTCCGGAGGACACATCGAAGTCCCGGAGGACACATCGAGGCTCAGAAGACACATCGAGGCTCAAAGGATTCGCTGCCAAACTCACTATAATTAGCAGCCCTGGGAAACCTGTATGCATATATACACAACACTCGCATTGTGGGCCCTGTAAGATATTTTTTTATGCGTCTGCCCGTCCCACCGGGTTCCTCTACAGGTCAAGTCCATCCCTGAGCAGCCTTCTGCCATTCCTAGAGGTCCCCCGGCCTCCCGTTTCCCGGCGGGGCCCCCGCTGCTCCACACAATGCAGACAATGTCGCCAATTCACTTTTACACGCCGAGTTCCGTCCATAAATAAAAGGAAATAAAGCTGCGTCGGCTCGATCTCGCCGGTCCCACCTCCTGAAGAAGTTCAAAGCTCGACATCACAGTCTGTTTTCCCGGCAGGAAGAGGCCAGATGAAAATACGGAGGACGCCCGCCGAGACGGAAAGGGGTCGTGGAGGGGATGTAAAATCAAGGTCAGGAGTTGAAGAAATCGTACGGGCGGCTGTCTCCGTCAGGAAAACGAGATTCCTAAAGCCGTCGCTCACCGTCATTGGGCTTAACGGGGCCGAGACGGGCCTTCTGTGACATCCAACCAAGACGCCTGAAGAGTGTGACCCATCACATCCCGAGAGGTCGAGAACCAAGCAAGGACAGCCCTGCTTTATGGTTAATATCAACGAACCTAAGGCGTTATAATGACATGCTTGTGGCCGCCCATAGAGAGGTACGCCCAGGGCCCTAACTTTTTAGGGTCCCCACACTGGGAAAAAACAATTGAGCAGCTCACATGGGGACTGAGGAGGGACATGGGCGCCACCGGAGCCACCAGAGGTGGGGAGGGAATTCCCTGATGCACACACCGCTCACAGTCTGGACCACCAGGGAAAACAAGAATGGAGGAACGTCCCCAGCCATGCTTTGCCATGGGCCCCACAAAGGCTTTGGGCGCCCTGGATATCAGCAGGTTTCACGCGGCTGGACGGTGCAGGCCTCTTATGTGGTTTCATCGGCATTCTTTCACCTTGAAGCCAAGGGTCAGTGCGGCGTTTGATGTGGCTTCTGAAAGGCAGTGAAGCGATGTGATTGGCCGTGTCAGGGTAAACGTCGCGCTTCGCATGAGTCGAATGGGATCGGATTCGCACCATAATCCCCGGGGTTGACTTTTTCGTTTGCTCTTTTTTTTTTTCCTCCAGGTTCTATTTGATTTTCCAAACTTTGTGCAAACAAGCGGAGGACGCCGCGATCCCTCGTGACATCACTTCCCTTTTATTCTTTTATGATATAATGAGACGGTTCCGGATAATGATTAAAAAATACACAACGCATAGGGTTCCTCTTCCAACAGACGAGTGATCATTATGAGTACATCGGCCCCACTACTAACGACAACCGCTGTTACAGCAGGGGCCAACAACCATTGGCTCTCCAGATATTTCGGGACTTCATTTCCCATGATGTTCACTCAACCTAATGAGTGGCTGAGCATCATGGGAGATGTAGTTCCAAAAGATCTGCAGGGCCAAGGACGTTGACCCCTGCCTTACAGTGTCCTTGTATACCTTGTATCGGAAAGGGATTCTTTTATCAAAAGCGGATCGTATTTCATTTGTCGTTTATGGTCGATTGAATCAGTCTATAATTTAAAATAAGTATCGTCCGCTACTCGCTGATATTTTTGTCGATAAATCGAGCCGATGTTAGCTCACTCATAACACCGCAGGGGTCTAGTCGAGGGAGAATATTGGGAAGGCAGTTCCTCCAGTATTTTTGCAGAGGGAAATGTGTTTAATCATAGAGTTCTCTGTTATTCTGGTCACAATAAATATTGGATTTATCATATATTTTTTCTCAAATTCACATCGATACGTAAATATATACGATTCTAGTGAGTGTTTGCTTTACGTTCCAGGTGATAAGAGCTTCTGCTAACTGGGGGTGCAGAGATCTTGGAGTTCCCACACCAAAGGGGTTATCCAAAGAGCACCGAAATTTTGGTGCCATTTTAATCCGGCGCAGTGCGAGGAATTCAGCATTCACCGCAGGGTCCCTAAAGTGCGCTGATTAAACCCACCGAACGCAGCCGCAAACCGCTAACGCATCTGAAAAATCACTGAACGCATCTGATAAATCAACAAAAAAAACAACAAAAGCATCTGATAAACCGCCGAACGCAGCCAACGATCCGCCGGACAGACCGCCGAACGCAGCCAGCGATCCGCAGAACAGACCACCGAATGCAGCCAACGATCCGACGGACAGACCGCCGAACGCAGTCAACGATCCGCCGGACAGACCGCCGAACGCAGCCAACGATCCGCCGGACAGACCGCCGAACGCAGCCGCCGGACAGACTGCCGAACGCCGCTGAAAAATATGCTGACCAGCTCCGAACAGGGGTATAAAAAAATAAAAAAGACGCAACTTTTAAAAGGAGTTTTTTAAAAAACAAATGCATGGAAATAATATATAAGGTCGTATGAATAACAATAAAAATGTCTGTTACAGAAAGAAACAAAAATTCTCTTGAAAAATCCAGAAAAATGCCTAAAAAATTCTGAAAAATTTATTTATAAAAAGTCTTTTTGCTGCAAATAAAAAGAATAAACAGTTAAATAAAAAAAGATAAAAACTGAGATTTTTTTTACATTGAAGCCTATGGGATTCGCCTGTCGAACAAAACCACTGAAATACTAGGCATTTCGCCATCTTTCCACTGCTGTTCAGTGTTCTCTGAATAGATTAACCATTACATCTCCATGGGGGATTTCACTGCCGCCGAATTACATGTATTTCACTGGCAATTTGCCAATATTTGGCGAATTGACAGCTTTTTTGAATAGCCGAATAGTCACGAAATTGCACCGTACGGGGAAATGCAACGTTCGGTGCAATTCAGCTGTCTCTGAATAGCCCCTTTATTTTATTTAGGACTTGACCCCGGCATAAAAAGGAGCCAGTAATGGTTAATTTTTCCTTTTGCAGCTCCCCGTTTCGAATAAGCGCCTGGATTTCTAACATTTATGCCTCCTTTAGGAAAAAGATCCACTGGATCCTTTGAGGTGATAGATCCACCAGGAAGAGAAAAAATCCAGCTTGGAAAATCGGTGCCAGATGGAAAGAAAGTCCAAGCACCATCATGTTAGGAACAAAGTGATAAAACAAATAATATTGATGGTAATCATCTCTTAAGAGCGGGGACGCTAAGCCTGTGTCAATCCACGTAAAACCCCGACGCTAACACGTATGTAAAAGGCTTTCACTGGCTCCACGCAGGCAGAAGAGGGTTCCACATGAATGATCGATGAGCTCGGATCACTGAGCAGAGATGTTTTGTATCTGATCCATCGAGAGACACCATGTGAAATGAACCCGGTGATAGCCAGGCTGACCCCAGGCTCCAAGGCCTCCTCTTATATGTGTTTACTTATGTATACAGGGCTGCCATCACGCAGGGGAGGGGGTGACCTTGCCATGATATGTTCAGGGGTCCACTGGCTGCAGGGAGACCTGGCCAAACCCTGTGCAGAGTGCCAAACATGTAAGCGTCCCTCCATGACACTCAGAGCCGGCCCACCCAGTTATCAACAAATTTCCCGGTGGGCCGCAGCATTTGGGGGCCAAAATGTTTTATTTTTAATTTGATTGCTGAAATGGGCAGCTGAGGGAAAGGGGGGCCTCGACCAGTGCTTCAGAAAGGGCCCCCCAGAATATCAGTGGCAGCCTTGCATCATACAGCAAGACCCTATTACCGCTCCATATAAAGTATACATGGCTTCCAATAAGTGTGTTCCGAGATTTGCAACGCCTCGCGGCTTCCCCCATCAGAATCCAAAGATGAAATGCTGCACACAGACTCAGCTTGCCTTAATAAACCCAGTCTGGTGAAAGAAGCATTTTAGCAACTGGAACAACTTGCTTGTTTTCTGCCTACAAGGAGTTAACACTGTGTATTCAGACGCTGTCAGCATCCAGCATCCTATACACACTGTATCTTCCTGGCTGGCAGTGAGACGGGGAGAAAGTCTCTGCTTTGTTCAGTGTTAAGGAGGGGAGGGGAGGGTTATAGAGATCAGGTTACATAACAGGGATGGAAGCAGAAAAGAAGCAAGAACACCCGCACACCCTGAATATATGGAGGAGCCCCTGAAAATACACCCGCACACCCTGAATATATGGAGGAGCCCCTAAAAAGACACCCCCACACCCTGAATATATGGAGGAGCCCCTAAAAAGACACCCGCACACCTTGAATATATGGAGGAGTCCCTAAAAAGACCCGCACACCCCGAATATATGGAGGAGCCCCTAAAAATACACCCGCACACCCTGAATATATGGAGGAGCCCCTAAAAAGACACCCCCACACCCTGAATATATGGAGGAGCCCCTAAAAAGACAACCGCACACCCTGAATATATGGAGGAGCCCCTAAAAAGACACCCGCACACCCTGAATATATGGAGGAGCCCCTAAAAAGACACCCGCACACCCTGAATATATGGAGGAGCCCCTAAAAAGACACCAACACACCCTGAAAATATGGAGGAGCCCCTAAAATGACACCCGCACACCCCGAATATATGGAGGAGCCCCTAAAAAGACACACCCCACACCCTGAAAATATGGAGGAGCTCCTAAAAAGACACCCCACACCCTGAATATATGGAGGAGCCCCTACAAAGACACCCGCACACCCTGAATATATGGAGGAGCCCCTAAAAAGACACCCGCACACCCCGAATATATGGAGGAGCCCCTAAAAAGACACACGCACACCCTGAAAATATGGAGGAGCCCCTAAAAAGACACCCGCACACCCTGAATATATGGAGGAGCCCCTACAAAGACACCCGCACACCCTGAATATATGGAGGAGCCCCTAAAAAGACACCCGCACACCCTGAATATATGGAGGAGCCCCTACAAAGACACCCGCACACCCTGAATATATGGAGGAGCCCCTAAAAAGACACCCGCACACCCTGAATATATGGAGGAGCTCCTAAAAAGAACACACGCACACCCTGAATATATAGAGGAGCCCCTAAAAAGACATCCGCACACCCTGAATATATGGAGGAGCCCCTAAAAAGACACCCGCACACCCTGAATATATGGAGGAGCCCCTAAAAAGACACCCGCACACCATGAATATATGGAGGAGCCCCTAAAAAGACACCCACACACCCTAAATATATGGAGGAGCCCCTAAAAGACACCCACACACCCTGAATATATGGAGGAACCCCTAAAGACACCCACACACCCTGAATATATGGAGGAACCCCTAAAAGACACCCGCACACCCTGAATATATGGAGGAATCCCTAAAAAGACACCCCACAACACCCTGAATATATGGAGGAGCCCCTAAAAAGACACCACCACACACCCTGAATATATGGAGGAACCCCTAAAGACACCCACACACCCTGAATATATGGAGGAGCCCCTAAAAGACACCTGCACACCCTAAATATATGGAGAAGCCCCTAAAAAGACACCCGCACACCCTGAATATATGGAGGAGCCCATTAAAAAGACACCCGCACACCCTGAATATATGGAGGAATCCCTAAAAAGACACCCGCACACCCTGAATATATGGAGGAGCCCCTAAAAAGACACCCGCACACCCTGAATATATGGAGGAGCCCCTAAAAAGACACCCGCACACCCTGAATATATGGAGGAACCCCTAAAAAGACACCCACACACCCTGACTATATATATCTTAAGGTCCTAAAAAAGACAAGTATTAGGAAAGAAAACATGGAAAGGGGGTTTTGGTTCCAAAATAGAGCCTGTCCTTGCTAAATAGTAACACTTGGGTGGTTTGATACAGGAGTCAATATTTTTCCCTCACATGGTTTGCACTGTGTGTGTGTGAAGTCTGTGATGCTGTAACAAGTGAAATGATCCATTGCTCGCGCCTCTCCAGATGTAACTCCATCCTCCCAATTAATTATTTTGCAAAATATGACCTAAATGCGGAAGAAAAACCCCCATAAAATTCCATTCACAAGGTATCAGACATGTAGAGCAGGAGCCTCAAGGGCCATTGTTGAAGGAAACCTGTCCCTGTCACGATCAGCTATGCCTGGAATGTGGAAAAGGAAGATGGAACACAACGGATACATTTTATACAGCAAGTTTGGGGTAATTGCTACAAAAACCATGGAATGTTTGTCAATAAAGAAACCCTAAAGCAGCGGCGGCGAATCTTGGCACTCCATATATTTATAAACCACATGTCCCATAATGCTCAGCTATTTATAAGAGTAACTAAGCATCATGGAACGTGTAGTTCTGAAACATCTGGGGGGGGGGACAAGGTCCTACAGAATCATCCGTAGGCTTGAAAGGGGATATTTACAAAGAGGGGAACGAGCGGAGAACAGAGTGGGAATTTAAGCCGGAAATATTGGAATATGAACATTTTTCCATATTGATTATTTTGACTAAAATTTGCAGGGTTGAAATTCTCCCCCAATTTTGAGAAAACGGTTAGAAATGTCACCACGACGCTGTGAATATACAGATTTCAAGGTATCACTGCATTAAAATGGAATTTTGGACATAGATCTTCATTCCGGTGGCCACAAACACCCTGTGACTTGCTTCTGCATCTTAGTGCGTCGGTTCATAAGCTGGTAATCCAGACTCGACGTCTCAGCGCCTCGCTATACCCAGCGATAATGAGGCAGAGTAATTTGTTAATCAGAAGATTGAAATAAAAAAAATGAAAGAATTAAAGGATTAGCTGAAGGCAAGTAAAGCTATTCCTGCAGGGACCATTTCCAGCCTCATAAACTGCTGTGTATGGTTAGGAGTGAGCCTGGCTGTCTGCCTCCCTGTGCTAGAACTGCTCACCTTTTCACAGAAATCAAAGCATTTAAAGGGGCTTATTCACTAAATAGTGAGCTGGCAATTTGACATCCAATGATGGTCAGAGGGCATGAGGAAATGAAAAGATTTAGGAATTAGAGGGCATTGAAATGCTGGTTTAAGAAGGATGAATATAAAGCTGTGAATAGATAATATGTATCTATTTATCAATCTATTCCCTTGTCTATGTATTCCTTTATTCTTTCTCTATCTATCTATCTATGGCTATCTATCATCGATCTGTGGCTATCTATCTATCATCGATCTGTGGCTATCTATCTATCATCGATCTGTGGCTATCTATCATCGATCTGTGGCTATCTATCATTGATCTGTGGCTATCTATCTATCATCGATCTGTGGCTATCTATCTATCATCGATCTGTGGCTATCTATCATCGATCTGTGGCTATCTATCTCTCATCGATCTGTGGCTATCTATCTATCATCGATCTGTGGCTATCTATCATCAATCTGTGGCTATCTATCATCGATCTGTGGCTATCTATCTATCATCGATCTGTGGCTATCTATCATCAATCTGTGGCTATCTATCTATCATCGATCTGTGGCTATCTATCTATCATCGATCTGTGGCTATCTATCATCGATCTGTGGCTATCTATCTATCATCGATCTGTGGCTATCTATCTATCATCGATCTGTGGCTATCTATCATCAATCTGTGGCTATCTATCTATCATCGATCTGTGGCTATCTATCATTGATCTGTGGCTATCTATCTATCATCGATCTGTGGCTATCTATCTATCATCGATCTGTGGCTATCTATCATCGATCTGTGGCTATCTATCTCTCATCGATCTGTGGCTATCTATCTATCATCGATCTGTGGCTATCTATCATCAATCTGTGGCTATCTATCATCGATCTGTGGCTATCTATCTATCATCGATCTGTGGCTATCTATCATCGATCTGTGGCTATCTATCATCGATCTGTGGCTATCTATCTATCATCGATCTGTGGCTATCTATCTATCATCGATCTGTGGCTATCTATCATCGATCTGTGGCTATCTATCTCTCATCGATCTGTGGCTATCTATCTATCATCGATCTGTGGCTATCTATCATCAATCTGTGGCTATCTATCTATCATCGATCTGTGGCTATCTATCTATCATCGATCTGTGGCTATCTATCATCGATCTGTGGCTATCTATCTATCATCGATCTGTGGCTATCTATCTATCATCGATCTGTGGCTATCTATCATCAATCTGTGGCTATCTATCTATCATCGATCTGTGGCTATCTATCATTGATCTGTGGCTATCTATCTATCATCGATCTGTGGCTATCTATCATCGATCTGTGGCTATCTATCATCGATCTGTGGCTATCTATCTCTCATCGATCTGTGGCTATCTATCTATCATCGATCTGTGGCTATCTATCATCAATCTGTGGCTATCTATCATCGATCTGTGGCTATCTATCTATCATCGATCTGTGGCTATCTATCATCGATCTGTGGCTATCTATCTATCATCAATCTGTGGCTATCTATCATCGATCTGTGGCTATCTATCTATCATCGATCTGTGGCTATCTATCATCAATCTGTGGCTATCTATCTATCATCGATCTGTGGCTATCTATCATCGATCTGTGGCTATCTATCTCTCATCGATCTGTGGCTATCTATCATCAATCTGTGGCTATCTATCTATCATCAATCTGTGGCTATCTATCATCGATCTGTGGCTATCTATCTCTCATCGATCTGTGGCTATCTATCATCAATCTGTGGCTATCTATCTCTCATCGATCTGTGGCTATCTATCTCTCATCGATCTGTGGCTATCTCTATCATCAATCTGTGGCTATCTATCTATCATCGATCTGTGGCTATCTATCTATCATCGATCTGTGGCTATCTATCATCGATCTGTGGCTATCTATCTATCATCAATCTGTGGCTATCTATCATCGATCTGTGGCTATCTATCTATCATCGATCTGTGGCTATCTATCTCTCATCGATCTGTGGCTATCTCTATCTATCATCGATCTGTGGCTATCTATCATCAATCTGTGGCTATCTATCTATCATCAATCTGTGGCTATCTATCATCGATCTGTGGCTATCTATCATCGATCTGTGGCTATCTATCATCGATCTGTGGCTATCTATCATCGATCTGTGGCTATCTATCATCAATCTGTGGCTATCTATCATCGATCTGTGGCTATCTATCATTGATCTGTGGCTATCTATCTATCATCGATCTGTGGCTATCTATCTATCATCGATCTGTGGCTATCTATCATCGATCTGTGGCTATCTTCTCTCATCGATCTGTGGCTATCTATCTATCATCGATCTGTGGCTATCTATCATCGATCTGTGGCTATCTATCTATCATCGATCTGTGGCTATCTATCTCTCATCGATCTGTGGCTATCTATCATCGATCTGTGGCTATCTATCTATCATCGATCTGTGGCTATCTATCTATCATCGATCTGTGGCTATCTATCTATCATCGATCTGTGGCTATCTATCATCGATCTGTGGCTATCTATCATCGATCTGTGGCTATCTATCATCGATCTGTGGCTATCTATCTATCATCGATCTGTGGCTATCTATCTATCATCGATCTGTGGCTATCTATCTATCATCGATCTGTGGCTATCTATCTATCATCGATCTGTGGCTATCTATCATCGATCTGTGGCTATCTATCATCAATCTGTGGCTATCTATCATCGATCTGTGGCTATCTATCATCAATCTGTGGCTATCTATCTATCATCAATCTGTGGCTATCTATCTATCATCGATCTGTGGCTATCTATCATCGATCTGTGGCTATCTATCTATCATCAATCTGTGGCTATCTATCATCGATCTGTGGCTATCTATCTATCATCGATCTGTGGCTATCTATCATCAATCTGTGGCTATCTATCATCGATCTGTGGCTATCTATCATTGATCTGTGGCTATCTATCTATCATCGATCTGTGGCTATCTATCATCGATCTGTGGCTATCTATCATCGATCTGTGGCTATCTATCTATCATCGATCTGTGGCTATCTATCTATCATCGATCTGTGGCTATCTATCATCGATCTGTGGCTATCTATCATCGATCTGTGGCTATCTATCATCGATCTGTGGCTATCTATCATTGATCTGTGGCTATCTATCTATCATCGATCTGTGGCTATCTATCTATCATCGATCTGTGGCTATCTATCATCGATCTGTGGCTATCTATCTCTCATCGATCTGTGGCTATCTATCTATCATCGATCTGTGGCTATCTATCATCGATCTGTGGCTATCTATCTATCATCGATCTGTGGCTATCTATCTCTCATCGATCTGTGGCTATCTATCATCGATCTGTGGCTATCTATCTATCATCGATCTGTGGCTATCTATCTATCATCGATCTGTGGCTATCTATCTATCATCGATCTGTGGCTATCTATCATCGATCTGTGGCTATCTATCATCGATCTGTGGCTATCTATCATCGATCTGTGGCTATCTATCTATCATCGATCTGTGGCTATCTATCTATCATCGATCTGTGGCTATCTATCTCTCATCGATCTGTGGCTATCTATCTCTCATCGATCTGTGGCTATCTCTCATCGATCTGTGGCTATCTATCTATCATCGATCTGTGGCTATCTATCTATCATCGATCTGTGGCTATCTATCATCGATCTGTGGCTATCTATCTATCATCGATCTGTGGCTATCTATCATCAATCTGTGGCTATCTATCTATCATCGATCTGTGGCTATCTATCTATCATCGATCTGTGGCTATCTATCATCAATCTGTGGCTATCTATCATCGATCTGTGGCTATCTATCTATCATCGATCTGTGGCTATCTATCATCGATCTGTGGCTATCTATCATCGATCTGTGGCTATCTATCTATCATCGATCTGTGGCTATCTATCTATCATCGATCTGTGGCTATCTATCTATCATCGATCTGTGGCTATCTATCTATCATCGATCTGTGGCTATCTTTTTTTTTTTTTGTGAAAGGATTTTACCAGGAAGGATACATTGAGATTTCTCTCGTTTTCAAGTATGTCCTGGGTGGCGAGTATGTACCGTTAGGTGTCTTGCCAAGGACACTTACTGGAGAGGTTGCTCGCTGGGATCGAACCCATGACTCCACAGGCTCTCTCCATGCAGAGCGGTGACAATACCTCTACTCCACCCAGCCGGTACTCTCATCGATCTGTGGCTATCTCTCTATCATCGATCTGTGGCTATCTATCATCAATCTGTGGCTATCTATCATCGATCTGTGGCTATCTATCATCGATCTGTGGCTATCTACCCTGTTTCCCCGAAAATAAGACCTAGTGTGTTTATTTGATAACTGGTAAATTATAAGACCTATCCCGAAAATAAGACCTAGGGCAACTTGAAGAGTCGCGGGAGTGAATCAGTTATACCGGCACCAGAGGAAGCGAGGTGGCAGTGGAGGGAGCAGAGCTGCATAAGGCTGCGGTCACACGAGTGGTCTTTGAGCAGAAGGAACATCCGTGAGACTGGACGTTCCTTCCACTCTGATGCCAGTGTGGCCACCTCGCAGAGCACAGTTAGTGCACTCAGCGTGACACAGTCCGATCCTCCTATTGAGGATCATGCTTTGAAGCCTCGTCTGCATCCATCGTAGCTGTTTGACGGGGAGGCTGAAATCACGTCCGGTAGTAGTGCACGCAATTCGTGTGCACGCTGCACCATGTGACCCACCACCTCCAGCCTTCACAAAGCTGCAACGGGCGCAGGGAAGTGTGGTTACATGGACACACTCAGTGTGTTCCTTCTGCTCAAAGAACGCTTGTATGGCCGCAGCCTTAGCCGATGCTTCCTCTAACGTCAGCTTCTGTACACTATCAAAAAAAAACACCAACATAAAAAATAAGACCTACCCCGAAAATAAGACCTAGTGTGCTTTTTGGGGGCCAAAAAAATATAAGACAGTGTCTTATTTTCGGGGAAACACGGCATCTTCCCTTTGTCTATGTATTCCTTTATTCTTTCTATATATCTATCCTTATCTCTGCTACAAAGTCACAGTGTGTCATAGCATTGATTTTAGGGTTCTGTGTAATAACAGACCCAGGATGCATAAAAGTGAGACAGAGGTCATTGCATATCCTACCCAGAATTCCTTGCTGCATATGGGGAATGTGGCACAGGAGCTCTGGGATGCAATTCATAGAATTGCTGTGATGTGCAGGTGGCTTCTGCAATAATAAACACACTTATCTGCAACTATATATACAAAACACCAATAAAGAGCACTCCAAATCAATGACCACCTTCATCCACCAATTGGAAAAACAAAAAAAACACACATTTAAAAAAATTCAAAAAACCTGACTGTGTATACTGAATCCCCATCATTTTACCTAAGTATGATCATAGTTTGCGTAAGCCTGTCACAGTCGCCAATGTACCCCATCGTTGACAGGTCCTATCTAACTTGACCGCATCTGCATTTACAGGATCTACTCACCCTGGAGCTCCCTGGCAGGCTCTGGTCTTCATAGGCCGTCACGGTGGGACACATACCCAGGAGAGTAGTCAGCTCTCCATATGTATAAAACAAACCACAGGGGGGGTTGCACTCAACCTAAACTTGCAACACAAGCGGGTGCATCTCAGACTTTAAATACAAAACACCAATAAAGAGCACTCCATATCAATGACCACCTTCATCCACCAATTGGAAAAACAAAAAAAACACACATTTAAAAAAATTCAAAAAACCTGACTGAGGTAAAATGATGGGGATTCAGTTAGCAAAGTATGATAATAGTTGTGTTGCAAGTTGAGGTTGAGTGCAACCCCCCCCCCCTGTGGTTTGTGTTATACATATGGAGAGCTGACTACTCTCCTGGGTATGTACCCCTCCCTGTTCACAGGTATGTCCCACCGTGACAGCCTATGAAGGCCAGAGCCTGCCGGGGAGCTCCAGGGTGAGTAGATCCTGTAAATGCAGATACAGTCAAGTTAGATAGGACCTGTCAACGATGGGGTACATTGGCGACTGTGACAGGCTTACACAAACTATGATCATACTTTGCTAACTGAATCCCCATCATTTTACCTTAGTCAGGTTTTTGGAATTTTTGAAATGTGTGTTTTTTTTGTTTTTCCAATTGGTGGATGAAGGTGGTCATTGATATGGAGTGCTCTTTATTGGTGTTTTGTATTTAAAGTCTGAGATGCACCCGCTTGTGTTGCAAGTTTAGGTTGAGTGCAACCCCCCCTGTGGTTTGTTTTATACATATATATATATATCCCTTTGTCTATGTATTCCTTTAATCTTTCTATCTTTCCCTTTGTCTATATATTCCTTTATCTATGTTCCTCTATCTCTCTGTACCTCTATCGCCCCCATCTTTCCCTTTGTCTATCTATTATTTTGTTTATCGTCTAACTATCCAACTACTCCATCTACCTATACCGGCCTGTCTAACTATCCAACTACTCCATCTACCTATACCGGTCTGTCTAACTATCCAACTACCTATACCGGTCTGTCTAACTATCCAACTACTCCATCTACCTATACCGGTCTGTCTAACTATCCAACTACTCCATCTACCTATACCAGTCTGTCTAACTATCCAACTACCTATACCGGTCTGTCTAACTATCCAACTACTCCATCTACCTATACCGGTCTGTCTAACTATCCAACTACTCCATCTACCTATACCGGTCTGTCTAACTATCCAACTACCTATACCGGTCTGTCTAACTATCCAACTACTCCATCTACCTATCCCGGTCTGTCTAACTATCCAACTACCTATACCGGTCTGTCTAACTATCCAACTACTCCATCTACCTATACCGGTCTGTCTAACTATCCAACTACTCCATCTACCTATACCGGTCTGTCTAACTATCCAACTACTCCATCTACCTATACCGGTCTGTCTAACTATCCAACTACTCCATCTACCTATACCGGTCTGTCTAACTATCCAACTACTCCATCTACCTATACCGGTCTGTCTTAATATCCATCTACTCCATCTACCTATACCGGTCTGTCTAACTATCCATCTACCTATACCGGTCTGTCTAACTATCCACCTACTCCATCTACCTATACCGGTCTGTCTAACTATCCACCTACTCCATCTACCTATACAGGTCTGTCTAACTATCCATCTACTCCATCTACCTATACCGGTCTGTATAACTATCCATCTACTCCATTTACCTATACCGGTCTGTCTAACTATCCAATCTACTACGATCTACCTATACGGCCTGTATAACTATCCATCTACTCCATTTACCTATATCGGTCTGTCAACTATCCACCTACTCCATCTACCTATACCGGTCTGTATAACTATCCACTACTCCATCTACCTATACCGGTCTGTATAACTATCCATCTACTCCATTTACCTATACCGGTCTGTCTAACTATCCATCTACCTATACCGGTCTGTCTAACTATCCATCTACTCCATCTACCTATACCCGTCTGTCTAACTATCCATCTACTCCATTTACCTATACCGGTCTGTCTAACTATCCAACTACTCCATCTACCTATACCGGTCTGTATAACTATCCAACTACTCCATCTACCTATACCGGTCTGTATAACTATCCAACTACTCCATCTACCTATACCGGTCTGTATAACTATCCATCTTCTCCATTTACCTATACCGGTCTGTCTAACTATCCATCTACTCCATCTACCTATACCCGTCTGTCTAACTATCCAACTACTCCATCTACCTATACCGGTCTGTATAACTATCCATCTACTCCATCTACCTATACCGGTCTGTCTAACTATCCAACTACTCCATCTACCTATACCGGTCTGTATAACTATCCAACTACTCCATTTACCTATACCGGTCTGTCTAACTATCCATCTACTACATCTACCTATACCGGCCTGTATAACTATCCATCTACTCCATTTACCTATACCGGTCTGTCTAACTATCCACCTACTCCATCTACCTATACCGGTCTGTATAACTATCCATCTACTCCATCTACCTATACCGGTCTGTCTAACTATCCATCTACCTATACCGGTCTGTCTAACTATCCAACTACTCCATCTACCTATACCGGTCTGTATAACTATCCATCTACTCCATCTACCTATACCGGTCTGTCTAACTATCCAACTACTACATCTACCTATACCGGCCTGTATAACTATCCATCTACTCCATTTACCTATACCGGTCTGTCTAACTATCCACCTACTCCATCTACCTATACCGGTCTGTATAACTATCCATCTACTCCATCTACCTATACCGGTCTGTCTAACTATCCATCTACCTATACCGGTCTGTCTAACTATCCATCTACTCCATCTACCTATACCCGTCTGTCTAACTATCCATCTACTCCATTTACCTATACCGGTCTGTCTAACTATCCAACTACTCCATCTACCTATACCGGTCTGTATAACTATCCAACTACTCCATCTACCTATACCGGTCTGTCTAACTATCCATCTACTCCATTTACCTATACCGATCTGTCTAACTATCCATCTACTCCATCTACCTATACCCGTCTGTCTAACTATCCAACTACTCCATCTACCTATACCGGTCTGTATAACTATCCATCTACTCCATCTACCTATACCGGTCTGTGTCTAACTATCCAACTACTCCATCTACCTATACCGGTCTGTATAACTATCCAAACTATCCATCTCTATACCGGTCTGTATAACTATCCATCTACTCCATCTACCTATACCGGTCTGTCTAACTATCCAACTACTCCATCTACCTATACCGGTCTGTCTAACTATCCATCTACTCCATATACCTATACCGGTCTGTATAACTATCCATCTACTCCATCTACCTATACCGGTCTGTCTAACTATCCAACTACTCCATCTACCTATACCGGTCTGTATAACTATCCATCTACTCCATCTACCTATACCGGTCTGTCTAACTATCCAACTACTCCATCTACCTATACCGGTCTGTATAACTATCCAACTACTCCATCTACCTATACCGGTCTGTATAACTATCCAACTACTCCATCTACCTATACCGGTCTGTATAACTATCCATCTACTCCATCTACCTATACCGGTCTGTCTAACTATCCAACTACTCCATCTACCTATACCGGTCTGTCTAACTATCCATCTACTCCATATACCTATACCGGTCTGTCTAACTATCCAACTACTCCATCTACCTATACCGGTCTGTCTAACTATCCAACTACTCCATCTACCTATACCGGTCTGTATAACTATCCATCTACTCCATCTACCTATACCGGTCTGTCTAACTATCCAACTACTCCATCTACCTATACCGGTCTGTATAACTATCCAACTACTCCATCTACCTATACCGGTCTGTCTAACTATCCAACTACTCCATCTACCTATACCGGTCTGTATAACTATCCATCTACTCCATTTACCTATACCGGTCTGTATAACTATCCATCTACTCCATTTACCTATACCGGTCTGTATAACTATCCATCTACTCCATCTACCTATACCGGTCTGTATAACTATCCATCTACTCCATTTACCTATACCGGTCTGTATAACTATCCATCTACTCCATCTACCATATACGGTCTGTATAACTATCCATCTACTCCATTTACCTATACCGGTCTGTATAACTATCCATCTACTCCATCTACCTATACCGGTCTGTCTAACTATCCAACTACTCCATCTACCTATACCGGTCTGTATAACTATCCAACTACTCCATCTACCTATACCGGTCTGTCTAACTATCCAACTACTCCATCTACCTATACCGGTCTGTATAACTATCCATCTACTCCATCTACGTATACCGATCTGTCTAACTATCCAACTACTCCATCTACCTATACCGGTCTGTATAACTATCCATCTACTCCATCTACCTATACCGGTCTGTCTAACTATCCATCTACCTATACCGGTCTGTCTAACTATCCAACTACTCCATCTACCTATACCGGTCTGTATAACTATCCAACTACTCCATCTACCTATACCGTTCTGTATAACTATCCAACTACTCCATCTACCTATACCGGTCTGTATAACTATCCATCTACTCCATCTACCTATACCGGTCTGTATAACTATCCATCTACTCCATCTACCTATACGGTCTGTATACTATCCAACTACTCCATCTACCTATACCGGTCTGTATAACTATCCAACTACTCCATCTACCTATACCGGTCTGTATAACTATCCAACTACTCCATCTACCTATACCGTTCTGTATAACTATCCAACTACTCCATCTACCTATACCGGTCTGTATAACTATCCATCTACTCCATTTACCTATACCGATCTGTCTAACTATCCATCTACTCCATCTACCTATACCCGTCTGTCTAACTATCCAACTACTCCATCTACCTATACCGGTCTGTATAACTATCCATCTACTCCATCTACCTATACCGGTCTGTCTAACTATCCATCTACTCCATATACCTATACCGGTCTGTCTAACTATCCATCTACTCCATCTACCTATACCGGTCTGTCTAACTATCCATCTACTCCATCTACCTATACCGGTCTGTCTAACTATCCATCTACTCCATCTACCTATACCGGTCTGTCTAACTATCCAACTACTCCATCTACCTATACCGGTCTGTATAACTATCCATCTACTCCATCTACCTATACCCGTCTGTCTAACTATCCAACTACTCCATCTACCTATACCGGTCTGTCTAACTATCCAACTACTCCATCTACCTATACCGGTCTGTATAACTATCCATCTACTCCATCTACCTATACCGGTCTGTATAACTATCCATCTACTCCATCTACCTATACCGGTCTGTCTAACTATCCATCTACTCCATCTACCTATACCGGTCTGTCTAACTATCCAACTACTCCATCTACCTATACCGGTCTGTATAACTATCCATCTACTCCATCTACCTATACCCGTCTGTCTAACTATCCAACTACTCCATCTACCTATACCGGTCTGTATAACTATCCATCTACTCCATCTACCTATACCGGTCTGTCTAACTATCCATCTACTCCATCTACCTATACCGGTCTGTCTAACTATCCATCTACTCCATTTACCTATACCGGTCTGTCTAACTATCCAACTACTCCATCTACCTATACCGGTCTGTATAACTATCCATCTACTCCATCTACCTATACCGGTCTGTCTAACTATCCAACTACTCCATCTACCTATACCGGTCTGTATAACTATCCATCTACTCCATCTACCTATACCGGTCTGTCTAACTATCCATCTACTCCATCTACCTATACCGGTCTGTATAACTATCCATCTACTCCATTTACCTATACCGGTCTGTCTAACTATCCAACTACTCCATCTACTTATACCGGTCTGTATAACAATCCATCTACTCCATCTACCTATACCGATCTGTCTAACTATCCAACTACTCCATCTACCTATACCGGTCTGTCTAACTATCCATCTATCCCTGTATCTAATGATCTATTCCTATATCTATCTAACAACCCCTCAATTTATCATCTATCTATTTATCCCTCTGTCGATCCATCAACCTTTATCCATCACTCCCTTTCTCTAATATAGGGAAAATAAAACCAAAAACAACTATAGCGTTCCTTCATACACAGTTATTTTTAAATTCATTAAATTCTATATGAAAATTTTTCAAAACAAGAATCCAACTGGAAACATAAGGGTGAGTGGCGACACAATGTCAATATATGTGAATAGGCTGTTCCCATGTCCTGGGAAAGTTGCTGTGGCAGTTGCGGTGGATACAGTTTCACTTATGTTTCCAAATGTTTGTCTCATTATTTAATTTAAAGTCACAAACAGTATCCGTCCTCTTTCAAGATCAGCCTCGCTGGTTTATTATTTACTTTATTTTTAACATATTTTATTTTCTTTCGCATTGAAGGGAAATTAAAAGCTGGTGTGTTTGCGAACATTGCGCAACTGCGTATTGAATTTTACAGGAAATATGTTTCCCATTTTCCCTAAGTACAAGAGGACAAATTGGCACAGAAAGAATGTTTTCTGTCTCTCGGAAATAAAACAAGCAGAGTGGGCCTGTGTTTACAGAACATGAGAGTGAGGGGCTTTGTTTTCATGGATTTTAGTTTTATGGATTGTTACTTGATTAAAAAATATACTTTTCTTTCACAATTACTTAAAAAGAAAAAAAAAATTAAAACAACCATATCCACTGACCTTTAAAGTAATGTTCTCATTACTGTGACAAGTTCGTACTGGAAACCAGTTACAACCAGTGTACCCATCATATGCATTCATGTGTTCGAAGGCTAGGGTCAGATGAACGCATTTTTTGCGTCGTCCGCGGAAAAGTGCGGTCGAACGGACGGACGCATTTTTTCACGAAATACGCGTTAGCGGTCATACGATGCGCATTTTTGTCCGTGATTTCGTACGGATCATCAATAAAACACTTTTTGTGTCTGGACGTTATGTTATCCGGTCATTAGCAGTGTCTGACGTCTCCCAATCACACACACACGCCTCTATGCGGCCGCAGCGCACTCTGTACGTCAGTAGTAGCGGTTTGACGTTCTAGAAAAAATGCGTTCGTTTGCCACTTGCGTTGCGCGGACGAACTTTTGTGCGGCCGTACTTCGAGTGTTTCCCGGCATTGGACGTCATTTGCTGCTAGCACGGCCGTGATTTCGTGCGTCTAAACGCACGTTAAAACTGCGTTCGTCTGACCTTAGCCTAAGGCCTGGGGTCAGACGAGCGTTTTTAAGAGCGCAAAAAGACTGAGAGTGAATGTTCCTTCGACTCTGACACCCGTCTGGCCACCTTGCTGAGCGCAGTTAGCATGCTCAGCGCTGCAAGGCTTGATCCTCCTATGGAGGATCGCGCTTTGCAGCCCCGTCAAACGCGCGTTGTAGAGTTTCGACGGGGAGGCTTTCAGAACGTCCACTGTAGCGCACACAATTTGTACGCGCACTACTGAGTATGGCCGGCCTCGTCGAAATGAAACGCTGCGGCGGACACCAGGAGGGCGCTTGTAGTGTGATCGTCGTCTGACACTGGCCTTAGTCTGTTAACTTTCAGCCATGAACACTGTGCCAGGACTCAAGATGGACAAGGTTTCTGTCCAATGAAAGCTTAAAGATGGCAGTGCCTTCCATGGTGCAAGGGAAAGCAAGGAGATGAAACTCTTAAATATCCGCATTACACATAATACATATATTAAACCACACTGACTGGTGATCACTAGAACAGGGATGGAGCCGCAGTGCCGCACCACACAAAAACAAAAGTTTTAGACTTTAAAAAAACAGATGTTTCTAAAATGAGATTTTGTGTGAAGGAGTCATTATCAGACTGGAGGAGTTTAAAGGGAGTCCAGGAGAAATGGGATTATTTAAAGGAAGCATTATTGAAGGCCACAGGCAATTGCATACGGGTTGTTAGCAAAAATAAAAAAGGGAAGAAACCACTATGGTACTCTGCAGAAGTGGCCAAAATAGTGAAGAACAAAAAGATAGCATTTAATAATTATAAAAAAACTCAGAGTGAAGAAGATAGGCAAACCTATAAGATTAGGCAGAAAGAGGCAAAGCAGTTTATAAGAGCTTCCAAAGCACACGCAGAAGAGAAAATAGCTCAGTCAGTAAAAAAGGGGGACAAAACGTTTTTTAGATACATAAACGAGAAAAGAAAAGTAAAACAAGGATTAGTTAGATTAAAAACAAAGGAAGGAAGGTATGTAGAAGAGGATAAAAGTCTCGCTGACTGCCTCAATGAATATTTTTGTTCAGTCTTTGCAGAAGAAAAGGAAGGAAAGGGACCTCAGTTAGGAGGAAACACTAACGAGACATTTACATATGAGTTTACAGAGGAGGAGGTTCTACAGCAGCTGTCTAAAGTAAAGACAAATAAGTCAATGGGGCCTGATGGGATCCACCCTAAATTATTAAAAGAGCTCAGTGGTGTAATAGCAAAACCGTTAACAGATTTATTTAACCAATCCTTGTTAACGGGAGTCGTCCCAGAAGACTGGAAATTAGCAAATGTTGTGCCCATTTACAAGAAGGGTAGTAGGGAGGAATCGGGGAACTAGGGGCCAGTTAGTCTTACGTCAGTAGTGGGGAAATTAATGGAAACCATGTTAAAGGAAAGGATTGTTGCACATCTAAAAACACATAGATTACAGGATCAGAAACAACATGGGTTTACCTCAGGGAGATCATGCCAAACTAATCTTATTGATTTTTTTGATTGGGTAACAGAAATAATAGACACAGGTGGTGCAGTAGACATTGCTTATTTAGATTTCAGTAAGGCTTTTGATACTGTCCCGCATAGAAGGCTTATCAATAAATTGCAATCTTTGAGTTTTGGATTCCAATATTGTTGAATGGATTAGGCAGTGGCTGAGTGACAGGCAACAGAGGGTTGTGGTAAATGGAGTTTATTCGGCGCAAGGTCTTGTTACCAGTGGGGTACCTCAGGGGTCAGTACTTGGATCCATTCTCTTTAATATTTTTATTAGTGATATTGCAGAAGGTATTAATGGAAAAGTATGTCTTTTTGCTGATGACACAAAGATTTGCAACAGGGTTGACGTTCCTGGAGGGATCAGCCAAATGACAAATGATTTAGGTAAACTAAAAAAATGGTGGGAGCTGTGGCAATTGAGTTAATGTGGATAAGTGCAAGATAATGCACCTGGGGCGTAAAAACCCAAGGGCTGAATATAGAATATTTGATACATCTGAGGGTTGAGATTTAAGGGTTATTATTTCAGAGGATCTAAGGGTAAGTAGTCAATGTAATAGAGCAGCAGGAAATGCTGGCAGAATGCTTGGTTGTGTAGGGAGAGGTATTAGCAGTAGGAAAAGGGAAGTGCTCATGCCACTGTACAGAGCACTGGTGAGACCTCACTTGGAGTACTGTGTGCAGTACTGGAGACCGTATCTCCTGTAGGGATGAGCTGTTTGGTTCGATCAGTTCGGAGTTCGACTCGAACATTGGCAGTTCGAAAGTTTGCGAACTTCAAACTTTTTGGCGTGTTCGAATTTTTTTTTTTTAAAAGAGTAAAAAAATTCCTTAAAAAATACTAAAAAAATCTAGAAATAAAGAGACTCTTTACATCAGAATATTATAAGCAACGGTTTATTAGATATTGAATTAAAAAACTACCCAGGGCAAGAAGGCACACATGTTGCTCGCATAGGATTTTTGCGCCGCCTGTGTGTTTCATCTTTAAAATGCTACAATGGGTGATGTGGATTTTCTAGCTTACAAGGAAAGCATGCTTTACAGTCTGCCTAATGTCTAGGTGCAAAGATTCTCACCTCTAAATGACATGTGCTTACAGCAGGGCTCTCAAACGGCGTAAACAACAGGTGTTAGTGTTTGTAAATAACATGTGCTTCTAATTAGTCTGGTCTCATGAATTTGATACATTGCCTGCAGACTGGGTGTGGCTCCTGCACATGTATGAACACTGTGCTTCTGAATTCTAAGAAGTGTTCATTTCTACTACATGTTCCTCTGATATGCTGTTTAACCCCTTAAGGACCAGGGCTCTGTAAAGCCAATCATTAATGATGTAGATGTTACGTCATTTGTCATCAAGGGCTTAATAAAATCTTTATCACACTCCTTAGATTTAAACGTAATATTCCAGTATTTGTATGTCATGTACCTCTCCCGAAGGGCCTATGTGAGCATACAATTATTATTGTGTTAGATCTATAGTTTTGGTGCAAGCGTGGTGGAAGGGCTTGCTGCTTCTGCATTAGTAACACAACACAACGTGAAAATGTCTATCATAAAGCGTACAAGCTGAGTCCCTAGAGTCTCTGACTATCCATTGTCATATATATATATATACCTTGATTTATACATATAATACATTCCCTCATCTAACAGGATAGTAGCCAGTCCCTGTGCATTTTAACCCCTTAAGGGTGGCTAGGTGTCGTGTGTGGGTCTCTGATGGCGAGGTTTCTATACATCCTACAAATCCGCCACTTCACGAACAGGTTATGGGGACCTCTGAGGCACGATATTTGAAGGAATTTTTCGTTTTTTTTTTAACCCTTATTTTATGGAAAACTCACTGTTCCTTTAAAAATGTATTTTTTTATACTTTTTGTCCTTGTTTCCTGTTCCCCAGGGCACTACCCGGACCCCCATACACCTTTTATGGCAAATATCTAGCACATATGCCCTCTTGGAGGGCACTCTATAAACCAAACTTTTGACTCCCATTGATTTGCATTGAGTTCGGTTCGTGTTCGAACTCGAACTTTTGAAATTGTTCGAGTTCGAATGCGAACCGAACATGGGGGTGTTCGGCTCATCCCTAATCTCCAGAAGGATATAGACATCTTAGAGAGAGTTCAGAGAAGGGCTACTAAAATGGTGTACGGCTTGAAGGAGAAAAGTTACCAGGAAAGGCTTAATGATCTTAACATGTACAGCTTGGAAAAAAGACGAGACAGAGGAGATATGATAGAAACATTTAAATACGTAAAGGGAATCCACAAGGTAGAGGAAGGGAGTATATTTAAAAGGAAATAAAGTAGCAAAACAAGAGGACATAGTCTTAGATTAGAGGGGCAAAGGTTTAAAAGTAACATCAGGAAGCATTATTTTACTGAGAGGGTGGTGGATACATGGAACAGCCTTCCAGTTGAAGTGGTAGAGGCCAAAACAGTGATTGAATTTAAGCAAGCATGGGATAGGCATAAGGCTATCCTAAACAAAAGATAAATCCAGGTAAAGTATCCATGTAATTGGGCAGACTAGATGGGCCGAAAGCTTCTTATCTGCCGACATTTTCTATGTTTCTACACAGAGAGGACACAATACAGGGAGTCTGGGATTTTCTACAGCAGTCAAAGTTGATTCATGTGATACATCTTGCTTTTGGATTACCAGACCATGTGATGGTGGCTCAAAGTCGACCTTTGTGTTTTAAAAAAATCTCCAGTTCTCATTACTTTGCCGTTTCAGGCTGGGGTCAGACTAACGCATTTTTAACGTGCGTTTAGGCACACGTAAATCACGGCCGCAGTAGCAGCAAATCACGGGTAATGATGGCCAATATACGAAGTACGGCCGCACGAAAGTCCGGCCGCGCAACGCAAGCGAACGCATTTTTTTGAGAACGCAGGACCGCTAGTACTGACGCACATAGTGCGCTGCGTCCGCTAGCGGCGTGTGTGTGTGTGATTAGGAGACGTTAGACGCTGATAATGTCCGGCCAACATAACGTCCAGACGCAAAAAGTGTTTTATTGACAATCCGTAAAAAAAAACCACGCACGAAAATGCGCATCGTATGACCGTTTTTGCGCATTCCGTGAAAGAATACGTCAATGCGTTCGGATGCACTTTTTGACAGTCGCTGCGAATATTGCGTTCGTTTGACCCTAGCCTCAGTTGTTTCCATGCCGCTTCCACTCCACGCCATGGTGCGTTTCTCCTCTTACCCTGGGGTTTATGTCTTCCAGCACTCAGGATATAAAAACGGAGTTATAAGCTCTGTGTATATGTAGTGAGGTAATGATCTTACACCTTGTTCCTTCAGATTTTAATTTTTTTTGTTGCCTTGATACAAGTAACAACAAAGTTAAAAAGAATGCGGGTCTTGGGGCCTCAGGGCTTTGCTATTAGCACTTAAAAGGTTAATATTTTGTTAGCTCCTGATACTCAGGCTGGTGTGAGATTATCCTATAGGTTGTATTGAAAATGGCAGGGGAGGCGTCAAAGGCTCGATCCAACAACAGAAATCTAGAAACAGGATATTCAGGATGTGCCACAATGTGCGCAAAGCAAAGCCTGACATTAAGAAACACAAAGGGCTGTCTATGTTCTGGCTGAACCGGTAATAGGGACTCCTAGGGACTCCCCATCACTAGCCCTATTATCAGTGAATCCCTATGTTAAATGCTTGACTTGTTATTTTAGGGAGCTACAAATACCTGCAGTGGTACCACTGGTATGCTACCCTGGAATATATAGAGCTCCACAGAGACCAGAGAGCCCTGTGTGAGATCACATCTACAGAAATTCATAGGACCAATGGGAGGAGGCTGTGTATTGTGCCGTCCACTGCACCGTGTGAGAAGAGGGGGGTAAAAAATAATGTAGCATAATTATTTTGTGTCCATTCATACTGAACTAAAGCAAATTCACGTGACGTAATCAGGCCTCAAAATTTCCACTCGCCTACTCGCATTTGGCGAGTGGAAATTACATGAGGGCGAGTGAAATGCAGATGCAGGCAGGGCAGGATAAGGGTTAGGTGGGGCAACTAGTGGCGAGTAACTCTTAAAGCCTGGGTAGTAGCTTGGGACTTGAAATTTTGAGCCCTGACGTAATACAAGATTTTGGCAGCCGTAACTGATTTTGTGATTAGCAGCTGCAAGCGAGAACAATGGCGCACATTACTGTGAGTTTTATTGCTGTGGAGTTCTGTGATACGTTCATACTTACAAACTGCATATTGCTGTGAATTTTATTGCCGTGGAGCTGTGATATGCACATGAACATCTCACATTGCTTTTAGTTTTATAGCTGTGGAACTCTAATCAGTATTAAGCAATGAATACAAAAGGGGAGTTTCAATGTTGTACAGCTCAGAGCGCTTGGGGAATACATTCAGTGTTGAAGACTCCTATATCCAAATGCTCCTAGGAATAGAGATTGTTGCTCGTGGAGATCATTTGTCATCTTTGTTGTGTTAGGGAACGAATCATTAATACTGTTTGACATCTCACACCTTTCAGGCGGTTGTGGATTTTTTTTTGCAAAGTAGCAGGTACTATTTTTTAACACAATTGTGCGTTCACCTCAGATTGTTTTGGGGATGGGTTGCTTGAAAAAAATACTTAGATTCATTATGAATTGTTAAGTAAATAAAGCCACTGCTGGTTCAAGTTTCAGATATTAAACCATCAAAGCTATGGTTAGTCGGTGACGGGGCCTGTAGTGTGATTGGTAGCACATGGAGTGGAGCATTGTGCTACATGGGTTGGTAGTGAACGATCTTCCAAGCAAGCCAAGAACTTGTCAAGACGTTAGTTTATGTGCAGTAGTAAGTTACTTGAGTACAAAGTAACTGGGATTCGTTGCCAATTTTATTTTGGTTTCTTTACGCCAAAGGAAAAAAGACTAAAAATACAGCATTTAAAGAGGAAAACCAAAGTAAAATTTATTAAGTGGTCAAAATGTATCAGAGGTTAAAAGTTACACAGGTTTAGCATCACTCCTAACATAAGAAAGAATACTGCTGGGGCCTCCATACTATAATATACAATTCCAAAATGAAATCTAACAAAAACCACATAAAAAACATAATGCCAATTTACACAGGCAACAGAATCGCATTGTCAGCTTTCCCTAATAATGACAAAAAAATACAAATACATACAAGTAAATAGTCCAGTTTCTACACGCTGAAGTTAAGAGTCAAGCCCAAAAAAAGACCTTGAGAGAATCGAGTAGAAAGAGGAAGCAATGGTTTTGGTCCCAGAATCCAGAAGGAATAATCGAAAATATAAAAAAAAAAATACACCCATGGGGCATCTCAGTGACTATACGGGCGATGTGGGCAGGATGGCATGATATAACCAAAATTGGATGAAAAGAAAAATCTTGCGACAGAAAGTGAGAAAAGTGTAGGCCAATAGGAGTAGCCAAACGTGGTTAACATATGGTGTGTAGATGGTGAAAAAAAAAAAAAAAAAAAAAAAAAAAAAATCACAATTTTGTAAAACTTTACGATTCTAAACTGTATCACATCTTACCTGATGCAAATTGTTAGTCAGTAGAGTAGCTTGATACAGAACTTAGGCCAGGGTGGCCCCATTTACTAAACGACGAATCACAGATTGTACAATAAAAAGCCGAAGTGGCAGAAGCAGCCCAACTGGGCTACCTCTTTAATTGAACCCTACAACTAACAATTCCTTCCTCGGTATCCAGAATCTGAGGCGAATAACCTCAAAGAGGAGCTGCAATGTTCTACAGCAGTGCTCAACAAACTTGGCCCTCCAGATGTTTTGGAACTACATTGTCCACAAAGCCCAACTAACCTGATGAGTGGCTGAGCATCAGGGGAAACGTAGTTCCTAAACATCTGGAAGGACAAGGTTCCTGACCCCTGATTTAGGCCCTAGTTCAGTGATATCAGAACCCCAAATAGTTTGAAGCTACATTTTGATGCTGAGCATTATGGGAAATGTAGTTACAATGCATATGGAGTGATGAGGTTTTGCTAAAACTCGGCACATCACTGTTATGTCTAGTTAGAATGTATCATATCACCAGAATGATCATCATGTGACTAATCAGATGTAAGAAGGGAGCTCACTCTGAGAGGATCGGGTTAGTATTTTAAAAAACAAAAAAAACCACAATGTTCTTTCATGGATATTTTGTTTTGAGGGTAATTACATTCATTTATAGGTTAGGCATACAGGCTGCATTGATGGCAGAGAAAAATGGTAATATATACAGTCTGGTGCCTTTCTCCATCGATCTTCCTACTGGATACATCCTCGTGGTCGCTGTGTGGCCAGAACCACATGTTAAACCAGACACTAAGGCCCTGTCCTTTCTAGGACAGAAAGGTCAGCTTATAGCTGCGACTCAGGCCGGTGCGTTTTACAGTTCAGTCTCGCAGTGCTCTGTATCATACAGTTCCAATTTCTCAGCCAGTGTAACAATTTTTGTCTCCATTGAATTTGTTAGTATGCTGTAACAGAACTACCTCCAACAAAAATAAAAACACAAACAAGAAACCCTAAAATGAAGGAAAAAAAACTAAATATAAAAGATATTAAGACTAAGCATATAAACATAAGTATAAATAAAGTAAAAACTCTACGTCAAGGAATAAAAAATATTAAATTAGTATAATATATAGAACAAAATATTTTTTTTTTTTTAAAAAAAAATCTAAATTTATACTGCATTTAAACAAGTCTTTTTTCTCTAAAGTTTTCTTTCCTAAATATAAAAATAATAAAAAAAACTCTACTGTTAAACAGCGATCTATTATCAGCATAATACGAGGCTTTAAGAACCGAGAAAACCAATACATAATATGTATAAATACCAGAAAAGCTAATGTGTAGCTTAAAAGGAACAGCCAGTTTTTTGAAGAGTAAAAAAAACACATTAAGGAATTAAAAACAGCATTAATAAATACTGGAAGGAATGGCCCTATTTTAAATGTAAAGGTAGTTTGGGGCACATGAATTATGGTTATATGGAATTGTAAACAGGAACGGTAAGTGGGATGAATTTTTAAATATCGAAAGGAGGGCTCAGCAAACTTGGCCCTCCAGATTTTTTGAAACTATATCTCCCATGATGCCCAGCAGACCTAATGGGTGGCTGAGTATCATGTGAGTAGTTCAAGAATACTTGGCAAGCCAAGGCTGCTGATCCCTGCTCTAAAGAAAATTTGGAAAAAAAAAAATAGAATTTTAAATAAAAACGCAAAAGAAACAAACACGTAAACAAATGTACCCAGAACTATCGGGGGGCCCATTTACTAAACAGTGAATGGCAGATTGTACAATAAAAAGCCAAACTGGGAATAGCAGCTCAACTGGGACCCATCTTTAAATCAGGAATACATCCTGCAATTCCTCCCTCAGTATTCAGAATCTAAAGTCAATAAACTCAAAGAGAAGCTGCAATGCTCTACTGCAGCGGTCAGCGGCCTTGGCTCCCACACATTTCCCATTAGGCTCAGTAATCCTAATGAATGACTGAGGCTCATGCGAGATGTAAGCAGGCAATCTTGGCCCAAAAGATGTTTTAGAGCTGCAACCAATGAAAGATCGCGGCTTTTGATGTTAGTGAGCCTGGATGGGGCTACCATGCATTTTGTTTAACTGGTAGGAACAGAAAACATCGGGAATGTCTGATTTAAATGCAAAATTATGAGCATTAACAGTTTTCTGAACATTAACGGCTTTTTTTTTTAAGTCTGAAATGTCTGCACTAGATATAGGAATATATATGTGAATTTGTGTGTGTGTGTAATTATATATAGTGGCTGACTACTGACCATCATATTCATGCAATATATATTCAGTATATATGTATACACATACATGATGATGATCAGCCACTACAAATATATATATACCGTATAACACACACACACACACACACACACACACACTTATTCCCATCATTTAGACCCCTGCTTTACTTGTTACACCTATAAAATGATGTAAAATGACTTTTCCTTTCTTCTGGAATTACATGGGCCCAGAGGCAATTACAAAACAAGAAAATGCACTAAGCATCAGTCGGAAATAGTAACATAAGGTACTAAGGAGAGGAAGGTGACGCTAGCAGTCTGCTACCATTCTTAGCAGGACATCTCATGTCAAGACCAGGCAGTGGATAAATAGATTTTGTACTTTACAAAATAATTAAAAAAAAAAGCTGCAATTGAGCCTCGCGGTCCTGTGAATCTCAAGGACAGAGGAAGGGGAGGTTGTGGTGTTTTTTTTCTTTTCCCGAGGCTCGGACAATGTTCTTTTCAGTGGTTCTGTATAGTTCAGTGGTAATGCGGGTCTGTCTGCCGTCGTGCAGGGTTCACGTCTCGCCGCAGTATTCGACGAACGCGTTTTATCTCAGAATCAAAGCCAGAAAATCTTGGCTCTGAGCACAACGCCATTTTTTGGTCCGTCTGCAGCTCCGCCCCTTCCTGATTGGAGGAGGTAACTAGATTCTAAGTCAGAATGAACAAAAACAAAGAAAGAAATGGCCACTAGTAAAGTTACGTGACCAGGCAGATCCTAGTGATAGTATGCGGTGACTGGAGCAGGACTAGGCACCTGCGGAGCATCTTTTTCTTTAATTCCAGCAGTTGCGGCCTCAGGAGACAATTTTAAAACGGTTTCCTTGAGAGCTGGAGTGTTACAGTGTATCAGTCGCATGTAGGAAGAGTTGAAAGAGCTGCTCTTCTGCGTTTATGATAGTGCTTTCCATTGTGCGTTTTCAGGGAAATGGGGAGGCATTTATTGGAGAAAGGGTGGGGTAAGGGGGGTCTTATTGTTCCTGGGGTACAACTTCCATCAGCTTCTGGAGAAACACAGTTGTAGAATCTGTAGAAAACAAATAAGAGAAGTGTTATGCTGCAGCATGGGGTATGTAGTGCAGAAGGAGCGGATAGGTGGGATGCATGTCAGCGGCAATCAGAATGCAGTGCACCATATCACAGGGGACACAGGACCATGCGGCGACATATCTGACTGCACATCAGTTGTCCTATTCCCTGTTTTCATGATGAACATACTGATTGAACCTCGCTTCATAAGGTTATCGTTATGAATAGGGTCCTGCATGGCCCATTTATTTTGGGTCGGGCTGGAACGAAAATTTGACAAATACCCAGCTCCACCCCCCCCCCCCCCATGTCATTGCTAAAAAGGCATTTCAGAATATGTTGTGTTGCTCTGGAGAAAATATGCAGTTCGCTAGATGTCCCCTTCTTTTGTGCACCCATAGGTCACAACCCTGTATCTGGTAGGCGTGGAAAAGTTATAACCCTGCATCCGGTACAATGGACGGGTTATATATAACCCTGCATCCGGTACAATGGACGGGTTATATATAACCCTGCATCCGGTACAATGGACGGGTTATATATAACCCTGCATCCGGTACAATGGACGGGTTATATATAACCCTGCATCCGGTACAATGGACGGGTTATAACCCTGCATCCGGTACAATGGACGGGTTATAACCCTGCATCCAGTACAATGGACGGGTTATAACCCTGCATCCAGTACAATGGACGGGTTATAACCCTGCATCCAGTACAATGGACGGGTTATAACCCTGCATCCGGTACAATGGACGGGTTATAACCCTGTATCCGGTAGAATGGACAGGTTATATATAACCCTGCATCCGGTACAATGGACGGGTTATATATAACCCTGCATCCGGTACAATGGACGGGTTATAACCCTGCATACGATACAATGGACGGGTTATAACCCTGCATCCGGTACAATGGACGGGTTATAACCCTGCATCCAGTACAATGGACGGGTTATAACCCTGCATCCAGTACAATGGACGGTTATAACCCTGCATCCGGTACAATGGACGGGTTATAACCCTGCATCCAGTACAATGGACGGGTTATAACCCTGCATCCAGTACAATGGACGGGTTATAACCCTGCATCCAGTACAATGGACGGGTTATAACCCTGCATCCGGTACAATGGACGGGTTATAACCCTGTATCCGGTAGAATGGACAGGTTATATATAACCCTGCATCCGGTACAATGGACGGGTTATATATAACCCTGCATCCGGTACAATGGACGGGTTATAACCCTGCATACGATACAATGGACGGGTTATAACCCTGCATCCGGTACAATGGACGGGTTATAACCCTGCATCCAGTACAATGGACGGGTTATAACCCTGCATCCAGTACAATGGACGGGTTATAACCCTGCATCCAGTACAATGGACGGGTTATAACCCTGCATCCGGTACAATGGACGGGTTATAACCCTGTATCCGGTACAATGGACGGGTTATAACCCTGCATCCGGTACAATGGATGGGTTATAACCCTGCATCCGGTAGAATGGACAGGTTATATATAACCCTGCATCCGGTAGAATGGACAGGTTATATATAACCCTGCATCCGGTACAATGGACGGGTTATATATAACCCTGCATCCGGTACAATGGACGGGTTATAACCCTGCATCCGGTAGAATGGACAGGTTATATATATAACCCTGCATCCGGTACAATGGACGGGTTATAACCCTGCATCCGGTACAATGGACGGGTTATAACCCTGCATACGATACAATGGACGGGTTATAACCCTGCATCCGGTACAATGGACGGGTTATAACCCTGCATCCGGTACAATGGACGGGTTATAACCCTGCATCCGGTACAATGGACGGGTTATAACCCTGCATCCGGTACAATGGCAGAGTTATAACACATTATCTGGTATAGTGGATAAATGATAACATTGTATCTAATATAATGGGTACATTAAGCGGTATATTATGTAGAGTGACTTTATTTCTTTTCCCCAGTGATGTTTAAGAGCGCCGTGTCCCACGACAGAGGTCCCTCAGTATGTACTTACAGATTCCATCCAAGACCCACTCGGGCTTGTTTTGCCACCACACTCCAAAGTAATAGACGGGAACTCCGGATAAGATGATGAAGAAACCGATCCCGCACTCCACTGGAGTCATGTAGAAAGAGACCACGATCAGGAAGACGCACGCCAGGATGAAGAAGAAGGGGAGCATCAGGTTCAGCTGCAAGGGATGAAGGAGAGAGGATGATGGGTCATAAGAAAATACGTAATAAAAGAGAGAAACCAACTACATAATAGATATAGATACACATACACACATTCAGGGCTATTCAAAGAAAGGTGAAACTCAGGAGAAGTGAAAATTCTAGGTCAAAACAGCCAAACCAGAATTTTTTTCCCATTTATCGCACTTATCAAATTGGCTAATTGGTCTGGATTGTTCTCTTCTGCTGCCAATTATCCTGAGTTCCATCTTTCTTTGAAAAGACTTGATAGTCCTCCCACCGATTGTGTATAATTATTGGTATATATTAATGCCACTGAGATATATTATATATATTATTGCAGAAGCCACCTGCACATCACAGCAATTCAAAGAACTGCATCCCAGAGCCCCTGTGCTACATTCCCCATATGCAGCAAGGAACTGTTATATATACACGTATATATATCGTGCAAGTTAACAAACATGTTCATACTTGAATTACAAACCGTCCCATGTGTAAATATTTACAGGGTTATTCAAAGAGAATCGAAAAGTCACCGGACGTTCAGTGACTTTTTGTTCTCTTCAATTCGGTTCGATTTGGCGATTCCATTTCGGCGACCCTGCGGTGTATTCAGCAAGCACCACCGGGCCGCCGAAATGCAGGGAAAGGCTGCCGCAAACCTGACGAAAACTAACCACAAAACCCGGCGAATGCACACCGAAAACCCGCAAAAACATCTGGATTAACCTGCCAAAAACGCCGAGCAGGAGCCGATCACACTCAGCGAAGCTGCCGAAAAAAGCCGACACAGCAGACGAATGCAGTGAATAAATTAGCAAAACAGTTTGCTTGAATGTTTGAAAAGTGAAACGCTGTTTGCAAAGAAACTACTGAGCGAAAATGTCTGAAATTTACATATAAGATCCAATGAATGATAATAAAAAGGGCCGTTACAGAAAAAAGAAGAAAAGTTAAAATTAAAAATAAAAACTAACCGGGAATTTAAAAAAAAAAAAAAAAAAAAAAGCTTACAATATCCTAAAAAAAAAATAATAAAAAAAAATAAATAAAAAAAAAAAAAAATCAACAAATAAAAGAGACTCTTTACTGCGGAATTTTATGATGATAATAATATTAGATATTGAATTAAAACGGGAATATTTTTAACATTGAAGCCTATGGGATTCGCCTGAATAAACCTGCCGCATTAAACCACCGAATGGCAGGGCATTTCGGGAACTTTTCACTGCTGGTTTGTGTTCTCTGAATAGCCGAAGCAGTGCTTTTTTATGGGGATTTCACTGCCCTCGAACAGGCACCGTATGTGAAGGCAATTCGCCAGGATTTGGCGAATTGCCTGCTCTCTGGATAGCCGAATGGCCAAGAAAGGTAACTGATTTTCAGCGCTCGGTTACCTTTCTCAAGCAATTCGGATCTCTTTGAATAACCCTGATAGTCACGAATATGAAAATCGCGCGACTTTCAAATAGCACAGTGTGAACTGGGCCTTATAAGAGGAGTCCGTGGACTTCTCCCTCCTGGCCTGAACACCTGCACTTTACATGCGAGTTGCATGTGGCACATCAGTGCAAATTAGGAAAATGTACGTTCCAAAACCACTAGAATGGTGGATTGAAGAAAAAAAAAAAAGACATTTTTCTGAAGGTGTAACAGATCAACAACAACAACAAAAAATAATAACAAAGTTCAATTAAAAAAAAACTAACAGGGTTATTCAAAGAGATCCGATTGGCTCCCAAAAGGTAACCGAATGCTGAAAATCAGCGTTTGGTTACCTTTCTTGACCATTCGGCTATCCAGAGAGCAGGCAATACGCCAAATCCTGGCGAATTGCCTGCACATACGGTGCCTGTTCGGTGCCTGTTCGAGGGCAGTGAAATCCCCCATAGAGAAGCACTGCTTCGTCTATTCAGAGAACACAAACCAGCAGTGAAAGGTTCCCGAAATGCCCTGCCATTCGGTGGTTTAATTCGGCAAGTTAATTCAGGCGAATCCCATAGGCTTCAATGTTAAAAATATTCCCGTTTTAATTCAATATCTAATAAACCGTTCATTATAAAATTCTGCAGTAAAGAGTCTCTTTATTTATAGAATTTTATTTTTAGGATATTTTAGGCATTTTTCTGGATTTTTTTTAAACTTCTTTTTTCTGTAACAGCCCTTTTTATTATCATTCATTGGATCTTCTACGTAAATTTCAGACATTTTCATTCTTTACAAACAGCTTTTCACATTCATACAAACTGTTTTGCTAATTTATTCACTGCATTCGTCTGCGGTCTCGGCTTTTTCTCCAGAGGCTTCGGCTGCGTGTGATCGGCTTCTGCTCGGGTTTTTCGACGGGTTAATCCAGATGTTTTTGGGGGTTTTCGGCGTGCATTCGGTGGGTTTTGCGGTTCATTTTCGCCGGGTTTGCGGCAGCTTTTCCCTGCAATTCGGGGACCCTGTGGTGCTTGCTGAATACACCGCAGGGTCACCGAAATGGGATCGGCAAAAGGAACCGAATTGAAGAAAACGAAAATTCACCGAATCTCTTTGAATTACCCTGATAGTGCGATAATGTCACGCGACGTCGCAGTTTTGTGCGATTTTTGCAAAGCACCACCAATGCAAATCGCAAAATCGCAGATAGCAAATCGCAAAAAAAGGGTCATGTACCAGCGACATGCAACGTCGCGCGGCAAGATGTGAACAGCTCCATTGAAATGCATTGGAGAAGCTACACAGCGCGACGTCGCGGAAAAATCCACGCGATAAAAATCGCTCAGTGTGAACGGGGCCTAAACAGGAATAACTTTCTAACGGTGGAGAATAAATAATAGGTGTGAATGAGGGAAATACTCAACATGAGGAACAGGTTTGGAGAAGTTAAAAATCGGTCTATAAAGAAAGTCTATCAGGGTTATTCAAAGAGAATCGAAAAGCCACCGCATGTTCTGTGACTTTTCGTTCTCTTCAATTCGGTGCGATTTGGCGATCACCACAGGGCTGTTGTAGTGCAGGGAAAAGCCGCCGCAAACCTGCCGAACACTCACCGCAAACCCAGACGAATGCACACCGAAACCCGCAAAAAAACATCTGGATTAACCCACCGAAAATGCTGGGAAAAACCAGAGCAGGGGCCGATCATAGCGCAGAACAGCCGCTGGAAAAAGCTGACACCGCAGACGAATGGAGTGAGAAACCCCCCCCCCCACAAAACGTGAATGTTTGAAAAGTGAAACGCTGTTTGCAAAGAAACTACTGAACGAAAATGTCTGAAATTTACATATAAATTCCAATGAATGATAATAAAAAGGGCTGTAACAGAAAAAAAACGATTTAAAAAAAACCACAATTTTTTCACCAAAAATATCCAGAAAAAATGCTTAAAATATCCTAAAAAAAAATCTATAAATAAAGACTCTTTACTGCAGAATATTATAATCAACGGTTTATTAGATATTGGATTAAAACTATATTTTTAACATTGAAGCCTATGGGATTCGCCTGAATAAATCTGCCGCATGAAGCCACCGAATGGCTTTCACTGCTGGTTTTTGTTCTCTACATACAGTAGACGAAGCTATGGGGATTTCACTGCCCTCGAACAGGCACCGTATGTGCAGGCAATTTGCCAACATTTGGCGAATTGCCTGCTCTCTGAATAGCCGAATGGCCAGGAAAGGTAACCATACGCTGATTTTCAGCGTTCGGGAGCCATTCGGATCTCTTTGAATAACCCTGTATATCTAGAATTATGCCCATTATATTCCTCTTCTCACCCTCCCACCTCCATTAGTGACATGTCCATTCTGGCCAAGGTCGCTCAATCTATTCCTGTTCTCACGCAGTGACTTCCTCTCTGCGGGGACCCCGGTGCACTCTTTGTGAGCGCCTGGTCCTCCCGGCATGTCGCCCGTTGGAGGAAATCAGGACACAATGTGTCTGTGAAGGAGGATGGAAGACGAGAGGCAGTCTTAAGTGACTCGCAAAAGGTGTCGCCGAGCGCTTCCCATGGAGATCAAATGAAGCGAGGTATGGGTGGGACTTTGTGTATTTAGCACACCACCCCTGGGAAACCTTCCTACTGTTTGAAGGATGTCCTGGTGTCCGGTTCTGATGCATACCACAAGATCAAGACCGGCATTTCAATAGAACATCACAGGGATGGACGCTGCGCCCACTTTTTAAAGCCACACCGAGGTCCCCAAGCCACTTATAACTGCTAGAACCCCAGCTGCTACAATACACCATACAGCAGGGGTCCACAACCTTGGCCCCCCCCCCCCCTCGAGATATTTTAGAACTACATCTCCCATCATGCATTAGGTTGGTTGAGCCTCATGGGAAAATGCAGGCAGTTCTAAAGCATCTGGATGGCTATGTTTGATGACCCCTGAGTGACAGAACGTTTCAGCGGGGTGGGGTAATGCTGCGATGCCCCCAGAGCGTTGCCGACCCCTAAGAATTGGCATAATGTAAGGGGCCACAATACCCTTGAGGAAGCACAAGGTTTTTAACAGCAGCTGGGACTGCACAATACAGAGCGAGTCCCGGGGTCACCCCTCAGAGACGTCTAACCATGCATGCAAATTTAATAAGGTTTTCCTTTTTTTAAATAAAATTATTATTACTACTTTTCAAGTCACCTGCAGCGTAAAGTTTAACCTCTGGACGCCGACACCTGCTGGACCTTTGCTTGTGGCGGACGAGCATTCTGTTATCTTTATATTTTAGTGATCATATATATTATTCCCACGGGAATAGGGCCTACGTTTCCTCCTGTACTGGTTTGTCAATTGTTGTTCAATGTATTGTAACCCTGTCTATACTGTGCCCATTGTACAGCGCTGTGGAATATGCTGGCGCTATATAAATAAAGATTAATAATAACATAGCTTATTTATTATGGTGAGTTCCTACGTTTCCTCCTGTACTGGTTTGTCAATTGTTGTTCAATGTATTGTAACCCTGTCTATACTGTGCCCATTGTACAGCGCTGTGGAATATGCTGGCGCTATATAAATAAATATTAATAATAACATAGCTTATTTATTATTGTGAGTTCCTACGTTTCCTCCTGTACTGGTTTGTCAATTGTTGTTCAATGTATTGTAACCCTGTCTATACTGTGCCCATTGTACAGCGCTGCGGAATATGCTGGCGCTATATAAATAAAGATTAATAAATAATAATAATAGTTCTTAATTTATATAGCGCCAGCATATTCTGCAGCGCTGAACAATGCATACAATATAGACAGAGTTACAATACTTGTCGTCGTTTGAGAAACGGTAACAGGAGGAGCTGAGGGCCCTGTTTCCATGGGCTTACAATCTAGTGTTTGTGCTTAACATGTCATTGCACAAAATCCATAAATAAATGATCACTTGCCCTCTCAGATTCTATTTCTGAATTAAATGTTTTTAACTCCTACCTTTTCTTAACCCCCCCCCCGAAACAGACCTTATGCAAATCACGTACGTAACGGCACATTCCAAAAATAGAATCTTTCAGATTCGATACATTCCATTTTTCTATTACATCATTTTTTACAAGTGTCAGCTTAAACCTGCGCACGGGCGGCATGTTCACATTCCCCCAGCAGAATAGGGTCCGAATCCTGCATATTGCGGGGTCAGCACTTTTCACGCCTTGCCCATGAGCATGAAGAAGTGACATGTGTCCAGGAAAACATACATAAAAAAGACATGTTAAGGTTTGAGTGCAGCCTCTCCTGGTCCTGTCCAGGAAAACATGGCGGATCTGTTAACCCTTGAGGATGATGCACTGCGAGAGTATCTTTGTATCACATCCACTAGAGAACGAGTCGACACACACTGACCAGGGCTGCTTGTGTATAGGTATTTAGGAAAACAATGGCACTGATGGGGGACTTCTGCACCCCAGATGTTTTGAAACTACATGTCCCATGATGCTCTGAAAGTCTTAAGGCTGGCAAGGCATCATGGAACATGTAGTTCTGAAGCAACTGGGGTGCTGAGGTTTCCTATCACTGCCCTGTGGTCAAGACTCATAGTTAATCCCGACCACGCACAGCACACGAGCAGCGCCGTGAGAACGTCTGATGGTTCTGGCATCATGGAACGCCAGCAATGAAAGGAAAATGATAAGCCGACGAAAATGCCCCACTTTAAAAGAAATAAGAGGCACGGAAAAAATCTATCAGGGTAATTCAAAGAGAATCGAAAAGTCACCGCACGTTCGGTGACTTTTCGCTCTCTTCAATTCGGTTCCTTTTGCCGATCCCATTTCGGTGACCCTGCGGTGTATTGAGTAAGTACCACAGGGTCCCCGAATTGCAGGGAAAAGCTGCCGCAAACCCGACGAAAACTCACCGCAAAACCCGGCGAATGCACGCCGAAAACCCACAAAAACATCTGGATTAACCCGCTGAAAACCACAGAAAAACCCGAGCAGGAGCAGATCACACACCGCCGGAAAAACCCGACACCGCAGACGAGTGAAGTGAATAAATTAGAAAAACAGTTTGCTTGTATGATTGAAAAGTGAAAAGCTGTTTACAAAGAAACTACTGAGCGAAAATGTCTGAAATTTACATATAAGATCCAATGAATGATAATAAAAAGGGCTGTTACAGAAAAAAGAAAACTTTAAAAAAAATCCAGAAAAATGCTTAAAATATCCTAAAAATTCTATAAATAAAGAGACTCTTTACTGCAGAATATTATAATAAACGGTTTATTAGATATTGAATTAAAACGGGAATATTTTTATCATTGAAGCCTATGGGATTCGCCTGAATAAACCTGCCGAATGAAACGACCGAATGGCAGGACATTTCGGGAACTTTTCACTGCTGGTTTGTCTTCTCTGAATAGCCGAAGCATTGCTTCTCTATGGGGGATTTCACTGCCCTCGAACAGGCACCGAATGTGCAGGCAATTCGCCAAGCTTTGGCAAATTGCCTGCTCTCTGAATAGCCGAATGGCCAAGAAAGGTAACCGAACGCTGATTTTCCGCGTTTGGTTACCTTTCTCAAGCAATTCGGATCTCTTTGAATAACCCTGTAAGGATAGAATTTACTAGCGTTCTGAAGACCTGCTGAAACAAGGCTGCTAGGCGGCTGCCTTCAGGCCCCGATACAATTAAGTCTGCTATTAAAGCCTTAATAATTCTCCTGACGCGCATCCTGCGCTCGCCTCCGCGTCTGGCGCTCCATCCACCACATTTATTGCACCATTAAGGCATTATAGTATCAGACAGAAATTCTGCCTCCCAGCTACGTTTTCTTTTCCCCCCACTTAATTCATTTTATCTTAAAAACGCACTCGAGGAGCCAAAATAATCCTATTATAAAACGATGGAATTGGCATAATGAACCTCCAAGCCCGAGCGAGTTCTGAGGTAGATGACAGGTATATATCCCGTCCGCTTCATTAAATATATCCTGGGGAATTCATTTTTTCGGGTGTGTGTGGGGAGGCGGGGGAGGCTGGAGGATCAAGGCACCTCATTGCTATAGTTACACTTGGATTTGACACATGCATTTAACACAATCACTGCCGCACTGTAACAGAGGGTGAATCCAGCATCGGTTTCGACCTTCCCGATCTAGGGCTCTATTACAATCTTAACGCGTGTGCAAAAATGCATTATTAACGCGAGGGGCAAAACCCTTTGCACAGAACGTCGTATTACAAAGTCAGCGCAACAAACGTGCGTAATCGTCTAACGCGGGTGAACCTGCGCGAACCCTTTGCGAGCGTAATGTACTGCGCGCGTCCTATACTTAACATTGGGAGCGCAAATGCATTTGTGCGCGGCTACGAGTATGGTATTACAATCTAGGTGCAGTTTGTAACGCAGCGCCTTTGCGCGCATAATTTTAACGACTCCTAAAAACTGGTGTTAACGGCAAATCTGAACGTCCTGGCCGAACCCAAATACACCAAAAAAAAAAAAAAATACTGCACAGTATAGTTACACATTCTACACATACCCAAACAACAAAATGGAGAAGTTGTGCGTGTTTTTATTATTGCTGCAGCATATATACGCTGATTGACTTTGACAGGCGCAAAAACTTAACGTGAGATAATTGTGGTTCTGAATTCTGATTGGCTGAATCGTGTGGAAAAAAAAAAAAAACAGTCCGCACACCGATTTCTGCGCGCAACGTTAATGCGCGTTTATTTTACGCACAAAATTTTTCGACTGATGAAAAAATGTGCGCGGATTGCAATACCAGCGTTAATCTACTCGCGTTAACGTTTAACGCTCCGCGCGCAAATTAACGCGCTGCGCAAGCGTTTTTGCGCTAAGATTGTAATAGGGCCCTAATTTTTGCTGCTGCTCCAAAAGAAGGTGCGGGAAGCCCAGTATGAAGCAGTTTCAATGACACTAAAATAGGGAAAATGATGCTTCCAGACCCCGAAATGACAATCATTTTGCGTCTTAGGGCTAACAAGACCTTATTGCATATTAAGCAGAATATCTGGAATATTCTTCTTTTCCTAAACGATCAACCTTTCTTAAGTTAGGGGGTTATTCAGAAAGCACCGAAATGTCGCCGACAGCCGTGTCATTGGGTTGAAACCAGCTGGGCTCCTCACCTTGATGGGTCTCTCCAGTTCCGGCTTCTTGTAACGGAGCCATACCATGCCGATGATAGCCAACGCCACGCACAGCCAGTTGAAGAAGCTGAAGAAGTTGATGACGGAGAAGATGTCGTCCGAGAAGGCATAAAGTAGCGTCATGGCGCACTGCGAGAGAAAACACAGGCCGGGGGGGGATGATGTTATTAGAGAAGTGAACACCGCTCATTAAAGTGACAAACTGTGACTTAATTAGTTCTTTTAATGTGCATTAATCACATGCCTGCCCAGGATGTTTGGGAAGACGGAGTGATAGAACATTTGTTTAGGGCTGCAACTAACGATTATTCTCATAAAATCAATTAGTTGGCCGATTCATCGGATAGAAAAAAAATTGGTTTATTTAAAAAGGGATTTTATGTAAAAAAATAAACACAACCCCTCCCCCTTTTTTCATAAGCAATTTGCGTACTTTTCACACAAGGTATGCGAGTGCTTGGTCAGAGGGATGGGTTGATGCTGCGAGCGCTTGGTCAGAGGGATGGGTTGATGCTGCGAGCGCTTGGTCAGAGGGATGGGTTGATGCTGCGAGTGCTTGGTCAGAGGGATGGGTTGATGCTGCGAGCGCTTGGTCAGAGGGATGGGTTGATGCTGCGAGCGCCCGGTCAGAGGGATGGGTTGATGCTGCGAGTGCTCGGTCAGAGGGATGGGTTGATGCTGCGAGCGCTTGGTCAGAGGGATGGGTTGATGCTGCGAGCGCTCGGTCAGAGGGATGGGTTGATGCTGCGAGCGCTCGGTCAGAGGGATGGGTTGATGCTGCGAGTGCTTGGTCAGAGGGATGGGTTGATGCTGCGAGTGCTTGGTCAGAGGGATGGGTTGATGCTGCGAGTGCTTGGTCAGAGGGATGGGTTGATGCTGCGAGCGCTTGGTCAGAGGGATGGGTTGATGCTGCGAGCGCTTGGTCAGAGGGATGGGTTGATGCTGCGAGCGCTCGGTCAGAGGGATGGGTTGATGCTGCGAGCGCTCGGTCAGAGGGATGGGTTGATGCTGCGAGTGCTTGGTCAGAGATGGGTTGATGCTGCGAGTGCTTGGTCAGAGGGATGGGTTGATGCTGCGAGTGCTTGGTCAGAGGGATGGGTTGATGCTGCGAGCGCTTGGTCAGAGGGATGGGTTGATGCTGCGAGTGCTTGGTCAGAGGGATGGGTTGATGCTGCGCGCGCTTGGTGAGAGGGATGGGTTGATGCTGCGAGTGCTTGGTCAGAGGGATGGATTGATGCTGCGAGCGCTTGGTCAGAGGGATGGGTTGATGCTGCGAGTGCTCGGTCAGAGGGATGGGTTGATGCTGCGAGCGCTTGGTCAGAGGGATGGATTGATGCTGCATGCGCAACTTAAGCCCATGTTTGCTTTCCAAATGAACACGGCTACAAGCACTTGGTCATAGATGATGATGATGATGTCAGCATGAAATTGGGGATAATAAGTTAAAGTGGTCAGGGTGCGTAGAGTGTCCCTTTTAAATAATTTCATGAAAAACTGAGTGGGAGGAGGGACTGGAGGAGGAAGGGAGTGACTTTGCTCAAGTGACTTGTGAGTGTGAGTGGGTATGGACAAAAGACTGGATCTGAGTGTGGGAATGAGTTTAGGGAAAGGGACCAGACCAAAAGGAGGGACAAAAGGGAGGGAATAGCAATTCCCGACCAAAGAGGGTGTGGTGGCACAGGACTCCAGCTTCAAGTAAGGATAAAACACAGGCATACACCTCCTTCACCCAGCGGTAGTATCCTATTGTTTGTGTTATAGTTCTGCTACAATTGTAAACGGAATAAAACCAAACTAGTTGTGTCTGACATAACCCTAGAACTAAATCCTACCTAGTAAAGCAGCAACGCGTCTCTCCAATCAGCTCCGAAGCTGAGGTTATTTATGTTTAACTCAGTCTGACTCTAAACCGTGTGTGATGTACACCGAACGATGAAGCGACACCGTTTAATCGATGATGGAAATAGTTGACAACTATTTTAATCATCAATTAGTTGTCGATTAATCGATTAGTTGTTTCAGTCCTACATTTGTTACAATACACTGCAATATGTGACACTATTTATCTGTCACACGGACACTTTTTGCTACAATTAACAAGATGGTTGTAGTTAAACAATTTATGCAACAAAGCATTATAAAACTTTAACTACATAAGTGCCAGTACAGTCATGACTAATCATGGTTCCCTACATACCCCATGATCCTCAGCTAGCCTTAAAAGGTTATTATTCTTGCATAACATGGGGTTCAATTGAAGTTAAATATATTCTATTACCAACCAAAATCGTGAATCTGTTTAACCCCTTCACTACAAACACTGAAGGGGTTATTCAGAGAGCACAGATATGTTGTTGACATTTCGGTGCTCTCTCGTTCCCCGCGCTTCCCTGCACTTCAGGGAATCAAAGTTCCCAAACCTGCGGTGAATTCAGCATTCACTGCAGGGTCCCTGGAGTGCAGGGAAAACTCACTGCAAACCTGTCAAACCCGCCAGAAAAAAAAGCACGCTGAACACACCGAAAAAAGCTACGGATCACAGCGCAGAGCAGCCGCCGGAAAAAGCCGACAAGCTGACGAATGGGGTAAACCCCCCCAAAAAAAAGTATGCTTCAAAGTTTGAAAATTGAAACTACTGAACGAAAACGATCCAATGAATGATAATAAAAAGGGCTGTTACAGAAAAAAACACAGACGGAAAAAGAAAAAAGAATTTGCCAAAAAAGTCCCAAAAAATGCCTAAAAAGATCCTAAAAAAAAAAATCCATAAATAAAGAGACTTTTTTTCTGCAGTTTAGAAGAATAAACGGTTTATTAGATATTGTATTAAAACAGGAACATTTTTAACATTGCAGCCTATGGGATTCGCCTGAATCAACCTGACGAATGAAAACACCGAACAGCAGGGCATTTCGGCAACTTTTCTCTGCTGTTTGGTGTCTCTGTATAGATTAACCATTGCTTCTCTATGGGGATTTCACTGCCGAACAGGCACCATACGTGCAGGCAATTTGCCAAAACTTGGCAAACTGCCTGATCTCTGAAAGGCTCCGAAATGTCCCCGTACGCTGAATTTCAGTGTCCGGTTACATTTTGGACCTCTCTGAATAATCCCTTTATTCTTCTTCTATAACATGGGGTTCAACTGAAGTTAAATCTATTCTATTGCCAACCAAAGCGTTATTTTGTTTAACCCCTTCACTACAAACACTGAGTATACACAATAATCAGAGGCACCTGCAGGTGGCCCCGATATCGAGTATAATTGATGCGGGCTAATGATAGAGCAATGCAAAGGAATATTGCTCATTGCAAAACAAGTTCAATTGCAAATGAGCTCCGGAACGTGTCCCTGAAACCTCAACACGCTGAACATGACGGACGTTGTGTTAAAAGTATTTAAAAGGCTTGCCGGGCCATCGATCGTTCACAGAAACAGACGAAGATACAATGCAAATGTAGTAGCACTTTTTGGCCAGCAGAGGGAGTCGTGTGCCTCGAGCTTCTGATGAAGCCGCTCCCAGCGCCAAAACTCATTCTGGACATCTGTCTAGTTTGTTATATTTTGTTTTTAACAAGTTTATAATAAATTTTATTTGAAGCGCGAGTCCATGCTGTCGTGGAGGTTTATTTGGATTTGACCTGATCAACAAATCCATAGGCGCTTCACCTTGAGCTTATTTAGTCTCCACCAAGAGTGAGTGTAAACTTGTCTATATACTGCCTGTATACTGTGTAACACTGGGAATACACAAGGAGATCTTTTCTTCTTTGCCATTCTATATATCTGCGGTCACAACGAGAAATCATCCCAAAAAGGTGAGGAAGAAGAGGTTTCGGGGGTTTCGGTGGTGGTGCATACAGTGGGCACTTGCCATCCTTTTCGAATATAATATATATATATATATATATATATACACATATACACACACACATATATACATAATTATTTAGTGTAATGTCAAGCAACATCTAAAAAGGAATACGGGGCAAAATAATGTTTTTTTAAGACAGGTCTTGCCATGGTTTTGTTGATGTGTTGCATTGTTTGGCTGCAGGCGGCCCGGCGTTTATTTCCTGTGTGACGTTGTTCAGGTCGTTAATTCCGATTGGGACTGATCCAACTTGAACAACTGGCCTAAAGTGCCATTCAGCCGCTGCTTACACGTCAGTGCTAGTTTGCAGTCTGGATGACGAATGCATCACTTATAACCAGGAAAGGCAACAAATATATATATATTACACACACACACATATACTACCACTACAAATAAGGGGGAACAATCAAATACTCACAGTAAATATAAGAGAGGGCATCGGTGTTAGGTGCCTGGGATGGATCATGGACAGCAGGGAGGGCAGATGACCTTCTCTGGATCCTACAAAGAACAGCCTAATGGAAAGGAAAAGCAATGATTAGGCATACCTAAATATTATAGATCACATCACTGAACCACACTCAGTAACTACCATATTCAGGGGGTGTGATTGTGCTTTTAGGGGCTCTTCCATATATTCAGGGTGTGCGGGTGCCTTTAGGGGCTCCTCCATATATTCAGGGTGTGCGGGTGTCTTTTTAGGGGCTCCTCCATATATTCAGGGTGTGCGGGTGTGTTTTTAGGGGTTCCGCCATATATTCAGGGCGTGTGGGTGTCTTTTTAAGGGCTCCTCCATATATTCAGGGCGTGTGGGTGTCTTTTTAGGGGCTCCTCCATATATTCAGGGTGTGTGGGTGTCTTTTTAGGGTTTCCTCCATATATTCAGGGTGTGTGGGTGTCTTTTTAGGGTTTCCTCCATATATTCAGGGAGTGCGGGTGTCTTTTTAACACTCCAGCAATGAGCCTCTATACTAGTTAAAACAGGGGACTTTGGGAATGACACATAAATAGGGAAGACTAACCAGGAGGCTAAGGCAAGGACTGGACCCCCAGAAAGCATTTGGAAGGATAGCAGATCCCAATATGCCGGTGTGAAAATATCAGTTTGGCTTCCTGCAACATGACACATGAATAGACTGACATTGTTTTGTTGTTTACAAGGACACTATGGTGGAATTATCAAACAGTGATGTGAAGCCCAGCCTGGGAGATCAGGGATTGTTGTGGGAGACAGATAAACCATATCAAAGCTTCGTAACTTTCAAAGGACACTATTTAGCAAATTGCTGGCCCAGCTCTGGCCTTATCTCAGAGAAACAGAAAACAATGTGTGGCATCTGTTTGATACATTGTGTATACACACACAATCACTCTGCAGAAACCAGGGGGGGGGGGGGGCACAGCACCCCCACCTCTATCACTGCTGAAGAATCTTTCAATTCAAATAGCAACAAGGAGACAGTTTCGGGAATGCAGCCTCAGCCCAGACTTTTCAGGTGACTTTACAACCTATCAGGACCATTAATGTTGCAAAAAATGTCATTTACAACAAGTCCTACAGGTCTCTTCACTAAAAAGTGAAACTCAAGAGAAGAGAACAATCTAGACCAAATAGCCGATTTGGAAAGTGAGATGATTGGGAGAATTTTTCTGGTTTGGCTATTTTGACCTAGAATTTTCACTTCTCCAAAAGTTCTCCAGAGTTTCACGTTTCCTTGAATAGACCTAAAAGTATCTTATTTGCAGCCAGCGATTTATAACAGCCTTTATTACAGACTCATTGCTGGGACATTTATTGCTGTGCAGCTCTGTTATACACCCACATACCCCAAATATATGGAGGAGCCCCTAAACTGCTATCTGCACACCCTGAAAAAATGGAGGGGAGCCCCTAAAAAGCCACCCGCACACACTGAATATATGGAGGAGCCCCTAAAAAGACACCCACACACCCTGAATATAAGGAGGAGCCCCTAAAAAGACACCCACACACAATGAATATATAGAGGAGCCCCTAAAAAGACACCCTCACACCCTGAATATATGGAGGAGCCCCTAAAATGATACCCAGACACCCTGAATATATGGAGGAGCCCCTAAAAAGACCCGCACACCCTGAATATATGGAGGAACCCCTAAAAAGACACCCGCACACCCTGAATATATGGAGGAGCCCCTAAAAAGACACCCGCACACCCTGAATATAGGAAGGAAGTGGAACCCATAAAAAGACACCCGCACACCCTGAATATATGGAGGAACCCCTAAAAAGACACCGCACACCCTGAATATATGGAGGAGCCCCTAAAAAGACACCCGCACACCCTGAATATAGGAAGGAAGTGGAACCCATAAAAAGACACCCGCACACCCTGAATATATGGAGGAGCCCCTAAAAAGACACCCGCACACCCTGAATATATGGAGGAACCCCTAAAAAGACACCCACACACCCTGAATATATGGAGGAGCCCCTAAAAAGACCCGCACACCCTGAATATATGGAGGAACCCCTAAAAAGACACCCGCACACCCTGAATATATGGAGGAACCCCTAAAAAGACACCCGCATACCCTGAATATATGGAGGAACCCCTAAAATGATACCCAGACACCCTGAATATATGGAGGAGCCCCTAAAATGATACCCAGACACCCTGAATATATGGAGGAGCCCCTAAAATGATACCCAGACACCCTGAATATATGGAGGAGCCCCTAAAATGATACCCAGACACCCTGAATATATGGAGGAGCTGTTACAAAGGAAAGAGTTCCAGAAGGATAGGGGTCTGAAATAGGGACTGTCCCTCTTAAACAGAGACACTGGGGTCATGTCACCCCTCTGTTGAATAAGGGATCTCTGTGCCCCGGGGTGAGTCTGAGATCCAGTAAAAAGGGTCTACAGATAAGAGTTTCACATAAAACAAACAATATCAAAGAGGTTAAACTGATAAAGCATGCAGATTATTTTGTCCCTTTAGCATTCAATGGGGTGTCCTGGGAATCAGTGATAAAAAAACACAGCTGTGTGTACGTTACATTGTATGTATACCTGGAGGAGGTGAACAGCGACCCATTAACGGACCCGAAACACGACAATCCAACGAAGACTGGGATGATCCACGCCATGACCCCTAAATGGTAATTCCCAAAATCCTGAATAGGGAAAGGAAACACACGGTGAACAGGTCAGACTCACCCGCAGGGAGCATTCGACAACTTAAAAAGGGATTTAGCTCTCCTGGATCTTATTTATACAACTTACCCATATGTTGCTCTATCCCCATCAGCTCACTCCAGAATACCCCCATTGTACCTTTCCTGATCTCCCACGCAGCCCCCATTACTCGTCATACTTTGCTATTTACCCTCCCCTCTGTGGGTCACCCACTCCTCTTAGATTGTAAGCTCACTGGGGCAGGGCCCTATTTTCCCATCACTCTCTGTGTGTCAAACAAATCTGATATTTGTTTTGTCCTACCCACAGTACATCGCTGCAAAATATGTTGGCGCTTTATAGTTGTCTCTCTACCCTACACCCCTCATCTGTATTGCCCTCCCCAATGTCCCCCCCATGCATCTATCCATCTCCCTGTCTGTCAATCCTTCTGTCTCTGCAGCCACGTCTCCATCTGTCTGCCTCTCACTCTCCACCCATCCCTCTATATCCATCCCTCCTACCAGTTGCTCCATCTATCCGTCCTGCTTGCTGTCGGTCAGTGTCCCCAGCAGTTCAGGGACAGGGTGTCCATTTGATGGTGGTTACGGTGCATGGAACATATTGTGATAACGGTAATTAATATCAGATGGTTTTCATGGGTTAAACATCAGAGCAGTAAGAGCTCCGGCGCACACAGGACAGACTCACGTACCACAGCCACGGCCTCCGAGTTCAGCATCTGCTCCGGGGTGAGCGTGGTGAAGTACGCCAGGTTGGTGAGGACGTACACCAATGTCACGATGGGAAGGGAAATAATGATGGCGCGAGGGAGGTTCCTGCAAACAGAAAGCGTAACTTGAGAAGCGGCACAAGCTGCAATGATAATATGATGGACACAGTATAAGGGATCTCTGACCCCCGGCGTCAGTCTGAGCCGCAGTATAAGGGATCTCTGAACCCCGGCGTCAGTCTGAGCCGCAGTATAAGGGATCTCTGAACCCCGGCGTCAGTCAGAGCCGCAGTATAAGGGATCTTTGACCCCCGGCGTCAGTCTGAGCCGCAGTATAAGGGATCTCTGACCCCCGGCGTCAGTCAGACCCGCAGTATAAGGGATCTCTGACCCCCGGCGTCAGTCTGAGCCGCAGTATAAGGGATCTCTGACCCCCGGCGTCAGTCTGAGCTGCAGTATAAGGGATCTCTGACCCCCGGCGTCAGTCTGAGCCGCAGTATAAGGGATCTCTGAACCCCGGCGTCAGTCTGAGCCGCAGTATAAGGGATCTCTGAACCCCGGCGTCAGTCTGAGCCGCAGTATAAGGATCTCTGACCCCCGGCGTCAGTCTGAGCCGCAGTATAAGGGATCTCTGACCCCCGGCGTCAGTCTGAGCCGCAGTATAAGGGATCTCTGACCCCCGGCGTCAGTCTGAGCCGCAGTATAAGGGATCTCTGACCCCCGGCGTCAGTCAGACCCGCAGTATAAGGGATCTCTGACCCCCGGCGTCAGAGCCGCAGTATAAGGGATCTCTGACCCCCGGCGTCAGAGCCGCAGTATAAGGGATCTCTGACCCCCAGCGTCAGTCTGAGCCGCAGTATAAGGGATCTCTGACCCCCGGCGTCAGTCTGAGCCGCAGTATAAGGGATCTCTGACCCCGGCGTCAGTCTGAGCCGCAGTATAAGGGATCTCTGACCCCCGGCGTCAGTCTGAGCTGCAGTATAAGGGATCTCTGACCCCCGGCGTCAGTCTGAGCTGCAGTATAAGGGATCTCTGACCCCCGGCGTCAGTCAGACCCGCAGTATAAGGGATCTCTGACCCCCGGCGTCAGTCAGACCCGCAGTATAAGGGATCTCTGACCCCGGCGTCAGTCAGACCCGCAGTATAAGGGATCTCTGACCCCCGGCGTCAGTCAGACCCGCAGTATAAGGGATCTCTGACCCCCGGCGTCAGTTTGAGCCGCAGTATAAGGGATCTCTGACCCCCGGCGTCAGTCTGAGCTGCAGTATAAGGATCTCTGACCCCCGGCGTCAGTCTGAGCTGCAGTATAAGGGATCTCTGAACCCCGGCGTCAGTCTGAGCCGCAGTATAAGGGATCTCTGACCCCGGCGTCAGTCAGACCCGCAGTATAAGGATCTCTGACCCCCGGCGTCAGAGCCGCAGTATAAGGGATCTTTGACCCCCGGCGTCAGTCTGAGCCGCAGTATAAGGGATCTCTGACCCCGGCGTCAGTCTGAGCCGCAGTATAAGGGATCTCTGACCCCGGCGTCAGTCTGAGCTGCAGTATAAGGGATCTCTGACCCCCGGCGTCAGTCTGAGCTGCAGTATAAGGGATCTCTGACCCCGGCGTCAGTCAGACCCGCAGTATAAGGATCTCTGACCCCCGGCGTCAGTCAGACCCGCAGTATAAGGGATCTCTGACCCCCGGCGTCAGTCAGACCCGCAGTATAAGGGATCTCTGACCCCCGCGCGTCAGTCTGAGCCGCAGTATAAGGGATCTCTGACCCCCGGCGTCAGTCAGACCCGCAGTATAAGGGATCTCTGACCCCCGGCGTCAGTTTGAGCCGCAGTATAAGGGATCTCTGACCCCCGGCGTCAGTCTGAACTGCAGTATAAGGGATCTCTGACCCCCGGCGTCAGTCTGAGCCGCAGTAGTATAGGGATCTCTGACCCCCGGCATCAGTCTGAGCCGCAGTATAAGGGATCTCTGACCCCCGGCGTCAGTCTGAGCTGCAGTATAAGGGATCTCTGACCCCCGGCGTCAGTCAGACCCGCAGTATAAGGGATCTCTGACCCCCGGCGTCAGTCAGACCCGCAGTATAAGGGATCTCTGACCCCCGGCGTCAGTCAGACCCGCAGTATAAGGGATCTCTGACCCCCGGCGTCAGTTTGAGCCGCAGTATAAGGGATCTCTGACCCCCGGCGTCAGTCTGAGCTGCAGTATAAGGGATCTCTGATCCCCGGCGTCAGTCTGAGCTGCAGTATAAGGATCTCTGATCCCCGGCGTCCCCCCCCGCGCAGTCTGAGCTGCTGGCGCAATCACGGGGTATTACATAACATGTGGGAGTCTATGGGACAAGCACGAGTCCTGCGCACACGGGATAACAAACCATGAGGAACTGACAGATGTATCATTACAAAAAAGAAACAATGTTTCTAGAGCTATAAACAGAATATAACAGAGGAACTAATCTTAAAAGGGAAAAAAATAACCTAATCCTCTCCCCACGTAGGACGATACATCACGTACGCCAAGTATTCCTGTACCGGCACATCAAGTACTGGATTTCACTCAGAAAAAGCTTGGCAGTGAGTAAACGCTGGCACGTCATACCATGAGAATGTACGTTCCAGAGGGTCATCCAAGTCTATTGTACTATGTTTTAAATCAATTGTCCTTATGTTGCGATGTCCCTCTGACTTGTACAGCACTACAGATTAAGTGGGCGCTATTTCAATAATAACAGTATAGCATGCAGGTCTGCCTTGGAGGGGGCTGTCGACTAAACAGTGAGTTGTGGAAAGCAGAATACGTTACATAAGCAAAGTGGTCACGTGCAAATAGTCAGATGAGAGGATAATAGGCATGGCAAACAATGTATCTCACTGTTTAGTGAATAAGCACCTAAAGTCCTTACCGTCTCATAATGCCATGTAACAAAGAGCTGTCCCTTTAAGGATGTATGTATCATAATAAGAGTTTATTTAGGGTAAAGGCCGGAACGGGGAAGAGATAACTCGTCCTGTGGTCAGAAGTCCTCACTGTCACATTAGGATCTTGTAAAAGTGAATATATCTCTGCGCCGCAGCCTCAGCATGTGACAGTGATGTTAGGTATCACATGTTAAGGAGGAGGGGGGTTATTGGCAGAGAAAGAGAAGATCAGGTGAGAGCTGCGTTCCCACAAATAAGCAGAATTAAGGGCATTTTGAAGCTCTGGGTTCCAGCAGGATTTCTCAGGATTTTACTGCTGGCTACACCGGCCCCCCCCCCGCCCCCGACTCTGCTTTCACGGATCAACGATCATCTAAACCGTTAATGAGGAAAGGCGACGGAGAAATACTCACTTGTACGGCTCGATCATCTCTTCAGTGACAAAATTCAAGTAATTCCTACAACGGAAGAAAAATTCAATTAATGCGACGTTAGTGGACAGCACTATTTCCCACACCTCCCAAGCGTCCTATTACGGGCCCAATCCCGGTGTCTATCCAGGGGCTCCTCCATATATTCAATGTGTGCGGGTGTCTTTTTAGGGGCTCCTCCATATATTCAGGGTGTGCGGGTGTCTTTTTAGGGGCTCCTCCATATATTCAGGGTGTGTTGGTGTCTTTTTAGGGGCTTCTCCATATATTCAGGGTGTGTGGGTGTCTTTTTAGGGGCTCCTCCATATACCTCCATATATTCAGGGTGTGTGGGTGTTTATTTAGGGGTTCCTCCATATATTCAGGGTGTGCGGGTGTCTATTTAGGGGCTCCTCCATATACCTCCATATATTCAGGGTGTGCGGGTTTCTTTTTAGGGGCTCCTCCATATATTCAGGGTATGCGGGTGTCTATTTAGGGGCTTCTCCATATATTCAGGGTGTGCGGGTGTTTTTAGGGGCTCCTCCATATATTCAGGGTGTACGGGTGTCTATTTAGGGCTTCTCCATATATTCAGGGTGTGCGGGTGTCTTTTTAGGGGCTCCATATATTCAGGGTGTGTGGGTGTCTTTTTAGGGTCTTCTCCATATATTCAGGGTGTGCAGGTGTCTTTTTAGGGGCTCCTCCATATATTCAGGGTGTGCGGGTGTCTTTTTAGGGGCTCCTCCATATATTCAGGGTGTGCGGGTGTCTTTTTAGGGGCTCCTCCATATATTCAGGGTGTACGGGTGTCTATTTTAGGGGGTCCTCCATATATTCAGGGTGTGCCGGTGTCTTTTTAGGGGCTCCTCCATATATTCAGGGTGTGTGGGTGTCTTTTTAGGGGCAGCTCCATATATTCAGGGTGTGCGGGTGTCTTTTTAGGGTCTCCTCCATATATTCAGGGTGTGCGGGTGTCTTTTTAGGGGCTCCTCCATATATTCAGGGTGTGTGGGTGTCTTTTTAGGGGCAGCTCCATATATTCAGGGTGTGCGGGTGTCTTTTTAGGGTCTCCTCCATATATTCAGGGTGTGCGGGTGTCTTTTTAGGGTCTCCTCCATATATTCAGGGTGTGCTGTTGTCATTTCAGGGTTCCCTCATATACTCGTTCACCAGTCGGTAGTTGTGATAAAATGTGCTGTAAAATACTACCTGCCATCTCTGCCCTCCTGTTTTTGAGCATTGTTGTCTATGTGGTTTATTCACTAAATGGTGAGTTGAAAACCAAATCGACAAATTCTGGTTGAAGTAAACAACAGGCACCTCCACATGAGTAACTTTTTTTTTTTTTCAAAATCGGTTACTTTGTTGTGATTGGCTTTTCTGTTCACTATTTAGTGAATAAAGCCCACATGGAACATAAAATAGGATGAACCTTGCAGTGTATGTTTTTAGTTTCCTCACCATCCTCCGTAGGCGAAAAGGCCGCTGTATAAAGCCAGGACCCACTGGCCAACATCCGTACTGGTCCCTTTAAAAGAATGTTCTGGGTTGAGGTTCTCGACATCTCCTGTGAGAGAAATGAAGGAAACCATGAGATTGTAACATCTCCCCGGACACATACACATACAAGTATTTAGAAAGCGCCAAAAAGCTCCGTAGCGCATAATTGATTGTGGTTGATGGGCAGTGCATGAAAAATGCCACCCCGCAGCATGTAGAATTCATACGCTGCCGTTAAGGAATCCCAGGTGACTTTTAATAGGAAACCGGTTCCCTCCTGAAGGATACAAGTTATACATGTTACAGGGCAGCATCTCTCCTGCTGCATGATATAGTAACATGTGTCCAGGAAAACATGGCCGACTTGGTAGGAAGGTAACCATGGACCTAACCAAGGCAGGTCCTTTGGAATTCCATTTCTTTGTACCTCAGCATATGAATTATACATACTGCCGGGTGGCGTTTTTTATGCACTACCCATCAGAAGGAATAAGTTATATGATGCGAGGAAAACATTGGGGGGGGGGGGGGAGTGTCTGGCTAGTTTAGCGCTACATCATCTGGGCTTTACTCACTAAACAGCGTGCTGTCTTGCATGAAATAAACACAGTAGGGGTTATTAACACAGCGCCGAAATTTCGGTGCGTTTCACTTCGGCGATTCCATTTAGCCGAAACTACGGTGAATTCACTATAAACCGTAGATTCATTGTAATGCGCCGACGATGGAGACGTCAAAACCTCATGAAAAAGTTGGTGAATGTCATCGAAGAGCGGCGAACTGGCCAAGGCAAAATCCACCGTATGGAAAATAAAAAAAAAATAAAAAAAACTCTTCGCTCCTTCTAATAGGTGTTTAAACCAATAAAAGTGCATTAAAAGAAGTCCTTTAAAAAAATATTGGGAAACAAAAATTTCGTCTAAAAATACAATAAAATACAAAAAGGTCTTCTGAACAATAAAAAGGCTTTTTGCTGAAAATGAAAAGAATAAACGATTGATTAAAAAAATATTATTAAAAACGGTTAACGGTAATATATTTTTACATTGGATCCTATGGGATTCGCCTGTTTAAACCGAACCACTGAAAATCAGGGCATTTCACTGAAATGTCGGTGCAGTTCGGTGTCTCTGAATTGATTAACCGTTACTTCTCTATGGGACAATTTCGCTGCCACCAAAGAACGCCGAACTGCACCGTATGTGTCCGTCAATTCACCAGTATTTTGTGAATTGACAACTTAGTGAATAGGCGAACTGTCACTAAATAGCACCGTGCGGGAAAATTCACCGTTCGGTGCAAGTCTGTGACAAGTTCGGAGCTTGGTGAATAACCCTTAGTGTGCCAGTCAGCTGATTATTCTGTTATGCCTGCATCAGACGAGTGCGCTATGTGCGCCCGTACTGACCTGCTTACCGGCGTCTGTCGCAGTGTTTTGACGCTGCAACGGGGCCGGTCACACGATTGTGCAGGCTTGTGCGTGCGCGCACACGAAATGTGCGGGTAACAAGCGTCCGTTATCCAAGCCTCTCAATCAAAGCGCTAGGACGCGCATTGACGGAGCTGCAAAGCGCAATTCTCCATAGGAGGATCGCGCTTTGCAGCACTAACTGCGCTCAGCGAGGTGGCCAGACGGGCGTCAAGTGGAAGGAACGTCCACTCTCACGGACGTTCCTTCCGCTCCCCAAACGCATTTTTCGCGTTGTCCGTGAAAAAGTGTGTTCGAAGGAATGGACGCATTCTTTCACGGAATACGCGATAGCGGTCATACGATGCGCATTTTCGTCCTTGATTTTGTACGGATCGTCAATAAAACCCTTTTTGCGTCTGGACGTTATGTTGGCCGGACGTGTGCAGCGTCTGACGTCTCCTAATCACGCACACACGCCGCTAGCGGACGCAACGCACTCTATATGTCAGTACTAGCGGTATCACGTTCTCGAAAAAATGCGTTCGTTTACCACTTGCGTTGCACAGCCACACTTTTGTGCGGCCGTACTTCGTATGCTGCCCGGCATTGGACGTAATTTGCTGCTAGCACGGCTGTGATTTAGTGCGGCTAAACGCACGTTGATACTGCGCTCGTCTGACCCTAGCCTTAGGCGCCTGCTCTGTTCTTTCTGCGCTCATCATGAAACGCTAAGCCTGGAAATGCGTCGCTGCACCTGCCTGCGTTTAGTCTCGCTCACACACCGACACGTCAGCGTGATCATTTGAATAAATGCAAATAATGTGTTTATTGGCCCTGTGCCTAGAGTCACCAGATCAGCCATGTATTCCTGAACACGTATTACTATTTCATGCCGCAGGAGAGCACAGGGAGAAGTGCTGCCCTGCAACATGTATAATTCATATGCTTCAACAGGGAGATCAAACACTAAATCAAAGCAAGTGAACTGGGATGCCAGGGATTTCTTACCTGCAGCGTATGGATTAGACACGTTGCGGGGTGGCATTTTACATGCACTGCCCATCAGCACAAATAAATTATAGGTGTCCAGGAAAACATGGAGGATCTGGCGACCCTACTACAAACTGAGGACATGGCAGGACAATGGGAAGTCTGAGAGGTTAATCCGGGTGGTGGGGGTTATTTGAGCAGCTTGACCCCCCCCCCCTCTCCCATCATCTTCTGTTGCGTATCTGCATGATATTATTTATTTTTTTTCGTCTTTTTCTGGGTTATAATATAAAAGGTCCTGCTGGATTTGCTGGAGCCGAGGGATGAAGTCCGGCACTCACAATGTGCTGACATCTCACAAAGAAGAATGGAGTCACCAGAGGCATGTTAATGAACGGCGGCGGCGCAGGAGGGGTGGGGGGGGGGATGCCCGCAACATTGTGCCAAAGCCATCTGGCGAGGGAAGACAAAGGACGGTAACAGGCAGGCATGAATCTCATAGCGTTTATATACGTGTCTGTCTTTACAAAGAATGTCAGGTTACATTGTAACAGCCAAGAGAATGAACAGAAAGGTCCTTTTCGGAACGCTAAAGAAAGCCACTTGGGTGTTTAAAGGTAGAAGGAGTCACGTATAGTGGTTTATGATGTTCACTTTTATTGGGGTTTATATATTATTTAGATATGGATGCAAAAACTCAGCAAAACAACATTCTCTCTCCTGACCCCTCCCCGACACAAATCACACAGATATAACCTGACTCCTCCCCGACACAAATCACAGCTATAACCCGACCCCTCCCTGACACAAATCACACAGATATAACCTGACTCCTCCCCGACACAAATCACAGCTATAACCCGACCCCTCCCTGACACAAATCACACAGATATAACCCGACCCCTCCCCGACACAAATCACACAGATATAACCCGACCCCTCCCCGACACAAATCACACAGATCTAACCCGACCCCTCCCTGACACAAATCACACAGATATAACCCGACCCCTCCCCGACACAAATCACACAGATATAACCCGACCCCTCCCCGACACAAATCAAACAGATATAACCCGACCCCTCCCTGACACAAATCACACAGATATAACCCGACCCCTCCCTGACACAAATCACACAGATATAACCCGACCCCTCCCCGACACAAATCACACAGATATAACCCGACCCCTCCCTGACACAAATCACACAGATATAATCCGACCCCTCCCCGACACAAATCACACAGATATAACCCGACCCCTCCCCGACACAAATCACACAGATATAACCCGACCCCTCCCCGACACAAATCACACAGATATAACCCGACCCCTCCCCGACACAAATCACACAGATATAATCCGACCCCTCCCCGACACAAATCACACAGATATAACCCGACCCCTCCCCGACACAAATCACACAGATATAATCCGACCCCTCCCCGACACAAATCACACAGATATAACCCGACCCCTCCCCGACACAAATCACACAGATATAACCCGACCCCTCCGACACAAATCACACAGATATAACCTGACCCCTCCCTGACACAAATCACAGATATAACCCGACCCCTCCCCGACACAAATCACACAGATATAACCTGACCCCTCCCTGACACAAATCACACAGATATAACCCGACCCGTCCCTAAGTCTGTAATGTTCTCTATTAGGCTCTCTTGCAGGTCACTATACGTTGATCCGTGTACTGGGAACATATTTTTTTTAATAATATTTAACACCTCTTCCTCCTGGATGTGAAGTTATGCGCTCGCAGTATTTTCCTGGTACGTGTACGTGTATCCTCCATGCCACGCGACGTTCCGCACACAAGCGAGGCAAAATCTCTGTGTGACTTGGCATGTACCGGAGCCAAGCGCAGCCTCCGTGACATTTCCTGGTCACCAAACAAATATCCAAGCCTCTATTCCATTTAATTGAATAAACTTTATGCGGCGGGTTATAAAGAGACGCGCAGAGAGGGGCGCCCGCGGGGTACAGTCACAGCGCAGACAGAGGACAGGTTGCTTTAGGTCCAAAGCCAGGCAAAATGATTGGGATTTAGGAGTAATCCTCTTAGGGTGAGATTTTCTGATGAGGCAAGCAGCGGCCTTATCAAATTAATTCCACCCGAGGCGTTCAAACCTTTTGATTGTAGTTGGCAAAAAGGCAAAAGGAAGAAGGGAGAGGGATGTAACAAAATCCCGGTGCGAAGTTAAACACGTGCTCGCAGTTCCTCTCATTGCCTGGGGCCATTTATGGTTAGCTTATGCAACTCATTGATGTTTTAAAACTACATGTCCCATGATGCTCAGCTGGCTTTAAACCCTTTCACTGCTGAGGACGTGTGGGGAACGTCCTCCCTAGGAAAGATAGGGGGATCGTTTGAACCCCGATATCTCCCGACTGTTGGCAGCTGTGCCCTTCCAAACCGTGCCTGCCTTCAGCCGCAGGACCCCGGCAATCGGGAGGGAGAGAGGTCCAAAGGACCTCCCCCCTCCCTTTCAGGCACCTCCTACGCACACGCGGGGGGGGCGCCTGAATTAGAGATGACATCTAATGGTGTCGGAGGCGGTCCCGGGTGTTGGGCTGACATCGAGGATGTCAGCCCGCACCGGGGGGCACAGCGATCGGCTGTAATCCGGTCGATCGCTGGCCACAAAGGGAGGACGCGCTGCAGTACCTGCGGATGGACGCGCTGAGCGTGTCCTCCACAGCGAAAGGGTTAAAGTAAACAAAAAAAATAATAATAAAAACACATTTTCTTTTTTTTTTTAAGATGTGAAATGGCTCAGCAGTGAAGGGGTTAAAGCAGACTGTGGAGTTAAGCACAAGTTAAAAGGGATAGCTCTGTTTGGTGGGGAGTTATTAGGTTGTGTTGCATGGTTTTTTTCATTGTGATGAGCAACTGTTTAGCAACTGTTGAGCAACTTTTAGGCTGCTGTCAGACGAGCGTAGTGTTCACGTCCGTGATTGCGCCTAAAAGTACGTCCGTGATAGCATGAAAGAAAGTCCATTGGAGCCTGACACATCAAGTACGTCCGCACTGAACTGCGGACGCACAACGGCCGCGGCAAACGGACGCAGCTTAGGCAAGAACGTAATACTGCTGGAACGGACGTGCGGAGTGCGCCACGTCCACAACGTCTGCATAGCTTTGTGTGTGAGTGATGGAGCGTGGTCAGACGGACTGCATTTATACGTCCAGCATTTTTGACAGACAGAATGTTTTTTCATTGTAATTTATTTTTCCCTCCTACATCCGTCAAAAATAACTTCATTGAAAAAACGGACTGTGTGACCACTACTGCGTCATCCGTACTGACGATGTCCGTACTGCACGGACGTACAGTCCGTAGAAATCACGCTCGTCTGACCCTAGCCTTGAGGCTAGGGACAGATGAGCGCATTTTCTGCGGCCACCGTCAAAATGTACGTCGATGCGTGCGCACGCATTTTTTCACGGAATACGCTTAAGTGGTCAGACGATGCGCAATTCTGGACGTATTTCATGACGATGGGGTGAAAAGAAGTCTAGGGAAATCCGGCTGTTTGAACGTTATGTTGGCCGCACACTAGCAGCGTCTGACATCTCCTAATCACGCACACACGCTGCTATGCGGCCGCAGCGCACTCTGTACGTCAGTACCAGCGGTTTAACGTTCTCGAAAAAATGCGTTCATTTTCCACTTGCGTTGCGCGGCCGGACTTTTGTGCGACCGTACTTCGTATATTGGCTGTCATTGCCCGTCATCTGCTGCTAGTGCGGCCGTGATTATGTGCGCCAGAACGCGCGTTCGCACTGCCTCAGTCTGACCCTAGCCTAAGCTGTAGAAGGGCTGAATATTCACTCTGCCAGACTGAGCATGTCTGAAGTGACCCCATCTGGGTCAGTTTTCAAAAACGCCCAAACGCTTAACATGCTAAGGCTAGGGTCAGACGAACGCAGTGCGAACGCACGTGCAGCCGCACTTTATCACGGCCGTAGTAGCAGCAAATGACGGGCAATATACGAAATACGGTCGCCGCGCAACGCAAGCGGCAAACAAACGCATTTTTTAGAGAACGTGATACCGCTAGTACTGACGTACAGAGTGAGCTGCGTCCGCTAGCGGCGTGTGTGCGTGATTAGGAGACGTCAGACGCTGCTCATGTCCGGCGAACATAACGTCCAGACGCAAAAAGTGTTTTATTGATGATCTGTACAAAATCACGGACGAAAATGTGCATCGTATGACCGCTATCGCGTATTCCGTGAAAAAATTCGTCCATTCGTTCAACGCACTTTTTCACTGACGACGCGAAAAATGCGTTCGTCTGACCCTAGCCTAAGTCATCATTAACAAGGAGGACGAATGAAGCAGAACTGTAATCCTAAAAGACCAGGAAGACCGGGACCAGAAGCTTTCTGTGTAACCAAGATACAAATTCTCTTTGTCACCTGGATGAGTATCAAAGGGATTGTAGATAAATGACCATTTCAGTTTAGTGTGAAAAAAGCATCCGCTATGCGCTGTAAGATGTCATACCACTGTCACTTAACCAACGTGGCAATATATTACTATGTGATGTACATATAAGCTCCTATGAGCAGGGCCCTCCACACATCCTGTGTCCGATTATCTGTATCTCGTTCCCTTTGGTTATTGTAAAGCGCTGCAGAAACTGTTGGTGCTATATAAATGAGGAAAATAATAATAATAATATATATATAGGGACTCGAAGTTTCCACTCGTCCATTTGCCCAGGATTGGTACAAATTTAAGTTTGAGCGGCTTTAAATTTTGCCCATTACACACGATTAGGGCTGCCAGATCGGTCATTTTTTTCTTGGACACATATGATTTATTCACAATGATGGGCAGTGCATGAAAAATGCCACCCCGCAGCATGTAGAATCCATACACTGCAAGTAAGAAATCCCAAGTGACCTGCCTTGACTTCCTTCCAGCAGCATATGAATTATACATGTTGCAGGGCAGCACTTTTCCCTGCGCTCCCCCTCTGCATGAAATAGTAACAGGTGTCCAGGAAAACATGGCCGATCTGTTGACCCTTAATACGATGCAACTTCAGTTTGGCGTCTGCCCCTTCACAATTAGTCACGCGGTCTAAACGCACACAGCACACAGTTGCGAGAGGGGCGTGCGGAAGTGGGTGTGTTGTGAGAGAAGTTATGGGTGGCATCAGAAGTGGCAAGTAACTTTTTGGCCTGGCTAGTAGTTTAACACTTAACATATATATAATTATACCCACCTTTTCCCAGTTGAACAAAACCCAGGATGATGATCAGACACAAGGCGAGCAGTTTGGCTGCGGCAAACGCATCTTGGACTCTTGTGGCGGCTTTGACGCTGTAGCAGTTGATGGCCGTCAGTAACACTGAGAGACAGGAGAGAAGCGTCAGTATCAAGTGAAGGGTCACAGAGCATGCGTACACAGCAAGAGATACAAAGATACACCCATCACCCTGCAACACGCACTCAGCAATCATAGATCATTGACACCGAGGCATGTATTGCTCACCCAGGTCATAGTATTATACCCGGCTCCTAGTGCCCTACCTCAGGTACACTGTAACCCACGGGCAGGTTGTGCCCTCAGACTGGCTCCCATCCTCACAGGATCTGTTAATGGTGTCGGTCTTACCCACCATGTGTATCCGCTGATTTCCCGTGACGGCTTTCAGGAGTCGCCGGACAGGTTCCGGCCCCCGAGGCTGAAACAATAGCCATTTGTATTGCTTGGCGGGTGAAGCGGTCCTGTAAGCCAGCTCCACGTGTCAGCGCCAACCATAAAATATGCATTGGCACAACCGTGTGAAATGTCTCATAAACCTAAACCCTCTGCCGTCACAGCCCAGGAGAACAGTGCAGCCTTCACAACCCGCAGGATCTGGCTGCTATGCTCAGCCATGTCCTGTGCGTTTCCCTACAACTATACACCGTCTATATACAACTGTGTGTATACATACATACATACACACACACAGACACTTGGGTGTGGGTCCAAGTGGTTACATCACCCAGGAAAACCACAGAGTGATTCATTCACGGCACTTCGAGTGAAAGTGACAAGGAACGCACCCGCGTTATATGTAAATAATCGCCCTGGAGGTATAAGGTCTATTAATTCCAAACAAATATGGCACAGCTTTAAAAACTCTGTGCACTGTGACACTCGGCGTCCGCATTGAGCCATGTGTGAGCACCGGATGTCCCCAGATACACATTATGAAAGCTCACGCTCCTCGTACATGCTGTGTGAGAAGAGGAGCGCATCCCCAAGCTGAGAGATACGCTTATACTTCCCCACTCAGTGAGTGGAGATGAGGGTATGGGGAGTGACGTGTCCGTGACTCAGCTGCTAGTGGAACAGACGGCAAGTGTTTATCTCGTATAAAGCACACCGAGATAACCCTATTAACTGAATATAGCGCTCCGATAACCACAGCGCAGGACGCGTGTCCTCAAATAGGGCCACCAGCCTGACTTCTACATCCATCTAGAACAGTTACGGCGAGCCTCGGCACCCCAGGTGCTTAGAACTACATGTCCCATAATGCTCAGCCAGCGTTATGTGTGGCTAAGCATCATGAGACATGTAGTTCCAAAACATGTGGTGCCAAGGTTCGTCGTCGCTGCTCTAGAATGTAAGCTCCTTTGGGACCTGGGCCCTGTCTGCCGCATTGCAGTGCTACCCCAACGCACTGTAACCTCTGTACCGTGCTCTGGAATATGTTGGCGCAATACATATTTACATATAACAACAATCTATGTGTCATGGTGAACTGAGTGAAAAGTGCTGCCCTTCAGTATGTAGAACCCGTGCTGCTGGAAACCAGAATCCTCACTGCAAACAGCTGCTGCAGCGTGTTGATGGATACATGCCATGAAATGTTTATTAATGTTTGCGGAGTACGTTTCAATCCTTTATGATAATGTGTGGGAATTTTGGTAACTTGTATTCCAAGAAGATTGCTATACAATGTCATATTATGGAATTCCGCTCAGCTGGACCACGACGTAATAATTCTGCAGGATTTATTCAAATATATATATTTCCTTCCTTCCTTGTGTAATACATATTGTGACAGTATGATTATAGGCAGGGTGGTGGACCACTGGTTTATCAGCAGGCAGATGGAGGACTCCTTTTCCCCCCTATAGGGTAAACACACAGCCGATGCCTAATTATAACTGCCCTGCCCTTATAGGAGATCTGATTCCCTCTGAGAGGTCAGTCTTGGTGCTGGGGGCAGCAGGGAAGGAAGCGCAATCCTGAACACAGAAGGGAAGTGTATTTGATTTTTGTTTTCACTGATTGGTAAACGGCTTAGCCGCCCGATACTTCAGAGAGGGATTCTGAATGTTTATTTAGTCTCTGCATAAAGGAGTAGGTGTTTGTTTTGTATCGGTTTATTTTTCTGCGTTTTTTTCCACAGAAACTGATGGAAGAAGGTGGTCTATAATACGGAGTGCTCTTTCTTGGTGTTCTGTGTTTAATGTCTTAGGCTAGGGTCAAACGAAAGCATTTTTACACGCGAACGTAAAAAAGTGCGTCTGAACGCATTGATGTATTTTTTCACGGAATATGCGAAAACGGTCATACGATGCACATTTTCGTGCGTGATGTTTTACGGATCCAAACCAGGAAACTTTTTGCGTCTGGACGTTATGTTGGCCGGACACGAGCAGGGTCTGATGTCTCCAAATCACACACACACACTGCTAGCGGGCGCAGCGCACTCTGTACGTCCGTACTAGCGGTTCTGCGTTCTCGAAAAAATGCGTTCATTTTCCACTTGCGTTGCGCGGCCGGACTTTCGTGCGGCCGTACTTCGTATATTGGCCGTCATTGCCCGTCATTTGCTGCTAGTGCGGCCGTGATTAAGTGCGCCAGAACGCACGTTAAAAGTGCGCTCGTCTGACCCCAGCCTTCGATGCACCCGCTTAGTTTTGAGGTTGAGTGCAACCTTCTGCTGTTCTGTGTTCAGTGGCTATATCACAAAAAACATATTATATACACACACACCTCAAAATTTCAAGTCCCAAGCTACTAAACAGGCCCTACGAGTTACTCGCCACCAGTTGCTCCGCCCAACCCTTAACTCTGCCCCTAAACACACCCCATTAAATTATCTTATGAAATTACACTGTTAAAGGTTTTGTTTAGAATAAAGTTACAAAAATAACATTAATACCCAGACATCAGATCCCAGATACATGTATACCCAGACATCAGACCCCCAGATACATGTATACCCAGACATCAGACCCCCAGATACATGTATACCCAGACATCAGACCCCCAGATACATGTATACCCAGACATCAGACCCCCAGATACATGTATACCCAGACATCAGACCCCCAGATACATGTATACCCAGACATCAGACCTCCAGATACATGTATACCCAGACATCAGACCCCCAGATACATGTATACCCAGACATCATGTCCAGATACATGGATACCCAGTCATCAGACCCCAGATACATGTATACCCAGACATCAGAACTCAGTGTGAGAAGAGTGAGGAGGCAGGGAAGCTCCTCTACACGCCCTGCTAGTGACAGAGATGAGAAGGGGGCTTCTGGGGAAAGGGGGGCTGCATGGTGGCACCGCTGGATTACGCAGCACAAAATCATTTATTGTGCTGCCTGCGTGTGCATTTCCCCTCACCCTCACTCAATTTCCACTCGCCAAATGCTAGTAGGCTGGTGGAAATTTTGAGCCCTGTATATATATTTTTGACCTTTCCTTTAACAGATTACTCATGGAATATCTATTCCCTCCATTAAGCCAGTTATTCCTGTTTATTCCTTTTCCTCTTTTGAACTTTCTTTCCTCACAATTACCACTTGCGAAATAAAGGAGAAACCCATAAAATATTGATTAATCTGGGTAGAACTGAATTTAATATATATATAATAAAACAAATAAAATAAGTATTCTATTATTGGTTGTGAAAATATCAGAGATTATATCGAAGCGGCTCTTTAAAGCGACATTCCAGACATTTTTTTGAAGTCTACACACATAAAAGCATTCTCTTAATTCCCTTCCATTATTTATCTCCTGCCTTTATTCCTGTATAAAAGCGGAGTCCGCGGACTGCTCCCTTCTGAGCTAAGTGCACGCGCTTTACTGACCGGCTCAGTCCCTGGGGCATCAGATGACGAAAAAAAGAGACTCCTCAGAAACACTGTCAGGGTTATTCAGAGAGAGGTGAAAACCAGGAGAATGACTGGAGAAGTGAAAATTCTAGGTCAAAATAGCCAAACCAGAAAAATTCTCCCATTCATCTCGCTTTCCAAATCGGGTATTTTGACCTAGAGTTTACACTTATCCAAAAGTTCTCCAGGGTTTCAGCTTTCTCCGAATAACCCTGTAAGTATCTAGTATAGCGGTGTATAGCAGAAGCAGGGACTGAGCTGGTAAGTAAATCACGTGCGTTCAAGTCAGGAGGGAGCAGTCCGCGGACTCTGCTTTTATACAGGAATAAAAGGCAGGAGATAAATAATGGATGGAAATGAGGAGAATGCTTGATTTGGGTTTACTGCACGAAACGAGTAGGTTTCTTTAAAAGAGCCGCCGCGCTGTGATCTCTGAAAATTCCACGACAGTTACAAGTTTTTATAAAGCGCTGACAAGTTCCGTAGCGCAACCAATAATAGAGGAAATATTTTTTTCCCCCCAGAATAATCTGTATTTAACGGGTTTCTCGTTACATCTCAAACGGCGTTTATAAAGAGCGATAGATCAAAGAGATTACATTCCGCGCCACCGCGATGGCGTTCCTTTGTTTGCAATAAAAAGGCCTGTGTGAATGGTGAGGAGTGCGGGGGTATTTGTATGTGGGGCGCGCGGTGGTGGGCACGTGACTTTTAATGTATTCCATTCAGTCTGTGAAAGCCTGGACGGTTGAAATTTCCCACTAATTGTTTAAATTTATTCGCTGCTGTCCTGGAACTCCATACAGAGCGCCGCTCTCGCCACGGAGCGCATTGACGCCCTTCTATTCTATTCCCCGTGACTGGAGACTACTGAAATGCATGAACCATGTGCGGCCCGCTCTCCAGGGGTCAACCCCAAAAAATAAAAAAGGTTATGTTTTAACGAGAAATGAAGGAAGGCTCATAGAAAGAGCAATGCTGGCAAAACCACAATGGTGGAATCCTCAGCATTAGCATCCATTTGGTCTCCATGGCAACGGTTTCACTGCAACATTTTACAACAGTATTGCTCTTTATTAATATCCCTGAAAGCATTTACTATAGCGAACTTAACAAATAAAGTACATTTTTTTCTATAAACATACCTTCCAAGTATCCCCCTTTCAAACTACGTCATATATTCAGGGTGTGCGGGTTTCTATATATTCAGGGTGTGTGGGTGTCTTTTTAGGGGCTCCTCCATATATTCGGTGTGTGTTTTAGGGGGTTCCTCCATATATTCAGGGTGTGTGGGTGTCTTTTTAGGGGTTCCCCCATATATTCAGGGTGTGCGGGTGTCTTTTTAGGGGTTCCCCCATATATTCAGGGTGTGTGGGTGTCTTTTTAGGGGCTCCTCCATATATTCAGGGTGTACGGGTGTCTATTTTAGGGGCTCCTCCATATATTCAGGGTGTACGGGTGTCTATTTTAGGGGCTCCTCCATATATTCAGGGTGTGCGGGTGTCTTTTCAGGGGTTCCTCCATATATTCAGGGTGTGCGGGTGTCTTTTTAGGGGCTCCTCCATATATTCGGGGTGTGTTTTTAGGGGTTCCTACATATATTCAGGGTGTGCGGGTGTCTTTTTAGGGGTTCCTCCATATATTCAGGGTCTGCGGGTGTCTTTTTAGGGGTTCCTCCATATATTCAGGGTCTGCGGGTGTCTTTTTAGGGGCTCCTCCATATATTCAGGGTGTGCGGAAGTCTTTTTAGGGGCGCCTCCATATATTCAGGGTGTGTGGGTGTCTTTTTAGAGGCTCCTCCATATATTCAGGGTGTGCGGGTGTCTTTTTAGGGGCTCCTCCATATATTCGGGTGTGTTTTTAGGGGTTCCTCCATATATTCAGGGTGTGCGGGTGTTTTTTTAGGGGTTCCTCCATATATTCAGGGTGTGCGGGTGTCTTTTTAGGGGTTCCTCCATATATTCAGGGTGTGCGGGTGTTTTTTTAGGGGTTCCTCTCCATATATTCAGGGTGTGTGGGTGTCTTTTTAGGGGTTCCTCCATATATTCAGGGTGTGGGGGTGTCTTTTTAGGGGCTCCTCCATATATTCAGGGTGTGCGGGTGTCTTTTTAGGGGCTCCTCCATATATTCAGGTGTGTGCGGGTGTCTTTTCAGGGGTTCCTCCATATATTCAGGGTGTGCGGGTGTCTTTTTAGGGGCTCCTCCATATATTCAGGGTGTGCGGGTGTTTTTTTAGGGGTTCCTACATATATTCAGGGTGTGCGGGTGTCTTTTTAGGGGGTTCCTCCATATATTCAGGGTCTGCGGGTGTCTTTTTAGGGGTTCCTCCATATATTCAGGGTCTGCGGGTGTCTTTTTAGGGGCTCCTCCATATATTCAGGGTGTGTGGGTGTCTTTTTAGAGGCTCCTCCATATATTCAGGGTGTGCGGGTGTCTTTTCAGGGGTTCCTCCATATATTCAGGGTGTGCGGGTGTCTTTTTAGGGGCTCCTCCATATATTCGGGGTGTGTTTTTAGGGGTTCCTCCATATATTCAGGGTGTGCGGGTGTTTTTTTTAGGGGTCCTCCATATATCAGGGTGTGGGGTGTCTTTTTAGGGGCTCCTCCATATATTCAGGGTGTGTTTTTAGGGGCTCCTCCATATATTCAGGGAGTGCTTTTAGGGGCCCCTCTATATATTTGGGGTGTATGGATGTAAAACAATCCAGCTCCTAGTAAAGATAGATTGTATCGGGGATAGTGAAGTTTACACGCAGGCGTATGGCAGAAGTGGCAAATTCTTGGGAAATCCTATGTGTTAATGTTAATTAATGGATTTAGAGCCACACATCCCCTGAAGCGCTGAGCATGATGGGACAAGTATTTCTGAAACATCTGGGGTGCAATATGAGAGACAGGCAGGGTGCAGGGTGAGGGCGCGTGGCCTCCTGTCATTGTTTAGGGATGAGTTGCATCATAAAAGCCTGAACAATAGAGGCAAATCTGAAGACAAGGATGGACCAATCCCATTTCTGAAACCGGAGACGCCCAGTGCGGGGAACGAATCAGAAAACGAGGAGAACGAAGATCGATTTGTAACGCGAATGAATGAATGAATGAATGTATAGAGAAAAATAAAAAAACCTGAAAGATAATAACATTGGGGAAAAAAAAATGTTTGATTTCAGATATTTTGGCCAAAATTCAACATTTAGTGACCTCTATTTTAAATAATGAGCAGGTAGAAAAATTATAATTATTGTATAAAATAAAAATCCTAATGATATATACAATATATTAGAATAATATTTTATCATATATATTTCAATCCAGATAAAAACACAAACACTCATTTAATCCATGAAGCGGAGAAAATCTGCAGGATTGTACCTGAATTGAATGAATATATATATATATATATATATATATATATATATACACACAAAAATTTTATTCTAATATATTGTATATAAAAGAAGTTATAAATACACTATTTATAATATAATAAAATTATAATACTAAAGAGTTCTTGGTATATAATTTGGAATACAAAATATATATTGATGACCCTTAGTTTTATTATATCAAATCATTTATAATATAAATAAATATCATACAAGTTATGATAAATATATAATTATTATAAAATATTTAATTCAGTCAAATTAGCGATTTGAGAGTATTTTCCAATATTTCTATACTGTGTATTTGCATTCGGATGTATGGCACGGGGGGGGGGGGGGGGGGGTCAATCCTATTAAAAAAAAAAAAGGAAAAACATTCATGGCAGGGGTCAGCAACCTGCTCCCCCCCCCCCAGTGTTTTTGTACTGCATCTACTACAATGCTCAGCTACAAAATAGATTGTCAGAGCGTCGAGGGAAATGCAGTTCCAAAACATCTGAGGGACCAAGGATACAATGCTAACCCCTTATTTATGGCATTACTAGGGCAGTAATAATGTGTCTAAAAATACAGATTTTAAAAAAGTAAAAAAATATATATATATTTTGAAATAATTCAATTAATTATTGAAAAAAATTAAATATTTTTTTAAATTAATTCAATGAATTATTGAAGAAAATAAAAATAATTTTTTTTAAAAAGAGAATAAATCAATATATAAAAAGAAAAAAAATTGAATTTAATGAATTATTGAAAAAAGTAATAATAATAAATAATTAAAAAGAGAACAATTAAAAACAAATAAATCAATCTATAAAAAGAAAAAAAATGCATTCCATCAGAGAGACGTGCGTGACGGTCCTTGCTTTGCCCGGGTACTTATGTTTAGATTTTAGAAAGGATTCCAGCGCGGCGCTGAATGTGGCGTTCCTGCCCCGACGGGCACGCAGATGCTCAGAGGCGACCAGACGAATATTAAGTCTGCTGGTCTCGGGCGCCCCGCTGCTAAAAGCTGCCCCTGTTTTTCTAAGTCACAAGACCAGCTCAGCGTGCTGTGTTGTCACTGACGTCGACAGAACGAGGGTAAGCCTCGTCTGCTGGCGGAGAGAACTCGTTTTTTTTGGGGAGGGTTTTCTGGGGAGGTAGGGAGGTAAATTTTTCCCGAGGCGGTGATATCACAAGGCTTAGGATTCATAAAAATCCAACCGTGCCCGGCCCAGACTAAAACACACCATGGGTGTGTGCGCTGGACGGGCGCCATCTCTCAGTTTATTCCAGGAGGTCGCAGGTCCTGCGTAGGAGGTGCCGATCGGTCAACAGAAGCAGGAAACCGCAGGCAGCGGATCAGCCCCAAAAATAACAAGAATTCACAAATTTCGAAAAAAAATACCAAGCCGCGACGTAGGTGAAAAATTGAAAATTTTTAATCTAAACTGTAAGGTTGAAGAAACAGGATTTTTCAAAAATTTCTAAAATTCAGCAATTTTGACTTTAATTTTGTCACGGTCGACCTATCCATGCTTTGGGATAAAACTCCGCCTAGTAAAGGTTTCTGGATGGCTCCATTTTTTTTTTTCTCTAAATTTTATGGGTTATTTTACATAAACCAACACAAAAAAAATTATAAAAATAATAATAATAAAAAAGGAAATCACCTTACTTACAAAAATATATAGTCGGCTCCTAAATTTGCTTTGACCATGTTCACTGTAATAGCGCTGTTTTAAGTTCAGAAAGAGCAGAATAACTTCCTAAATCTTCGCTTTAAAAGTGATTTCCGCTGCTGTAGGTGAAATCTCTTTGTTTCAATACGGACAGCTGGATCCATATCGTGTCGAATCAGATGTTAAGACAGATAATGCATATCAATCGCCGTCCTAAGGGTAAGAAATCCTATTAACCTCTTGGGCTGCAACCGTGACCCTCCAGATGTTTTGGAACTACATTTTCCATCAGGCTGAGCCAACCTAATGAGTGGCTGAGCATCATGGGAGATGTAGTTCCAAAACATCTGGAGGGCCAAGGTTGCTGACCCCTCGCTTTCTGGCTAGTCCCCTTGTGCGAAAAAGATTGCCCATGAAGAGGGCTTCACACAGTAATAACAAAGGAACCAGTAGGAGCCAAGAACACATTTTTAGGAGCCAGCCATATTTTTGTATATAGGTTATCACAGGATAATCCAAAGATTTAGGAGGAGAGGAGAAGAGTTAGTTGGAATTCTAGGAGCCCTCGGTTGTCCAAGCCTTCCTATTGAATGTGCAGGGCCAAGGGGCGAAGAGAGCGTTACAATGTATCAGTCCTATACCATGTGACACAAGGGTCTGGCAAACCACAGGGACCACATCCACAGGAGAGTGCTGCCGGTTCCATCCCTTCCCCAATTTATACTGGATATATCGTGTCTATATGAGACAGGGCTGGACAAATCCAGGGGCCATGTGACCACTAGGCCCTACAATTTCATCTTTAACTTCTAAAATTCTGGTTATTCTGTGTAAATCTAGAGACACAACGTGCCTGGCTCCTAAAAATGTGCAGTTGGCTCCTAGGTGTTTCTACATTTGACATTTTTTGCCCAGTCTTGCTATTTGAAGCCTGTCCGGCTGCTCCGTGCTCGACTCGTGACTACGTTAGCGCTTTATCCAGTTTCTGTCGTTGCCAGGTTTAGTCACCGTTGACCTAATTGTGGAACCTGTTCTGAAGCCAAGCGGCCGGGGGCAAGTAAAGACTCCTTTTACAGGCATGGAGCCTCCATCAAGGCCCCGGGAAGCTTTTAAAGCAGTGACGGTGAGCCTCAGCAAATCCAGTTATTTTCAACTACATGTCCCATGATGCTTAGCTAGCCTTAAGGGTGCAGGAGGATCATGGGACATGCAGTCCCGAAACATCTCAGGATGCTACGTTTCACCATCACTGCTTTAAAGGATTTCCAGCCTTGGGAGGTGTCATGGCGCCGGATCATTGGGTGTGAACCTCGTCCCCAGGTACAGGGCTGTATGGACTCGACCCCTGCACTAAACCAATGCATAGAGTAAAATGCGCCGGGAAACAATACGACACGCGCGATAAAATTCTGCAGAGGGAAATTCGGCTTGGAAAATTAGAAAAATCGCTTTTTTCTTTAATTTTTGCTTTAGATTTTAGAACTATAATACACACAATAAAAAAAAACAACAGCAGAATAAAAGCCCCCCCCCCCAATCCGGCCTCTGTAGCTCCTAGAGGTTATGGAACTACATTTCCCATGATGCTCTCGCGCACTTTTAGCTATATGTCAATATCACAGGTAATGTAGTTTGAGTATTCGGGTAGTGACCAGAATACTCCGAAACTACATTACCTTTGATATTCACATACATACAGCTAAAAGTGTACGGGAGCATCATGGGAAATGTAGTTCCATAACCACTAGGAGCTGCGTGTGCACTCTTGGGCCTCTTTCACTCTCGCCAGAATCAATGAGCCGCTAAGAGAAACTATCGGGAAAAGATAGCGCAGGGGGTCGACAACCTCTGCCCTCCGGATGTTTTAGAACTACAATTCCCATGAGTCTCCTCCGCCAACCTAACGAGCGGCTGAGCATCATGGGAGATGTAGTTCCAGAACATCTGTAGGGTCAAGGCTGATGACCCCTGGGTTAGCGGCTTCCTCCTGTGCTTGAGTGCGTCCTGCAGGAATTCTGGAGAAATAACACACAAACAAACACGCACTTTATTTTTTTATAATCTTATGATTCTCTCCAAAAATATGTTCCCTATGCAGAATATGCCGTTCTTCAGACAAGGTATTGCGCCTCAGAGCCTTTTATGACTTTGCAGATCTTTAACCCATGCACCCACTGCTACGCCAAGCTCTGAACGCGGTGATTTACGCTCCCCGTCGCCGAGGTGCAGCAAACAGTTCAGATCTGCGCCGTGTTGAGGGGTACCGGTGTTATTTTGTTGCCCCGACCCCCCCCCCCCCCGATACATTTATCGACCTAAAATCAGTGACGGCGAACCTTGGCGCCCCAGATGTTTTGAAACTACATATCCCATGATGCTTAGTCACACTTAAGACTGGCTGAGCATCATGGGACATGTAGTTCAGAAACATCTGGGGTCCTAGGCCTCGCCGTCACTGACCTAAATGATGTGAATTCAGGCTAGGGTCAGACTAACGCATTTTTCACGTTGTCCGTGAAAATGTGCGTTCGAAGAATGGACGTATTTTTTCACGGAATACGCAATAGCGGTCATACTATGCGCAGTTTCATCCGTGATTTTGTACGGATCATCAATAAAACACATCTTGCATCTGGACGTTATGTTGGCCGGACATTAGCAGCGTCTGACATCTCCTAATCATGCACACACACCGCTAGCGGGCGCAGCGCACTCTGTACGTCAGTACTAGTGGTTTAACGTTCTCGAAAAAATGCGTTCGTTTTCCACTTGCGTTGCGCAGCCGGACTTTTGTGCGACCGTACTTCGTATATTGGCCGTCATTGCCCGGCATCTGCTGCTAGTGCGGCCGTGATTAAGTGCGCCAGAACGCGCGTTCGCACTGCCTCAGTCTGACCCTAGCCTAAGAGTCAACCTTCTGAAAAGCACATTTAGCAGATAAGCCCCAAAAAGGTGTACCGGTTTGTTCTGGAATTCCTAATATATATTTTTCCCCGATCATGCATTTTAAGTTAAAAAAAAAAAAAAAAAGTGTTTTCCTGCTGTTGATGTCAGGGTAGCGCGTGCATCGGCGGCAATGGGCAGCGGTGATAGTTAAGCGAGCGGCGCGGTGCCAACGAGCAGCGGGAAGACTGGCACTGAAATAAAGGAGCTGTAATCTGATGAGCAGAAGTAATCGGGATTTTCAGGCGATGTGCGACCCAAGCCTCCAGCCGCAAAGTCTCACCTGATTACCGCGTCTGCTCATCCACCGCGTTTAACAGGATGCGGCCCCGAATTATGGGGGAGAGTGAGGATCTATCTAGACCCCCACGGTGCCAACAGGAGCTGGCATGGCATATACTTTGGTGAGGAATCAGTCGTCCTATGGTTCATACATGTCCCAGGGTGGAAGAAGAAGATGCAAAATCATCTATTCAGAGATGTAAAAATGGCCCAATCACCCGGGAAACCGGAGAGCGGTACCCACTACCCAGCATCATGTACTTATCACCTCCTCTTCAAAGGTATTCCTGGCCGGATGACACAGATCTGTCACATTAACACCAGCGGAGCATTTACCTGTGTGTAGCATGCGCAAAAAGCCATCACCCACCTGGCACGCTATATACTCCCGTCCGCTACCCAGCTGTAAGTCCCTACCACCAGCTGTCCGTCCCTCCGTCCATTCTGCTCACTACCCAGCTGTACATCTCTACCACCCAGTTACCCATCTGTCTGTCCCTCAGTCCAGCTGTACATCTCTACCACCCAGTTACCCATCTGTCTGTCCCTCAGTCCAGCTGTACATCTCTACCACCCAGCTGTCTGTCCCTCTCGCCACCCAGCTGTCCCTGCCTCTGTCCATCTGACCCGCTACCCAGCTGTCCGTCCCACCCGCTACCCAGCTGTACGTACCACAGTCCATCCTAACTGCTACCCAGCTGTACGAACCTCCGTCCATGCCACCCGCTACCCGGCTGTCCACCCCACCCGCGCCGCTACCCAGCTGTACATACAGTTGTGTTCAAAATTATTCAACCCCCAATGCTGTAAAGGGTTTTAGGGAATTTAGTGTACATTTGTAATTGTATTCAGAATGAAATCCTACAAGGACTTTTTAAAGAACCATATGCAACTAAAATGACATCAATTGGTTTTGTAATACAGTAGTAAATGTTTCTTTTGTGAATTCTTCATTGACACAATTATTCAACCCCTTAAAGACTACCACTCTGAAGAACAGAGGTTCATTCAAGTGTTTTCAATCAGGTATTGAAAACACCTGTGGATGTCACGGAGCAGCAATAAAGCATAATAAGCACCAATTAGGCAGCTTTAAAATGACTGTGATACTCAGCTCCTTCTAGACATTTACTGGTGTGGTTACAAACATGGTGAAGTCAAGAGAATGGTCCAGGAAGACAAGAGAATAGGTGATTACTCTTCACAGGAAGGGCAATGGCTATAAGAAGATTGCAAAGATGTTAAACATACCAAGAGAGACCATAGGAAGCATCATTCGCAAATTCAAGGCAAAGGGCACTGTTGAACGCTACCTGGTCGTGGCAGAAAGAAGATGCTGACTTCGACTGCTGTGCACTACCTGAAGCGTAGAGTGGAGAAAAGTCCCCGTGTGACTGCTGAGGAACTGAGAAAAGATTTGTCAGATGTGGGTACTGAAGTTTCAGCTCAGACAATACTGCGCACACTGCGTAATGAAGGCCTCCATGCCAGAACTCCCAGGCGCACCCCCTTGCTGTCTCCAAAGAATAAGAAGAGTCGACTGCAGTATGCCAAAAGTCATGTGGACAAACCACAGAAGTTTTGGGATAGTGTTCTGTGGACTGATGAAACAAAATTAGAACGGTTTGGGCCCATGGATCAACGCTATGTTTGGAGGAGGAAGAACAAGGCCTATGAAGAAAAGAACACCTTGCCTACTGTGAAGCATGGCGGGGGGTCAGTCATGCTTTGGGGCTGTTTTGTTTCTGCAGGTACAGGGAAGCTTCAGCGTGTGCAAGGTACCATGAATTCTCTTCAGTACCAGGAGATATTGGATGACAATGTGATGCAGTCCGTCACAAACCTGAGGCTTGGGAGACGTTGGACCTTTCAACAGGACAATGATCCCAAGCATACCTCCAAGTCCACTAGAGCATGGTTGCAGATTAAAGGCTGGAACATTTTGGAGTGGCCATCGCAGTCACCTGACTTAAATCCGATTGAGAACCTCTGGTGGGACTTAAAGAAAGCAGTTGCAGTGCGCAAGCCTAAGAATGTGACTGAACTGGAGGCTTTTGCCCATGACGAATGGGCGAAGATACCCGTAGATCGCTGCAAGACACTTGTGTCAAACTGTGCTTCACGTTTAAAAGCTGTTATAACTGTAAAAGGATGTTGTACTAAGTACTAAGATTGAATGTCACTTGGGGGTTGAATAAAACTGATAATGATGTGAGCACAGAAAAGACATTTGTGGTTATTTCATTATAAATGTTATGTTATATTTGTCTGACCTACACGTGCCTCTTTGATTTAATTGTAAGCAAGATGACTGAATGATCAAAATCAATGTCAAACTGGCCAAAACACTCAATTTCAGTGGGGGTTGAATAATTTTGAACACAACTGTACCTCCGTCCATTCCTCCTGCAACCCAGCTGGTCGTCCCTCCGTCCATCCCACCCGCAACTCAGCTGTCTGTCCCTACGTCCATCCCACTCGCTACCCAGCGGTCCGTCCTTCCGTCTCTCCATTCCACCCATCTCTATTCATCCCTCACCCCCTCTGGTTGGCGAGCTGGGCCACTTTTGTATAACTGCTGAGCGTGATATCCTGCTGCGGGGGGGGGGGATGTATGGCTGAGCTCTGTGAAGATGTGAGGTTTGTGTCAATTCGGCAACTCCAAAATGGGTGGAATGTGATTTGGTTGTGCCAAAAAGGTGCCACTGTGATCCAGCCGTATCCCAGAGCTGGGGGCCAGGAAGCATCAGCTCAGAGCCTCGCACGGGGGACACAGAGGAAGCCGCGTGGTGTGAGATTTGCAGAAGCGCCCCTTCCTGCTCAAACCAGTTTTACTACAGATGCTGATGCAACGCGGGAGCAAATAGCGCGGCGAATGAATGAAAGGAGGAGACGCTGGCAGGAGGGATGAAAGGAAAGCAGAGAGGGGAATCATTCCGCCTGGAACGCATGGGATTCCCGGGGAAAAAAAAACATTTAAAAAAAAAAAAAGGCTGATTTTACACCAAGGTGAAATACGTCAAATAAAGCGGCCGGGCCGCGGATAGAACCGGATCCCCACAGGTGCAACGCAGAGAGGAAACAGGTGGCCGGAAATCTACCAAGAGAGGCCAACACTCAGAGGAGCGATCGCCATGGAAACCAAACGGGATGTACCTAACACCTGTGCCACTCGTAGAATGTGACCCCAAATATGTGATGTACCCCCAACTCACCGAGTGCGAGGGGACACACACTGTATACACACACACACACGAGGAGGGGATGCTGACAGGCGAGCAGGCACTCAAACAGGTGAAAGACCATCTTGGCTGCTGAGCGGGCACCACAGAGACACACAGGCAGGTGAGGGGGCACCACAGAGACATACAGGCAGGTGAGGGGGCACCACAGAGACACACAGGCAGGTGAGCGGGCACCACAGAGACACACAGGCAGGTGAGCGGGCACCACAGAGACACACAGGCAGGTGAGCGGGCACCACAGAGACACACAGGCAGGTGAGGGGGCACCACAGAGACATACAGGCAGGTGAGGGGGCACCACAGAGACATACAGGCAGGTGAGCGGGCACCACAGAGACACACAGCAGGTGAGGGGCACCACAGAGACATACAGGCAGGTGAGGGGGCACCACAGAGACATACAGGCAGGTGAGCGGGCACCACAGAGACACACAGGCAGGTGAGCGGGCACCACAGAGACATACAGGCAGGTGAGCGGGCACCACAGAGACACACAGGCAGGTGAGCGGGCACCACAGAGACACACAGGCAGGTGAGGGGGCACCACAGAGACACACAGGCAGGTGAAATGATATTCACAGACACAGGTGGGGGGGCTCCTCTCACACAGGTGGGGGTTCTCTCACACAGGTGGGGGTTCTCTCACACAGGTGAGGGGGCTCTCTCAGACAGGTGAGGGGGCTCTCTCAGACAGGTGAGGGGGCTCTCTCAGACAGGTGAGGGGGCTCTCAGACAGGTGAGGGGGCTCTCTCAGACAGGTGAGGGGGCTCTCAGACAGGTGAGGGGGGCTCTCTCAGACAGGTGAGGGGGGCTCTCAGACAGGTGAGGGGGGCTCTCAGACAGGTGAGGGGGCTCTCAGACAGGTGAGGGGGTCCTCTCACACAGGTGGGGGCTTCTCAGACAGGTGAGGGGGTCCTCTCACACAGGTGAGGGGGGCTCTCTCATACAGGTGAGGGGGCTCTCTCATACAGGTGAGGGGGGCTCTCTCAGACAGGTGAGGGGGCTCTCTCAGACAGGTGAGGGGGGGCTTCTCAGACAGGTGGGGGGGCTTCTCAGACAGGTGAGGGGGCTCCTCTCAGACAGGTGAGGGGGCTCCTCTCAGACAGGTAGGGGGGGCTCCTCTCAGACAGGTGGGGGGGCTCCTCTCAGACAGGTAGGGGGGGGCTCTCAGACAGGGGGGGGGCTCAGTTGAGGAGGGGGTGGCGGTACTCACAGACACAGAGGCAGGCCACCAGTTTGGCCGCACCGTCGGGCACGGGGCAGCTGGGGAAGACGGGTTTCAGCAGGTAGGTGGCGAAGACCAGGGCCACGATGTACTGCGAGGAGGGGCGGATGATGAGCAGCTCGATCCACAGCTTGAGGAAGGCGGGCAGCGGCCCGTACACCTCCAGCACATAGGCATAGTCCCCCCCGGACTTGGAGATGGTCGTGCCCAGTTCGGCGTAGCACAGCGCGCCCACGATGGAGAAGAGGCCGCACACGGTCCAGACCAAGAGCGAGAGGCCGGGGGAGCCCGCTTCGCGCAGCACGCCGGTGGGGGTGACGAAGATGCCCGAGCCGATGATGGTCCCCACGATGATGGCCACACCGTTGACCAGCGTGATGGAGCGCTTCAGCTCCACCGCCCCCTGTGGGGCCCCGTTCTCCCGCAGCATCTTCTGGCTGGCCAGGGGGTCCTCATCCGCCGGGGTGCCCGACTGCCGCCGCTTCACCGCCGAGCCCGACATGGCGCGGAGCTGGCCGGGGTGCTGAGACTCCACCGGCGCGGGACTCCCGGAGCTCACCGCCTGGGTGCTGCCGGCTCGGGGATGAGGGGGGGGGGCGCAGGGTGTGAGGGTGGGCACGTGTGGGTGACAGCAGGCTGATCACGTGGTCCCTGCAGGGCAGTGGGGGTGACTCCGGCGTCAGGCTCTCGGCAGTGGGTCCCCCTGGGTGATGCTGAGGAGGCGCCCCCTGTTGCTTCCTGCTGCCCCCTGGCTCTCTGTGACATCTGCCCTGGCAGCGACACATCGGCTTATATACCGGCCACCCGTGTGACGTCACTGCATCAGCAGGCAGCCCCCTAGCGGACACACGCAGGTACTGCAGCCAGCACACACACACAGGGGCAGCACAGGGGGCTCTGTCTACAGGTAACGCTGTGACTCTGGACAGGTAGCAAACCTGGCCCCTCCACATGTTATGAGACTGCATCTCTCATGATGCTCAGTCACTCATTAGGTTTGTTGTGCATCATGGGAGATGTAGTTCCTAAACATCTGGAGGGGGGGGGGGAGTTTGCTTATCCCTGGTATGCAGGTACGGATTTGAACATGACAGGGGACAGCAAACCTTTCACCACCCAGGTGTTCTGGAACTACATCTCCCATGATGTCCAGTCTCTCATTATGTTTGTTGTGCATCATGGGAGATGTAGTTCCTAAACATCTGGAGGGGGGGGGATTGCTTATCCCTGGTATGCAGGTACTGATTTGTACATGACAGGTGTCAGCAAACCTTGCCCCCCCCCCTCCAGATGTTTTGGAACTACATCTCCCATACTGCACAGTCAACCTAATGTGTGTGTGAGCCTTATGGGACGTGTAGTTGGTAAACATGTGGAGGGCCAAGGTTGCTGACCCCTGTTATGTTGACTTCAGCACCTGCATACCAGGGGTCAGCTTCCTGGGCCCTCCAGATGTTTCGGAACTACAACTCCCATGATGCGCAGCCAACCTAATTAGTGACCGAGCTTCATGGGACATGTAGTTCCAAAACATCTGGAGGGGCAAGGTTGCTGATCACTTAGAATATGTGGTGGCAAGCGAGAGGCAGGGTGGGTTAAAGGTAGCTGGGGTCTGCCAGCTTAGCCTCTGCCCCCCCCCCCTGCTGCTGCGCACCGCTATGCCACATGCAAGAACCGAGCGAGTCAGTAATGCATGTGCATTGAGTTCAGGGAGGAGAAGTTTATGGACTCTGCTTATAAATAGGAATAACTCGCTAAAGGAAGGAAATAAATAATAGATGTGAATTAGAAATACACATTATGCTCGTGGGGCGCCGACATAACCCCGTGATGGCTGGCATCGTCCATGCAGAAAGCCAGCGCGTGGCACACACGGGTACAGACGGGTTCATGCTGGACTGGGCATGCCGCTTAAAGGCTATATATTCATAACATTTCTTATATTTATTTACAAAAGCTTCTCTTGTTTGTGTAATTATATATATATATACATATACATATTGTGGACTTCATTTGCATGTCCTTCCCAGAGTTCCTTGCTGCATATGGGGAATGTAGCACATGAGCTCTAAAGCAGTTCTCCGAATTGCTGGTATGTGTAAATGTCTTCTACAACAATAAACTTTATTATATAGCGCTGCGGATATATACTCATTTTTTATTTTGCATCCCTTCTGTGTGGTTTATATATTTTCATGCAATTTTGATTTTGCACCCCATGCTTGTTTAATATATTTTTTTTTCAGTAATTTTTTGTGCACTGTGTGAGATAATATATATATATATATATGAAAAAATTAACCTAATAAATCACACACACGGATCACTCCATTCAATAATAGTCTCATAAATGTTAAATTAAAATTTGTGAGGAGTGCGCAGAGATTATATATATATATATATAAGGGACTCAAAATAAAAAAAAATACAAAGTATATATATCTGACACAGAACAGACACAAAATTTTTAAAAAGTGTGTCTGTGTGTGTCCCCTGATGAGCAGACACCCTCTGAGCCTTATCTTGTGTAATAGCATTTTTATAGGATACATGGGAGGATTTGTTGCCGCCGGGTATGTTAGAACACGCCGGGACACGCTGAAGCGACATTACAAAATATGAAGCCATATAAAATATCCCCCTGTAACCACGTGACACAGCCAGATCATTTCCTGCATGGAACGCCAAGAGTTAATAAAGTATGTGGGGAGGGGGGGGCACATGGGAAGAATAAAGCTGTGAGGGGCAACTGCTAGGAGTCAAAGGGTAAAGTGGCTGGTACTCTGCTGCCACCTGCTGGATGCACTTTATTAACACCGTCCTTTTGCAGCACAGTAGGGTTTTTTTTTCTCTTTTACATGCAATTATTTCAAACAAAGGAAAAATAAAATTATGTTTTTTTATCTCCTTACCATTTTGTTGATTATTCCTATGAAGCAACATTTACCAAAAGGTTTTTCTTTACTTCTGTGACGTATCTAAACTACAGTATTTTACAGTTTATGAGAGGAGGAGGGAATGTTTAGATAAGGCTGCAGGAGGTCTATTGTTCTCCAGGCTACCAAAGATAAGACATGGCAGCTGAATGCAACAAGACAGGGATCTTAAAATACTTCTAATCTCCCTCCTGGTGATGTCCTTTGAATACATCCCACACAATACAATGATGTGAGTCGGTGATTGACCCATTCACTCCATTCTATGGCCAAAGCCACACAGTGAGGAGAAAGTGATGGAAAGATACAACACAAAATATCACACAATGGATGCACCCAGTGACACATATGGAGGAAAATATCACACAATGGATGCACCCAGTGACACATATGGAGGAAAATATCACACAATGGATGCACCCAGTGACACATATGGAGGAAAATATCACACAATGGATGCACCCAGTGACACATATAGAGGAAAATATCACACAATGGATGCACCCAGTGACACATATAGAGGAAAATATCACACAATGGATGCGCCCAGTGACACATATGGAGGAAAATATCACACAATGGATGCACCCAGTGACACAATGGAGGAAAATATCACACATGGATGCACCCGTGACACATTATGGAGGAAAATATCACACAATGGATGCACCCAGTGACACATATAGAGGAAAATATCACACAATGGATGCCCCAGTGACACATATAGAGGAAAATATCACACAATGGATGCGCCCAGTGACACATATAGAGGAAAATATCACACAATGGATGCACCCAGTGACACATATGGAGGAAAATATCACACAATGGATGCACCCAGTGACACATATGGAGGAAAATATCACACAATGGATGCACCCAGTGACACATATAGAGGAAAATATCACACAATGGATGCGCCCAGTGACACATATAGAGGAAAATATCACACAATGGATGCGCCCAGTGACACATATAGAGGAAAATATCACACAATGCATGCGCCCAGTGACACATATAGAGGAAAATATCACACAATGGATGCGCCCAGTGACACATATAGAGGGACATATCATCTTAACTAAACATACAAGAGAAATCAAAGCACATGTAAGATATCAGCGACATTAAATAAACACAGTAAGGGCGTTTCAGGTTTTGGAGGTACTGGCCCTTTAAAAGTCATCTAATCTGCCCCCTGGTGATGTCCTTTGTATACATCCCACACAATACAATATGTAGGAGATGGATTTTTGGCGTTCTGACCATTACACTCCATTATATGCCCCCGCCATACACCCCCACCTTGTGTCCACAGACATACACCTGGTCCACCTGTAGATTGCTTATAGATGTCTACCCTACACTACAGTCGCCCCCCCCCCCACCGCAGTGGAAAAGATGGGTGGGATGGGGGGGGATAACAACTGAGCCCCCTTTACCAGGAGGTCCAGATCGAGTATTAGGTTTTAGGCTAGGGTCAGACGAACGCATTTTTATGTTGTCTGTGAAAAAGTGCGTTCGAACGAATGGACGCATTTTTTCACAGAATACGTGATAGTGGTCATACTATGCGCATTTTCGTCCGTGATATTGTACGGATCATCAATAAAACACTTGTTGTGTCTGGACGTTATGTTGGCCGGACATTAGCAGCGTCTGACGTCTCCTAATCACACACACACGCCGCTATGCGGCCGCAGCGCACTCTGTACGTCAGTACCTGCGGTTTCACGTCCTCGAAAAAATGCGTTCATTTTCCACTTGCGTTGCGCAGCCGGACTTTTGTGCGACCGTACTTCGTATATTGGCCGTCATTGCCCGTCATTTGCTGCTAGTGCGGCCGTGATTAAGTGCGCCAGAACGCGCGTTCGCACTGCCTCAGTCTGACCCTAGCCTTATGGTAAGACACAGGATGAGGCCTCCATGCAGGTACAAGGTCTGATAACGTATTACCAAAACTCCAGGAGTAACAAAGTCAATGACATAACACTGGTAAAAATAGGGAACATAGGACACCCCCACAATCTGTACGTAAGCCACCTTACCCCCCCCCCCCTCTTCCATTACGCCGTGACTTATGCAGAATCCGTTTTTACCAAGGCTGCACTTTTGGGACGCGGATATTATTTTCCTCCCACTGGAATAGCTGAGCGTGTTGGGTTTGTGAACGACGGGCAGAGCAGGGGGCGAGCGAGGTTTGTTGCATCAAGAGGGGGCATTCAAGTCTGGTACGAGTCGCCTCCTACAGGAATCAGGTTCACAGCAGCATTACTATGAGACCCCTTGTAACCGGCCGCCCACGGGGGTCATCTGGATGGAAAGCACTCAAGGGGACCTGGGATTTTACGGAGTTCAGTCATTTAGATGGCAGATTTAAACTCCGGATTAGCATGCGGCATCGAGAGGACTCAAGGGTAGAGGGACAGCTGGATCAGGCCGACCGGGGCTCAGGCCAAGGCCGGTAGGAACAGACTCAAAAGAGGGAAATGCATAGGGCAGGGGTCAGCAAACTGGGTCCCCCAGGTGTTTTGAAACTACATCTCCCATGATGCTCAGGTACTCATTAGTAACTACATTACCCTTGAGGCTCAGCCAACCTAAAGATCTGGGAGGGCCAAGGTTGCTGACCCCTGCCCAACGGAGCGGGTTAACCTGCTGGGTGCGGACATGGACATCAGGTTGGTCGGAATCCTTGTAGAAACACTCAAAACTAATATATAGTGCTCCGATAAGTAACAAAAAAAAGTCTACTTAGGAACCTGCAGGATTTGGTTGAGATCAGCAGGTTTTAAACCCATTACGGGGGTCGGTTCCTCCTCCATACAACCAGGAGCGCACACTCAATGTAACCTCCTTCCCAAACACCAGACAGGGCTTAGTGGCAGTGTTGTCAGATCGGCCATGTTTTCCTGGACACATATTACGATTTCATGCAGAGGGGGAGCACATGGAAAAGTGCTGCCCTGCAACTTGTATAATTGCAGGAAGGAATCAAGGCAGATCACCTGGGATGCCTTTTTTGATTTCTTACCTGCAGCATAGGAATTCTACATGCTGCCGGGTGGCATTTTTCATGCACTGCCCATCAGTATGACTAAATGATGTGTCCAGGAAAGCAGTGACGTGCGGTGAGGTCTGGCTGGTGAGGCACTGACTAGTATCAGAGCCAGATATACACAGGGTTACGCAGTCACAATTTACGCATTTGATTATCGTTATATTAGGAGAATAGAGTTTCACTATTTATAAAGTAAAGTTCGCATTTTTTTTACAGCTCTAAGAGCATGCACTTACAATACTGACTAATAGAGGGGGCTATTACACACATATGCTGACTGCTGAGCTCTGCCTGCCCGCCCCCCCCCACAACTGTCGAGGACAGTCACATGACTGTCCCTGCGTCAATCAATCCATGGGGAGCTCTGCCTCCCATGGGGGGCGTTTTTTTAAAAAAAAAAAAAGAATTGCTTGAGACTTATTATTATTATTCTTTATTTATAAAGCGCCAGCATATTCCGCAGCGCTGTACAATAAGCACAGTATAGACAGGGTTACAATACATTGAACAACATTTGACAAACAGTACAGGAGGAGATGAGGGCCCTATTCCCGTAGGAACTCACAATCTGGGAGGGTTGGGGTTGGAAACAGGAGGAGAGGACTGTAAGGTGAGAGTGATTGATGGTTGCGTCAGTGAGTTGGGTGGTAGGCTTCCCTAAATAGGAACGTTTTAAGGGAGCGTTTGAAGGAAGAGAAGTTAGGGGAAAGTCTGACAGTACGAGGGAGAGCGTTCCAGGGAGTGGGAGCTTTCCCATTGGCTCAAGCTTTCAATTGCTCTCAGTGCCTCTGGAGGCACTGAAGAGCGTAGAACCAGGAAGTCAGCTTGAGCTACGCAATTAGCGTAGCGTTCAGCTGCGCAAATTGCGCAGGCTATCCTGGCTCAGTGCTGCCCCTGCCGTCTGTGTAGAGAATCACACACACACACACCAGCCCGCAAACTGAAAGTACGGGGGGGGGGGGAGCGGAAGACAGAGAAGCACAGTGAGGGAGCGTGGAGAGGTGAGTATGAAAACTTTTTTTAATGAATAACATTTTATTTACAGATTAAATATACACACAATACATGTCATTACAGCACAATGAGCACATTAATTTACTGGAATGGCAGGGGAGGCCCTGCCTCCCCTGACTGCACGTCCCTGCAGGAAAGCATGGTGGATCTGGCGACACTACATAGTGCAGGGAAAGCATGGTGGATCTGGCGACACTACATAGTGCAGGGAAAGCATGGTGGATCTGGCGACACTACATAGTGCAGGGAAAGCATGGTGGATCTGGCGACACTACATAGTGCAGGGAAAGCATGGTGGATCTGGCGACACTACATAGTGCAGGGAAAGCATTGCTAGAAGAGCAAGATCTTGCACTAAACCCAAAAATCAGCAAATATTTCCAACTGGTAACGGCAAACACACCAAACTGTCTGGATTAAGTGTGGCAATAGATTTATACAATGTAATTACAAACAAACCACAGATTAAACCCGCAACAGACTGATACAAAGAAAGGGAAATGTTTGATCAGTAAACTAACGCCTCAACAAACACATCCAGCGATAAAATACAATGAAAGCTGTCAGAGCTGAAAAATATCCTTTTAAATCATTAACTTGAGAGGACGTCTGTCACCCGAGAACTAGGAGGATTTATATACCAGGGATCTCAAACTCCTTCAGCCCATGTGTTGCCGAACTGCAACACCCATAATTCTCTGTCCATCTGTTGCAGGGGGGTCAGCGACCACCTTGGCCCTCTAGATGTTTTGGAATCACATTTTTCTTGATGCTCAATCAACCTAATTGGTTGAGCATCATGGGAGATGTAGTTCCAACATATCTAGAGGGCCAACTAGGGTTTCCAGATCGGCCATGTTTTCCTGGCCACATAATTTATTCATGTTGATGGGCAGTGCATGAAACATGCCACCCTGCAGCATGTAGAATCCATACGCTGCAAGGTAAGAAATCAAAAAACGGAATCCCAGGTGATCGACCTTGATTTCCTTCCTGTAGCATTTGAATTATAGATGTTGCAGGGCAGCACGTTTCCCTGTGCTCTCCGTCTGCATGGAATATGTGTCCAGGAAAACAGCAGCCCTAAGGCCAAAGTTGCTGACCTCTGAGCTATTGCATTCAAAGAAATCTACGAATCGTAGACAATCACCATCTGGGAGGCTGAAATTGCTTTATACCGTGGGAACAATGCATTGATGGGGTAGAAAGTCCCAGAAGACTCGTTTGGAACCATTCCCCTTTAGGATTACTGCAACGCATCCCCGTGGAAGAGATATGGAACAGGGATAGGTTGGGCTGTGGTTCTCCACAGTTCAGATGCGTCTAGATTGTCTCAGTGGAGGTGGATCTGGAAACGTTGACCAATGATCTGATGTTCTGGAGATTGCACTGCAGATACACCACATTCCTTTCAGAACACAATGTTTAGAAGAGCCTTTATTTTCTCTCGTGCCAGACGGCCAATGGAAAGTATCAGAATTTTGGAAGAGAAGATAAGGAGAATTGTAGCGTCTAATCCAGACGGCAGCCTTGGCCCTCTGGATGTTTTGGAACTAAAATTTCCTGTGAAATCCAATGAACGTCTGAGCATCATGGAAGATGTTATTCCAAAACATCTGGTAGGCCAAAGTTTGTGACACCTGGCCAAATCCATAGCAGATCAAAACCATTCCCACTGGCGGTTAAAATGGCCATTCCCCAAAATCTTACAAGAGTCAATGTTTTGGTGCCACAAACCAAACTATGGACTGGATTCCAAGCCAGGTGCAAATGCAACCAGAGTTTACCAACACCATAAACCTTGTAACTAGGACTTTCAAATGCACGGGTCCCACAGATGTTGATGCCTACAATTCCCAGAATACTTTCAGTGCAATAGGTGGCCAGAGACACATAGGATTTGTAGTTTAGGAAGACCTTGGGGGGGGGGCAGAGTTTGATAGCCCTGCCTTAGAAGGCTCTTGGAAGCTTAGGCCAGGCTCAAAATCCGGCCAATATATTAGACCTGTGCTGGATGACCGCCGGATCACACCAAAAGTTTCAAAACTTCATCTCTCATGAAGCTCATCCTGTTGTACATCTACCTGAGAATCATGGGGTCTGTAGTTCTAAAAAGGTGCTAGGTTACACTACCGACACTGAAGCACGGATCAGAGACTTTCTTCTTGGTAAAGCGTGCACTCGAGGCGTTAGGAGGGCACGCTCAGAGAGGAGACTTTGACCCGCGGAACAGATCAGTGTGAGATTTAAATCGAGAAGTCAGAGGCTTAATCATAAGAGGACCTTGCGATTGCATGGCCTGTTTGAATATTCATCGTGCCGCCATATTTATACTCTACTGGTCTGTCCATGGGACCGCAGATCAGTTTAAGTGAAGCATACCCCTCTTCACCTCCCCAAACCTGCCAGCCTTCTAGCAATGCCATTGTAGAGATGCCATATGCAACCATCACAGGACTGACGCCATTAGTCCCGTGGCATGACACGGCTTGGCATGACGCAGCATTTTTTTGTTGAGGGTACACAGTAAAACAATTACGTCCGATCCGTGCCGCAAATCACATACTTGTGGCTCGTCCACTTCCCCGTCTCTGCGACAGTCGCTAATGGAATAATAACCTCCAGACCATTTAATCTTCTGCTGCGGCGATGACCTAAATTTTACACAAACACAAACCAAAAAAAAAAGAAGGATGAAGGAACCAGCGCACGGAACAAGCTCCCAAGCAAATCATACGAGAGTCAACGCTAATTATTTCTCAACGTCCAAAGTCTATTTCCCACAAAACAGAGGAAGCATGGTTAATCCGCACGGAGAAGCGCTCAAAGGCTGAATTGTTAGAGGAGCAGAATAGGTTGGATTGTTTTATGGATGGGAACTCAAACCTCATCCCTATGGATTTGATTTGTATGCCTGGTGCCAGCGATTGTGCCCCCCTTTTCATCCGCCAGGGTATTTAAACCTCCGCCAGCCCCAGAGGTTAATTTGACGTTCTCAGAGTGTTTGTGTCCTGTATGTGGTTTCCTACCAATTAGTTTGTTTTTCGTGGTATTGGACAAAATTCAAAAAGTGACGACCGTCCTGCGCGATGGAGCATTCTCCGTGCGTTGATCCAAGTGAAGGGGATCTGTATGTAAGAAACAGATTACAGTGTACAGCGGATACATTATATCCTGTTTCACAAGATTATCAGAATGGCCAACACCAGCACCTGCAAACCCTGATTGCACCTAAGTGTGGAACTCCTGGGCTGTATTCCAACCCTGATGCAAACTTAACCAGAGCTGTTGTATACCTAGAATTTCCATAGACATTAATGGCTATGGGAATCTTACACCGGAGATGGAATTCTGCATCTGGTCAGTCGGACACACACACATATGTTAAGTTAAACCCCCCCCCCCCCCACCGCACAGAGGATAGACATAACAAGGAATGCACTCTTGACACGTTATGAAAAGATATACATATACTATTACGCGTGAAACAAACATCTGGGACGGTTGACCAGCAGCGGGGGGGAGGTTACCGATTAGATGTGCTCAGGTTTTCTATCAAAGCATTTTACTTAACTATATAGAGGTGATAAGCCTGTATGTCTACAAGACAGGGCAAGAGTCTGTTTATGTGTGGAACAGGTGGGGATATATAGTGTACAGGGGGATTCTATGCGGAACATGTGAGGGGATATATAGTGTACAGGGGGATTCTATGCGGAACGTGTGAGGGGATATATGGTGTACAGGGGGATTCTATGCGGAACGTGAGGGGTTATATGGTGTACAGGGGGATTCTATGTGGAACGTGTGAGGGGGATATATAGTGTACAGGGGGATTCTATGTGGAACGTGAGGGGTTATATGGTGTACAGGGGGATTCTATGTGGAACGTGTGAGGGGGATATATAGTGTACAGGGGGATTCTATGTGGAACGTGTGAGGGGATATATGGTGTACAGGGGGATTCTATGCGGAACGTGTGAGGGGGATATATAGGTGTACAGGGGGATTCTATGTGGAACGTGTGAGGGGATATATGGTGTACAGGGGGATTCTATGTGGAACGTGAGGGGATATATGGTGTACAGGGGGATTCTATGCGGAACGTGTGAGGGGATATATGGTGTACAGGGGGATTCTATGTGGAACGTGAGGGGATATATGGTGTACAGGGGGATTCTATGCGGAACGTGTGAGGGGATATATGGTGTACAGGGGGATTCTATGCGGAACGTGTGAGGGGATATATGGTGTACAGGGGGATTCTATGCGGAACGTGTGAGGGGATATATGGTGTACAGGGGGATTCTATGTGGAACGTGTGAGGGGATATATAGTGTACAGGGGGATTCTATGTGGAACGTGTGAGGGGATATATGGTGTACAGGGGGATTCTATGCGGAACGTGTGAGGGATATATAGTGTACAGGGGGATTCTATGTGGAACGTGAGGGGTTATATGGTGTACAGGGGGATTCTATGTGGAACGTGTGAGGGGATATATGGTGTACAGGGGAATTCTATGTGGAACGTGTGAGGGGATATATGGTGTACACAGGGATTCTATGTGGAACGTGAGGGGTTATATGGTGTACAGGGGGATTCTATGTGGAACGTGTGAGGGGTTATATGGTGTACAGGGGGATTCTATGTGGAACGTGTAAGGGGATATATAGTGTACAGGGGGATTCTATGTGGAACGTGTGAGGGGATATATGGTGTACAGGGGGATTCTATGTGGAACGTGTGAGGGGATATATAGTGTACAGGGGGATTCTATGTGGAACGTGTGAGGGGATATATAGTGTACAGGGGGATTCTATGTGGAACGTGTGAGGGGATATATAGTGTACAGGGGGATTGTATGTGGAACGTGTGAGGGGATATATGGTGTACAGGGGGATTCTATGCGGAACGTGTGAGGGGATATATGGTGTACAGGGGGATTCTATGTGGAACGTGTGAGGGGATATATAGTGTACAGGGGGATTGTATGTGGAACGTGTGAGGGGATATATGGTGTACAGGGGATTCTATGCGGAACGTGTGAGGGGATATATATGGTGTACAGGGGGATTCTATGCGGAACGTGTGAGGGGATATATGGTGTACAGGGGGATTCTATGCGGAACGTCAGGGGTTATATGGTGTACAGGGGGATTCTATGTGGAACGTGTGAGGGGATATATGGTGTACAGGGGGATTCTATGTGGAACGTGTGAGGGGATATATGGTGTACAGGGGGATTCTATGCGGAACGTGTGAGGGATATATAGTGTACAGGGGATTCTATGTGGAACGTGAGGGGATATATGGTGTACAGGGGGATTCTATGCGGAACGTGTGAGGGGATATATGGTGTACAGGGGGATTCTATGCGGAACGTGTGAGGGGATATATGGTGTACAGGGGGATTCTATGTGGAACGTGAGGGGTTATATGGTGTACAGGGGGATTCTATGTGGAACGTGTGAGGGGATATATAGTGTACAGGGGGATTCTATGTGGAACGTGTGAGGGGATATATGGTGTACAGGGGGATTCTATGTGGAACGTGAGGGGATATATGGTGTACAGGGGGATTCTATGCGGAACGTGTGAGGGGATATATAGTGTACAGGGGGATTCTATGTGGAACGTGAGGGGTTATATGGTGTACAGGGGGATTCTATGTGGAACGTGTGAGGGGATATATAGTGTACAGGGGGATTCTATGTGGAACGTGTGAGGGGATATATATTGTACCAGGGGATTCTATGTGGAACGTGAGGGGTTATATGGTGTACAGGGGGATTCTATGTGGAACGTGTGAGGGGATATAGTGTACAGGGGGATTCTATGTGGAACGTGAGGGGTTATATGGTGTACAGGGGGATTCTATGTGGAACGTGTGAGGGGATATATGGTGTACAGGGGGATTCTATGTGGAACGTGAGGGGTTATATGGTGTACAGGGGGATTCTATGTGGAACGTGTGAGGGGATATATGGTGTACAGGGGGATTCTATGTGGAACGTGTGAGGGGATATATATTGTACCAGGGGATTCTATGTGGAACGTGAGGGGTTATATGGTGTACAGGGGATTCTATGTGGAACGTGTGAGGGGATATATAGTGTACAGGGGGATTCTATGTGGAACGTGAGGGGTTATATGGTGTACAGGGGGATTCTATGTGGAACGTGTGAGGGGATATATGGTGTACAGGGGGATTCTATGTGGAACGTGAGGGGTTATATGGTGTACAGGGGGATTCTATGTGGAACGTGTGAGGGGATATATAGTGTACAGGGGGATTCTATGTGGAACGTGTGAGGGGATATATGGTGTACAGGGGAATTCTATGTGGAACGTGTGAGGGATATATGGTGTACAGGGGGATTCTATGTGGAACGTGAGGGGTTATATGGTGTACAGGGGATTCTATGTGGAACGTGTGAGGGGATATATAGTGTACAGGGGGATTCTATGTGGAACGTGTGAGGGGATATATGGTGTACAGGGGGATTCTATGCGGAACGTGTGAGGGGATATATGGTGTACAGGGGGATTCTATGCGGAACGTGTGAGGGGATATATGGTGTACAGGGGGATTCTATGCGGAACGTGTGAGGGATATATGGTGTACAGGGGATTCTATGCGGAACGTGTGAGGGGATATATGGTGTACAGGGGGATTCTATGTGGAACGTGAGGGGTTATATAGTGTACAGGGGGATTCTATGTGGAACGTGTGAGGGGATATATGGTGTACAGGGGGATTCTATGTGGAACGTGTGAGGGGATATATGGTGTACAGGGGGATTCTATGCGGAACGTGTGAGGGGATATATGGTGTACAGGGGGATTCTATGTGGAACGTGAAGGGTTATATAGTGTACAGGGGATTCTATGTGGAACGTGTGAGGGGATATATGGTGTACAGGGGGATTCTATGTGGAACGTGTGAGGGGATATATGGTGTACAGGGGGATTCTATGCGGAACGTGTGAGGGGATATATGGTGTACAGGGGGATTCTATGCGGAACGTGTGAGGGGTATATGGTGTACAGGGGGATTCTATGCGGAACGTGTGAGGGGATATATAGTGTACAGGGGGATTCTATGTGGAACGTGTGAGGGGATATATGGTGTACAGGGGGATTCTATGTGGAACGTGTGAGGGGATATATGGTGTACAGGGGGATTCTATGTGGAACGTGTGAGGGGATATATGGTGTACAGGGGGATTCTATGTGGAACGTGTGAGGGGATATATGGTGTACAGGGGGATTCTATGTGGAACGTGTGAGGGGATATATGGTGTACAGGGGGATTCTATGTGGAACGTGTGAGGGGATATATGGTGTACAGGGGGATTCTATGTGGAACGTGTGAGGGGATATATGGTGTACAGGGAGATTCTATGTGGAACGTGTGAGGGGATATATGGTGTACAGGGGGATTCTATGTGGAACGTGTGAGGGATATATAGTGTACAGGGGGATTCTATGTGGAACGTGTGAGGGGATATATGGTGTACAGGGGGATTCTATGTGGAACGTGTGAGGGGATATATGGTGTACAGGGGGATTCTATGTGGAACGTGTGAGGGGATATATATTGTACCAGGGGATTCTATGTGGAACGTGTGAGGGGATATATGGTGTACAGGGGGATTCTATGTGGAACGTGTGAGGGGATATATAGTGTACAGGGGGATTCTATGTGGAACGTGTGAGGGGATATATGGTGTACAGGGGGATTCTATGTGGAACGTGTGAGGGGATATATAGTGTACAGGGGGATTCTATGTGGAACGTGTGAGGGGATATATGGTGTACAGGGGGATTCTATGTGGAACGTGTGAGGGATATATGGTGTACAGGGGGATTCTATGTGGAACGTGTGAGGGATATATGGTGTACAGGGGGATTCTATGCGGAACGTGTGAGGGGATATATGGTGTACAGGGGGATTCTATGCGGAACGTGTGAGGGGATATATGGTGTACAGGGGGATTCTATGTGGAACGTGTGAGGGGATATATGGTGTACAGGGGGATTGTATGTGGAACATGGGGGGATATATGGTGTAATGGGGATTGTATGTGGCACGTGAGAGAATATATGCTGTAAAAGTGAGATTATAGTGGGAAGGGAGGGGATATATGGTGTAATGGGGATTTTATGTGGAAAGTGAGGGGATAAATGTGTAAAAAAAGCATTATAAGCACAAAGTGAGAGGATATATGGTGTAATGGGGATTTTATGTGGAAAGTGAGGGGATAAATGTGTAAAAAAGCATTATAAGCACAAAGTGAGAGGATATATGGTGTAAAAGGCATTCCTCTCATTATTTCACATGAATGGCCCAGACTATTATTGGAGGGACTAAAGTGGCTCAGTAACGACGCCAGCCGCAGCTACAACCTGACCTGGTAAACATTGACATTAATGCCATTCCATTTGCCTGCTCATCGGATGGGAAGAGTTTCAATTCATCAAGAGATGTGAGAACGTCGAAGGAATCGAATCTGATCAAATACAAACCCATTATCGTAGCGCAGATGAATCGTGCCTGTCCAAGTCAGATACTAGAAAAATAATGAATATTATAAAACATAACTTCATTGACTCCAGCTGGTTATTACTGGTTTTATTGTAAAGTTTCTAAAAGACATTTACAAAAGGGATCTCACACGGACACGACTTAAAAACCCCACACAGACTGGACATCAATGTCATTTATAATAAAACACAGACAATAAGAATGCCTACCCAAGTTAGACGCAACATCACGATCCAATTAACCTTTACACGGCAGCTGCAGAAATAAACCCACGCCATGCCCGGTGCAACATGAGACGTCTTACTCAGAGAATGAATCCATCGCATCAGTCAGCTTCCACTTTGCAGCGAGGACCAGTCTGGGCCAGATTTTATACTCTTAAAACTATTCAGAGCGCTGTGTGTGACTCTACAGCAATGTCTGAAAAGGTCAGCAACAAAACACGACAGTCTGGGGACTATAGGAGTCAATACCGAGCGTTTGTAGCAGAGAATTAATAATTCCAGCAGTTTTGGCCTTTTACAGGTTAATCAATTTGAAGTTTCAGCACTTGCTCAGGTTGACTATCTTGGTCTAGCAGTCACTATTTAATAAATCCTTTTATTTCCCATCACACTCAGCCAGGACAAAAAAAAAAAAAAAAACAACAGCAGCGCTGTTGTTATTAGTGATCACCAACCCCTAGGTTATATCAGGGGTCAGCAATCTTGGCCTTCCAGATGTTGCGACACTACATCTCCCACAAGGCTCAGCCAACCTAATTACATGACTGAGCATCATGGGAGATGTAGTTCCAAAACATCTGGGGGACCCAAGGTTGCTTACTCCTGGGTTATACTCTTCACTGTTAGTAAGGAGGAGTGCAGCACTGCCAAGTTCGTGAAGTGCTCCCTTCTGGTTCTCCCTGCTTGGCCTAAAAGTAGCGCCAGTGTTGATGGACATAACAGACACAAAACACTAAAAATGTCATGACAGCAAAAGGTGAAAAAACACTTACAGCTCGATATAAAAAAAGCATTTCTAGTTCGTGCATGTCTGCCTAGTACATGGACCACTTTTTTTTTTTTTTAATAAAAAGCAAATATAAAAAAGGAAAAACAACTTTAAAACTGGGATTGTGTGAAAAATCATGGAAAAATAAAAAGCGATTTCACGGCAGTAAGATTTGACATAAAAAAAAAAAAAACCACACCGCACATACATCACTGCGAATATTACAGTATTGTTGCGGGGTGTTCTTTGCCGTCTAGGGCTGCAGGTAACAGGAGAAATTATGCACCTGAGCCACTACTGAATGTGCGAGTTACTTAACAAAAAGGAGTTCCTGGAGGTGCTTGGCAGGAGAGCGAAAACTAACAACCCCTGCCAGGAAAATGCATACCAATACTTCCCCTAAATAGCATCAGGGGGCTGGAGCGGCACGGCCACGCACTGCAGGGTGGTAGGAGCCGTTGAACCTGCTGCATGGAAGCTGAAAACATAGAATGTTTTATTTTGTTAATGTTGCAATATCCATGTTGCCCCTTTGAACTCTTTTTCAAATCAGGACAAAATGTAACAATCGTTAAAAATGGGATTTTAATTCATATTCCCATATATAAACACTCCTCTATCGGAGCAACATTTATCACAGACACAGAACAATGGCCACGGTAGTTTAGAGAGCACGGTGACAGGCCACAATGTGCAGCGATCGGGAAGCACAAGGCAGAGTCCTAATCTCTTCTGCAAGACTAATGGACACAAAAAAAAGCATCATAGAGGAAACGTGGACCCATAAGGTGTGGCGTGGACCCATAAGGTGAGTGGTCCTAAGGCAAGGATGCTAACCTTGGCCGCAGAGGAGAACAAGACAGCTCTGAAATGCCTCCGGTGCCAAGGATCAGCAAACTTGGCCCTCCAGATAGTTCGGAACTGCATTTCCCTTGATACGGTGTCACTCAATAGGCTGACAGACACAAGGGAAATCTAGTTCCAAAACATCTAGGGGGCCACGATTGCAGAACATCTGGTGCACGTTCTGCACACCAGCTCTGCCATGCTGTGTAAAGACACATCCCAAAACCGTAGTATTAAAATGTATGACAACAGGTAGAATGAGTTTGCAGGTTACATCACAAAAAAGTTAAGAGCACTTGGACCAGAGAGTTTTCCCCGCTGAATATAAATTTGAGTATAGCACCCATAAAAAGGAGAACGTAGAATGGGTTTTAAAAAAAATTTGCAACAAAGATGGATCTCACCCAAACTGCCAGTAGGGACCCCAAAATCCGTTTCTATGTGCCCCACCGGTTCAGAGTACTTGGTCGTCTGGTTCATCACACCTAAAAAGGTGCCCCTGTAACCATTAACCCAAAGCACCAGATTTAACCCCTTAAGGACCAGGGGTCTTTAAAGTCAAAGCATTTACGACGTAAACGTTGCGTCATTGGTCCTTCAAGGGATGGGATGTGGTGGCAGCCAGTCCCAATAATGGGATGCCCTTAATAATGGGATGTGGTGGCAGCCAGTCCCAATAATGGGATGTCCTTAATAATGGGATGTGGTGGCAGCCAGTCCCAATAATGGGATGTCCTTAATAATGGGATGTGGTGGCAGCCAGTCCCAATAATGGGATGTCCTTAATAATGGGATGTCCTTAATAATGGGATGTGGTGGCAGCCAGTCTGCGTTCTCATACTAAAAGATACATGAAAATGATAAAGACCTACAATAAGGTTTTTCAAATTAAAAAGGGTTACAAAACAAAAAAAAGTCACAAAATGCTATCCCTATAAAGTGCATTGTTTTCCAGGGGGAGGGGGGTATCATAAAGATTTGAATTAACCTATCGTTTACTGATACTACAGGGACAATTCAGGCATATGGAAAACAAAGGCCTGTGGACTGACAGCATCGTTAAGGTTTGTACAGGCATTTTGAAGGAGAACTGTATTTTGGACATGTATAAATTTTAAAAGAAAAACAGCATTTCAGAAAACGCTTCCACCTTCAGACCTAGAATGAAGTCACGCCGCTTGTACCCACACTTCAAAAGAGGAGTATGACACGAGAGGAGATTGTCCATTTTTTTGGTAAAATAAGTAAAATAGGAATTTTTATAGAGTCCCATGAATAGCTTCGCCTTGCTTGATCCAGTGTTAGCCAGCCTGCTGGATCTGCTTATCGGATTTCTTCTTGACATCCGACACCTGCAGCGCCGGCTGGAAGGAGGAATGGACTGTGCGGTTCATCAGCGGCTGCAGAGGACGGAAGTTGTCCACCATGTAGTTCTCCTCCTCTCCCACAGCGCTGAAGAGCAGACTGCGGAACACCGCCAACTGAAAGGGGGAAAAAATATATATAATTATGATGAAATAAGATGCATCTCTTCCAGAATACCTCAGCTCCCTCAGGATTTAGGAGCATCCAATCCCAGCCACGTGGGCTTCTTTTTTTTCATTTAAAAGTTTTTATTCAGTTCATGTATACAGTACAGGGAAGATACAATAAAACATTTCAACATTTTAGAACATAGAAGAACCTAAACAAAAAAAGGGAAAAAAGAGAGAGGAAGGAGAAAAGGGGATTGGAAGAGAAAAAGAAAAAAAGGGGGGAGCATAGTAAAATAAAAATAAAGTAAAACTATAAGCGATGTGATTTGAACCCATCAATTGTGAATACCATCAAGCGTGAGTCTTCAGCCTATTGAGTTGGAGATATTTTGTATGCTTCCCATATGAACCAGAAGTTTCTCTGGGGAGGTTTCGTTCCTGCCACCCTTCTAGACATACTGTCTAGAAGTCTAAAATCTGTCGAACGATCCGTAACAGCGGAAAGGGGGGGGGACCTCATCCGTCTTCCACCTAGCCGCTACCAAAAGTGAAGAGACCGACAGTATATGGGCCAGCATCTGCCTCTGATGTCTGGTGAGGGATTTAGGGAACATCTGAAGGAATCTCGGGAAGGGGGTCTATTGTGCTGCCAATGATGCGAGAGCTCAACTGAGCAACCTCTCTCCAAACTTCTATCTTAGGGCAGGCCCACCAGGTGTGAAAGTATGAGCCTCTCGCCATTCAACACCTCCAACATGTTGGTGTCGCTCCCGCTGTGATAGGACTCTGTCAGGCGTCAAGTACCACCGACATAATAATTACTGTCGAGCCTCCCCTAATTATGCACATTTAAATTTCCCGCTGTCATCTTCAAAACACGTCGTCCATGACTTAGTCGATATTTCCCTCCCAATATCCCGCTCCCACGCCACTTGAAACCATGTGGGTTTCTTCAGAGGTGATCAGTGGAATTTGGACTTTATGATCAATACAGGTGCAAACATTTGAGCTAATGCAGGTATGAGGAAGATCTGAACATCGAGCGAGCCATTCTGACATTAAATACCCAAAACTTTAGGTTAGAGTGATACGGTCATGCCTAAAACAAGTTTTGACTCATGTGACCGGGAATCATACATACATCTCCGTCATACTTGAAAACTAGAGAAATCTCAATGCATTCTTCCTGGTAAAATACATCTATAATTTATTGGCAATTTTTGCTGATCATCTAAGTCACAACAATTTGAAAAACACAGTCTGCTTTAAAATAATACAACACAAACATTATATGTTTTCATGTGTTTATTGAACATAACAATGTAAAACATTCACCGTGCAGGGTGGAAAAAGTATGTGAACCGTAGACTTTAAATAATGGTTAGACCCTCCTTTGCAGCAATAACCTCAACCAAACGTTTCCTGTAGTTGCAGATCAGACCTGCACAACGATCTGGAGTAATTTTGGACCACTCCTCTCCTCACAAAACTGTTTCAGTGTAGCAATATCATATGGATGTCTGGTGTGAATCGCTCTTCTTAAGGATCATTGCCACAGCATTTCAATCGGAGTTGAGGTCAAGGACTCTGACTGGGCCACTCCAGAAGGCGTATTTTGTTTTGTTGAAGACCATTTCTTTTTGTTGAAATTACTTGATGCTTTGGGTCATTGTCCTGGCATCACCCATCCTCTGCGAAGCTTCAGTTGGCGGACACGATGGTCTTACGTTTTCCTGCAAAATGTCTGATATAAACTCTGGAATTCATTTTTCCCATCAATGACAACTATCCGTCCAGGCCCTGAGGCAGCAAAGCAGCCCAAGCCATGATGCTCCCTCCGCCATGTTTTACAGTGGGATGAGGTTTGATGTTGGTGTTTGCTGTGCCTTTTTTTCTCCACACAGTGTTTGTGTGTTTTTCCAAACAACTCAATTTTGGTTTCATCTGTCCACAGAATATTTTGCCAGTAGTGCTGTGGAACATCCAGGTCCTCTTCGCAAACTTCAAACGGCTGCCAATATTCTTTTTGGACAGCAATGGCTTCCTCCGTGGTGTCCTCCCATGTACTCCATTCTTGTTTAAGGTTTTCCTATTGTAGATGTGTCAACAAAAATGTAGCATGTGCCAGAGATTCTGTAAGTCTTTAGCTGACACTCTAGGATTCTTCTTACCTCATTAAGCATTCTGCGCTGTGCTCTTGCAGTCATCTTTACAGGATGACCACGCCTAGGGAGAGTAGCAACAGTGCTGATCTTTCTCCATTTGTAGACAGTCTGTTCTTACCGTGGACACATGAACATCAAGGCTTTTGGAGATACTTTTGTAACCCTTTCCAGCTTCATGCAAGTCAACAATTCTTAAATCGTAAGGTCTTCTGAGAGCTCTTTTCTGCGAGGCATGGTTCACATCAGCAGTGCTTCTTGAAACCAGTAAACCAAAACTGGTGTGTGTTTTTAAAGGGCAGGACAGCTTTCAGAAAACACATCCAATAATATCACACTGATTGGACTCAAGGTTGGCTCACTCTTGCTCCAATTAGCTCTTGGAGAAGTCATTAGGCTAGGGGTTCACATACTTTTTCCACCCTGCACTGTGAATGTTTACATGTTCTGTTCAATGAAACATAGGTTTGTGTTGGTATTATTTTAAGCACTGTGTTTTTTCAAATGTTGTGACTTAGATGAAGATCAGAGCACATTTTATGACCAATTCATGCAAAACTCCACGTAATCCCAAACGGTTCACATACGGTTTCTTGCAACTGAATGCCAAGCACAACATGTCCGATATGGGGAACCTTAGTCAGAATGCATACGACACGGCTGCGGGCCAATTGTGCATTGCCAAAACATGGATCAAGGAGGATATCTTAATGTATGATATATTGCACAGAAAGTGCCCTGGGCAAAACAGACACTTTAGAGCAGTGATATACAGGTCTATTCACTAAAAAGGTGAAAACCAGAAGAGAACAATCTAGACCAAATAGCCGATTTGGAAAGGGAGATAAACGGAAGCATTTTTCTGGTTTGGCCATTTTGAACTAGAATTTTCACTTCTCCAGTCATTCTCCTGAGGTTCACCTTTAGTGAATAGACCTGATAGTGAAGTTTTGCGCCACAGATGGTTCAGAATTACACGGCTCGTGAACTGAGAAGAACAGGACGTGTAGTGCCAAGACAGGGCCTGAGGTTACTCCTCATGGATTTAGAGCTTCCAGGTTGGTGTTAAAGTTACGAGATAACGGATGCAGGAAAATAAATCCTGGAAGAATCTGAAATCTAAGCAGAAGCACATTTTGGCAGCGACAAAGTAAATTCTGCAGGAAGGAAAAAAAAAAAATATATATCACCTGACTGTGGTCAACCTCGACAGGCTTTTTCATGATCATCCAGGTGACCGACTCGGTCAGAGGTGGAGTGGTCAAAGAGCCGGCGTAGGTCCAGTAGTCACTGCAGGAGGGCAGCAGGCAGGATGGATCAAAGTAATTAAATTCTGTAAGCGAGTCCTAAGAAGGGGGGGGGAGGCAAGTAAAGACTTTAAAAATAATAAAAAACAACAAATCGAAATTGTTCGGCAAGTGGATGGAAGGCATCCTAAATTTAAAAACTATAAAATTAGATTTTGGAATGTATTCTATGCACTTCTGGTTTGTGCCATTATAAAAAGGAAAAATGTCAACGTGCTTGGGTCAGACAAACGCAGTGCGAACATGCGTTTAGCCGCACTTTATGACGGCCGTGGTAGCAGCAAATGACGTCCAACGCAGGCCCACACACGAAGTACGGCCGCACAAAAGTTTGGCCGCGCAACGCAAGCGGCAAACGAACGCATTTTCGCAAGAAAGTCGAACCGCTAGTAATGACGTACAGAGTGCGCTGCGTCCGCGTGATTAGGAGACGTCAGACGCTGCTCATGTCCGGCCAACATAACGTCCAGACGCCCAAAGTATCCTGGTTTGGATCCGTATTAAAAAAAAAAAAAAAAAAAAAAAAAAAAATCACAGCCGAAATTGCGCATCGTATGACCGCTATCGCATCTTCCTGTGAAAAAATGCATTCGGACGCATCAACCCACTTTGACGGTAGACGTGAAAAATGTGTTCGTCTGACCCTAGCATTAATTTAAATAAGAAGTTCTTATGTGGCACCCGTGACAGCCTGACCAATAGCCAGACGAAACCAGACCGCATTCCAACCCAATTGCACGGTGTTTGGTGTAACAGTAGCCACGGCTTCCATTAGGGCCAGGGCAAGCTTTATTCCGAATGGAAGAAACATCCGCGAGAGGGATGATCCTTCGCCCATGTGGCCACCTCGCTGAGCAGTTAGTGCGCTCAGCTCCGCAAGGCTTGATCCCCCTATGGAGGATCGCACTTTGCAGCCCAGTTGAACACACATCGTAGAGTTTCGACAGGGAGGCTTTTAGAGCGTCACTGTAGCGCACGCAATTCGTGTGGCTGGCCTTTTTGAAACGTCCCAACGCGCGACGGAAGGCACGCCAGTATGGGTGTACATAGTGCGATTGTCGGACACTGGCGTAAGCAGCTTTCAGGAGCTGAGATCAGGGATCTTGGATCTGGTAGACAAGGTTTTTGACAAAGCCACAAAAAATTCTCTTTTTAAACATCTCAAAATTCTGCGATTTTCGTTTAAGATATCTATTATTATCGTGGATGATTTACCCACATATCAAATACAACACTTCCAGTCCCTCCAAAGTAACACTCAATATAAATCGGTTTCCAGCAGCTCTCTGTAGGATCAGGACTCCAATGCTAACGATGGTGGTTTGGTGCCATCGTGTGGCCTGATGTCTAAAATACAACATCATGAGCACAAGCTGAATGTAAGTTCAGGGATGTCAAACTCCAGAGCCGCGTTCATTACCTCAGCAGCTGCTGAATTGATGCAGCGCAGCAATGTCTCTGAACGCTTTGGATGCGAATTTCAAAACAAAATGGCGGATTTCTGTAGTTTCTGAAATATCCACAGTTTTATTAGCAGAAACTGAGACCGAGGCCATCTTTAAAATAACTGAAAGCAGTCGGCACAATTCCGTTTTGTATGCACACAACACAAATAATAGTTTTTATTGAATAAACGCTATGTTTACTTCTGAAAAAAAATATATAATTGAGCTGTAATATACAGTTGTGTTCAAAATTATTCAACCCCCACTGAAATTGAGTGTTTTGGCCAGTTTGACATTGATTTTGATCATTCAGTCATCTTGCTTACAATTAAATCAAAGAGGCACGTGTAGGTCAGACAAATATAATATAACATTTATAATGAAATAACCACAAATGTCTTTTCTGTGCTCACATCATTATCAGTTTTATTCAACCCCCAAGTGACATTCAATCTTAGTACAACATCCTTTTACAGTTATAACAGCTTTTAAACGTGAAGCATAGCTTGACACAAGTGTCTTGCAGCGATCTACGGCTATCTTCGCCCATTCGTCATGGGCAAAAGCCTCCAGTTCAGTCACATTCTTAGGCTTGCGCACTGCAACTGCTTTCTTTAAGTCCCACCAGAGGTTCTCAATCGGATTTAAGTCAGGTGACTGATGGCCACTCCAAAATGTTCCAGCCTTTAATCTGCAACCATGCTCTAGTGGACTTGGAGGTATGCTTGGGATCATTGTCCTGTTGAAAGGTCCAATGTCTCCCAAGCCTCAGATTTGTGACGGACTGCATCACATTTGTCATCCAATATCTCCTGGTACTGAAGAGAATTCATGGTACCTTGCACACGCTGAAGCTTCCTTGTACCTGCAGAAGCAAAACAGCCCCAAAGCATGATTGACCCCCCGCCATGCTTCACAGTAGGCAAGGTGTTCTTTTCTTCATAGGTCTTGTTCTTCCTCCTCCAAACATAGCGTTGATCCATGGGCCCAAACAGTTCTAATTTTGTTTCATCAGTCCACAGAACACTATCCCAAAACTTCTGTGGTTTGTCCACATGACTTTTGGCATACTGCAGTCGACTCTTCTTATTCTTTGGAGACAGCAAGGGGGTGCGCCTGGGAGTTCTGGCATGGAGGCCTTCATTACGCAGTGTGCGCCGTATTGTCTGAGCTGAAACTTCAGTACCCACATCTGACAAATCTTTTCTCAGTTCCTCAGCAGTCACACGGGGACTTTCTCCACTCTACGCTTCAGGTAGCGCACAGCAGTCGAAGTCAGCATCTTCTTTCTGCCACGACCAGGTAGCGTTTCAACAGTGCCCTTTGCCTTGAATTTGTGAATGCTGCTTCCTATGGTCTCTCTTGGTATGTTTAACATCTTTGCAATCTTCTTATAGCCATTGCCCTTCCTGTGAAGAGTAATCACCTCTTCTCTTGTCTTCCTGGACCATTCTCTTGACTTCACCATGTTTGTAACCACCCCAGTAAATGTCTAGAAGGAGCTGAGTATCACAGTCATTTTAAAGCTGCCTAATTGGTGCTTATTATGCTTTATTGCTGCTCCGTGACATCCACAGGTGTTTTCAATACCTGATTGAAAACACTTGAATGAACCTCTGTTCTTCAGAGTGGTAGTCTTTAAGGGGTTGAATAATTGTGTCAATGAAGAATTCACAAAAGAAACATTTACTACTGTATTACAAAACCAATTGATGTCATTTTAGTTGCATATGGTTCTTTAAAAAGTCCTTGTAGGATTTCATTCTGAATACAATTACAAATGTACACTAAATTCCCTAAAACCCTGTACAGCATTGGGGGTTGAATAATTTTGAACACAACTGTATGTCTATGTGCAGGGGTAAATAATAAATAAACTAAAACCTCAAAATGAACATTGCCGTACTGAATTGTTACTTGCTCCATGGCGGCGGCCATCTTTACTACGTCACACTCAGCTACTCGCAGCATCTCCGAGTCGCTGCAAGTGCTAAGTTAGCAGTGCTGAGCGTCAGAACGGCGTTCAGTGGCAAGTTGCTAACTTAGCACTTGCAGCAGCTGAGGTATTGAATGCGGCTCAGCATTACCCCAGATGTTTCTGAACTACAACTCCCATGATTCCCTGGCCATCTATTGCATTGAGAAGCATTCTGGGAATTGTAGGCCTCAACATCAGGTGGGGGGCTGGAGTTGGACAAGCCTGTTGTACTCCCCATTCCCATTTCTTGTTCTTAGCGCTGGCAAAGCATGATGGGATCTAGTTTCAGAGTTATAGTTCCAGGACAGCTGTGATGTTTTTAGGTCAACCCAGTTCCACGAAGAGAAATAAAAACGGAAAAAAAAAGGGAACGTTACCTTGTACCTGACTGAAGGCAATATGTCTACCAGCTTCTGTAGCTTTTCATGGTGTTTCCCCAGCTGCAGAGCGAGAGATACAGAATCAGAACAATATCCACAAGCAGAAACGTGAAGCATAGGGGCAAACAGGCTGAAGCTACAAGGTCTCCAGAACCAATTAATCAGGGATGGGAAACCTCAGACCCCCCCCCCCCCCCATGAGGTTTCTGAACTACAACTCCCATGATTCCATAATCATATACTGCATACACATGGAAGGCAGGAGTTTGGCATCTCTTTTTAAAAGGCAAAGTAATGCTGGAAAACATTTCCACAGCAGGACACTTGCAGACATGCTGGCTAAACTGCCAGCATAGCAGTACAACCAGCAGGGGGAGCAGGAGAGTCCCTGTAGAATGCCTCCGCTCTCTGCTAACACTCATTCCTCAGCATAAAAGGTTCACATCTATGAAGAATCGAATGGGTGAACCCCTAATGTATTTTTAGGCGAGATCTTTCACTTGATCCCTTGTGAAGCTTGACAGTAACGGAGCATAAAAAAGGTGGGAGGGGGAGGTTTCCTATTTAAATATTGCAAATCACCTTTAAGAAAATTCCTATAACCGCCAAGCCGTTCTCCTCCATGATCGCTTCCTCGAAGGTTTGATATTTTGTGCAGTTCCAGTGGACCAGGTGCAGCTGAAACGTGAATATGAAAAAGACATGGGTTATTATTCCATCATTAATATTGCACCAACATATTCTACAATGCAGTACAGGGATTACTTTAATTAAAGCAAGACATATAGCTGTGAGAACCAAGACACTTACAATCTAAAGAGATGGGTGGAAACAAAGGCACAAGAGTTGCTTCACACAAATTAACAGGCTTTAGAAATATTCTCCTGGAACAGAACAATATTGTTAAATAATCTTTTTAATTATATATATAAATTGAAAAGGTCCTGAAGAAAATCTGCAGTGAGCAGATTGAAACGTTGATTTTTATCTACATGCAATAAAGCAACATTGAAGACGTCCTTGGAGTGCTGCTGTTAAGTGAAATTTATTGTGGCTTGGCGTTGCACTGGGCAGTGATTTGTATCAGGAGTGCTGGATTCTAAATGAAGAAATATATATATATATCCCTTAGTTAACTCCTTTTCTCAAATGTAACTCTAGACCATTTCGCTATAGAAAGTCTCAGGAATGTGGGATATAGGACTCAGGAAGGCCCCCCTTTCTCTGACTATACGATGACGCGTGATGCTGGGCAGAAGGAATCAGGGTTATTCAAAAGAGATCCGAATGGCTCCCGAAAGGGAACCAAACGCTAAAAATCTGCGTTTGTTACCTTTCTTGGCCATTCGGCTATCCAGAGAGCAGGCAATTCGACAAATCCTGGCGAATTGCCTGCACATACGGTGCCTGTTCTAGGGCAGTGAATCCCCATTGAGAAGCAATGCTTCGGCTATTCAGAGAGCAAAACCCAGCAGAGAAAAGTTGCCGAAATGCCCTGCCATTCGGTGGTTTCATTCGGCAGGCTTATTCAGGCGAATCCCATAGGCTTCAATGTTAAAAATATTCCCTTTTTAATTCAATATCTAATAAACCGTTCATTATAATATTCTGCAATAAAGATTCTCTTTATAGATTTTTTAGGATATTTTAAGCATTTTTCGGGATTTTTTTTTTTTTTTCTTCAAAATTCCGATTTTTAAAAATTGTGTGTTTAAGTTTACTTAGTTTTTCTGTAACAGCCCTTTTTATGATCATTCCTTGAATCTTAGATGTAAATTTCAGACATTGTCGCTCAGTAGTTTCTTTGCAAACAGCGTTTCACTTTTCAAACATTCAAGCGAACTGTTTATTCTAATTTATTCACTCCATTCGTCGGCGGTGTCGGCTTTTTCTGGCGGCTGCGCTGCGTGTGATCGGCTCGTGCTCGGGTTTTTCCGCCGGGTTAATCCAGATGTTTTTGCGGGTTTCGGTGTGCATTCGCCGGGTTTTGCAGTGAGTGTTCGTCGGGTTTGCGGCGGTTTTCCCTGCACTAAGACGGCCCTGTGGTGCTTGCTGAATACACCGCAGGGTCGCCGACATTGGGATCGCCAAATCGTGCCGAATTGAAGAGAACGAAAAGTTAAACGTGCGGGGGCTTTTTGATTGTCTACTCCTAAACGTAGAATGTATGAACCATATATGACAACAGAGCTGTTGGGCTGGTTAACTCTGACGCGATCTATTTCACGATTGGCTATTGTGCCACACCCTTCTGTTCTATGTAAGAGCCTGATTATCAAAGGATGTTTGAAGTGGTTACTCTGCATTCTTGTGTATGTGTCTTATTGCTTCCCGCTAGCTAGCACCTCACCCTACACGAGAAAAAAAGAAACAAATCTCCTGGGTTGCCCGTCTCTGCCATGATTAGATTTAATTTTTCAATTATATGGGAATAAAAGGAAATACAAGAGGAATAAGGACTCCTGAGCGCACGTCTTGGAACATATGCATGTAAATGGATACCCCATCCCTGTGACGGTCAGCTATGGTTTTCCCACAATGCCTGATTCAAAATGGGCTTCTGCCAACCCCTCATTTATTTATAAAGGACTTTACCAGGAAGGATACATTGAGATTTCTCTCGTTTTCAAGTATGTCCTGGGTTCAAGAACATTGAATTGTTACAGAAATACAAAGTAGTAAAATGCAAGATATTAACAAAAACAAATATACAGATTAACAGAAAATAAATATGTAGGAAATATAGTCACTATGTTACATGTTTACAGGTGCATTCTGTATATAGTCACTGTGTTACATGTTTACAGGTGCATTCTGTATATAGTCACTATGTTACATGTTTACAGGTGCATTCTGTATATAGTCACTATGTTACATGTTTACAGGTGCATTCTGTATATAGTCACTATGTTACATGTTTACAGGTGCATTCTGTATATAGTCACTATGTTACATGTTTACAGGTGCATTCTGTATATTAGTCACTATGTTACATGTCTACAGGTGCATTCTGTATATAGTCACTATGTTACATGTTTACAGGTGCATTCTGTATATAGTCACTATGTTACATGTTTACAGGTGCATTCTGTATATAGTCACTACGTTACATGTTTACAGGTGCATTCTGTATATGGTCACTATGCTACATGTTTACAGGTGCATTCTGTATATAGTCACTGTTACATGTTTACAGGTGCATTCTGTATATAGTCACTATGTTACATGTTTACAGGTGCATTCTGTATATAGTCACTGTTACAGGTTTACAGGTACATTCTGTATATAGTCACTATGTTACATGTTTACAGGTGCATTCTGTATATGGTCACTATGCTACATGTTTACAGGTGCATTCTGTATATAGTCACTAGGTTACATGTTTACAGGTGCATTCTGTATATAGTCACTATGTTACATGTTTACAGGCGCAATTCTGTATATAGTCACTGTGTTACATGTTTACAGGCGCATTCTGTATATAGTAACTGTGTTACATGTTTACAGGCGCAATTCTGTATATAGTCACTGTGTTACATGTTTACAGGCGCATTCTGTATAGTCACTATGTTACATGTTTACAGGCGCATTCTGTATATAGTCACTGCTGTGTTACAGGTTTTCAGGCGCAATTCTGTATATAGTCACTATGTTACATGTTTACAGGTGCATTCCATATTGAGGTATGTTAATAGAGATCTTTTAAGGGACTTTAGACTGGGGGAAGATTTGATGGTGTCTGGGAGGTTATTCCATAATTGTGGTGCTCTGTAGGAAAATGAGGACCGAGCCACTTTTTTGTATTGTGGTATTGTAAGTAAGGTGCTGGTCCTGGATCGGAGGTTATAGGATGAGGGAACTGCTGGGGGAAGCAGCCTATTCAGGTAGGGTGGCAGCTTCCCAGAAAAGCTCTTAAACACCAGGTTGGAAAGGTGAAGAGTGCGTCTAGATTCCAGCGACGGACAGTTTAGTTCTTTTAACATGTCACAATAGTGGGTCATGTACTTACATTGTAGCACAAAGCGACAGAATGAGTTATATAATGTAGTAAGTTTCTGGAGGTGCGTTGCGGGGCGGCTGCATACACTACATCTCCGTATTCAATAGCCGGCATAAGCATTTGTTGTACAATCTGCTTTCATTGTAATCAACTATGGCACTTTGGGTATTGGTTTAACGCTCTCAGGCCTGGCATAGTTTTTAGGGGATTGGGAAGATTTCAAACAGTTGTCAGACGTTACTGACCTCTGCCGGGTATACTTTGCTGTCCACGGTGTGCTCCGATCCCCAGTCATTGTTAATGCCCCAGTGGAAGTGGAATTGCTTGAGTCGGTACGGGTTCTCCAGGGGTCCTCCGCTGACCACTGGGAAGGGAGGAAAGTATGAGAGGCTGAGAAAGGGCAAATTATTAAACATTTAATAAACAGTTTTCTTACACAATCACACACCTGAATTGACGTCATCGATTCTTAATGCAGATATGAACAAACCAAAAGGGGAAACAAGAAAATGTTTAAAAATAAATAAATACTGTATATTACATCATACTTCCGTATACAAAAAAGGAGTGTTACGCCAACACAGATTTAACCCAAAAGTTAAAATAGTTTCTAATGTGCAGCTAGAATCAGCAAAGTGTATAAAGTTATGGAACATAATACACCAAATTTTGGGTAACCCTGGATAATGAATATGGAATAAAAGGGTTACTGGGTCTAAGTGCAATAGAACATACATGAAGCTAAAAAGAGATACAAAGTACAAGACACAAATGTAACAGACTAAATAAAAACAAACGGTGCCACTTTGCTGAACTGTAGAGGTAACCGTCAAATTTCCTTACTAAATGAATCACCTGCAGAGTATGGAAACGGCTGAGCAGCATCCCGCGCATGCGCCTCAAATGGTGTCAGCATCACATACTCAATGTCTGGGCAGGAGAACCAGACACTGATCAATAAAACTGCACACGGTTGTAGTTAAAAGGTAGCTGCCCAAGGTGATGGGGGATGGGGGGGGCCTGTATGGTTTGGTTTAGTAAGGAAATTTGACAGATACCGCTACAGTTCAGCATAGTGGCACCTTTGTTTTATTTAGTCTATATTACAAAGTACAAGACACAAATGTATATATTAAAAAGGTAAGTTTTATTATGTTCTTTTGCGCTTAGACCCAGTAGCACATTTATTCCAGTGCAGCACATGAGCCCTGCAGGTAAAGCAAATATGTGATTTGATTGGACAAGTAGCCATTTTTTGAGATCTAGATATATAAATGGGCAAAAAGGGAGATTAAAAGCCTCCACACAGAAAATAATAAAGTTTATAATTGTGGAAAACATTTACACATCCCAGCAATTCAGAGCTCATGTACTACATTCCCCATATGCAGCAAGGAACTCTGGGAAGGACATGCAAATGAAGTCTACAATTTCCCACTCTTTTGCACAGACCCCAGGATACAAAAGAGGAAAATTGCAGACTTAATTTGCATGTCCTTCCCAGAATTCTTTGCTGCATATGGGGAACGTAGCACATGAGCTCTGTAAAGCATTTCGCTGAATTGCTGGGATGTGTAAAAAGAGATATAAATTTTTTCCAAATGTTTATATTAGACAATCTCCCAGCTTTCAGTTTGAAACTTGTTTTGACAGACTAGTGTGTAAGAAATCATACATATACAAAAATATAAATAGTGAGAGAAAGAAAAAAGTCTGTCAACAACAATTACACGTCCGAGAAAATCAGATATTTGCTTTGCCCACAGAGCTCATTTGTTGCATTCTCTGTAGGCAGCAAGAAACTCTGGACATAAACACGTTTAAATTGCATTATGTGATACTATGTGCACCGTAGGACAACGCCACACACCGGGGGGGTCAATCTGTTGTGTAGCAGAATAAAACAGTGTTTAAGCTGCAATTCCTTCGCCTTTCCAAAATTCTAGAAATGCATTAAAATATTAAATTATGAAATCCAAGAAGCTGAGGGTTTAATGTGAGGCACCACGGATTTGAAGGGGCATCCCAGAGACTGAAATGTCCTTATTGTGTTTATTTTACGTTGCTGATCTCTTACATGTGCTTTGTTGTTCCCTTGTATGTTTAGTTAAAATATTGTGTGCGTCACTGGGTGCATCCATTGTGAGATAGACGTCCGCTCTATCAGTTTTATGCACGAGAATAGAATCAGCCTTCGAAAAGGCACAGGCACGACTTGGAAGCGAACCTGGTGAATGAACCAAACATGTGGCAGCTTATCAAATATACACCGTGTAAACAGAGGCCGTAATAAAGAGATTAAAGCGCCCGGCAGCCGATAATGGAGGGTTTCTGATAAAGGAGGTGCGAGTGGCGACAAACCCTTTAATTTATTCCAAGGGAAGAACATAATCCGTGCCAAGGGATGGAAATCCAGCCAGCTGGTGAACCTATTAAATCAATGGATGGATAGAGATCGCTATATACACCTTGATAAAGGCCTCTAGAGGCCGAAATGTCGTTTTTTTTAACGTAAACTAATAAACTTCAGAATTTAGAGAAGTCCTCGTATGCCTCCCTCTACCATTCATTCCTTACATATTTACTTTGCATGGGAGTCTAGCACCGCGGCAGCAACTCCATTGACCTCTTTTTCTCTTGGGAGCAACCACAGTTCCAGCTACCCAACTGGACGTCCGTCCTTCCAGTATGACAGACACACCGAGACGGACACACCGAGACGGACACACCGACTCTTTAGAGTTATCAGGCATCATTAATAAATGTCTGAGTGTATGCATGTACATACATAACGATACATCTCAATCCATACCAATGATTTCTAACCCTGGAATCTTATATTTCATAACCACAAGACCCCAGACAGTCTAAAGAAAGGAGGTCCCCAGATGTTTCTGAACTACAACTCCCAAGATTCTCTTGCCATCTATTGCATTCAAAGTATCCTGGGAATTGTAGGCATCAACATCTCAGACCCTAGAGATTGACATGATTGCTTTAAAAAGGCACCCAAGCTTCATGGGACATTTAGCTCATCGACCTCTGGGGTGTCATGGCTGCTCTATACTTGTGTAATCGCATGACACCTTAAAGTGTACCCCCATCAGGGTTTGGTTCATTTGGAAGAGTTTATGCATTTCCCCCCTATTCAATGTGCCAGACTACTATTAAAAATGATAGATTTAACGTTTTACCATATTAAATAAGCTGCCGCCATGTCAATCAAGGGACTACCTGGCTGCTGTGCCAATGTTCAATCGTGAGATGCCTACTGGGAGATCCCTGGGTCTCTGCAGCCAGTCAGTGACTGGCAGCACTGGCAGAGAAGCCAGAACATCAGCATCGCTCTGAAAGGTGGATGGCGTGCACAACTTTGATGCTTTGTATCAGACTGAAACCTCATCCAGCAGTGACACACTGCGTTGATCTTTATGATGAATGCGGCATTCATTGCACAGAAAGTAAAGTTACTGACAGGCTAACGTTTTATCGGCAAAACCCTTTATTTTGTAGTTTTCGGATCCCTCGTGTCGAGTGTTTAGACAGAGGGAGGGGGGCATGTTATAAATGACCTTGTCGGGAAGGTAGTGGAGCACGTGGCATCAGATTGCAACACAGTAAGGGACATGCTGCAGGTCACACATTGCACGAATGACAAACACAGCGGCCGCACGTGTGTTTGCACATTACATAACCCCCGCGTGCTTGCAGGTGAAGTGCTGGCAAGCAGGAAAGGCTGGTTAACTACTACAAAATATAGCTTGGCATATATAAACACCATGGACACCGTTCACCAAGAGCTCCAACCGGCAAGCGCCAGGCTCATGTAATCGACAACCTGTACCTGTCATCGTCAGCTCTGCCAATCACAGAAACATAAAGCCGACACAGACAAGAACAACTTTGCAATTATATCTGTGCTCAGTGACAACACGACACTGATAGAATAGCACCCTGCGTGCACGAGGCCACCCGGTCGGCACAGTAAAAGTACACATGTTGGTACTTGAAGCAATTCTGGGGCAAAGCTATAAAAGTGAAGCAAATGCAATAGAAATGGACAGCAGTACGTCACATTCACACGGTCACCCTAAAGAGGAGAAACTCTGGGGATTTGTCACTAGGGATGCACGATACCGGCATTTGCACGAGTACTTGTGCAAATGCCCTGATATTGGAGGCCAGAGCTGGGCCGGCTTGCCGGTATCCGAGCGGGTGAGGCTACTAGCAGAATGCATTAAGACTATTCCACTAGCATTCCCCTCCGGCTGGCTGAGCGTCGGCTGGCCGAGCGTCGGCTGGCCGCATCACTTGATCCTCCAAACGGTCGCCGGGCTGTGACGCAGCCTCCAGTCGTGATCTCGCGACAGCGTGTCACAAGCCAGTGGCCGCTTGGAGGACCACGTGACAGTCAGCCAGCTCTCGGAAGAATACACGGCCACCTGGAGAGGAATGAAAAGTGTGTGCGTGTGAGTGAGTGCGTGCGAGTGAGTGCGAGTGCGAGTGAGTGCGTTTCAATATATACTGGACAGACTTTCAGCCAAAATATAAAATTTATTTATTGGAAAGCATCACATGACATTAAATAAAAGTATCGATACTCGGTCTTAAAATATTGGTATTGGTGCATCCCTGTCACGCTACCAGACCCGAGCTAAAAAGGTGGAGACACCTGTGTTAAGGAGAGGAGAGTTTTGCTCATCTCACTTTGCTCTTACCAGATTTATCCGTGCAGTCGTCGAATTCCACGAGGAAAGCGTAGCCGTTGTTCCAGATGTGGAGGCACGTGTTGGGGTCATAGTGGGTTTTCACAGGCGACAGGTCAGGGTGGAAGATGCTATCCCGGACGCGGATGTCGATTGGAGACTGCCGGGTGCCCCCGGGGATGTCAAGCTGGCCTTTCCACAGAGGGTGCACTGCGGGACACCGAGCACAGCGGAGAACAAAAAAATGAGTCTATTAGAACACTTTACAATGCTCTAAATAATAAAAGATATATTAAATAGAGGAGGGAGAAACAAAGTCCTTTAAAACAAACTTGTGTACACCTGGCGCCACCTAGTGGGAACAAAATATATCAAATATATAACAGTAATAGCAATCAATAGGAATACAATATATATATTACTATTACAGGGCTTTTTTTCAGGGGGTACTCGGGGGTACTCAGTACCGGCACCTCACCACCAGCCAGAACTAACCAGCGAGAGCGTGATGCTCCTCCCTCCTCCTGCAATGGCAGGCAGAGAATCGGAAGCGCTCGGCAGCTCATGTTGCTCCTTAACGCTTCCGTTTGTCAGGAGTCTATGTAGGGACTGATAACCCCCCAATAAGTGACAAGGGAGGGCTGCTCCCCCCTCTCTCTGCAGCCGCTGAAACTTTGTTCAGCATGGGGAGGGGGGGGGTGCAGCATGTTGACACACATTTGCCAGAGCTGCGGATTGTCAGGCAAGCGGTGTGATCAGAGGAGCCGGCACCGTAAGGTGGTAGCTAGTTTTTATGCTGTGGAGCTCATACACACTGCGCATTACTGAGAGTTTAATTTTCATTGCTGTGGAGCTCATACACACTGCGCATTACTGAGAGTTTCATTGCTGTGGAGCTCATACACACTGCGCATTACTGAGAGTGTCATTGCTGTGGAGCTCATACACACTGCGCATTACTGTGTCAAATGCTGTGGAGCTCATACACACTGCACATTACTGTGTCATTGCTGTGGAGCTCATACACACTGCGCATTACTGTGTCATTGCTGTGGAGCTCATACACACTGCGCATTACTGTGTCATTGCTGTGGAGCTCATACACACTGCGCATTACTGTGAGTTTTATTGCTGTGGAGTTTATACATACTCAGCAAAACTGTGAGTTTCATTGCTGTGGTGCTCACAAATGCTAAGGGATTATCCACACAGTGCCATCGTTGCAAAAAAAACCCAAACAAAAACAGCTAACTGCCCTGCAATATATATTTTATTTACCGTATTTATTTATAAAGGATTTTACCAGGAAGGATACATTGAACTTTTCTTGCAACAGAGGCGCTTAGTTGATAACCCCCATAGGGTTACAACAATAGTTGTAGTTCATTTAAAAGGAACACCGTGTTAAATAATATGGTTCCCTTTTATAGTGTCTTTCTTTAACTCTTTCACTGCTGAGGCATTTCACACCTCTGTGCTGAGCTCATTTTTACCTGTTTCGCTCATCTTGTTTAAACGCGTTTTGAAGCCTTATTTTATTATAAGACCCAGACATATTAAATATCGTTCTTTCCGGCAGACTCGGTAGATTCAGAATATGTCATTATTATATGTATACGTCATGCCCTGTCTGTATAATATAACAAAAAAATTCAATAAAATTTGAATTTTAAATAATTTACGTGTAAAAGTGTTTTTTTTTCACATTTTAATTTAACATGCGAGCAATTGCAGTTATATTTTCTATGGGGTGCGCTTGTTAAAAAAATAGAAATGGGGTCTCGTTTCATTTTTTTGGGGGGAAAATTACGCAATTTTTAACAAACGCACCTCAAACAAAAATTGTTAGTGCAGCATCATTGTTCACATTATAATTGAAATGGGAACAATATTGCTGCATTAACAAAACAAAAAAAAAAATTGTTTTTTCTAATATATTTTTTAAAAAAAAAACTTTCTACATGGTCAGGTTTGGTATCGTTGGAAAGCCATGCTCTGGCAGATCCAACGATATCAACCATTAACCCCTAGGATCGGGAGATAGGGGGTTCATTGGAACCCCCTATCTCCACCATTGCTGGCAGCTAGGGGTTAACTCCATGACTGGCATCATCGTGCTAGGCTTGTCGGCGCCGAATCGTGATCCGGCTCCACAGGAGTTAATGTCAGCCACAGTTTGGAAGGGCAGGCTGTGCCCTTCCAAACGTTGCCTGCCTTAACCTTCTGCCCCCGGCGATCGGAGCACTCGCGGGGGCACCTGAATTAGATGTCATAGCGCCGCCGCAATGACATCTAAATGGCCCCGTCGGGGTCCCGGAGTGCCGGGCTGACATTCAAGATGTCAGCCCGTACCAGGGGGGGGGGGGCAGCAATCGTCTGGAATCCTGGCTGATTGCTGCCTCCTGTGCTAGGACGCGCTCACCGCGTCCATAGCACGGGAGGTGCACTTGGCAGGACGTGCTGAGCGCGTCCTTAGCAGCCAAGTGGTTAAGTGAACTACAACTATTGTTTAGGACGACATGAAAATAGTCATAATAATCAGTTTTTCCCCCCGAGCGTGAGAGAGTACCCCCACCTATTTTTCCAGAAAAAAGCACTGTATATATGTATAAATACAGAGTGAGAGTATAGCATAGTTTAAAAAGGTGCAACATAAACGTGTTTCACTTCAGTAGAGTTAAGCTATAGCTACTGAAGACGTGAATCACCAAAATGCGTTTATGGTGAACCTCTTTAAAGGCCTGTGTCAGACGAGCGCAGTGTTCACGTCCGTGTTGCCCGCACATAAGTACGTCCGTGATAGCATACAATTGTGTTAAATGGAGCCCCACACACAAAGTACGTGCGCACAGAAGTGTGGACGCATTACGGATGTGGCAAACGGACGCAGGTTAGGCAAGAACATAATACCGCTAGGACGAACATGCGGAGCGCGCCACGTCCGCATAGCTTTGTGTGTGTGAGTGATGGAACGTGGTCAGACAGACTGCATTTATACATCCAGCATTTTTGACGGACAGAATGTTTTTTCCATTTTAATTTATTTTCCCTCCTACATCCGTCAAAAATAACATCAGTCACAAAAACTGACTGTGTGGCCACTACTGCGTCTTCCGTCTAAAAGTGCGTCGGTACTGCACTGGCGCACAGTCCGTAGAAAACGCGCTCGTCTGACACCAGCCTTATCTATGCCATTAATAAATTTGCTTTTTAAAAACACTTGTCCTGGTCCTAACGGATACAACAGTAAACACACTTGAGCCAGTACATGTTTGGGCTCTGAACCCGTGAGTGTATTCAACGATGTTCTTACAAAAATTGCCGTATATCACCATTTATTGCGTTAAATAATTCTATTTACACGAGATAAACACACCCCCCCCCCCAGGACACAGAATTTTTTTCTGCATTAAGCTCCTCTTCACATCCCCCACTAAACAGTCCTTTAAATGTGGCACATAGAAAAGTGTGTGTTTTTATTGCGCTCGAGAGACCTGCTTCCCCTCAGGGATTGTGCAACCGCGGAAATTGTCAGGGGTAAAAGGAATTGCTAAGCAGGAGCGCTCGCACGCAGCAATGAGGAGGACAGCCCTGCAAAAACAAAGCGCTCAGCATTTCAAAGACTACATTATGCAAGGGATACATCTTGCATCTTTTTCTACAAGACATGTCCCACACTGCACTCCCCCCCCCCAGGGAAGGGTCCCTCCTTGTCCTGCACCCAACCATTCTCCCCTTGGAAGCATCCTTTCATTCCCTGACCCCCCCATAGTGTCCCATCCTGCATCCCTTCCGTGCACGCCCGAGTGTCCCATCCTGCACCCCCTCCGTGCATGCCCCGAGAGTGTCCTATCCTGCACCCCCTCCGTGCATGCCCCGAGAGTGTCCTATCCTGCACCCCCTCCGTGCATGCCCCGAGAGTGTCCTATCCTGCACCCCCTCCGTGCATGCCCCGAGAGTGTCCTATCCTGCACCCCCTCCGTGCATGCCCCGAGAGTGTCCTATCCTGCACCCCCTCCGTGCATGCCCCGAGAGTGTCCTATCCTGCACCCCCTCCGTGCATGCCCCGAGAGTGTCCCATCCTGCACCACCTCCGTGCAAACCCTGAGTGTCCCATCCTGCACCACCACCACCGTGCATGCCCCAAGAGTGATCCCATCCTGCACAACCACCGTGCACGCCCCAAGAGTGTCCCATCCTGCACCCCCTCCGTGCATGCCCCAAGAGTGTCCCATCCTGCACCCCCTCCGTGCACGCCCCAAGAGTGTCCCATCCTGCACCCCCTCCGTGCACGCCCCAGGAGTGTCCCATCCTGCACCCCCTCCGTGCACGCCCCAGGAGTGTCCCATCCTGCACCACCTCCGTACAAACCCTGAGTGTCCCATCCTGCACCACAACCACCGTGCACGCCCCAAGAGTGTCCCATCCTGCACAACCACCGTGCACGCCCCGAGAGTGTCCCATCCTGCACCCCCTCCGTGCACGCCCCAGGAGTGTCCCATCCTGCACCCCCTCCGTGCACACCCCAAGAGTGTCCCATCCTGCACCCCCTCCGTGCACACCCCAGGAGTGTCCCATCCTGCACCCCCTCCGTGCACACCCCAGGAGTGTCCCATCCTGCACCCCCTCCGTGCACACCCCAGGAGTGTCCCATCCTGCACCCCCTCCGTGCACACCCCAGGAGTGTCCCATCCTGCAGCCCCTCCGTGCACACCGCAGGAGAGTCCCATCCTGTACCCCCTCGTGCACACCCCAGGAGTGTCCCATCCTGCACCCCCTCCGTGCACACCCCAGGAGTGTCCCATCCTGCACCACCTCCGTGCAAACCCCGAGTGTCCCATCCTGCACCACCACCACCGTGCACGCCCCAAGAGTGATCCCATCCTGCACAACCACCGTGCACGCCCCAAGAGTGTCCCATCCTGCACCCCCTCCGTGCACGCCCCAGGAGTGTCCATCCTGCACCCCCTCCGTGCACGCCCCAGGAGTGTCCCATCCTGCACCCCCTCCGTGCACACCCCAGGAGTGTCCCATCCTGCACCCCCTCCGGGCACGCCCCAGGAGTGTCCCATCCTGCACCACCTCCGTACAAACCCTGAGTGTCCCATCCTGCACCACCACCACCGTGCACGCCCCAAGAGTGATCCCATCCTGCACAACCACCGTGCACGCCCCTAGAGTGTCCCATCCTGCACCCCCTCCGTGCACGCCCCAGGAGTGTCCCATCCTGCACCCCCTCCGTGCACGCCCCAGGAGTGTCCCATCCTGCACCCCCTCCGTGCACGCCCCAGGAGTGTCCCATCCTGCACCCCCTCCGTGCACGCCCCAGGAGTGTCCCATCCTGCACCCCTCCGGGCACGCCCCAGGAGTGTCCCATCCTGCACCCCCTCTGGGCACGCCCCAGGAGTGTCCCATCCTGCACCACCTCCGTACAAACCCTGAGTGTCCCATCCTGCACCACCCACCGTGCACGCCCCAAGAGTGATCCCATCCTGCACAACACCGTGCACGCCCCAAGAGTGTCCCATCCTGCACCCCCTCCGTGCACGCCCCAGGAGTGTCCCATCCTGCACCCCCTCCGTGCACGCCCCAGGAGTGTCCCATCCTGCACCCCCTCCGTGCACGCCCCAGGAGTGTCCCATCCTGCACCCCCTCCGTGCACGCCCCAGGAGTGTCCCATCCTGCACCCCCTCCGTGCACGCCCCAGGAGTGTCCCATCCTGCACCCCCTCCGTGCACGCCCCAGGAGGGTCCCATCCTGCACCCCCTCCGTGCACGCCCCAGGAGGGTCCCATCCTGCACCCCCTCCGTGCACGCCCCAGGAGTGTCCCATCCTGCACCCCCTCCGTGCACGCCCCTGGAGTGTCCCATCCTGCACCCCCTCCGTGCACACCCCAGGAGTGTCCCATCCTGCACCACCTCCGTGCACGCCCCGAGAGTGTCCCATCCTGCACCACCTCCGTGCACGCCCCGAGTGTCCCATCCTGCACGCCCCAGGAGTGTCCCATCCTGCACCCCTCCGTGCACGCCCCCGAGAGTGTCCCATCCTGCACCACCTCCGTGAAACCCCGAGTGTCCCATCCTGCACGCCCCAGGAGTGTCCCATCCTGCACCCCTTCCTTCCCCACTCACAGTCCACGTTCCTCAGCTTGTATGAGCAGGCGGAGATATTGCAGTGCCTGAGTGGCACCCAGAGGGCCGGGCTCAGCCTGGGGCCCCCCCTGACAGACCACTTGGAGGTCAGCACCGAGCCGAGCAGCTTCCTGCATCCCTGAATCACCATGGCAACACCGAATTGCCCCACACTGTGTCCCTGCCGGGCAAATCTGCAGGACCCAACCAGTTACAGCCCCAGCAGGCAGGCTGCACTGACCAACAGGATCAACAACATACGGGGCCCGCCCACCTGCGAGACCACGCCTTGGACCCTGGCTTTCCTCGGCATGTCGCGGGCGCGAGGCGTGGAACGCACACCGCATGTTTCTGTCAACCAGCTGGAGGCGACAGCCAATGAGCGGCCGACTTCTACTTTCCCGCCTCCTGCTCCTCACCTGAGGTAAACACAGCCCTGCCCGGCAGCTGGAGATGCTGTGCTGCAGCCCTGCACGGTGAGGATCCTCAGGGTCAGTCAGGAAGGTGCGGTTTTACCACACACTAATGGCTGTCGATGCTGCACGGTGTAAAAAGCACATTTTGAATCATTTTCTTTTTATATGCTGCATTTTACAGTATTTCTGCTTCTTCCACCCGATGGATTGTTCAGGAAAACTGAATTTGTGGCGCATTACAAGAGAATATTATAATTTTACAACACAATGTGTGCTCAGTCAGTATGACAGGGTGCGGGGAATTGCACCAATTCAGCTATATTAGCCTAAAATGTGAAATTTCACAGTTTACAGAATTTTCTACGCTCAGGTAACGGAAGGAGCTCATGAAGGGGTTTGACCTGAAGTTTTCAGGCCGCGCCCAGTCAATTCTGTGGAAGACATTTGCTGAGAAAGTTTATTTCTAGAACTTTCCAGACGGATGCTGAATTGCTTAAGATTTCGGTATTCGTCACGTGGCGGCTGAAGGAGTTGAGGGAAAAATTCCACATTTGGGGCCAAACCAGCGGAGACGTATGAAAGGAAGAATAAACTGGAGAGTTTTGCAGGGATGTCCAATAGATAACCTTTCAGTTGAGACCCCTGTCTGCTTTACTCCGTGACAATAACCCGGTTTAGTGAATTTGCCCCATTCAGTTGCTGCTTCTGGGGGGGATTTTCCAGTTAGTGACTCAGGGCAAGACTCTGCTGGGACTCTGGAGACGGGTAGTGTGATAAGGTTGTCTATGTTTGATGTCAGACATGTGAAATGCGGTCATCTGTCTGGAACATTCACCACGTTACGCACGGACCTGCCAAATCAATGGGCATAAGTAATCTGTAATGTGCGAGGACCACAAATATTCTGTATAATATGAACTGAAAAGGGCACGCGTATTCAGGGAAACGCGAGCATCAAGGGGCACGCGTATTCAGGGAAACGTGAGCGTCAAGGGGCACGTGTATTCAGGGAAACGCGAGCATCAAGGGGCACGCGTATTCAGGGAAACGTGAGCGTCAAGGGGCACGTGTATTCAGGGAAACGCGAGCGTCAAGGGGCGCGTGTATTCTGCGAAACGCGAGCGTCAAGGGGCATGCGTATTCAGGGAAACGCGAGCGTCAAGGGGCATGCGTATTCAGGGAACCGCGAGCGTCAAAGGGCACGCGTATTCAGGGAAACGCGAGCGTCAAAGGGCACGTGTATTCAGGGAAACGCGAGCGTCAATGGGCACTCGTATTCAGGGAAATGCGAGCGTCAAAGGGCACGTGTATTCAGGGAAACGCGAGGGTCAAAGGGCACGCGTATTCAGGGAAACGCGAGCGTCAAGGGGCATGCGTATTCAGGGAACCGCGAGCGTCAAAGGGCACGCGTATTCAGGGAAACGCGAGGGTCAAAGGGCACGCGTATTCAGGGAAACGCGAGCGTCAAGGGGCATGCGTATTCAGGGAACCGCGAGCGTCAAAGGGCACGCGTATTCAGGGAAACGCGAGCGTCAAAGGGCACGTGTATTCAGGGAAACGCGAGCGTCAATGGGCACTCGTATTCAGGGAAATGCGAGCGTCAAAGGGCAGCGTATTCAGGGAAATGCGAGCGTCAAAGGGCACGCGTATTCAGGGAAACGCGAGCGTCAAAGGGCACGTGTATTCAGGGAAACGCGAGCGTCAATGGGCACTCGTATTCAGGGAAATGCGAGCGTCAAAGGCAGCGTATTCAGGGAAATGCGAGCGTCAAAGGGCACGCGTATTCAGGGAAACGCGAGCGTCAAAGGGCACGTGTATTCAGGGAAACGCGAGCGTCAATGGGCACTCGTATTCAGGGAAACGCGAGCGTCAAAGGGCACGCGTATTCAGGGAAACGCGAGCGTCAATGGGCACTCGTATTCAGGGAAACGCGAGCGTCAATGGGCACACATAGTATACGTAATGCAAGCGTCAAAGGGCCCGCGTATGCAGGGAAACGCGAGCGTCAAAGGGCACGCGTATGCATGGAAACGCAAGCGTCAAAGGGCACGCGTATGCATGGAAACGCAAGCGTCAAAGGGCGCGCGTATGCATGGAAACGCAAGCGTCAAAGGGAACGCGTATGCAGGGAAACGCGAGCGTCAAAGGGCACGCATATGCAGGGAAACGCGAGTGTCAAAGGGCCCGTGTATTCAGGGAAACGCGAGCGTCAATGGGCACTCGTATTCAGGGAAACGCGAGCGTCAATGGGCACACATAGTATACGTAATGCAAGCGTCAAAGGGCCCGCGTATGCAGGGAAACGCGAGCGTCAAAGGGCACGCGTATGCATGGAAACGCGAGCGTCAAAAGGCACGCGTATGCAGGGAAACGCGAGCGTCAAAGGGCGCGCGTATGCATGGAAACGCAAGCGTCAAAGGGAACGCGTATGCAGGGAAACGCGAGCGTCAAAGGGCACGCATATGCAGGGAAACACGAGTGTCAAAGGGCCCGTGTATTCAGGGAAACGCGAGTGTCAATGGGCACTCGTATTCAGGGAAACGCGAGCGTCAATGGGCACACATAGTATACGTAATGCAAGCGTCAAAGGGCCCGCGTATGCAGGGAAACGCGAGCTTCAAAGGGCACGCGTATGCATGGAAAAGAAAGCGTCAAAGGGCACGAGTATGCATGGAAACGCAAGCGTCAAAGGGCGCGCGTATGCATGGAAACGCAAGCGTCAAAGGGCCCGTGTATTCAGGGAAACGCGAGCGTCAATGGGCGTGCGTAGGCATGGAAACGCAAGCGTCAAAGGGAACGCGTATGCAGGGAAACGCGAGCGTCAAAGGGCACGCATATGCAGGGAAACGCGAGCGTCAAAGAGCGCGCGTAGGCATGGAAACGCAATCGTCAAAGGGAACGCGTATGCAGGGAAACGCGAGCTTCAAAGGGCACGCATATGCAGGGAAACGCGAGCGTCAAAGGGCCCGTGTATTCAGGGAAACGCGAGCGTCAATGGGCGTGCGTAGGCATGGAAACGCAAGCATCAAAGGGAACGCGTATGCAGGGAAACGCGAGCGTCAAAGGGCACGCATATGCAGGGAAACGCGAGCGTCAAAGGGCACGCGTATGCAGGGAAACGCGAGCGTCAAAGGGCGCGCGTAGACATGGAAACGCAATCGTCAAAGGGAACGCGTATGCAGGGAAACGCGAGCGTCAAAGGGCACGCATATGCAGGGAAACGCGAGCGTCAAAGGGCACTCGTATTCAGGGAAACGCGAGCGTCAATGGGCACGCGTATTCAGGGAAACGCGAGCGTCAAAGGGCACGCATATGCAGGGAAACGCGAGCGTCAAAGGGCACGCGTATGCAGGGAAACGCGAGCGTCAAAGGGCGCGCGTAGACATGGAAACGCAATCGTCAAAGGGAACGCGTATGCAGGGAAACGCGAGCGTCAAAGGGCACGCATATGCAGGGAAACGCGAGAGTCAATGGGCACTCGTATTCAGGGAAACGCGAGCGTCAATGGGCACGCGTTTTCAGGGAAACGCGAGCGTCAATGGGCACGCGTATTCAGGGAAACGCAAGCGTGAAAGGACACACATAGTATACGTAATGCGAGCGTCAAAGGGCCTGCGTATGCAGGGAAACGCGAGCTTCAAAGGACACGCGTATCAGGGAAACGCGAGCATCTAAGGACACACATTCTGCGAAACGCTAGTGTCAAAGGGCACGCGTAGTATACGTAATGTGATCAAATGGGACAAGTAGTATACGTAATGCAAGCATCAAAGGGGACAAGTAGTATACGTATTGCGAGCGTCAAAGGGCACGTGTAGTATGCGTCAAAGGGCGTGCTTAGTATGCGTAATGCGTGCGTCAAAGGGCACATGTAGTATACGTAATGCGAGCGTCAAAGGGCACATGTAGTATACGTAATGCGAGCGTCAAAGGGCACATGTAGTATACGTAATGCGAGCGTCAAAGGGCGCACGTAGTATACATAATGCGTGCGTCAAAGGGCACATGTAGTATACGTAATGCGAGCGTCAAAGGGCGCACGTAGTGTATGTAATGCGCGCGTCAAAGGGCGCACGTAGTATACGTAATGCGAGCGTCAAAGGACGCGCGTAGTTTATGTAATGTTAGAGTGTCAAAGTGATGCAGTGGAAATCAGGGCATTTCACTGACCCGTCGGTGCAGTTCAGCATCCTGTGAATAGAGGGCCAATTTTGCAGCCGCCTAAGATCCCTGATCTGCACCGTATTTTGCTATAAGTTTGCCAGAGTTTGGAGAATTGACAGTTTAGTGAATAGATGACCTGGCCAGGAATTGCACCATATGGGGAAACTCACTGTTAGGTTCAGTTTTGGTGGCAAGATGTCGCTTTGTGAATAACCCTTCATACGTCTAGTGTGAGCAGGCACCAGTATTCTGCTTGTATTGTGAACATGCGTGCGGACCAGCAAGCAACCGGCATGTCCAGAGCTCCCATGTTTCTTACGCAGAGGAGTCCTTCTTGGCACCAGTTACCTATATAACCCAAACTTTAAATTTCTTAGATATATAATTTCCCAATGGAGTGGACTGTTAGTGACAATTCAGCACCACCTAAAAACAAGTTGGCACTTATTTGTGTCACGAACTTCTATGGGGTGCTGCCATTTTTATATCAGCAGTTTCACAGCAATCTGAGGTCTAGTCGGAGCTGGCGAGGTTTACCTGTCAGATGAGCCGCCCTTTAGGAGACACGCAGCGGGGGTTCATGATCATGACCAGGGTGCTGTAAAACATACCGTCCCTATGGAAAGGTTTAAAGTATAAGGAAGAAAAGAGATCTAATAAAGCCGATCTGTTTAGGCAGAAAGGCAATCCCTACTTTATCTCTGTTTAAGATCTCTTTCCATTCCAGACCTTTAGCATATCCTGTGTTTAACACTCCCCCCCCCCCCCCATTCCGAACATTGTGTACAGCTGTGCCCTGCTCTCTGCCGTGTCAGGAATTTTGCCAAGAATATCATAAATAAAAACCACACCCTGAGTGAAAAAAGGAAAACGCTGAATATTTCATTTCTGTGCCCAGCTGTGCTCTACAGCAAGCCATTCTGCAGACACAAGTGGAACCCTTGAAACAGGGCACATAGATTGGCATAGAAAGCCTCGACGATGCCCCAAGGGTGTTTATACTGTTAATTCCAGGTGATTCAGAGACCTATAGTATGTAAATGTGGGGGTCAGCAACCTTGGCCCGTCAGATGCTTTGGAACTACTTCTGCCATGATGCTCAGCCTCTCAGTCTGACTGAGCCTAGTGGGAAATGTAGTTCCAATACATCTGGAGGGCCAAGGTTGCCTACCCTTAATGTAAAGGGATAAATGTTAGATTTTGCTACATATTTTTGCCATGCGTTACGATTTAGTAGAAATAATTATTTTTTGGCTCCAAGTGAGCAGGAGGAACTCACTTTTCTCTCCCAATTCTCCTATTTAAAGAGTCTCAATGTATTTCAGATACAGAATGTACAACAGAGCTGCGAAGCAAAAACTCATAACTTAAATATTCACTGAATGTGGGTGGAAATTACATGCTATAAATAAGATGCTTTGCTCTTGTTCCGAATTACATTTTTATTGAAATAAACGGCCCTTAATAGGACATGACATCATCTAAGTAGGGCGGTCTTTAGCCCTACTTCTAGCGACATTCTCCAAAATTCTAGGTCCCTTCATGCACACTCAAAGTTGTTAGGTGTGCATTGGTGCTTGATGCTTTGTATTATTGCAGTTATTCATTCATTGGTGTCACTGCCTATGATTTTATTCACTAACCAGACTGCAATGTAAAATCTGATTATTTATTTTTTTGCGCAGAAAAGCAGCAAGGATTGGTCAGAAAAAGCCTAAAATGAAAGGTAAACGGTAACTGTAGCAGGTAAACAAATACTAGTACAATGTATCGTGAGCAATATCTGCTTGAATGAACTGTCCTCTACATAAGTTTTTGTCCTTAAGTACTCAAGCGGATTTTCCACAAAGTGCCACTGTTAGAAACACCGGTATTCCAGTGCAGACAAACTGGCATTTCACAAATCTAGAATCCAAACACGCAGGAGAAGTTGCACTGAGCACTTCTGTTGCTCTTTGGATGTTATGTCGGCGCTGCAACACCTGTTATTTTTGGTATTTGCGACACTGAAGGTGTTATTCACAACGTGCCAGAGTTGTTAAAATTCAATGCAACCTGTAAATTCATCTGTATTCGTCTTTTGTATATTGTTTTTGCTAAAATGCTTTGTATAAGTAGTAATAAAGGACATTAGTGTCAAAAAATATAAATTTAAAATAAAAAACAAACTATCTTATATACAGCGAGTGACTTCGATCAACATTTATTATAGCTTAGAGACTCGTTGCTGGCAGAGTTATTGCTTTGCAGCTCTGTTATACACCTGCACACCCTGAATATATGGAAGAGCCTTTAAAAAGACACTCACACACTCTGAATACATGGAAAAAACCCCAATAAGACACCTACACACCTGAAATATAATAGGACCTTTAGAATAACAAACAATGAAAAAATGCTGCCTTCCCTTCCTATCTCCTGTCCTAGTTGTCTTATGTGCGAATACACCCGGACCCAACCTATATTTTAGTGTTTAAGGCAAGATTACTACCTAGCTATCAGTGATGACATCATTTGTTTTATAGCAGAGTGTAAATATTTTCAGATAGAACTAGCATTTGTTATCAGTTTAGGGAACAGTTAAACATAAGGTTTTTATTATTTATTAATATGTTACTTGTTCATTGTCACGGTGGCCCATGTCTGGGGAAATGTTGCACCTTCGCCCCATGTCTGGGGAAATGTTGCACCTTTGCCCCATGTCCAGGGAAATGTTGCACCTTTGCCCCATGTCCAGGGAAATGTTGCACCTTTGCCCCATGTCTGGGAAAATGTTGCACCTTCGCCCCATGTCTGGGGAAATGTTGCACCTTCGCCCCATGTCCGGGGAAATGTTGCGGCCGTCACAGCAGCTGATATCCAGAAAGCCTTATTCCAGGGTACTGTGTACTACAGGACAGGGAATGGTGCTGCCCGCGAATCAGATGCAACATGCAGGAAGGACAACCAATCGTAGCACATGACCAGCTATCCTATAGCAGAGCAGGGCGTCTCCTCTGAGCACCAATAGGTAGTGCTGTGGCTCTATTTAAAGGGCTTCCTTTCTCTTAGCAAGTTGCCCTAGCGTGGTTCCTGTTACTCCTCGTGCCTTGTTGTTATTTCTTCATTCCTATTCTGACTGAGTTCCTGGTTTATACGATCCCGGCTTGTCTCGACTTCCCTGTATTCTGGCGCCCTGATTTCTGGCATAGTATAACGGACCTCTATTTCCTTAACCCCTGCCTATGTGTTTTGTTGGTTTGCCCTGCTTAACCCGGCCATTATTAAGGACCGGCTAGCTAGAGCATTGTGGGTTACTTTATTCCGCAGGTTGTTTTTATTTGCACTCCACCACTTTATTTGTGTTCATCATTCTCAGTATTACTGACCATAACCCGGCCATTTCTAAGGACCGGTTGGTCAGGGTCTGTTGGCTTACAGTCTGCAAGCGGGGTTACCCGATCCTGACATTCATTTAGTGGAATCTTTAGTTTATAACCGGAATCGGCAGGGAAAAATGTTCAAAGTGAGTCACGAAGCCCTTTGGATGAGTCACAGCAAATACCACAATTTGTGCCTTTCAGTGGAAAAAGAACGTTCATTTAAAGTGGATTACACTTTGTAGAAGACTCATAGCATTGAATGGGTTCACTGTTTTTAGGAGGAGTTCAAATATAACATGACTGATCATTGGAAAGTGCAATATTGCATCAAGTAAATAAAGAGGAGAAGGCATAGAATAAGTTGTTGTAGAAGTAAGCGGTGCAGCACTTTACCCAGTGAGTGCCACGTGTATTCACCACATCCAGCTAGATGAAAATAACAAACATGGTGTGATTCACTCTCACAACACATAAATAATAAAACACTTCTGTTTGGTGTTTCATCATTGCAGCAACAATCCTGGTGGAGTAACAGGGACAACCAATAGCGAACCAAGTTTCATTCCCAACAGATACAATACAGGAACAGGACATACAGTCACTCATGTTAAGAGCCTATCTAAACCAACTCCAGCTTTGAAAGCTTGAATAACAGTGTACCGTAGTAGCGCTGCATCCCACTGGCAATGGAGTCCTCTCTAAGCAGGACAATACCTGAGCTTCTCCCGAGGCTGGTGAATAAGCTGAATGAAATCTGAGCATCTCCCTGCAGCAGTCGGCTTTATGGAGGAACTGGAAGGTGAGGAATGCTCAATGTGGATTGCAGAACTCCAAACATGAGTGTTAAGTGACGTAAGTCATCTCACACCTGGACATCAAGTGACTTAGTGAGCTTGAATGAACCTTATATCAAATTTCCTAAAAATGAATCTTGTTGAAACAGAGCTGTCAGTGGACTGGATGCTCGCAAATGCACGGAGAGGCACTTGCTGGACAACCCCAGAAGGCCGATCAGCACAGGTGAGAGTTTCAATTTTTTTTTTGAGAAACTATTTTACCAGGAAGGATACATTGAGATTTCTCTCGTTTTCAAGTATATCCTGGGTGGCGAGTATGTACCGTTAGGTGTCTTGCCCAAGGACACTTACTGGAGAAGTGCTCGTCGGGATCGAACACATGTCTCCACAGGCTCTCTCCACGCAGAGCAGTGATGTTACCTCTACTCCAACCAGCTGGTAATTTGCCGCTGTTCATCCAGCATTGGACCGTCCAGTCTCAGTCTCTGAACACTCATATGGTGGGACAGCATAGGTCACTGACCACAGCCATATAAAAAGGTAGCTCTTCATGATGGGCTCTCTGGATACAGGTAAAAGTCAAGGGAGTCTTTTGCAGGCCTGTCGGCATCAAGTCCATTGCGGGGGGGGGGGAAGGTCTCCTTTGCTCTTTCATTTAGTCACCTCCAACGCTCCCTGTTTGAATCTTTCTTCAGGTGATGATCAGTATGCGAGAAACAGGAGCTCTCCATCACTCCAATTTCTACCATCATGCACCACACGGGCACCTTCCTGGTGTGAGCAAGAAGCATAAGGGGAACCGGTTGATCCGTTTGAGGAATATCGCTCACCATGAGGTCTCAAAACACGGCTGATGGGTTTCTTTGGTTATCTGGACATATTATTGTGTTGTTCTTGGTTATCTGGACATATTATTGTGTTGTTCTTGGTTATCTGGACATATTATTGTGTTGTTCTTGGTTATCTGGACATATTATTGTGTTGTTCTTGGTTATCTGGACATATTACACATTTATTAAACCAGAACTAAATGAAATTAACTTTGACCCTGAATGCAAAGGGAAGAAATGTATTGCATACTAGAAACCAAAAAACCCTTATCGGCTAGGTGTAGGCACAGAGTGACATTGTGACTTCTTTACAACTGAACTTGCACTTTGTCCAGGAAAATATTCCCTATTTACAAGCATAAAAAACATAGCCCACATTTACAAAGCAACACCATAACTACCTGTGCATGTCTGACAGCAAAAGGATTGTTACATTCACCTGAATTTCTAAGCATTACATCCATGCCCTTTCCATTAAATTAGATTTCAATAAAAAATTAGTATGAGAAACTAATGGGGTTATCAAGAAAGCAATGCAAAGGTGGGCAAAAAAGCGCTGGCTCTTCACAAAAATATTTTCCAAACAGCAGATTGAGGAGCTGCATTGTGAAATTTAGTTTTAATCTTTATGAAGCACCAGTGTATCAACGGCAAACACCGACACTTTCTGATCAACCCCCAAGTCTGTAAATGCACATTTGTAGGATTTGCGTTTAATTCATATGCTTGTACCACCATTCTGAATATGAAAAGGGCCTAGCGGTATGGTTTAACCAGCGATAGCTAGATTATTGTTAAAATAGAAGCTGGTGGCAATTAATTTGGATTAATAAACAAAATCTGAGCTGCAGATGAAAAAATCTGTTGTTTTTCCCTAATCAAGGTTACCAGAGCTGCCAGGTTTTCTTGTATACAGGATTGCTTTTGTGCGCTGAGCAGCACGTGAAACTTGCTGCCCTGTCAAGTTTAGGCAGGAGAGTAATCAATTCAGGAATAGTTGCCCTTTTTTGATTCCTCCATGGCAAGGCAATGGGATCGCCTGCTTATCAAATTTGGATTCTGCAGGAGAGCACTTTCAGTTCCTGACAGTTATAAACATGTCTAGGAATTTGACGATCTCATCAGAATACTAAATAGATTGGGACGTATGCAAAGAGCGCCGGTGTTGCAATGGCAACTAACAGTTCATAAAAAGGAAATTCAAACAGAAATTAAAAAGTAATGCAAACTACAGGGCCGTTCCCTACATATTGAATGCACTGTAATGTCACTTTAAACCCCTTACGCAGAATCCATTTACAGCCTTTTCCAAAACCTTAAAAGTTTCTCTGTAGAAATTGATATATATTATTTTATATTTAAGGGAAACATCTGCAAGAGAGCGACATTGTATTACTAGGTTCTAGTACAGCCTCTGCCATAGTCTCCATCTTAAAAGACGGACTTCACACCCAGCCACCATCGGGTGATAGGGGGTGCTGCACATAGAATGTAGAATTCACATCCCTCAGGCTGGTAATCAGATCCATCTTCTGGCATTTCAGCTGTAAACGTGACGTTCATGTGATGCATGAATAGGGTGACTCAGATTGTAAACCCTCGAGCAGGGTCCTCTCTCTTACTGTTCTGTGTGTGAAAAGTGTTTGTATATTTGTTATTCTGTCTTCCCCATTGTACATCGCTACGGAACTTGCTGGTGCTTTATAAATACTTGTAACTGTAACCATATTGGCCATGTTTAAAGGGACACACAATTTATTCATGCTGATGGGCAGTGCATGAAGAATGTGACCCTGCAGGATGTAGAATCTATATTCTGCAGGTAAGAAATCAAGGACGATTCTGAGGTGACGTGACTTGATTTCTTCCCTTCATTATATGATTTATACATGTTGAAGGCCAGCACTTTTCCCTGTTCTCCCCTCTAGTTGAAATAGCAGTATGTGTTCCTTTAACCTCCCTGGCAGTCCGATTTTGACATATTTTTAGATGTCAAAATCTGTGCATTTGTTCAACCCCCTAGTGGTATTCCCGAGTGTGGCTCGGGGTTAAAGTTCTATGCTGAAAGCGATAACCCCGAGCCACACTCGGGCTGGATACATATCTGTCCCTGCGCTCCCTCGATGTTCTCCCGTAGTCACCTCTGGCCGATCGCAGCGTCTTGCTTCCCAGGTTCCCATCACGAGAAGGGAACCCGGAAGCAGGACGCAGCGATCGGCCAGAGGTGACTGTGGGAGAACAGCGAGGGAGCGCAGGGACAGGTATGAATCTAGCCCGAGTGTGGCTCGGGGTTACTGCTTTCAGCATAGAAATTTAACCCAAGCCACACTCGGGAATACCACCAGGGAGGTTAAACATGGCAGATATGGACACATGCTAAGGGACAGCACTTTTAATGTATTCTCAAACAGGGACAATACAGATGTTAAACAAGAATTTGTTCTAGAAACATTGTGGACTTGCAATCTGGATATACGTGTTATTTGAGGAATTTTGAGTATTAATAATGGAAGCCTAATAATTTGATATATTCTCCATTTCCCCCATTAAAAATAACGTAAGATATTTAAAGAGAAAATGGATCAGCAAGTTTTGAGCGTCATGAACCTGTTTAAATGTGGATACATGCTTATTGCTCCAGTCGGATTTGTGTGATCCAGGAGATAGTGTTAGTATGTAGAATTCATTTGTTGCAGGAGTTGAAACAATAACGGCACAAGTGTTGAGTCCACCAGACAGATCCTCTGTTTCCCGGTCACATAATGCATACATACCGATGGGCAGTGCATGCAACCATGCAATATGTAGAATTCAAATGTTGCAGCAGAGAAATCATAGGAATCCCAGATGTTGATGCTTAGATTCCCAAAATTATTTCAATGCAATAGATGGCTAGGAAATCAAGGAAGTTGTATTTCAGAAACAGCTGAGGGGCCGCAGTATGACAGTCCTGATGCAAGGGATTTCCCTCCTGCAGCATATGAGGTGTACATGTTTCAGGGCCCCCCCAATTCTGCTCTCCTTTGACATGAAATAGTGTGTGTCCAGTGAAACATTGCCAATCTGACAACCCTACCTCCTTTTATTAAACTGAAAGATTCCCTTCTATGAGCTTCCTCTCCTTATTTTGTAGAATAATATTTGTTACAAAACTATTCAATTTCATTGCTCGAAGGGGGGAAAAAAAAATCGAGCCATTTCGGGTTATTAAAAGAGAATCGAAAAGTCACCGCACGTTCCGTGACTTTTCGTTCTCTTTAATTCGGTGCGATTCGGCGATCCCATTTCGCCGACCCTGCGGTGTATTCAGCAAGCACCACAGGGCCGTCGTTGTGCATGGAAATGCTGCCGCAAACCTGACTAAACACCACAGCACCCGGCGAAGGCACACCGAAACCCGCAAAAACATCTGGATTAATCCCGAACACACCGGAGAAACCCGAGCAGCCGCCGATCACCGCGCAGAGCAGCCGCCGGAAAAACCCAACATTGCAGACGAATGGAGTGAGGAAAAAAAAAACCAGTACGCTTGAATGTTTGAAAAGTGAAACGCTGTTTGCAAAGAAACTACTGAGCGAAAATGTAAGAAATTTACATAGAAGATCCAATGAATGATAATTAAAAGGGCTGTTACAGAAAAGAAAAAACGACTGGGGATAAAAAAATTGCAAAAAAAAACTAGAAAAATGCCTATAAGATCCTAAAACAAATCTAAAAATAAAGAGACTTTTTACTGCAGAATATTATAATCAACGGTTTATTAGCTATTGGATTAAAACGGGAATATTTGAACATTGAAGCCTATGGGATTCGCCTGAATAAACCTGTCGAATGAAACCACCGAACAGCAGAGCAATTCAGCAACTTTTCACTGCTGGTTTGTGTTCTCTGAATAGATGAACCATTGCTTCTCTATGGGGATTTCACTGCCCTCGAACAGGCACCGTATGTGCAGGCAATTCGCCAACATTTGGCGAACTGCCTGCTCTCTGAATAGCCGAATGGCCAGGAAAGGTAACCGTACGTTGAATTTCACTGTTCGGTTACCTTTTGAAAGCAATTCGGATCTCTTTGAATAACCCTGTTTTGTGTTATCAAAACAGCAGCCAATCAAAGGACACTTACAAAAGGTTTGAGGTTGTAAACCGGTTTCTTGTCATTGTGTTTGCTTGTTTTATTTCATTGTTTTTACATGGCATCCTGAAAAACCCTTGCTGGGTTTTGGGAACAGGATGTGTTTTTTTTTGTTTTTTTTAAACGCCTCTAGCTGTTGAGCTGCTATAAACACAGTGTGCTTGAGAATTTACAGCATTTGCCAGGTACAGTTACAAGTATTTATAAAGCGCCAACAAGTTCTGTAGTGCTGTACAATGGTAGCCTCTACATGTGGATCCTACAAGCTCCTATTCCAAATAAGCTCAGAAACCTGCTTTCATTTTTTGTTTTGCATTATATTGCTCATAAAATAAATAAATGGCCATACGGTCAAGAGGGTCATGTAACCGTTTAAAAGGTGCAGTTTCTCACCACTCAGCAGTATGTAAAAATACCTGTTTGTCAGAGTGGGTGAGGTTTTACACACGCACATGCCATAGTTTTGTAGCCATGTTTTTGTAGAGTACGATTACCTGATCCATCATTTCACAGCACATGAATGTTCCCTCTGTCCGCTTCTATATGAAGAATTCATATGCTGCCTACAAAATCCCATCTCCTACTCTTGTAGGAATCCAAAAAAGGCTATTTTAACTGGTGAAATGATTTGCCTCCTGGAATGTATGACTCCTACACAGTGGCGTAGCGTGGGTTGTCAGCGCCCGGGGCAAGGCAAGAATTGTGCGCCCCCCCCCAACCTGTGGACATGATAACACACCATGATTCCCTACCAGTAGCGTATTGACCCCCTTACCCCGCAAGCACAAGTATTGTATATTACCAAAATACTGATATAATAAAAAAATGAAACACACATGCCTCCCACGCTATGCCACTGCTACCAGTCACCCTTTTCCAGTATACCCTAGCATAGATCCACTCTCACACTATACCCAGTCACTCTCTCCAAGTACCCCCAGTCACTCTCTCCTAGTACCCCAGTCACTCTCTCCCAGTACCCCCAGTCACTCTCTCCCAGTACCCCCAGTCAATCCCAGTAACCCCCAGTAACTCTCTCTCCCAGTAACCCCCAGTCTCTCTCTCAATCTTTCTCCAAGTACCCCCAGTCACTCTCTCTCTCTATCCAAGTATCTCCAGTCACTTTCTCCCAGTATTCCCAGTTATTCTCTCCCTGAACCTCCAATCACTGTCTCCCTGTACCCCTCACTGTGTGTTGGTCGCGCTGCTCTGGTGCCACACATTGTTGCCTACCTGTGTGGAGTTGCTGGTGGTCTGAGGGGGGCTGTCCAGGGGGCGTAGTGGAGACCGAATTTTAAATTGTGCTGCAGGGCAGGTGCCTCCCTCCCTCTCCCTGGTCAGCAGCTGCAGGCTGCCAGCAGCAGGGGGCTGGAACAGTGCTTCAGGGGGGTTGACATGCGTGGTACAGAGTGTTCCGTCGAATAATGCTGCGCTGCTTCACGTGACTTATGTCGGCGTTAAGAAGGAGTCAGGACAGGACCAGAATTTTCTGTCCTGGTCCTCCCATGTGGATGCTGAGTGCTAAGTCACCACCGGCGTGCCAAAACTAGCAGACACCTTGCTGAACCCTGCTGGAAAATATTAGTGGTTCAAATTTCTTTTGAAATTTTGCGCCCCTAAGAAAATTGCGCCCGGGGCGACCGCCCCAGAGGCACCCCCCACGCTACGCCACTGCTCCTACATACTGCAGGGTAGCAGCATTCATCTGCTGCTCATGTCATGAGCAAGTAAAAAGTGATACATGACCAAGAAAGCATAGCACATCTGACAATGCTAAAGGCACAGTTTCACCAATTCTAAAACATGCCAACAAATAGACAGACCGTGACGTGGTACTTACGGTTTGCATTTTTATTTTGCAGGGAGCAAGATGCCAAGCTGCAGTGCCTGCTTTGTAACCCGCTCTGGCTGGAGAGGATGCTTTTGCCAAGTTGCCTGGTGACAGCTAAGAGAGACTTTAACTTCATTCTCAGGATTGTGCGTCAACCACTCAGTAAGTTATTGGCACGGGCCACCTTTTCGAATACCTGTCAGGACCGGCTGTCAGAGGATGTCTAGTGTCTGACACTGCCTTGTCTCTTATATAAGCTTAGATGCTCAGTGCCTGTCTTTTTCTTTTTTTTTTTTTTTCTCTTCCACCCAGTAAATATTCCACCCAGGTCTTACGATTGGCTGCAAGTTTCAGTGAGGATGGGCCAGCTCACATGGATTGTACTGGGTTATTCACGTCAAATTCAAAGGGTGCTGCTGCGCAAAAGCTATCCCCTTCTTGCTGCATAGCTACATAGCTGCCACCAGTCCCAGATTTAAGAGCACACTCCATACTTACTCTGTCACGCACAAGTATCTTGCAGTCCTAAAATCAGTCTCTGCTTTTTTTTCTCCCTCCCATGGTAAATAGACCAATTTTTTTTTAAACAATTTCAGGACTCTACTCGGAGTCAGGTGTAAAGTTACCACCTTCACAGACGTTAATGGCTCTAGTAATTTTACACCTGACTCAGAATCTAGGGAGAGGGAAATGGTAATAAAAAATAGGGAAAAGTAAACATTTACACAGAGAGGCAGCAATAGTCATATACCATAATAGAATGACACGTATAAAGAAGATAACATCATCATTCAAATACACCATACATCACCAGTTGATGCCTTTATGCCATAGTATATTCTTACCTTTCCGTTTTAAAGGTGTCTAATTCCACTCAGTTATTATTATCAAACATGATCCAGCTCAAGCCATGCGCCTCTAATTAGTCAGGCAAGATTTATCAGCCCTTTGTTTATTTAGTTTTTAATATTCGCACATATAGTATATTGCTTCATAAGGCTATGCTGCAGTGCCGGATGCTGCAATGTAGAAACACTGTGGAGAAACTCTGGTGTTGTTCCTCATTAACGTATTAAATATCATTCATTTGAGCATGTATGTTATGACCAAATCAAGACTAAAGGGCTTATTCAAAGAGCACTGAATTGGCAACGGAATTGCACCGAACCGTGAATTACCCTGTACGGTGCAATGTCGTGGCCATTTGGCTATTCAAAATGCTGGCAAATTGGCAGCGAAATATGGTGATCTTCGGCGGCAGGGAAATCCCTATAGAGAAGCAATGGTTAATCTATTCAGAGAACGCCGAACAGCACCAAAAAGTTGTCGAAATGCCCCGATTTTCGGTGATTGCATTCGACAGCTTTAAACAGGCAAATCCCATAGGTTTCAATGTAAAAAAAAATCCCAGTTTTTCTTAAATATTTGTTCAACTGTGTATTCTTTTCATTTGCAGCAAAAAGTCTATTTATGTTTTAGGCTTTTTTTGGCGAAATGTTTGATTCCGATTTTTTTTTTCTTGTTTCATTCTGTAGCAGATTTTTTTTATTTGTATTCATAGGACCTTATATATTATTTCCAGGCATTTTCATGCACTAGTTTTTTTTCAAAAGCACGCTTTAAAGGTTGCCGTTTTTTTTTTCCCTTACCCCTGATCGGCGGTCTGTTCGGCAGGTCGGCTGTGGTTTGAGGATTGATTCGGCAGTCTGGTCGTCGGTATTTTTCAGCAGGTTTGTGGCTGTGTTCGGTGGTTTTTCGAATCGATTCGGCGGTTTTGTGGCGGTTTTATGATGCGCTTGGCGGGTCGATTTGCTGCACTTCAGGGACCCTGCGTTGAATGCTGAATTCACCACAGGTCGACCAATTTAACTCGCCGAAGTGCAGCGAATCAATTCAGTGCTCTTTGAAAAAGCCCTTAGTCTTGATTTTGTTCATAACATACATGCTCAAATGAATGATATTTAATACGTTAATGAGGAACAACACCAGAGTTTCTCCACAGTGTTTCTACATTGCAGCATCCGGCACTGCAGCATAGCCTTATGAAGCAATATATGTGTGAATATTAAAAATGAAATAAACAAAGGGCTAATAAATCTTGCCTGATAACCCTTTAATTAATATCCATTATGATACTATGAAAGGGCCTCAAATTTGATGTCCCTACATTTGCTGCAAATGCTTTGCAGCTTCTATTTTGAGCTCAGACCGGATCGGGAAGTGATTCAGCAATTCAGGAAGCACTTGAGTGTGTTCTCTGTGTTTAAACATTGAATCTTTACATTAAAATACTACACTGTACATCTTTTCCCCTGCTTTATTTTTAATAGGATTTATCAAGATGTATATATTGCTAGTCTCTACGGAGGATCCTCCATCCGTATCCGAAGAGTTCTCCTATTATGATAAGTAGTCAATGTAATAGAGCAGCAGGAAATGCTGGCAGAATGCTTGGTTGTGTAGGGAGAGGTTTTAGCAGTAGGAAAAGGGAAGTGCTCATGCCACTGTACAGAGCACTGGTGAGACCTCACTTGGAGTACTGTGTGCAGTACTGGAGACCGTATCTCCAGAAGGATATAGACATCTTAGAGAGAGTTCAGAGAAGGGCTACTAAAATGGTGTACGGCTTGAAGGAGAAAAGTTACCAAGAAAGGCTTAATGATCTTAACATGTACAGCTTGGAAAAAAGACGAGACAGAGGAGATATGATAGAAACATTTAAATACGTAAAGGGAATCCACAAGGTAGAGGAAGGGAGTATATTTAAAAGGAAACAAAGTAGCAAAACAAGAGGACATAGTCTTAGATTAGAGGGGCAAAGGTTTAAAAGTAACATCAGGAAGCATTATTTTACTGAGAGGGTGGTGGATACATGGAACAGTCTTCCAGTAGAAGTGGTAGAGGCTAAAACAGTAATTGAATTTAAGCAGGCATGGGATAGGCATAAGGCTATCCTAAACAAAAGATAAATCCAGGTAAAGTATCCATGTAATTGGGCAGACTAGATGGGCCGAAAGGTTCTTATCTGCCGACATTTTTCTATGTTTCTATGTTTCTAGATACTGGTTTCTTAAAAGGGGTCAGCACCATGGCGCTCCAGATGTTCTGGAACTACTTCTCCCATGATGATCAACCACTCATCAGCTAGGCAGAGCATCATGAGAAATGTAGTCCAAAAATATCTGGAGGAACAAGGCGGCTGATCCCTGCTTTAAAGCCTACAATTGTCTGTTGTCTTTTCAATAATTCCCACTTTAATGAGTAATTCCCTGTGTTTTAACATATCCCTAACTGATTATAAACATCAAATTTTCTAGGGCTGCAACTAACGATTATTTTCATAATTGATTAGTTGGCCAATTGTTTTTCCAATTAATTGACTCATCGGATAAAAAAAAAATACATTGTTTTTGTTAAAAGGTAAACTGTGGAAATCAACTTGATAATTTGTCCTAAACTTTACAACTACCTTGTCAGTGGAACAAAATAATTCAATCTTATGGTCCCAAACTGAATATACCCCCCCCCCCCTCCGACTTGCTTGTGCCATCAATTGTCTGCTGTTTTGTTCCTGTTGTTTGGCAGTCGTCAATAAACCTGGACAATCACTAATTAATCCGCAATCTATTTGCTAATGACCAAACCTTGACTTTGCACAACATCTGGAATATTTTACCAAATGAGATGTATAAAATGATTGTGAAGGTCGGTTGTATCGGTGTATATCTCAATGTATCCTTCCTGGTAAAATCCTTTATAAATAAATAAATAACCAGTAAGCAGGGGATTTTGGAGAAATTACAAGAGAATTTCAAAATTTCAGACAAAATAACTGGATTTAGAATAGGAAGTGCTCTGAAACCTTCAGCTCCTCGCCAGACTCACAGTTCCCAGTCTAGTATATTAACTCCCACTGTAAAGTATTTGTTATGCATTACTTGATTCATGGCTGTATAGTTTTATCTGACACACTATGTGGAAACTTATATGTACACAAACCATTTGGTTGGACACATTGCTGCAGTTAGCACTAACAATTTCAGACATTGTGAAAGTGCAGAATAATGATCCCACAGTTACAGAAGCTTCACAATTTGGTTCAAATTTCACCCATATAAATTTAACCAGTGAATGCGCCATCAGAAATAGTATATTCGTATATCCCCAGCTCTGTATGTTTTGTGTCTGGGACATTTAGAGCAATCACTGACTAATATGTATGTATATATATATATATGTTACGGGTAAAGCCAGGAGTGCGGTTAATCCTAGGATTACCCGGGTAATCCTGACATTACCCGGGTAATCCTGACATTACCCAGGTGTCATTAGCAAAAGTCCGAAGCGAAATGAAATTTCGGACTTTACCCTGGTAATCTGCAAAGTATCCAGAGGCCTCTGGGTACCCTGCTTTTCTGATCTGTTTTAACCGGGTAATTCGCACATTACCCTAGTGTTGTTGGATAAAGTGTCATGTGCAGCGAAACATCGTACTTTATCCGGGTAATCTGCAAAATATCCAAACGCCTCTGGGTACTCCGCTTTTCTTGTGTTTTCAGCAGGTTACAGTTGACTGAATTCCGAGGATTACCTGGATAAAGCTGCAAACTGTTATCTGACTGATAACAAAATTGTGTTTTTTGTTATTTTTAATGAAATTGTATCCACAGTCACAAACCGCACTAAATAACTGTCATGTAACTCTGTGCGTTAATTGTCTGAAAATTTATTTATGAAGATAAAGATATAATATAAAGAGTAACCTGATGGTTATTATGTTTTATAAATGATATAATAAGCACATATGACACATATTAAAGATCATGTAACTCTTTCACATTCATATAAGAAACATATCCTGTACTCATTATATCCGCAATACATTTTAATGTTTGTCTTTTGCCATTTTCATTGATAATATCCATAGATAATAGTAAAATTCACTGTTACCCAAGCGGGGTTGGATGCTCTGCAGATTACCCGGGTGAAGCTTCAGACTTGCACATTATCCGGGTAAAGTGTGAATTTTTCAGCTCTTCCAGACTGTTACCCAAGGGCAGTTGGTTAGTCCTAAAATTACCCAGGTAAAGTCCGAAATTTTCATTTTTTTGCAGCTTTACCCAGCGGTTTTGGGTGATGTCAGGATTACCCGGGTAATCCTAGGATTAACCGCACTCCTGGCTTTACCCGTAACATATACACTGCTCAAAAAAATAATGGTAACACAAACATAAGACATCCTAGATCTGAATGAATGAAATATTCTTATTAAATACTGTGCTCCTTAAATAGCTGAATGTGCTGCCAACAAAATCACACAAACATTATCAATGGAAATCAAATTGAGCAACCCATGGAGGTCTGGATTTGGAGTTACCGTCAAAATTAAAGTGGAAAACAACACTACAGGCTGATCCAACTTTAATGTAATGTCCTTCAAACAAGTCAAAATGAGACTTAGTAGGGTGTGTGGCCTCCACGTGCCTGTATGACCTCCTTACAACACCTGGGTATGCTCCTGATGAGGTGGCGGATGGTCTCCTGAGGGATCTCCTCCCACACCTGGACTAAAGCATCCCCCAACTCCAGGACAGTCTGTGGTGCAACGTGGCGTTGGTGGATGGAGCGAGACATGATGTTCCAGATGTGCTCAATTGGATTCAGGTCTGGGGAACGGGCGGGCCAGTCCATAGCATCAATGCCTTCGTCTTGCAGGAACTGCTGACACACTCCAGCCACATGAGGTGTAGCATTGTCTTGCATTAGGAGGAACCCAGGGCCAACCGCACCAGCATATGGTCTCACAAGGGGTCTGAGGATCTCATCTCGGTACCTAATGGCAGCCAGGCTACCTCTGGCGATCACATGGAGGGCTGTGCGGCCCCCTAAAGAAATGCCACCCCACACCATTACTGACCCACTGCCAAACCGGTCATGCTGGAGGATGTTGCAGGCAACAGAACGTTCTCCATGGCTTCTCCACACCCTGTCACGTCTGTCACATGTGCTCAGTGTGAACCTGCTTTCATCTGTGAAGAGCACAGTGCGCCGGTGGCAAAGCCGCCAATCTTGGTGATCTCTGGTGATCCTGCACGGTGTTTGGCTGTAAGCACAACCCCCACCTGTGGACGTCGGGCCCTCATACCACCCTCATGGAGTCTGTTTCTGACCGTTTGAGCAGCCAAGTGCACATTTGTGGCCCGCCGGAGGTAATTTTGCAGGGCTCTGGCAGTCCTCCTCCTGTCTCTCCTTGCACAAAGGCGGAGGTAGCGGTCCTGCTGCTGGGTTGTTGCCCTCCTACGGCCTCCTCCACTTCTCCTGATGTACTGGCCTGTCTCCTGGTAGCGCCTCCATGCTCTGGACACTACGCTGACAGACACAGCAAACCTTCTTGACACAGCTCGCATTGATGTGCCATCCTGGATGAGCTGCACTACCTGAGCCACTTGTGTGGGTTGTAGACTCCGTCTCCTGCTACCACTAGAGTGACAGCACCACCAGCATTCAAAAGTGACCAAACCATCAGCCAGAAAGCATAGGAACTGAGAAGTGGTCTGTGGTCACCACCTGCAGAACCACTCCTTTATTGGGGATGTCTGGCTACCTGCCTATGCTTCCCACATGTTGTCTATTCCATTTGCACAACAGCATGTGGACTTGACTGTCAATCAGTTGCTCCCTAAGTGGGCAGTTTGATTTCACAGACGTGTGATTGACTTGGAGTTACATTGTGTTGTTTAAGTGTTCCCTTTAATTTTTTGAGCAGTGTATATATAACTCCATTCCAATCCAGCACTCTGGGATACAAATACCAATGCCCGGTGCAACGCTCGGCTGTATGTATGAAAAAGTAAATAGCGGCTCTCCGGGGAATCTTTACTGTAGTTCTGTATGCAGAAATTCAATGTTTCAGCTTGTTAACCACAGGAAAAAAGCTTGTGGTTAACAACCTGAAACGTTGAATTTCTGCATATAGAACTACAGTAAAGATTCCCTGGAGTGCTGCTAGTTACTGTTTCATAAATATTTGTACTGTAAAGCTGTGCTTGAATACATCACTAGCATATTTTCAAACTGTATGCATTATTTGACAGGCAGAGAGCACCATCTGCTGCCCAAAAAGCACGACTACATCCTCATAAAAAAGCTTGATATGTTTTCTTTCTTGAGGAATGAAAAAAGGAATCCAGCCTGTTTAATCCATTTTAGCACCTTGGATGTAATGTCCGAGTTGCTAAAACTTTCGGGGCACATTTTGCAGCCCAACTGCAGATGAATTTTATTAAAAAAAATATGTTTCTTTGCTTTGCTCCAGAAGTAGCCCACATTGACTATATGACAAGGGTTGATAAAACCACGTGGCTGAAACAACCTGATGGGATTAAAAGGGCCCTCGAAAAAATCTCCAGAGCAACTAACGCACTCTACTTATGTTATAATTTTTTTATTAAGTATTAGGACAAATCTAGATGTTAGCTCCAAGTGGCCATGTGTCAACTTCATTTCATGGCTCTCCATGTGCCACTTTAATTTCATGGCTCTTCATGTGCGCATTTGCCATCTTCAGCTCATGCCTATCCATATGCCTGTGTGGCAGCTTCATCTCATGGCTTTCCACCTACCCATCTGCCCCTTCATCTCATGCCTCTCTATGTGTCAGTGCCACCTTCAATTCATGCCTCTTCATGTACCCATCTGCCCCTTCATCTCATGCCTCTCCATGTACCCATGCACCACCTTAAATTCATGTCTCTCCATGGGCCAATGTGCCACCTTCAATTCATGCCTCTCCATGTACCCATGCACCACCTTAAATTCATGTCTCTCCATGGGCCAATGTGCCACCTTCAATTCATGCCTCTCCATGTGGCATCTTCATCTCATGCTGCATTATGCCACCTGTGTTCTACATTCCTTCCAGCACACACAGCAGGTTAGGAATAGTGTGGAACATATATTGTATGTCAGGTTGTGACTCTCTCACTGGAAGACATGCACGCAATAAAGTCAAGAGTCTGGATTAATTAATTTCTTTGTTCCAATCCCTGCTTCTAGGTGCCAGTTCTGGCAGAACAGCCTGAAATTGGTATCTTGGGAACTCGCTTGTCTTCTCCACTAACCACCGTATGAACTCCCATGGATGGTACAGGTAACAGCAGGTGTGGGGTTTCCTATATGAAAGTCTCCACCTTGTGGACATGCCAATAAAGTTGTTGATTTAGAATATATTCCTTACATTTAGACACTATTATAATGAGTGTGCAATGGAGGAAATGCATTCGCGCCCTAGGTAGCCTGTTCAAAGAATCTTGGATCTCAGGGAGAATGGAGTGGCCCAAAATAACTCCACAGGTATATAAACATCTATGTAGATAAAGGAATCCGGCACTCCAGCCTCATGAACAACCACCTTTAATGGGTACTTGGCAACATTTCAGCTGAGAATCCAGCCTTTTCAAAGCTAATACATGGAAAAGGCCCGGTTTCTCAGTAGAAACATTACTGAGTATGAGTGTTTGTTCACCAGTCTGGAGTGCAGGGTTCCTCCCAATATTTGATTCAAAAGAACTATACTTGACTCGTTTCTTTGATGCAATGTAGCACCTCATGAGTGTGATTTTTCTGTCCAAAGTATGGCAGGAAAAATGCACTCCTTTAATTTTACGGTTAGTATGACGGTTGCTATTCCTGCTTGTTTTAGTGCTAGTACTAGGGTTAGGATTCTGCTCCTTCAGAATCTTTTGCCTAAAAATGAAGCAGAATCTGTTATTATTATCCTTTATTTATATAGCGCCACATATTCTGCAGCGCTTTACAAGATCACTTTACAAGGGGTTGATGCATTGGAATACTACACATGGATGATGCGAACTCATTCAGCTGCGGAAACTGTCGGCGCTATATAAATGATGACAATAATAATAATAATTCAGGGGGAGCCGGTTCCCAAGGGAATTTACAATCTGAGATGTACAAGTATTTTGTGAGGTAGGCACATCCATATCGTTGGGTGTCTTGCCCAAGGACACTCGCTGGTGGCGTCTTCTGAGTGGGATCGAGTCGTCTTTCCATGATTGTAGATCAATGACCTGGTGGTTAGGTTGAAACCGCTTCTCATAAAGTCGAGACTTGCTTCTCCACAGTTGTATTGGAGGGATGTAGTTAGGCTTGTGACTTCTTAGATGTGTCGTTTCCATCTGTTTGCACAATGTGGCGACTTTGTGATAGTAAACCAGGAGCAATATGTACAAGTGCATGAAAATCTGGTTTTGAGTGCTATGTTTCCTTTTATTAATTAAATAACAACATGTATTGATACATAACGAGGCACGTATAAGGAATGACACTGGTACAGCTTCCCTTATATTTCAAAGTCTAAATATTATTGAGTCTTATAACACTGTTGATGTTCAAGTGGGAAAGCTGGGGGTGTGAGTCTGGCAGAGGGCAATGCCTGGCACCGCTGGAGTGTCCTTATCAGCCCATTTTCCTTGCGTGGATAGTTGGTTAATATTTTATCTTTGATATCAATGCACGGTCCCGTGACAAACCTGAACACAGAACGGAACATTGAGCTGGACAAACATGACAGCGGTGTGTCAGAGATGGGCACGTGGCAGGGCTCCAAGGATGCAATCCAGCAATTGGGGTAAAGTAAGGCCTCTTCAAACATAATGAGACGTGACTTTAAATCCTAATATTTGCGATACAGCGCACGTCTTTTCAAACGCACCTAGAGAACGAAAAGTAGAAACTATATCCAGAGAGCTTATATGATACATCTGTCATAATGGGGACACTTGTGACCGTGCGTCATTCCGCACGTTTTGGCGCCCGAAGACGACGCCAGCCAATAGCAGTATTCCATCCTCTATATACCCTGCTGTCTGCGCTTCCTTCTTGCCCTTTTGTGGTATTTGTCTAGTACCCAAACAGAAGAGACTATATATATTATTACGGTATAAGCAGGCGCACTATGTGAGCAACAAGATCCCATAATATGGGACCCGGCAATTTATTTTGCCTACCCCTGGCCTCCAAAAGCCATAAGATGCCAGAAATGTGACACCCCTATTCCAGAAACTAGGTTTGCATCTGGTAATGTCACCTTCCTTAGAACGGTATGCGGGTTGCGTATTGTAACGGTGGAGCTCATAAAACTTGCAAACCTAAAGCATAGACAAAGGAAGCCTAAAGGGAACCGGTCTTTACAATGCCCAGGTCTCTAGAGAGATGTCCAGGACAAATGAAGGCCAAAGGATTGAAGAGATGTGCAATAATGAGGGCAGGAGCCGAGGACAGGATTGGTACAGAGTCACACAACAACAAAAAAAGGGGGGATATCAGGTTAATGCTCCTTTAATTAAGAGAACTGTGAACAACAACAAACAGCAATATCATTATGTTCTGACGTAACCTGTGGCTATTTTCACCTTGCCGGTGTCTCGTCGCAGTCTGACATGATGGTAGATATACCATGGCACAAAATACGGTGTCCAAAGACCTCCCATAAACCTACGGTGACAAGAACGGTAGAAAACAACACTGCCAAAATGCTGCACAGCACAGTAAGGCTAGGGTCAGACGAGCGCATTCTGTGCGCACTGTGCGTCCGTGTACAACGGACGTACTTTCTGACTGACGACAAGGTAGTGGCCACACAGTCCGTTTTTGTGACTGATGTTTTTTTTGACAGATGTAGAAGGGAAAATAAATTTAAAAAGAAAAAACATTTTGTCCGTCAAAAATGCTGGACGTCAAAAATGCAATCCATCTGACTACGTTCCATCACTCACACACAAAGCTATGCAGATGTTGCGGACGTAGCGCACTCCACACGTCCGTTCTAGCAGATTTACGTTCTTGCCTAACTTGCATCCTTTTGCCGCGTCCGTTGTGCGTCGGCACTTCTGTGCGGACGTACTTCGTGTGTGGGTCTTTTTATTGATCATAATTGTATGCTACCACGGACGTTAAAATGTGCGCTCGTCTTGGCAACAGATGAATCTGTTGCCAAGATTACTCTACTTTCAGGCACTCGTAGTTTCAATTGATTCAAGCGATGTGAAGCAGCTACAATCAGCTATCGACTCTTATGTGTGGAAAGGGAGGAGACATAGAGTAGCTTGGGCAACTATGTATCGTCCAAGATCCCATGGAGGTTTGGGCCTTCCCAACCTTTTATGGTATTTCCAGGCAGCACAATTATCACAAATTGTAATTCTCCATTCAACACCTACTACTCATCGATGGGTAGATTTTGATTCTAAAATGATATCGCCAGATAGTCCCAGATGGTGGATATGGGTTCAGATGCCTTATCGCCCACAATTGATTAATGCATGTCCAGCTCTTCTTCACTCGATTAAGTTGTGGGACTCTTTGTCACTGAGGAAGGGCTTACGTTATAAATTCTCCCATATGACACCTTTTTGGAGAAATTTACAATTTCCACTGGGAATGCAGCTCCCCCCCCCCTTCATGCGATACATAGGGGATGGTATTGATAGAATAAGAGATATGTTTTCTCAGAAGACAATGATCTCTTTTGACACTCTATCTGCTCGTCTCCAGCTAGATCCTCATGACCTATTCCGTTTTATCCAACTGCGACACTTTGTATCTAAACAAGATGTTTGCACTGCGGCTTTATCTCCCCTTACAGATTTTGAAAATTTATGCTCAATAGGAGAACAACCTCGAGGTCTTCTATCTCGGCTATATGCCCACTTGGCTGGTAAAACATCACTATCCTCTCTTACAGGGCCGGCGCTAACGTAAGGCGGCACAGGCGGCCGCCTTACTGTCTGGCGTCCTGCCAGTGTGAGGGGCGCCGGCCGGGGGTGGAATCTCTCTTACCGTGGCTGGTCAGATATTTGGGAAGCAACGTGTAAAGTGTCTATCTGCTCCACGCTTCAAGAACAAGCTATGAAGACCATGATGCGTTGGTATACAACCCCGGTTTTCCTACATAAAGTTAACCCAGCTATACCAGACGAGTGTTGGAGGGGATGTGGTAACAAAGGGACTCAAGCTCATATGTGGTGGGAATGCCCAAATATTTCGGTTTATTGGGACTCTGTGCAGGCCTTGATTGAATCAATATTTGGCCCTGGAATCCCAAGAGATCCTTGGACCTACCTTTTTGCCTTACCGGTGCCGGGCCTCTCCATGTACCATAATCGTTTACTTTCTAAAATCCTATTGGCAGCCAGGAAGGCTGTAGCTGAGGTATGGCACTCAGCCTCTCTGCCTCCTCAGGGGCGTATGCTTCAAATACTAAAATATATTAAATTAATGGATGAACTCTCGGCTGTGACACATTTTACAATGCCTGTTTTTCATAAAGTGTGGGAGATTTGGGATTAGACATGTACTACATACTCTCGGTACTTCTCAACCTCTGGTAATACTACATAACGATGCCTTCAATTGTTTTTTTGGTTTTTTTTTCCTTCTGTCTTGTCTGGTTGTGTTTTTTTTGTTTGTTTTTTTGTCTTGTTGTTTATTATTTTAGATTATGGAGATATATATATGATAGCATTTTGTGCATATACGATAAAAATGTGGACCAGTTTGCTATGACTTTGTTGTCATGTTGATTATTATGTACCATATTTTTCACTCCATAAGACGCACCTGACCATAAGAGTCCTTTTTAGAGGAGGAAAACAGGAAAAAAAATATTCTGAATCAAATAGTGTAATAATGGATATGCCCCAGCTCCTCTCATGGATATACTGCCCCAGCTCCTCTCATGGATATACTGCCCCAGCTCCTCTCATGGATATACTGCCCCAGCTCCTCTCATGGAAATACTGCCCCAGCTCCTCTCATGGAAATACTGCCCCAGCTCCTCTCATGGATATACTGCCCCAGCTCCTCTCATGGATATACTGCCCCAGCTCCTCTCATGGATATACTGCCCCAGCTCCTCTCATGGATATACTGCCCCAGCTCCTCTCATGGATATACTGCCCCAGCTCCTCTCATGGATATACTGCCCCAGCTCCTCTCATGGATATACTGCCCCAGCTCCTCTCATGGATATACTGCCCCAGCTCCTCTCATGGATATACTGCCCCAGCTCCTCTCATGGATATACTGCCCCAGCTCCTCTCATGGATATACTGCCCCAGCTCCTCTCATGGATATACTGCCCCAGCTACTCTCATGGATATACTGCCCCAGCTCCTCTCATGGATATACTGCCCCAGCTCCTCTCATGGATAATGCCCCAGCTCCTCTCATGGATATACTGCCCCAGCTCCTCTCATGGATATACTGCCCCAGCTCCTCTCATGGATATACTGCCCCAGCTCCTCTCATGGATATACTGCCCCAGCTCCTCTCATGGAAATACTGCCCCAGCTCCTCTCATGGAAATACTGCCCCAGCTCCTCTCATGGATATACTGCCCCAGCTCCTCTCATGGATATACTGCCCCAGCTCCTCTCATGGATATACTGCCCCAGCTCCTCTCATGGAAATACTGCCCCAGCAGCTCTCATGGATAATGCCCCAGCTCCTCTCATGGATATACTGCCCCAGCAGCTCTCATGGATATACTGCCCCAGCAGCTCTCATGGATATACTGCCCCAGCTCCTCTCATGGATATACTGCCCCAGCTCCTCTCATGGATATACTGCCCCAGCTCCTCTCATGGATATACTGCCCCAGCTCCTCTCATGGATATACTGCCCCAGCTCCTCTCATGGATATACTGCCCCAGCTCCTCTCATGGATATACTGCCCCAGCTCCTCTCATGGATATACTGCCCCAGCTCCTCTCATGGATATACTGCCCCAGCTCCTCTCATGGATATACTGCCCCAGCTCCTCTCATGGATAATGCCCCAGCTCCTCTCATGGATATACTGCCCCAGCTCCTCTCATGGATAATGCCCCAGCTCCTCTCATGGATATACTGCCCCAGCTCCTCTCATGGATATACTGCCCCAGCTCCTCTCATGGATATACTGCCCCAGCTCCTCTCATGGATAATGCCCCAGCTCCTCTCATGGATATACTGCCCCAGCTCCTCTCATGGATATACTGCCCCAGCTCCTCTCATGGATATACTGCCCCAGCTCCTCTCATGGATATTGCCCCAGCTCCTCTCATGGATATTGCCCCATCTCCTCTCATGGATATTGCCCCAGCTCCTGTCATGGATATACTGCCCCAGCTCCTCTCATGGATATATTGCCCCAGCTCCTCTCATGGATATACTGCCCCAGCTCCTCTCATGGATAATGCCCCAGCTCCTCTCATGGATATACTGCCCCAGCTCCTCTCATGGATAATGCCCCAGCTCCTCTCATGGATATACTGCCCCAGCTCCTCTCATGGATATACTGCCCCAGCTCCTCTCATGGATATACTGCCCCAGCTCCTCTCATGGATATACTGCCCCAGCTCCTCTCATGGATAATGCCCCAGCTCCTCTCATGGATATACTGCCCCAGCTCCTCTCATGGATATACTGCCCCACCTCCTCTCATGGATATACTGCCCCAGCTCCTCTCATGGATATACTGCCCCAGCTCCTCTCATGGATATACTGCCCCAGCTCCTCTCATGGATATTGCCCCATCTCCTCTCATGGATATTGCCCCAGCTCCTGTCATGGATATACTGCCCCAGCTCCTCTCATGGATATATTGCCCCAGCTCCTCTCATGGATATACTGCCCCAGCTCCTCTCATGGATATTGCCCCAGCTCCTCTCATGGATATACTGCCCCAGCTCCTCTCATGGATACTGCCCCAGCTCCTCTCATGGATACTGCCCCATCTCCTCTCATGGATATTACCCCAGCTCCTCTCATGGATATTGCCCCAGCTCCTCTCATGGATATACTGCCCCAGCTCCTCTCATGGATATACTGCCCCAGCTCCTCTCATGGATATACTGCCCCAGCTCCTCTCATGGATATACTGCCCCAGCTCCTCTCATGGAAATACTGCCCCAGCTCCTCTCATGGATATACTGCCCCAGCTCCTCTCATGGATATACTGCCCCAGCTCCTCTCATGGATATACTGCCCCAGCTCCTCTCATGGATATACTGCCCCAGCTCCTCTCATGGATATACTGCCCCAGCTCCTCTCATGGATATACTGCCCCAGCTCCTCTCATGGATATACTGCCCCAGCTCCTCTCATGGAAATAATGCCCCAGCAGCTCTCATGGATATACTGCCCCAGCAGCTCTCATGGATATACTGCCCCAGCTCCTCTCATGGATATAATGCCCCAGCTCCTCTCATGGATATACTGCCCCAGCTCCTCTCATGGATATACTGCCCCAGCTCCTCTCATGGATATACTGCCCCAGCTCCTCTCATGGATATACTGCCCCAGCTCCTCTCATGGATATAATGCCCCAGCTCCTCTCATGGATATACTGCCCCAGCTCCTCTCATGGATATACTGCCCCAGCTCCTCTCATGGATATACTGCCCCAGCTCCTCTCATGGATATACTGCCCCAGCTCCTCTCATGGATATACTGCCCCAGCTCCTCTCATGGATATACTGCCCCAGCTCCTCTCATGGATATACTGCCCCAGCTCCTCTCATGGATATAATGCCCCAGCTCCTCTCATGGATACTGCCCCAGCTCCTCTCATGGATATACTGCCCCAGCTCCTCTCATGGATATACTGCCCCAGCTCCTCTCATGGATAATGCCCCAGCTCCTCTCATGGATATACTGCCCCAGCTCCTCTCATGGATAATGCCCCAGCTCCTCTCATGGATAATGCCCCAGCTCCTCTCATGGATATACTGCCCCAGCTCCTCTCATGGATATACTGCCCCAGCTCCTCTCATGGATATACTGCCCCAGCTCCTCTCATGGATATACTGCCCCAGCTCCTCTCATGGATATACTGCCCCAGCTCCTCTCATGGATATACTGCCCCTGCTCCTCTCATGGATATACTGCCCCAGCTCCTCTCATGGATATACTGCCCCAGCTCCTCTCATGGATACTGCCCCAGCTCCTCTCATGGATATTGCCCCAGCTCCTCTCATGGATATACTGCCCCAGCTCCTCTCATGGATATACTGCCCCAGCTCCTCTCATGGATATACTGCCCCAGCTCCTCTCATGGATATACTGCCCCAGCTCCTCTCATGGAAATACTGCCCCAGCTCCTCTCATGGATATACTGCCCCAGCTCCTCTCATGGATATACTGCCCCAGCTCCTCTCATGGATATACTGCCCCAGCTCCTCTCATGGATATACTGCCCCAGCTCCTCTCATGGTTATACTGCCCCAGCTCCTCTCATGGATATACTGCCCCAGCTCCTCTCATGGATATACTGCCCCAGCTCCTCTCATGGAAATACTGCCCCAGCAGCTCTCATGGATAATGCCCCAGCTCCTCTCATGGATATACTGCCCCAGCAGCTCTCATGGAAATACTGCCCCAGCTCCTCTCATGGATATACTGCCCCAGCTCCTCTCATGGATATAATGCCCCAGCTCCTCTCATGGATATAATGCCCCAGCTCCTCTCATGGATATACTGCCCCAGCTCCTCTCATGGAAATACTGCCCCAGCAGCTCTCATGGATAATGCCCCAGCTCCTCTCATGGATATACTGCCCCAGCAGCTCTCATGGATAATGCCCCAGCTCCTCTCATGGATATACTGCCCCAGCTCCTCTCATGGATATAATGCCCCAGCTCCTCTCATGGATATAATGCCCCAGCTCCTCTCATGGATACTGCCCCAGCTCCTCTCATGGATATACTGCCCCAGCTCCTCTCATGGATATACTGCCCCAGCTCCTCTCATGGAAATACTGCCCCAGCTCCTCTCATGGATATACTGCCCCAGCTCCTCTCATGGATATACTGCCCCAGCTCCTCTCATGGATATACTGCCCCAGCTCCTCTCATGGATATACTGCCCCAGCGCCTCTCATGGATATACTGCCCCAGCGCCTCTCATGGATATACTGCCCCAGCTCCTCTCATGGATATACTGCCCCAGCTCCTCTCATGGATATACTGCCCCAGCTCCTCTCATGGATATTACTGCCCCAGCGCTCTCTCATGGATATACCCCCAGCTCCTCTCCATCGGATATACTGCCCCAGCGCCTCTCATGGATATACTGCCCCAGCTCCTCTCATGGATATACTGCCCCAGCTCCTCTCATGGATATACTGCCCCAGCTCCTCTCATGGATATACTGCCCCAGCGCCTCTCATGGATATACTGCCCCAGCTCCTCTCATGGATATACTGCCCCAGCTCCTCTCATGGATATACTGCCCCAGCTCCTCTCATGGATATACTGCCCCAGCTCCTCTCATGGATATACTGCCCCAGCTCCTCTCATGGAAATACTGCCCCAGCTCCTCTCATGGATATACTGCCCCAGCTCCTCTCATGGAAATACTGCCTCAGCTCCTCTCATGGATATACTGCCCCAGCTCCTCTCATGGATATACTGCCCCAGCTCCTCTCATGGATATACTGCCCCAGCTCCTCTCATGGATATACTGCCCCAGCTCCTCTCATGGATATACTGCCCCAGCGCCTCTCATGGATATACTGCCCCAGCGCCTCTCATGGATATACTGCCCCAGCTCCTCTCATGGATATACTGCCCCAGCTCCTCTCATGGATATACTGCCCCAGCTCCTCTCATGGATATACTGCCCCAGCTCCTCTCATGGATATACTGCCCCAGCTCCTCTCATGGATATACTGCCCCAGCGCCTCTCATGGATATACTGCCCCAGCTCCTCTCATGGATATACTGCCCCAGCTCCTCTCATGGATATACTGCCCCAGCTCCTCTCATGGATATACTGCCCCAGCTCCTCTCATGGATATACTGCCCCAGCTCCTCTCATGGATATACTGCCCCAGCTCCTCTCATGGATATACTGCCCCAGCTCCTCTCATGGATAATGCCCCAGCTCCTCTCATGGATACTGCCCCCAGGCCCCACCTCACCTCCTGCCGCCGCCGCCGCTTTTCGGCTCCCTTTGAGCGTCCGGCGGCATGGAGTTTGGGCACTCGCCTGGGGGAGCCATGTGACCAGCTGCGATCTCGCGGGAACTCGGCTGGTGACGTGGTTCCCCCAGGCGAGCGCCGAAGCTCCATAGCTTCGGACACTCGCAGGGAGCGAACACTGCAACGTGCAGTATTCGCTCCATAAGACGCACACCCTTTTCCCCCCACTTTTTTCGGGGGAAAAAGTGTGTCTTATGGAGCGAAAAATACGGTAATCTTGTTCACTTTAAAAATGAAGTATAGAAAAAAAAAGGTGCGCTCGTCTGACCCAAGCCTAAAAGTCAGGGCATCAACTTCGAAGGGAACACTGATAGAAAGCCCCTGAATCCTATGCTGAGCTCTGCGCAAACTAACTAAAGGGTGGACTATCGCAGAGAAGCGGGTAAGACGTCACACATAAAAAAGACGCTGGAGCCAAGAAAAACCCTCTGTTGGGGACGTGCTGAAAAAAAGACACCTCGCATCATTTTCGACTGTGTCTTTTGACTCTTTTGATTCTCTCCCCCCCCCCCAAAAAAACAATTCAGCTCCATCCAAAATTTTGTCAATTGATCCGGATTTGGAGCATTGTTACAGATACTTGTACAGAGCCAACAGATTCCGTAGCGCTTTACAATGGGGTAAGCACAAACGCGAGACTTAATAACGCTATATTAGGTGCAGACGACCCTGCCCGTAGGATAATTGTCCTGCTCTTCAATCAATCAATTTTTTCGGGGTTAGGGCCAGGGCTCGCTGCAACATCAAGGGGCAGAATCGGTAGCCTATACCTTAAGGAAAAAATGGAGCAGAATGTTAGGGTTGACCGTAACCCTAACCCTAAAACAAGCACCTATACTGACCCTAACTCTAGAAATCAATTCAGAGCAAATGAAATTTTTCGACTGTGGCTGAAAGTTTAGGCGTCAAAGTCAGCCGCGTCTGTTTGCCGATTTTAAACCGCCATTCTTTTAATGAAATAGTGATGTTTAAGGTATCACCCTCCTTATTTTACCTGGGTGAAAGGGAATCCTAGTAGCCTTGACAGTTTATGGGCTTGCTGTGTGTATTCTTTATTTAGCACTCTTGCACTGTGTTGTGAATATTCAGTGTTTTCTTGGCGCAAATCGTTTTACCGCTCTGCTTTCTTGCGGTTTAGCGGAGTCCATTGCCTGTATTTATAGGTCTGTGAGGACTTTTTAATAAACATAACAGAGGTTAGAGTCCTGCCCCCGTGCAGGGTGCTCTCTCTGAGCCCTGTGTTTGAAGCTCCCTGGTCCCTGTGTTTGAAGCTCCCTGGTCTGTGTTTAGGCTGCACCGCTGCCATGTGGCCAGCAGGGGGCTGCTCAGCCAGGTTTTGCTCCCAGGCGCCGCGCATGCGCGCTGTGCATCCCGGAGGTAGTGAGCGTGGCCTGTGTGGGAGCAGCGAGCAGCCGGAGCTTTTATTCTCTCGCGAGGAAGGACGCCATTATCGCCCACAAAACAACACGAGAACTCGCCCCCACACGGTAACAGCAAGCTGCTGCTGCGTCCGGCATGTCTGTGCAGGGCCCCGGGGCCTCGGACCGCCGCGCTGACACACCACGGGCTTCAGCAGCTCGCAGGCCGGCTGCAGGACCAGGAGAGGCCGGGGAGGGAGGCGGAGAGCGGGCCACAGAGCTTCCTACGATGCGAGGAGCAGCCGGGCCTCCGCCTCTCTGTGCGGCCTGTCCTGAGGATAGAGGCCTGCAGGCCACAGCGAGGAATGGCGACCCCCCTGTATATAAATCCTACATATCTGTGTGTACAGCTAGGAATACATATACCCCTGTGTGTCTGGAAAACTATATTCCGTGTGTTCATTTATATAAAGTGCTGTGTGTGGCCCAGACACATTTTCCTGGTGTTGGTGCAGGGTGTGACAGTGTATTGTGCTCCAGGTGTACCTTTTGTTTATAAAAAATATACTTTTATAGGATTTTTTTACTGTGCAATAGTATTATTTTCTAACGCTAATAACTAGCTATGCAAAGGGTGGAGTGTCTATAAAAATATATATATATTATATTTTCACATTGCGGCAAAGCGTGACAGTGTTTATGGCTGTGTGTAATGTTTTTATTCCACTTTTATAACCATTCTAATTTGGATACAATATATTTTGGTAAACAGGCCAGCCTCACTGGATACATTGTAATGTTCCTTCAGGACTATGTGGATTTAGTTGTGTCCAGGCCTAAAAATGTACCTGGTGTTTCCAGGAGTAAAAAAATGTTAATGTTTATATTCATTGATGTTTGAGTGCCTGTACATGACTCGTACTGAATTTTTTTATTTAATATTCTATAAAATTTGAGAAACGCCACAGCTTGGGGTGAAAAAATTCCGCTTCATATAATGTGCAGTTATTTATTCATTAGTCATGGCTTGACCTTGTTAAATTGTAAAGCAAACACTTGCTTCAAATAAACTTTATTAATACATACAAGGCCCTGACACTCGTGTACCAGTTCTCTGAAGTTCACCTGTGGAACCTTATTATCGCACTTGGATCTATTCACTAAAAGGTGAAACTCAGGAGAAGTGAAAATTCTAGGTAAAAATGGCCAAACCAGAAAAATTCTCCCATTTAGCTCACTTTCCAAATCGGCTATTTGGTCTAGTTTGTTCTCTTCATCCTGCTAATTCGCTCATACACACCGCAAATTACTGAGTTTTATTGCTGTAGAGCTGTGATACATAGATGTGCGGTGTGTATCAGAGAGCTGCACAGCAATAAAACTCGCGCTCATACACATCACTGAGTTTTAGCTTTGCGCGTGCGACAGTGTCCGTGCAGCAGGGCTCTCTGTCAAAGCGCTAGGACGCACGTTGATGGAGCTGCAAAGCGTGATCCTCCATAGGAGGATCGAGCCTTGCAGCATTGAGCGCACTAACTGCGCTCAGCGAGGTGGCCAGATGGGTGTTGAGTGGAAGGAACGTCCACTCTCACAGACATTCAAAACGCTCATCTGACACTGGCCTTAATGGGGGGAAAAACCCACTGCCTGGCCCCCAGAACCGCCAGTCCCAGGAGTCAGGCGTTAGGATTTGCCCATCACTGGAAACAAGTGACTGGAAAATGGGAAGCTCGGTTGTAAAAATTTAATCCAGGCAATTAATTGCCTCCCCCCAGATGTTTTTGAACTACATCTTCCATGATGCCTGTGTCTTTGAATTGTAGTTATCAACATTTGGGGGGCCGTGAGTTTTACAGTCTTATGTCTAAATGGAACCTCTCCAGACTAATACTTCCTCGCTCTGAATATCTCCGGCAACACCGCATCCAAAGGCCTATATAAATGCACAATTCCTTTACCACCTACCCATTAGGTGCAGATGGATGATGTTCCTGTGGCAGGACCAGTTCAGGTAATACAAGTCTGCAAACATGTCATCCAGATGCCCAATCATTACCTGACCATCTCAGACTCTCATGAAATTTAGTAGGATGGTGGAGAACACGAAGTAACTCACAAATGTTAAATTCTAGTCCTTGATGCACGATATTATTCATACAGCTGGGTCGCAAACATGATAAAAAAAAAATGCAAAATGTATACATGCAACTCAAGCTCAAATATCATAACTTTGTTTCAGATTCTGGTAGAGCCTTCATGTTGGGCTTGTTTTGAGGCTGAAGTAACATAGTATTCATAAAATATTAATCATTTCAAAGCCACATTGTGATATTCAACCTTGAATATCTAAAGTGTATACTTAAATTTTTTTGGGAAAGCAATGTGATGTGTTATACAGGTAAATGCATTCTGTCTTTATCAGTTGAATTCACTTTTTCGAATATTCAGTGTTTTGCTGAAAATAGAGTTTCCGAAGCAGTTATTAACTGCTTCCTATAACCTCCGATCCAGGACCTGCAGCTTACTTGCAATACCACAATAAAAAAAGACAGTGGCTTGATCCTCATTTTCCTACAGAGAACCTAAATTATGGAATAACCTCCCAGACGCCATCAAATCTTCCCCCAGTTTAAAGTCACTTAAGAGCTTCCTATTAACATACCTCAATACAGAATGCACCTGTAAACATGTAACACAGTGACTGTATACGGAATGCACCTGTAAACATGTAACCCAGTGACTGTATACAGAATGCACCTGTAAACACGTGACACAGTGACTATATACAGAATGCATCTGTAAACATGTAACATAGTGACTATATACAGAATGCACCTGTAAGCATGTAACAGTGACTATATACAGAATGCACCTGTAACACAGTGACTATATACAGAATGCACCTGTAACACAGTGACTATATACAGAATGCACCTGTAACACAGTGACTATATACAGAATGCACCTGTAAACATGTAACACAGTGACTGTATACAGAATGCACCTGTAAACACGTAACACAGTGACTGTATACAGAATGCACCTGTAAACATGTGACAGTGACTATATACAGAATGTGCATGTAACATAGTGACTATATACAGAATGCGCATGTAACATAGTGACTATATACAGAATGCACCTGTAAACATGTGACACAGTGACTATATACAGAATGCACCTGTAAACATGTAACACAGTGACTATACAGAATGCGCCTGTAAACACGTGACACAGTGACTATATACAGAATGCTCCTGTGACACAGTGACTATATACAGAATGCACCTGTAACACAGTGACTATATACAGAATGCACCTGTAACACAGTGACTATATACAGAATGCACCTGTAAACATGTAACACAGTGACTGTATACAGAATGCACCTGTAAACACGTAACACAGTGACTGTATACAGAATGCACCTGTAAACATGTGACAGTGACTATATACAGAATGCGCATGTAACATAGTGACTATATACAGAATGCGCATGTAACATAGTGACTATATACAGAATGCGCCTGTAAACATGTAACACAGTGACTGTATACAGAATGCGCCTGTAAGCATGTAACACAGTGACTATATACAGAATGCACCTGTAAACATGTAACATAGTGACTATATACAGAATGCACCTGTAAGCATGTAACAGTGACTATATACAGAATGCACCTGTGAACATGTGACACAGTGACTATATACAGAATGCGCATGTAACATAGTGACTATATACAGAATGCACCTGTAACACAGTGACTATATACAGAATGCACCTGTAAACATGTAACACAGTGACTATATACAGAATGCACCTGTAAACATGTAACACAGTGACTGTATACAGAATGCACCTGTAAACACGTAACACAGTGACTGTATACAGAATGCGCCTGTAAACACGTGACACAGTGACTATATACAGAATGCGCATGTAACACAGTGACTGTATACAGAATGCACCTGTAAACATGTGACAGTGACTATATACAGAATGCACCTGTAACACAGTGACTATATACAGAATGCACCTGTAAACATGTAACACAGTGACTGTATACAGAATGCACCTGTAACACAGTGACTATATACAGAATGCACCTGTAAACATGTAACACAGTGACTGTATACAGAATGCACCTGTAAACATGTAACAGTGACTGTATACAGAATGCGCCTGTAAACACGTGACACAGTGACTGTATACAGAATGCGCCTGTAAACACGTGACACAGTGACTATATACAGAATGCGCCTGTAAACATGTAACACAGTGACTGTATACAGAATGCGCCTGTAAGCATGTAACACAGTGACTATATACAGAATGCACCTGTAAACATGTAACATAGTGACTATATACAGAATGCACCTGTAAGCATGTAACAGTGACTATATACAGAATGCACCTGTAAGCATGTAACAGTGACTATATACAGAATGCACCTGTAACACAGTGACTATATACAGAATGCACCTGTAAACATGTGACAGTGACTATATACAGAATGCACCTGTAACACAGTGACTATATACAGAATGCACCTGTAAACATGTAACACAGTGACTGTATACAGAATGCACCTGTAAACACGTAACACAGTGACTGTATACAGAATGCACCTGTAAACATGTGACACAGTGACTATATACAGAATGCGCATGTAACATAGTGACTATATACAGAATGCACCTGTAACACAGTGACTATATACAGAATGCACCTGTAACACAGTGACTATATACAGAATGCACCTGTAAACATGTAACACAGTGACTGTATACAGAATGCGCCTGTAAACACGTGACATAGTGACTATATACAGAATGCACCTGTAAACATGTGACACAGTGACTATATACAGAATGCACCTGTAACAGTGACTATATACAGAATGCACCTGTAAACATGTGACACAGTGACTATATACAGAATGCACCTGTAACAGTGACTATATACAGAATGCACCTGTAAACATGTGACACAGTGACTATATACAGAATTCACCTGTAACACAGTGACTATATACAGAATGCACCTGTAAACACGTGACACAGTGACTATATACAGAATGCGCATGTAACACAGTGACTGTATACAGAATGCACCTGTAAACATGTGACATAGTGAATAAATGTATTTTCTGTTTTAAGTGTTTTGTTTTTAATATCTTGCATTTTATTACTTTGAATTGTTACAGTCGTTACAGAAATACAATGATCTTGAACCCAGGACATACTGAAAACCATAGAAATCTCAATGTATGCTTCCTGGTAAAATCCTTTATAAATAAATATATAAACGTTGGCGAAAAGGGCCGAATTGAGCCAAAATATCCTCGGCAAATTCCACCAAAGTGTAACAAAAAGTCTCCTAATAGGAGCTTAAACCAATAACAATGTAGTAAACATGTGTCTTTAATTTTTAACAGACCTTTTTTTATTAATTGGTCTTTTTAAAAACCAAAATAAAAAGGGTTTTTGTAAAAAAGATAATAAATGATCCTTAACAATTTTTTTTAAAGATAATCTATTTATTACGTTAAAACCTGTTACAAATCTTGGTGCAATTCGATGTTCTGTGAATAGATTTATCGAAAGCTCTCAACGGGACTATTTCGGTGCTGTCGAATTGAGGTGAAATGCATCGCATTTGCTGTCTATTCGCCTGTATTTGACGAATTGACAGCTTTTGCGAATAGATGAATTTCCCTGACATTGCATCGAACGGTGAAATTAACCGTTCAGTGTGATTCTATGGCAATTTCGGAGGTTAGTGATGAACCTTAATATTTGGAAATCCATACGAAAAACCCCCCAACACATTTGGATCCTTCTGTTAATATGTGGAAGTTGTAGTGTTCCCTTTTTACCGCTAGAGGGTCTTGATTTCAATACCGTGTACTGTAAATTCTCTGAGTGACTTTATCCTCTGCTGTGAAAGGTCCTCGGGTGCCACAGGAATGTGCCGTGGAATGACAGAATGAGGTGTGCGAGTAATGGGACACTGTGTGTGTGTGTGTGTGTAATGGGCAGATAATATTAAATTGTCAGGGATGGTACCGGGGTGAGGGGAATATGAGCCCAGCGTGCAGTGATCTGCAGACAGACAGACAGGTAGATATGGGTGGAGGAGGATGAATGGATATGGAGACTAACCAGGTTGTATGCTGAAGGATGGAGGGAATGGAAGTTGAGTTTGCAGGAGTCAGGAGGTGATCTTTATGAACAGGTAGCAGAGCAGCAACACAATGTAGTGGTTTCTTTGAGAGCATTTCAGTGTGTTGTGTGCTTGGTGTTAACTGTTACATTGCTGAATGCAGGAGAGGAGTAGCACAGGAGGTGTACCACCAGGGGGCCATAGGGCATGACATCAATAGAACTTTAAACAGAAGCTTCATTTCATTTCAATTCCTTTTTTTTTTCTTCTTTTTTTTAAATAAATTCTCGGTAAGCTGCAGGAAACTGTGCATTGGCATTTTTTGCTCCTCATCGGTGTGCCACGAGATGAAAAAGGTGAAAATCACTTTTCCAAATACAGAGACGCTAACGGGTACACTGTGGCAGCATTTATGGAGTTGTACTTGCCAGCGTTGGTTCTGCGAGCGCATAAAGAAATATCAGCTAATGCTCCTGACTGTTCTATACTCGATTAGCAGAGCCCATGATGAGAAGTGTAACTTTGCAAAGGAGACATGTCCTGATCCTATGGGATCAAGACCCGATTGCAGCATTTTTCGGTATTGGCTTTTTTCAAGGTGATTTGATCTCCGAGTCCACGTCATGCCAGGCTGCGAAACTCTGAGCTGGAGTCCCACAGCCTTGGCATTCACCGATGCCTTCCCTGCCTGCTTTTTATTTATTCCAATATTTGAATTAAACTAAGAAGTGATATTTGATGTCTTTTCCCCTCTGGAGGTTTTCACAATAAGATTCTATTATGTATCAGGACGCTTCAAACCACAGGAATTTGCAGCCTCAAAAACAGTCCTCTGGAAAGGCCAAATGCCTCTAATCTAATACTTGTGTCGAGGCGTTTTGCCGTTATCTTGAGCTAATCTGGAAATGCCTCTGCCCAAAAAAAACGAGGGAAAAAACAGCTTTGAAATAGAAAATAACACCCAAATATCTCCGCCAACGGTTCTGGAGAGCTTTCATAGTCTTGGATTTGCTTGACCTGCTGCAATGCCAGATTCAAAAGAAAGACCTGAGATCCCAGGGAAGTTCTGTTTTCGTTGGACGGGGTCTCACCGGCACCGTGTTGCGATTGGATGACATTTTTCTTAGTAGCTTAATATTGAAATTGAAAACAATTATCGAGGAACGCCAGGATATTTTTTCTCGGCTCGCGGTGGATGTTTTGAGTTAAGCTTTGCCTCGTGTGCTGGGAAAAGTCGCGACATAATCCTGAGAATAGCAATGTCTCCCGTTCGCTGCATCTACTCCGCATCCAGCTGCTTTTTAAATGCAGCACTTTGGGTCTGGCATAAAGACCTAGATTCCCAGAGGCAGGGGTCGGCAACCTTAGACCTCAGCTGTTTTGGGACTGCATCATGTAGTTTCATAAACCATTGGGAAGGGGGGGGGGCTAAGGTTGGCTGAGGAAACTGTGTTTTTATCCTGACACTGTTGGCCAATATGCCAGTCTCTCAAATCTACACAAGCAGGAGACTCTGTAATATTCTGCTTTGAGTTGGCATGGAAGTCCAAGCATCAACAGAATGCCTGTTAAAAAATATATATTATACTCCGTTAAGTTGTAGTGGAGGGCAAAAACTGAGATTAAAAGCCTCCACACTACAAATAATAAAGTTTATTATTGCAGAGGCCGTTTACACATCACAGCAATGCCAAGAGCTGCACCACAGAGCTTATGTGCTACATTCTCCATATGCGCACAGAACTCTGGGTAAGACATGCAAATGACGTCCACAATTTCTTATTTTTTTTGCATCCTGGGTCTGTTTATCTTGGAACCCTCTAATCCAGTGTTTCCCAAACCTCTCCTCGGGACCCTCAACCAGGCCAGATTTTGCAGATCACTTGGGGAAAAGCAGACTGAATCCTGCAATCACTGAGCAGCAAATCATATCACCTGTGCTGTGCTTCACATATCCTGCAAACCTGGGGAGGCGGAGGGTCCTGAGGACAGGTTTGGGAAACACTGCTCTAATCAATACCATGCCATGGCTTTTTTTTTTTTTTTTTAACCACTTCGCTGCTGAGGACGCGCTCAGCGCGTCCTCAGCAGTCCCGCTGGTATGCGGAGGACGCGCTGAGCGCGTCCTCCCATCGGGGTCAGCGTTCGGCCGGGTTCCGGCCGATCGCTGGCCCCTCCGGTGCGGGCTGACATCCTGGATGTCAGCCCGGCATCCGGACCAGCAGCCGCCAGAATTAGGTGTCATCGCGGGGGCGCGATGACACCTAATTCAGGCGCCCCCCCGCATGTGCCGAGGAGGCGCCTGAAAGGGAGGGGGGGAGGTCCTTCGGACCTCTCTCCCTCCCGATCGGCGGCGCACAGGGGGTTAACCCAGGCATCATTTGGAAGGGCACAGCCTGCCCTTCCAAATGATGCCTGGCATTAACCCCTGGGGAGCTGGATCGCGAATCGGCGCTGAAAAGCGCCGGTTCGCGATCCTTTCCCGGAGCTGGCCGACATCTTGGATGTCGGCCAAGCCTCCGGGAACTCCCCCAGAGGACTGGCGTCATCGTCAGTCCTAGAGTTAACCCCTAACTGCCACCAACTGTGGAGATAGGGAGTTCATTGGAACTCCCTATCTCCCGATCCGTGGCAGCTAGGGGTTAAATTTTGGTATGGTTGGATCGGCCAGAGCATGGCCGTTCCAACGATACCAAACATGAAAGTGAAAAATTTTGTAAAAAAAAAAAAAAAAAAAAAATGAAAAATGAAAATAAAAAAATAAACACTTTTTTTAAATTTTTTTTGGTTTGTTAATGCAGCAATATTGTTCCCATTTCAATTATAATGTGAACAATGATGCTGCACTAACGATTTTTGTATGCGGTGCGTTTGTTAAAAATGTTACATTTTTTTTTGGGGAAAATGACACTGAGACCCCATCTCTAATTTTTTTAACAAGCGCACCCCATACAAAATATAACCGCAATTGCTCGCATGTTAAAATGTGGAAAAAAACACTTTACACATTGTAAATTATTGAAAATACATATTTTATTGCATTTTTTGTTATAATATACAGACATGACATAACGTATACATATAATAATGACATATTATGAATCTACCGAGTCTGACGGAAAGAACGATATATAATATGTCTGGGTCATATACTAAAATAAGCCTTCAAAACACGTTTAAACATGATGCGCAAAACAGGTAAAAATGACCTCAGCATAGGGGCGGGAAAAGCCTCAGCAGCGAAAGGGTTAAAGCAGAGATCAGGTTTATGCAACTGGTCACATTCACTCCTGTACAGCTGTTTCGGTCTTGTTGTGCCCTCATCAGCAGGAGCTAGGCATGACCAGTTGCAGTTTGATGCTTAACCCATAGGGTAAATCAATACTCCTTTAAATTGTGGTGGAGGGCAAAAAATGGGATTAAAAGCCTCCACACTGCAAATAATAAAGATTTATTGCAGAAGTCATTTACACACCTCAGCAATTCCTTTGTGTAATGCTTTAAAGCCAATGCTTGAAATTAAACATGCTTTAATACCCTGCAGTTACGATGGATTCCCACTGTTTGAAACAAAGTTCACTAGACCGAATACAAACCATGGTACAACCGTTGTATGACTGCAAAGTTCACCATAATTTCATTATGTTGAGACTACATGAGCCACGGTATCGGGTTTAGTATAAAAGTGTAAATAGGGTTAGTTGGGCGTTTTTTTTTAACATGTCAATAATATTCTAAGTATAACGAAGTTTTTCAAACAGCGGTACTTTTATTTTAAACTAGAAATTCACTTCTAAGGCTAGGGTCAGACTAACGCATTTTTCACGTTGTCCGTGAAAAAGTGCGTTCGAACGAATGGACTTATTTTTTCACGGAATACGCAATAGCGGTCATACGATTATTATTATTATTATTATTATTATTATTATTCTTTATTTATAAAGCGCCAGCATATTCCGCAGCGCTGTACAATAAGCACAGTATAGACAGGGTTACAATACATTGAACAACATTTGACAAACAGTACAGGAGGAGATGAGGGCCCTATTCCCGTAGGAACTCACAATCTGGGAGGGTTGGGGTTGGAAACAGGAGGAGAGGACTGTAAGGTGAGAGTGATTGATGGTTGCGTCAGTGAGTTGGGTGGTAGGCCTCCCTAAATAGGAATGTTTTCAGGGAGCGTTTGAAGGAAGAGAAGTTAGGGGAAAGTCTGACAGTACGAGGGAGAGCGTTCCAGAGAGTGGGGGCTGCGCGTGAGAAATCCTGCAGCATACGATGCGCAGTTTCATCCGTGATTTTGTACGGATCATCAATAAAACACTTTTTGGGTCTGGACGTTATGTTGGCCGGACATTAGCAGCGTCTGACGTCTCCCAATCACGCACACACGCCGCTAGCGGACGCAGCGCACTCTGTACGTCAGTAGTAGTGGTTTCACGTTCTCGAAAAAATGCGTTTGTTTGCCGCTTGCGTTGCGCGGCCGCACTTTTGTGCGACCGTACTTCGTATATTGGCCGTCATTGCCCGGCATCTGCTGCTAGCACGGCCGTGATTATGTGCGGCTGCACGCGCGTTCGCACTGCCTCAGTCTGACCCTAGCCTAATACAGGTCGTATCATCGTTTGAATAAACTTCGATTTTTGGTATTACTGCTCTTTGCAGCTATTTTTGACTATTTTGCATATGCAGCGATAAATGTGTGTGTGTCTGTGTGTAATATATATATTAGAAATATTTTTTGTAGTCTGGCGACTTTTTATCACTGGCCTTTATAGAGGTTGGTCAGTAGGTGGCGACCTTACAGTTGTAGTATACGTCAGGCAGTGTATGGGTATATATTTAACATAAATGAATTTAAGCACAGGTGTCTGACATCACACTCTGGCGGCCGGAGGCTGTCGTAAAGTGACTTCTTTTATAGGAAGTTTCATTCATAGTTCAATTATAAACTCGCTTTTTGCAAATGTTGATGTTTGATTTCCTATACTCAATACGTCTCTGAAGAACGTTTGGGCCAGCGCTGTAACTCAGCCTAGCCAGTCTGTCTAAATAGATTTATCTGCTTTTCTGGCTCATCCATTTGAGCATCTCTCGTGAATAGCTATTTTTTTTCTTTTTAATATATAAAGCACCATTGAAACAAGTCAACAATGTGCCTCTGTTTAAATTCATTTCTTAGGAATGAGGCCAGAGTGAAGTTTGTCATATCTGCTTATTCAGTGATTTTTGCTCGTTACACACTTTGAATATCTGAATACACACTGTTTGCATTTGAATCACATACAAAATATTCCCTGTGATGATCTCCATTGGCCACAGTGAACATGTCAGATTATAGTCTCCGTGAGACCTTACACTGTCAGCGATTCAGTTTATTGTCAGTTTCACCGTGTTATATTTCCAGTTTTTATAACTCAAGGCATCTTGCTTTCCAGCTCAGGTGGATCCTATTAGACACCCCCCCCCCATGTTTTTGGAGATCAGCAACTGGTAATCCAGTGAAGCCTGCTTCCAGCCTACCTCCTTCCATTACTGATGGATTTTCCAATAACTTGGCTCCAGTGTGAACCTTGTCATATGCTCATTAATACGCTTTGGTGCATCGACCGTATTGTCCTGTATTTGCCGCTCTCTCTACCTGACATTCCTCGGCATTGTGTCCCTTTCACTGGCAGACACAGTCACCCTACACGTTGCATGGTACCATTGTGAATGCCAGTTTATCCTCTTCTTGCTGGGCTTTTTTTCCCTCTTCATTGTATGATTGTTTAAGGAGTAACCTTAGTGGTTTTATTTATAAAAAAATATATATTTTTTTAAGTGCACTTGTCATGCTGTACACATACTAGGCTTCTTCAACATATCCCTCCCTATCAATATTTTAGCTGACTCGTATATTTAGAAAATTTGGAGCGTTGCCCTTTGAGAGTTTTGCTGTCACTCACATCTGCTGACGAATTGACAGCTGTAAATGGAAAAGACCTGGCCTACAGGACAGCCCTCCATTCACTTCAGGTAGCTGATTGGCTGGTGATGTGTTGACTGAGGCTGGGGTGAGATTGTGGTTACATTGTGTCAGTTAATTTTGACTGATGTTGAGAAAAAGAAAAAAAAAACTGTATGCAGGGGTTTCTCTACGTCCGTCTAGCTTTTTCACGTTGATGCCACTTTGGCGTCCGTTGCAACATGCGTTGCGCACGCGTGAAAAAGTGCGCACGTGCTTCTTGTGTTGTACTCTATTGACTCCTTTGAAAAGCTACAACAGACAGCACGGTTTGCTGTCAGATGCGTGCGGTCAGATGGACGCAAAAAGTGCGCTCGCCTGACGCAGGCCTAAGTCAGCATGCCAAAATCAACGCTGAGGTACACCGGGTAAGGCAGCCGGCACACGAGCATACTGTACTGCGTCCCATTACGGACGCACTTTTTCACGGGAGATATTGTGAGTACTGCATAAAGTGCGTCCGTAATGTCTGACGTCTCCACACCCTAGGAAAATACATGGGGATTGGCAGCGTTGTTTCTGCGTCCGTTTAGCTTTTTCACGTCGATGTTATTTTTGCGTCCGTGGCTTTATTCTTTGCCCGTCCGTGAACGAGTGCGCAGGGGCTTTGTGTGGGGTGTTTAATTGACTCCTTTATAAAGCTACGATGGACAGCAAACCGTACGGTCAGATGGACGCAAAATGTTTGCTAGTGTGCCGCCAGCCTAAGTAGACGTGGGCAATATTTTGTTAATGGATGAGCTATTGCAAGGTTCTTTTGAATCATGCAATAACCATCCTAAGAAGGGACATCATACAGAAGGCTAACCTCAATCAACCGTAATAAGTCCCGGGGCCCTTTCGACCCTGGACTGCATTTCACCTTGGTGTAAACTTAAAGGAACAATCTACTGAAAATGCCTTTTTTTGACCTTTAAAAATTAGGCAGATCCTGCTGACAGCCTCCGTCAAATTATTTATCTCATTTTGAGTGATTTTTACTCTCCTTTTATCTCACACCGCGTGCAGCTCCTCCTTTTCAGCTCAGTGAATCATGAACCCAGAAGTCGATGATGCTTTTATGCGCAATTTGTGCTCCCTGCACTATTTGCGTAGCGTAAGAAATGCAAATTGCGCACCACCACGGGACTTCTGAACATGGAACAATGGATCAGAGCTGCACGCGCAGCTCTGATTCATTGCAGTCTGTCTGAGGCTGATTGCTAATGCAATCAGTCTCAGAGATAGTGCCGTTGGCAAGTTCTGTGCATACAGACATCACTAGTGACCAACAACCAGGAAATAAAATTTCCCTGGCTGCTGGTGACGCTGGGTGGGGTGGAGCAAACTCCTCCACTTCACCCAGAGTTTTCTATCAGTTCGCCTGGGCTGAGAGAAGGGGGCACTCCTCACATCATGACCACTTTAAAAATATAGGGTGTTCAGGATGTGTAGTGTGTCCCTTTTAACCAGAGCTATTCTTTATTTATAAAGGATTTTACCAGGAAGGATACATTGAGATTTCTCTAGTTTTCAAGTATGTCCTGGGTATTGTAAACTTAGCAACTCCATAGACTGTAATGTCTCTGGTAACTTTACAACAGCTCTGTTTAAGTTTGCACCAAGGTTGGAAATTTTAATTTCTTTAATCTAAAATTATTCTACCCCAAGTATCATTTTGGAAGGATCAGGCAGTTATCTTGCCCAATTTTTTTTTTTTTTTTTGTGCTCCTAAGCATTAAAATAGCAAAGAAAGCTGTGGTTACTCCTTTGTGCCTAGGAGATTAAGTATTTTTGCACGAATGGCCCCAATAAATTGTGATGGCGTCTGTAAAGCCTCTGTATATCCCTGTTAGAGGTTGCGTATATAGATGTATATACAGTTCTTTTAACTCTTACACTCACGGACATCCATAAACTCCACCGCCCTGTGCTCAGCCTTACACTCCAGGGTCTTCACAAAGAAAATAGTAAACTTTATTCCATCAAAAAATTAGAAAGGTGGTCTAATCCATTCAACGTTTCAGCCCATGGTGAGCTTTCATCAGGACATGAGCTGAAATGTTGACTGGATTAGATCACCTTTTTAATTTTTTGATGCAATAAAGTTTTTTCCTTGTGAAGACCCTGGAGTGCTATCTATATATATATATATATATATATAAGGGTTGTAGTGGAGGATAAAAAGCCTCCACACTATAATAAGTGTGTTTATTATTGCAGAAGCCACTTGCACATCACAGCGATTCGATGAATTGCATCCCAGAGCTCCTGTGCCACATTCCCCATATGCAGCAAGGAATTCTGGGTAGGATATGCAAATTACATCTGTCTCACTTTTATGCATCCTGGGTCAGTTATTACACAGAACCCTAAAATCAATGCTATGCCACACCGTGGCTTTCTAGCAGAGATAAGGTTTATGCAACTGGTCAAAGCCATATATATATATTAATTTAGTTCTTAGTAATATTTTATTCTTTGTAATGTGTGAACACATGTCTTGTCACAGCCCATGTATGGCACAAGCCTTTATTCCAATGATCTTTTGGAGAAAGTCAGGATGGTGATTCGCAGCTGTCTATACATTCGATGGAATTTCAAAGACTGTTGGAAGCTTTTTCTTACTTTGTCAGCAAAAAGTACCTGAGCTTGGCAGGTATTTTTTTGAAATATATCTGTTTTGGAAGCTTTTTCTGTATTTTCATCTGTGCTTGGAAGCTCTGGTTATATAGAGCAACGTTTTAGTGCTGAAATCAAAATGCCCTCCAAAAATCCTCTCCCTGGAGTTTATCCGATAGGATCATTCTGTTTCCCCTGGAACGAAACCTCACCTCCTCCTTTCCAGTCGCTCTGGATACCTTCACCCTGCTGGAACTGAATTCATTCGTCCAAATCTCACGTCCGGTATAGCTTCCCTATTGTGAATGGAATGCCTTTTTAATCCACTAATTAGTTTTATTATTACAATGACATTTGCCAAGTAAAACAAATCCGTAGAATAGGAAATTAATTTTCCCCTCCAGTTAATTAAGGTTCAGTCTCTCTGATCTAGGTGGGTCTGCACCGCAGTAGTGACTTAATGAATTTCCTCGGTTTCACGCGGTGAGCATGGGTCTCCTGGTTGCCACAAACCTATCTTAAACTCTTGATTGTGGAAACCTTTGTATATTTGGAAACCTGGAACACAACGTCTGATCCTCTTAAAGGGTCATTAGGTGCAGCGTCTACCGAAGTGAATTTAACCCCTTTTTATTACCAAGCACTTTTTGTTGAAGAAAAAAATATTCGAACATTTGTTTGAAACGCGGAATGTGTAGTGAACAATTAAACGTATGGTAAAATAGATGCAGTACACATTGTTATTCTGAGGTAGTTAAGAATTTACATTCTTACGTTATTTAATAGTTAATGTAGTCATCATTTACAGAAATATTACTGGGATGAACGGTTGTAAACTCTAGCGTCCCTTATCTGGCACAATGTCACACAGGGTCTGCATCATCAGCATACAGGCAGAAATGGCCTTTGTGTCAGTAAATGTGCTGCAAACAGATAATAAAATGGTGAGATCTCCTGCTTCTGGGGGTTTGTAGTGATCAGAATGAGATTATTAGCAATGCAATATCTGTATGTGCCGCATAATGCTGGTGTATGGCAATTACAGCAACACCTTGTATCTGTATGTGCTGCATAATGCCTGTGTATGGCAATTACAGCAACGCCTTGTATCTGTATGTGCTGCATAATGCCTGTGTATGGCAATTACAGCAACGCCTTGTATCTGTATGTGCCACATAATGCCTGTGTATGGCAATTACAGCAACACCTTGTATCTGTATGTGCTACATAATGCCTGTGTATGGCAATTACAGCAATACCTTGTATCTGTATGTGCCACATAATGCCTGTGTATGGCAATTACAGCAACACCTTGTATCTGTATGTGCCGCATAATGCCTGTGTATGGCAATTACAGCAACACCTTGTATCTGTACTGTACAGGGATTTTCAATCATTATAACCCCCTGAATCTTATCCCTGTACAGCAGCGACTGACCCCACAGCTCACACTGCATTCTGCCAAATCCCTGGCTGCTGTAATGCAGCAGTAAAGTTTGTCAAGCTTTTTGTTACAGTGAGAATGAAGGAGAGTGGCTAATTGCAGCTTGTTCACAGCAATACAGGGTGACAGGAGTATGTTCACACTGGGAATAAGCAAATACGATTCTAGAAGCTAATGTTTGCTTTTCAATACATTACAATGTGACATTTTTCCATGTTCTTGGTAGTGAACGTTTTAAGAGGGCAAGGTCCTGGAAGTCAGCCCCTCTCATTACGTTTAGCTCTCCCTGCTCCTGGGAAAACGATAAAGCAACTCTTAGGCTAAGGTCAGACCAAAGCATTTTTAACGTGCGTTTAACCGCACGAAATCACGGCCGTGCTAGCAGCAAATGACGTCCAATGCCGGGTAACATACGAAGAACGGCCGCACGAAAGTCCGTCCGCGCAACGCAAGTGGCAAACGAACTTGTGTTGCGCGGCCGGACTTTCGTGCGACCGTACTTCGTATATTGGCTGTCATTGTCCGTCATTTGCTGCTAGTGCGGCCGTGATTAAGTGCGCCTAAACGCACGTTAAAAGTGCGCAGGTCTGACCCCAGCCTAAAGCCTCTTGATGCTCCTACATGAAAAAAATTAGATTCTTTCAATCTTCTCCCGTCGCCGGCTAATGAGACTGCGTTTATCGTTCTGTTTCCTGAAACATTGTGTAGATTAATGCACTCCGTCTCGCTTCACTTCTTTATAATGACCCGTGTAACAGGCATTATTACGGCTCATTTGTTAATTTAAGTTTTAGGTGTGAGCTTCAACAAGAATGCATTGTTGTAAAGAGTATTCTTTTGTTTTTTCCACACATTTTGAATGCGAGTTTACACATTACTGAAGGATCGCAGTCACACTATAGCTCTTTACATCATATTGCTCCCCTCCCTTTATAACAAGGCCCATTACTGCGGCGTCTCACATACGTTTTAGGCAAGCTTTACTTCTCGAGGCCACAGGACAGAGACACAGGCACTGACTGATAGTAGTTCAAAGGGATATTCTAGCTTCAAAAATAACATATGATGACAGATTTGATATGGTTTGTCATTTTTGCTTCAGAGGCCTGAGGAAGTGTATACAGAAAAAATGGCGTCGCGCCCATACTCACTTATTTTCGGAGGGGCAGCAACTGCCAGGAGTAACAGCCCAGTCAATGCATAAAACATAACAAGGAAAAAGAGTGTCATCTGCTCTCATTTCTATGTGTTCCATGTACAACAAAAATGGAGGTTTTTGTTTGTTTCAATGGCCATTGCAACGTAAGCCCACTCGCCACTTCAAGGCACCTCTTTAGAGTGGGTACCTAACAATTGTGACCAAAAGGCCGCTCTACTGAGCAGCTCCAAGCCCCTCCAGCTGCTTTTCAGCGAAGGAGAGGCAAAGATGGTGGCTTTTATTTATACACGCACCAAACACTTCCCATTTGGGATCAAAAACAAAAACATGGAAAGAGGAACAGCTGCAGAACGACGGACTGGTGTTACAAGCATGATATACATAAATACAGAAAAAATGGCGTCGCGCCCATACTCACTTATTTTCGGAGGGGCAGCAACTGCCAGGAGTAACAGCCCAGTCAATGCATAAAACATAACAAGGAAAAAGAGTGTCATCTGCGCTCATTTCTATGTGTTCCATGTACAACAAAAATTGAGGTTTTTTTGTTCAATGCCATTGCAACGTAAGCTCACTCGCCACTTCAAGGCACCTCTTTAGAGTGGGTACCTAACAATTTGACCAAAAGGCCGCTCTACTGAGCAGCTCCAAGCCCCTCCAGCTGCTTTTCAGCAAGGAGAGGCAGAGATGGTGGCTTTTATTTATACACGCACCAAACACTTCCCATTTGGGATCAAAAACAAAAACATGGAAAGAGGAACAGCTGCAGAACGACGGACTTTGCCTCTCCTTCGCTGAAAAGCAGCTGGAGGGGCTTGGAGCTGCTCAGTAGAGCGGCCTTTTGGTCACAATTGTTAGGTACCCACTCTAAAGAGGTGCCTTGAAGTGGCGAGTGGGCTTACGTTGCAATGGCCATTGAAAAAAACAAAAACCTCCATTTTTGTTGTACATGGAACACATAGAAATGAGCGCAGATGACACTCTTTTTCCCTGAGGAAGTGTATGTTTTTTTTAACACCCTCAGTAGTGGGCAAAACACAATTTGGCACATTAAGATGAGTTAGCTGGTCCTAACACTGCGTACAGCCAAATCATGTCTTAAATGGCAAGCTCATATCAGAGGTCAGCAACCTTGGCCCTCCAGATGTTTTGGAACTACATCTCCCATGAGGTACAGTAAGCCGAAGGAGCAGCTGAGCATCGTGGGAGATGTAGTTCTAAAACATCTGAAGGTCAGAGGTTGCTGATCACTGGCTTAGAGGGTAATTTTTAGTGGGTTCTAAAGTACATTGTAGTAAATCCAGCCTGGTAATAGCAGCATTTTATCAATTTATTAAAGCTATTTATTTGCTGTCTACTTGTTGTTAATCTCATTTATTCAGGTGCCAGTGGACTTTTATTTTACAGTTTCCAAGCAAAAGGTGGTAATAATCTGCCACTTTGTTCAGTGCAGAGGGGGCAAGGGAGGGTGCTAGACATAAATTTAGAGGCAGAAGACCATATTTAGAGGAAATTGGAATATTCCTTTAAGTGTGTCCCGGCTCCCTCTATGGGAGTTAACACTACTCATCCCAAACCACACAGGTTACAGCGACGTGATCTACAGAATACGGTGCATATCACATGTCAATGAATAGCCTTTTCTTTGTATAACAGGCCTGTCAAACTCACAACTCCCCAAATACCGATGTCTACAATTCCCAGAATTTCATCAATGCAATAGATCGAAAGGGAATCAGGAGAGTTGTAGTTCAGAAACATCTAGGGGTTGGAGCTTGATAGCCCTGTTCTATAACCTTTATATGTTGTATTTCTGCCATATCATTCAGACGTGGATAATGTCAGAAACAGCGCTGTACGGATTATTCACTAAACACCTTTCAAGAGTGGTTTTACGACACGAACTTCAGTGGATAAAGTATGGTGAAACTACAGTGAATTCACTGTTTAGGAAAATGCCACCCTAGTTTTCCATACATTTCAGTGAATTTTCTGCTGACCTTATGAAGCACAGATTTCACCGTATAGCTTATACCAGTGTTTCAGTTGTTGTGTCCATCTTTGTTGTTAACATTGTGTCTAACGGAGATTACTGCTTTAAATTTTTTACAAACAGCAACAGAACAATGCTAAATGATAAATAGCTGCTGTTTACTCAATTAACAGTAGAAAAACAATAAAATCGTAGTTGTAACAACTGGAACTTTTACCTTTGTTTTCAAATACTGTGAATATCTGTGACATCAGAGGTTAGTGCATAACCCCTTCTGTCATGGTAAATAGCCATGTCCTGCCACGCGTCTATACAATACAGAGTATTGTCTCCTAGGTAGAGGTAGTTTTTATTTCCCATTCATTGTAGTGTAACCATAACGTATGCAATTCAATATTCTCTAAGTTTTTATACTGTTCTGGTTTTCCCCCATTTGTTTCTTTACACAAAGTTGTGTTTTTTTTATTTTTTTTATTCCATTTAATCTTTTTTTGGGCGTCTGTCAGGATTCCCACAGCCTTTATACAGCTCTCTTGTGTTAGTATTTGAACCCATGGAATAAATCACTTTTTTTTTTGCCAGTTTTGTTTTTCTTTTTCCTCTCGTGTTTCTGTTTTTAGGCTGTGAAAGTTATAGGTTACCCATAACGTTCAGTTTCAAAGCACGGCCTCTGCTGATTGCTGTGGTGCGGTTGAGAAGTCTTCGGCCTGTCAATCCCTGATATCTCTATGAATGACAATTTTCTCCTTGTCCAGGGCTCATGGCTAGACGCTGGATAGTGCGAAATGCGTCAGTACAGTCATTCCAATAAATCATTTCACGAGTGCGTTGGAGTCTTTTCTTTAAGTCTATAGAGTTTTCAGATCTGGCAAAGATTAAGCTTTGACACAGAACCAAAGTTACTTATCTGGTCTAAACCTCAATTGCTGCCAAAAGCAAGGATGTGTTTTTGATACGGACTATCCTAAATAAAGAAAAACAAAGGCTCTGCCTGGATTCCTCATTTTTACAGCATTTTTACGGAGCATCTTAAAGACAATCAAACATTGCAAAAGCAGTGTATAATGGTTTAATGAATCATGGGGTCAGGGAGCTACACTTACAAGGAGTCACTTGAAACCGAAGAGGACTGTGGGGTAACCCTGGTGAATTTGTCAGGGAACATTGATTCCCTCATCTCTGCTAAATCTATAATGTGAGAGGCTCAAGGGTGTCCTCGTGTTCCAGCTCCTCTAATTTAGTATATGGTTTGATCAGTCCAAGTTCCAGATAGCCACAGGATCCTAAAATTTTTACTTTTGGTTCCTAAATGTCTGGATAGTTCTTTACAAATCTATAAACCTTTTCCTGGCCCCTATGGGTGTGTAGGTGGCTCCATAGTTCTTTTTATTGGCTCCTATGATTTGTGAATCCAATCCATCAAGCCCTTTTTTATACTTTCTATTTTTAAGACCTCACCAAAGTATTGCATTTTGTGATCGAAGCTCACAGTTCAGAGCGTCATAAAAATAATATCCCGCCCTCCCAGCTTGTGATACATAAAGACCGGATACGTGGGCTTGTTAGCCCTTGCCTAACATTGACCCATGCTAGAAGTAACCTGGCAGGGCACAGCACTGGAATGTGAGGTGTCTGTACTACATTAGGCTTTTGCTGCAAAAACTGAAAAATGATGGACTTCCATGTCCTCCCCTTGATTCCTTGCTGCATAACAAGTGTGGCAAAGGAAGTCTCTGTTTTGCTTGGACCTGTAAATGTTTTTCACAGTGGCATTTATTGCCTATTGCAGAAGAGGATTTATTTTGTCACTTTTTCTCCTTTCCATAATTGTTGCATTTATACATATCTATTTCTATATGTTCTATTGTAATATTTTGCTCCGTAAAGCTTCCAGACCTGAAGAAGAGAGGAACACTCTCGAAAGCTCGTCTTTAAAATGTAACGTCCAATAAAAATGGTATCACTACTATACTCTGGTGAGCTATTTTATATATCTCACCAGAGTATAGCAGTAGTAGTGATACCCTCCAGCTTCCAAAGTTATCGGTGACCGGTGCCTGTCACTTGGCTCCATAGGTAGATGAATCCAATAACGTGCGGCACTCCAGGTCTGCTGAAAGTCAAAGTTTATTTTCCCATAGGAGTCCTATGTATATTTAAATATTATATTATTTAGTGCTAGGTTCCAGCAACTACCTATCCATTGAAAAATAATGTTAAAGCTAGAAACAAATCTCGGTGCTTGGCCCCTAGCCAAATTATGTCCAAACCTTAAACAGGGCCGCACTTGAGTATAGACAAAAATAACAAACTTTATTCAGTAATTTTAAAATATGAACCAACGTTTCGTTTCACGCAAAAGTCATATATATATATATGTGTGTGTGTCATTTCGCTGCTTTGCAAATATAGAATGAAGCTCAGTGTAGTGAATAGACTATTATGTTTAAAGTGAACATGTACTGCACATATGCATTTTGCCGGCAGTATCCCATCAGGGAGTGGATATTGCATTGGTCTGCATTGGAAACCTCAATATGATATTTCATTACTTGATGAGTGTCTATCACAGCTGCTGCTTACCTGGTTCCAGTGTTAGGCGCCGCCATGTTTCCTCCTTCATGGGCAGAGTTTTCAAGGTCCCTTGTGCTGCGGTGACAACAATGCATCGACTTTTCAGTCTGTGCACTGACACTCAGTCAGGTGCATGTGCTGAATGGATGGCTGTCCTATAGGTCGATGCTATGCCCCGAACTGTCACTCCCCTCTGCGGCATGCCACGTTTACAGGAGGGGCAGCAAAAGTTGATAGAGAATTACTCCCTTTTGTTCTGTTATATATGTCATGAAAAAAAAAATACTGACACCTATATAATAGAGGGAGGAATACCCTGTCAAATGAGCCTGACATATGTTGCACAAGAAGGTGTCACTTTAATTCTCCTGCAGATGAGCATGTGATATTCACCTTTATTCCCCCATTCTCTGTTTTTAAAATACAACCAAATCACACCAAAACATCGAGGTTTGTGCAGCATTTGGAACGGCTGGTTTGTCTACCAAACCAAGTCAAACTTTCCATAAAATCTTTGATGTCCTGTGATTTATATTTCAGCTCTTTTGTAAAATATATTACTCGTTTAATTTATTAAAGCGGTGAGGTTTTGTAAATGAATCCCCAGTGCAGAATATATGGGGGTGGAGGTGGCGGGGAGCCGCCAGCTGCTTTTGGTTAAGTAACACTGTTGGAGTGGGATCTGGGAAGCGTCTGCCAGATAGCCGGCTATTGGAGAAGTCAAGTGAAATTCTCAGGATGTTCCCTGTTCTTTAAATAAATAAATTCAATTAATGCAAGGAGTCGTCTGTCTGTGTCACAGGCAAGCGCCCGTCATCATGCGCCTGCCTCACCTGCTAGCATTCTGCGCACATTACCTGATTTCCTGCTGTGCTTATTGTAATGTGAAGAAAGAATACAGACAATCACTTATCTGAATAAGCCTCTTTTGATCAAGATTAAGTCATGTGATTGGCTGCATAATTAGGAAATTTAATGAAGTCATCGGGAACGATGAAGGCGCCCGTTCCATGGATGCTCTGCAAATGGGAACCAGGTTTCATGGTTTTGGCGGCCAGATGGACATAGTTCTAGGAATTCTGTAACAACATGCTTGTGATTGCAATTATAGGGAATACATTGAAGATTATATCCTCTCCCATTTGCTCCTAATATTTTCTTTAAGAGTGTAAAGGCAGTTAAACAGACCGTCAACGGTTGACATAGGAGCTATTGGGACAACAGCTCTAGGACCGGTGGATAGTGAAGCATGTCCACACCAAATGCCACTGAGAGAAAGCGGGACGAGGCAGTGACACAATGGGAGTGTGTGACAAGCATGGGGCACAGGGACTATGGAGATCTGACAAGAATGGGAAGAGGGGCAAATGGACATTGAGAAGAATGGGGCAGAGGGGCAATGGGTGGTGAGAATAATGGGGCAGAGGGGCAGTGGGAAGAATGGGGCAGTGGGGAAAAATGGAGGAGAGGGAAAACTGCAGCTCCAGACAAATGTAGCCCTTAATCCAGGATTTTATGGGGATTATTTACTAATTGCCATTATTTACAATTGTTGTACAGAAAGGGAAAATCAATCCTTGATGAAACATCACCTGCAATTGTTTGAATTTACCTCTTAGGATCCCCAAAGTGGTTACAACAATTGTAAAAAGTGGCGATTAGTGAATAACCCTCTGTGTGTTTATATTCTGTACCATCCCACCTATGGCACAGGTCAGCAACCTTGGCCCGCCAGATATTTTGGAACAAATTTCCCATGATGCTCTCCCACTGTAGGTTGTCAGAGACTCAAAACGTCTGAAGGGCCAAGGTTAATGACCCCTGTCCTAAGTGTTTATATTCTTTACCATTCACAAAGCGCCTCCTTTTTGAATAATACAGAGAAAGTGGTGTTGGTGATATTACCGGCCAACCACATCCGTATCATAAATTATGAGTGTTTGAAAGACAGATATCAACTTGGGGAATCTCCGTAGATAATACTCAGCCAATCTATTCTTGGGAAACCAATACTTGTATGCATATCAGCCTGATCCCGCTCACAGCATAATGACAGACATCCATAACACCAGACATACATAACGTGACAGATGCACTGACCCACAAAAACGATTCACTTTTGTACACTGGGATCCATTTCTGCTCCTTAACTGCCCACTGTAGGTAAATCTCATATAGATGGGCGTTTTGATGATTTCCCCTGATTCTCTGCTTTTCAGGCATTGCTCTCTGGTGCTCAGCAGGGAGTGTCCTCCCTCTGGGAACAAATGTTTTACTCAAAATGTTAGTTTTCTGAATAAACAACGTTGTCAATGTGACATGTAAACATTTCGGTGGTGTAACGGTCCATCGGTTTAAACCTCTCCCATTTGTCTTCCTTCTTGGCTTTGCTGCCGGTGTGCGTGCAGTACAGATGTGCGCCCTGGTAGAACGCTGGAAACTGTTCTGTAGCAAAGTCTGATGATGGAAAGTGAATCCAGAGCTCTGTGTCTTCATGCAATCCGTTGTACAGATTATTTTATTGCTGCTGGTGATGGATAGCCGCGTGCATACAGCAATGAAATACTCACCCGTTAGAGCTCTGACGTGTGGGAACAATGAGCTGAAAAATAATGTTATACCTTTTCTGGGGTCACATTTGAAACCATAATCTAAACTACCAATGTTAACCTTTGTTGGAACTGTGGTGACCGCTGGCGATCTAGAGAAGCAGAATTCAACACCGGCAGGCGAAGTTGATGCAAACAGTGAACAACAGCAACAACGTTATTCTTCGGTAAAATTAGTAAACGGCAGCTACTCTCCATGCAGCGTTGTTCTTCTGTTGCTTGTAACTTAGGTGGTTTTGTAGTGTTGATCTCCATTGAACTCTGATAGAAACAGCACTGAAAATAACAATACAAAACATTGCTTTTTAAAGGTTCCTCTTCTCATATTAGTTGAGAATTGGGGAATATCTGCCTTCAATAGTGCATCAAAGCTGTTTTGCTCTATGTATTTTGAAGATGTCATACTGGGTGATATCCTGAGACCAACTCGTGGCCATCACAGGAAATGTCAAAGCTATGCTTTTAATAATGTTTACGAACATGAGAAGTTAGGGGAAAAAGTCATATTTGAGGTGATAGCGGCATCAGTAACGTGGTAAAATCGTTGCTTGGGTTAGGGTTGGTATTTCTGCTTGTTTTTATGGTTAGGGATACTTTTAGGGTTAATTCTAACTTTAAACAGCAGCTTCTGCTCCATTTTTTGACAGTGAAGGGATTAACCGAAGGAGTAAAACCTGTTGCATGAAAATGGAGCGGGGCCTGTTATTTAGGGTTAACTTTAAAAGTAAACCTTAACCTGAAAACAAATACTTTTAGGTTTGGCGGTTAGTATCCCAAACCATAACACCAACACAAATAGTAACCCTAACCCCTAGAAGAAACTCGAAGCATGAAACGCGCACAAATAGTAACCCTAATCCTAAAACAAGCACATATATAGTAAATCCTTAAACAAGCGCATATATAGTAATTCTTACCCTAAAACTATCCCAGAACAAACACCTACAAGGTTATTCAGAGAGAGGTGAAAACCAGGAGATTTGGTAGGAGAAGAGAACAATCTAGACCAAATAGCGGATTTGGAAAGTGAGCTAAATGGGAGAATGTTTCTGGTTTGGCTATTTTGACCTAGAATTTTCACTTCTCCAGTCATTCTCCTGACTATCACCTCTCTGAATAACCCTGCTATAGTAACCCTAATTGTACCTCTAACCCTGAAACCAGCAGAAATAGTAACATTGCCCTAATAATAATCCTAAAATAGACCTGAGCATCAGTAAAAGTATAGAACTAAATTTGAACAGAAAAATGTAGCTAATAATCGGTAAATTTGTGTCAAATAAGTTTTTCCCAATTTTAGAAAACATTTTTAAAACCTGTCTTTATTTGTCACGTTATTCACTACGGTGCCCCCTAGGTGGCTGTGACAGTAAACCACATTGGGTTTATAATGTTCCATGGTGTCTACGTATATCACACATATAGGGCCATATTACATAGTTGGTGCTAACTTAACCAGAGCTGTTGTAAACTGAAAACCTCCATAGGCTATAATGGCTCTGGGAAGTTTACAACAGCTCTGGTTAAGTTAGCACCAACTATATGTAATATGGCCCATAGTGTTTACCCCTTTCTATTGATTCCGTGCTGAGAAAAGCATCTTTTCTGTGACTACGGGTCTGGTGGACCTCTGAGAAAACGAGTTCATAGCCACGCAGGACAACGGTGACTTTTCAGTACTAAAAGGAACTGCATGACAAAATGTATTGGTGCTCTGCATCGTCTGTTTTAATGTGGACCGTTCTGTCATTTGCCAGGAGGAGCGACATTTCCCAGCGTGGCATCTGTGACCATTTGGCGTTTAACTGGATACCAACGGGTTCTTATCGATGATGTCCGGGCAGGAGCTGGCGGAAGTGGTACAAATAGCCGTGGAGGACTTACACCCGGACCACCACCCAGGTAGGCCATAAAATAATCAGCTTTGTCTTATTTTACAGCTTCTTTGGAACGTATTATCTGAAGACAAAATGCCCTGTTTATTCTTGCTTTGTTTCGCTCAGTGCCTGGTAATTTATTTTCATTTTTTTGTGTGTAAACACTCACACGGTCTATAAATTGCTAACGTACCTTTTAGTTTATTCTTACTGGGAAACAAAATGTTCTGAAGATTATGTGATGGTTATTAACAGCAATTCTGCCTCTTCTTTTTTTTTTTTTTTATTCCTCTGTGTTTTTCTTTTCAATGTATTTTCAATTTATTTGTAAGTTAATTAAGCCCGTCTGTATCCCGCGCAGATAACTTCTTGTCCGCTCTGCACTTCACTAGGCAGTGATGGTAAATTCCGCACACGCTTTCAAGTGGGTTTGTTTCATTTCACTGCCTGCTTTAAAGATGTCTTCAAGATTTGTGGTGTAAGGTCTTATCTTGCCTTTTCTCTCTGAAGCAAACATCGCACTCCCATTTTAAAACACCCATTATCTTTTCCTGCAGCTGTGGCTGTGGGAAACCGTGCGTTCAGGAGGACAGGTCGATTCCATAAAACGCTATCAATGCTCGTACTTGCAGCGGAAACGGGTTTTTGCTGTATTTAATATTTATTCTCGCTTCCCCCTGGGACCTGTAATTTGTATTTTCAGATTTTAATCCTATTAATGTGACCTTTGTTCCATCTTGATCGCCGTTTCAGAGGCTTTGTGAATGAGCTTAGCGTCTTATGGAACATCAACGAACATAATATTTTAACAGCAGACAGGAGAATTTACAGATCACAAACACATGCAAGATGTAGAAATGCATCTTAAAGGAACACTGGGGTCAGTTTTTATACACGATAAATGTACATGACACAAATGTAATCGCGCAGCTGGAAGTCTGACCAAAGTCTCCACCAGAAACCGGTTAGAGAAGGGAATGATCCGGACGATTCAAGGGATTATTCACTAACTGGAAAATTGTCATGAACGTACATTTTAGTCCACAATAGCTGAGCTGAAAGTGTATCCTACTTGTAACATTTTTTTTCAAATCGTACTATTTAGGCTTAAAATATTTGATTCCCAGACAATAGTCCACCACTTTACTACTCGGTGAATATTCACAGTAGGGTTAAAAGTAGGGTTGCCACCTTTTCTTCAAGCCAAACCTGAACACTCAAACATCTTGCAGCATTTTTTCTATGTAGCATATCCCCAATTTCCGCATGAAGCCCCATTGATGGGGCTTGTGCGACTGGGTCAGCATTCAGTTACACACATGTATTGTCTGTCAGCTGTATTTTGTTTTTGTGTTTCACGCTCAGCCTTCCTTATGCAAAAGAAAACAGGAGTCGGTCGTGGATTGCGCTGTCCTCTGCACTGCGGTACAAGAGGGGAGTATAGATTCTTATGAGTAATTATTTTTCTAAGTGATTTTGCAAATTCATTTCATACCAGTTTCTCAGAGTTTGCATTTCTTTTTAAGTACTTCTACCAGATGAGAATCACGAGCAACAAGCTTCACAAAGACTCATCCTGAGTTGAAATGTTGCCTGGTCCGTTTGGGTGGAATAAAGCTCTCTTAATCCTGAAGTTGGGTGGGCATCACTTGTTCATACATTTTACAGGGACTCACAGTCCCACATATTGCCAATGGGCAGCATCCTGATTTGTTTTTTATACTGACAGTTATAAGCATACACTGATAAAGACAGTGACAGACAGTCACAAACTCACCCGGAGAAACAAACACAGATACAAGTACATACAGGTATACACACAGACATTCATAGGTATACACTCACGCAGGTGCTTACAGATATACACTCACACAGGCACTCACTGGTATACATTCACCCAGATAAAGAGATTGTTAGAGGTGTATTCAGATACACACCTTCCTTTTCCAGCCCCCCATATCCCACTTTCCACAAACCCGAAATCTGCTCCTTTCCATCACATACACTAAATAAAACCACCTTCAGCCCCCAGTACTGATCTGTGCCACTTTCACCATTCCCATACCATCACCTTCCACCACCCAAATTGAAACCTTCCAGCAACCCCCATATCACAATCCAGCACCAACCCCCCCCCCAACCTGGGTTCAGCCCCTTCCACAACCCCCCCCCCCCATATAACCTGTATATGTACTGACAAGTAAGGCCATGTGATAATAAGTTAAGGGTCAGACCTGGGCCGGATCTGGTGAAATTGTGCTGCTGTATCAGTGGACCATCCATTTAGATCCTTTATTCTCTTAGCTTGAGCTACAATGTTTGTGACCACGAGTTACCATACCATCTAATTTTCATTTTTGCATTTGCCACATGGACTTTTCATTGTATAGTGAACCCAGAGCTCTGTGGTGAAGCTGCTGTAGAGAGAGAGAGAGAGAAAGAATGTGACCTGAGCTCACCTTGTCTCACCTCTCAGCAGACACACAGCTCCCAGCATAGTATATGGGGCAGCCAGGAATTCATTTGCACTTCTGGCAGTCTTGTTTCGTTGTAATTTACACTTACCTGTCCTCAGAACTCCCATTTAGCCAAAAGGAGTCCAGGGCAGCTTAATTGGGAAGTTTTATCTTTCAAGGAGCCAGTCCTGTTCAAAATTAGCCGTCACAGTTTCTCTGTTCCGCAATCCTTCCTCTACCCCCCTCCTGTCGCACAGCCTCTATCAGGTGCCCCTGCTCTATTGTCCCTACACAGTGCCCCTATCAGACCTGAAGATAACAATGCAATGGCACCAGCCTCTACTCGTCCTGTGTATTACACAGACAAGACGGGGAAATTACTTAGGCAGAAAGAACTGCAGGCAGTCCGGCCGGACCTCAGTCATGTGTCCAGGTGGGAGTGGTATGAAACCCAAACACATGATTACAAACCCATACTCTCCGGGTGAACACTGACAGGTGGCAACTGTAGTTAAAAGCTGCTGGAAGAGCGTTTCTGTTGCTGCTTTAGAGCTTTCCTGATCAGTGTTGTCATGTAAATTGAATACCAAAAATAAGATATTATAGCGCCTTTTATCGATCACGGTGAAGTCTGAGTCTGAGTCTGCTGTTCTCCCCCCTACTTGGAACCAGGTGCTTCTTTATCTCTGCCTTTTTGTTCCCTCCTCTGAGTCGCCTTCAAACTGCAGACAAACTCAGGCAAAATGGTTTAATTCAAGGGCCAGAGCACCTCTCCAGTAAGTGTCCTTGGGCAAGACACCTAACCGTACATACTCGCCTACCACACAATATCGTCTGTGGAGTCCAGTGTTGATGTCTCTACCCTTCGACCGTGGAGAAGCAAGTCAAAATACCATTCAGCACATCCCTCCAGCCTCCAATACAGGTCTTGACTTTTCGAGAAACGGGTTCAACCTAACCACCAGGTCGCTGATCTACTATCATGGTAAGGCAACCCGATCCCACTCAGAAGACGCCACCAGCGAGTGTTCTTGGGCAAGAGACCTAACGATATGGATGCTCCTACCTCACAAAATACTCGTACATGTCATAGATTATAATTTCTTGTGGAAACAGGATCCCCCTGAATCAGGCCGTATCATCCATATGTGGTATTCCAATGGTGTTTCAACCCCTTGTACGCTGATTTTGTAAAGCGCTGCGGAATATGTGGTGCTATATAAATAAAGGACAATAATAATCCTAACACTAAACGTAAACAAAGCACAAATACGTTCCCTAATCCCAACTCCAGCGTCCATTTTCCAATTCCCACAAGATTTTTAAGTGCAATAGATGGATTTTGAGTCAACCAAAATAATTTGTCCAAAATTTTAGCTATAGTTTATAATAGCACTGCCAAAAAAAGCAGAGAAAAACAAAGTACTTTTCTTGCCCTTTCGCTGAGATTTCTGTTTCCTAGTTGATATTGCGATATGTTTACATTCTGTTCCCCTTTTGGAAAACCGATGACCTATATGACATAAAACAGTGCAAGGTGCTAGTGTCGGCATTTTTATCCAGCTGTTGGGGTGTCGTCTATCCCAGGGGTTTATTCTTTGCATATTCTAGCCAGAATAAATGGGTAAAATGCTCATTTATCTATACAGAGATTGATGTGCCAGGTGACCTGTTGTGAGCTCTTCTACACAATCCTCTTACTTTGTGACTATCACCTTTTGATTTTTCTGTCGTTTTCCTTCTAGTTGTCCTGGAAAATGATGTAATCACCGATGACGACATGGCACCTTCACTGAAACGGCAACGAGTGGAAATCAGCTGCCAGGACCCGTCCATTAAGGTTCAGAGATAACTACCCATTTCTTTCCTTCGCACTAACCCTGATACTAATACAACTATAGTATAAAACACCATGTAAAACACCAGCAGTCAGACCAGGGACCGAAATCTCTGTGAAGTTTATGGGCAGTATGCTCTTCACAGCATATTCCTAGTAATAACATTGAACTTTGACATGCTGGCAAGTTCTGATCTATTGTAGTCTCAGACTGAAGAGTTAGCACTCGGGTCAGCAACCTAAGCCCTCCAGATGTTCTGGAACTACATATCCCATGAAGCTCAGACACTCATTAGTTTGGCAGAGCCTCATGGGAATTGCAGTTCCAAAACATTTGGGGACCTAGTATGTTGACCCTTGTGTTACATGATTAGTACCTAATTAACAAAATAATTAATGATTTAATATAGCTTACGGCCAGTCAGATTTTTCTTTTTAAATATTTTTTTTATTTACCTTTTTCCAGAGAACTTTCCATGAGGTTAAAGGTGGATAACCTTTCTGATTCTTACCTTCATAAACTCCCAAAAAAAATCTCTACGCAGTACTTACTCTTGCCACAAGATGGCAGACCTGTCATTTCCCTACAGCTATTTTCCCAAGATGTGTAGAAAAAAAGAAATGAATAAAACAAATTAGTACAAACCTAGTGATTAATACCATTTTCTGTACCTTTATTTTCCTTGTCAGCATCTCCTTAAAGAACGGAGGTAAATTATGAAGCGTCTTAATCTGATCGCTGGATAAGGGTCTAAATATTAGACATCTGGTTTATCGATGCTTGTGTGTTAATATCGCTCTAGTATTGCAGGAAGTGTAGTGACACGAAGAAATATAAATATACTTTATTCAGACCTGTAAAGCTTTCAAGGGCTCTGCTGTAAATATTAATGGAGGATGATGTGTTTGAGGTCATTTTGAGTGTAAAAATATATGTTGATACAGTAATGAAAAACTCTTTCAGGTCCGCATTCCAGGCTTTCTTTGAAAATTATGCACTTCTAGGCCACTTTGTTTGTGGTTACTGCCTGCCACTCAAAGCTTGAGCTAAGCTGGAGATCTAGAACAAAACAACAAAAGAAAAAAACCCCAGTAATAACAATAAGAAGAAAAATGCAGTTTCATTTAGTACAGTCAGATACTGTCAATGGCACTTTATATCCCAACATTTTAATTTATCAAAATTACGAAAATCTGCATTTTCTGAGTGTCACATATAAATATTTTTCTTTTTTATAGGATTGAATTATTTGGCATTGCTATATTGTGGTCATTTTTATAGAGCTCTGGTGTTACATACACAGCCTGCCTTGTCACCACTATTAGAAGTTGGAAAACGTTATTACCACAACCTGTATGTGTCTGGTACAGGGTGGTTTTGTTCTAAAGGGCCACTACCATCAAAAATGAAATGTCCTTATTGTGTTTATTCTATGTTGCTGATATCTTACATGTGCTTTGGTTTTCTCTTGTATGTTTAGTTAAGAAAATATTTTCTTCCATGTGTGTCACTGGGCGCATCCATTGTGTGATATTTTGTATCTTTCCATCACTTGCTCCTTACTGTGTGGCTTTGGTCATAGAATGGAGTGAATGGGTCAGTCACCGACTCACAGCATTGTATTGTGTGGGATGTATTCAAAGGCCAGGGGGTAGATTAGAAGCCTTTTAACCTCCCTGTTTTATCTCATTTAGCTGCCAGCTCTTATTTTTGGTAGTAGAGGCAGGACAATAGACCTCCTGCAGCTTTATCTAAACATTCCCTACTCCACCTCATTAACTTAAAAACTGTATATGATGAAGTTTAGCAGTAAAGTAAATCTTTTACACAGATTTTTGTAAATGTTGCATCATGCGAAAAATCCACGAAATGGAAACAGGTGACACAATCTAATTTTGATTTTCCTTTTTACATGCAATTACTTCAAAGAAAAAAACCCCATCATAATGCATTTTCTAAGGTGGTTTGTAATGTGGTTTTGTTTGTAATGCACAAGTAATCGAGTTACACCTTATATAAGCGGTAGTGTCCCTAACTATTTTTAACATGCCCTTATGATGCAGTTTACAATTAAATTGTGATTTTAGGAGAATTTTGCTTTGATTAATGGTGTGCCATTTTTATTTTGCTACAATTTTCATCTATTTGAACCAGTCCCTCTTCTAAACCGGATAATAACAGATTCAGTGGAGATATATATCCACACTCACACATATATAATTTGAGGAAAATATTTCCTGTGTTATTGGAGGCCTTAAGGTTAAACGGCTTGAAGGGACCCTAAGGGAAATTTGATGTATTTGAGAATATAATGAGAGTTTAAACACCTGACATAATGCAAGGCAATTATTACTATTATTCTTTTGTTACATTTGCAGTCATTTCTGTTTTCTATCAACCAAAGCATCTGCCTGCGGCTGGACAGCATAGAGTCTAAACTTCAGATGCTGGAAGCCACGTGCAAGTCCCTGGAAGAGAAACTTGACTTCCTCATGAGCAAGCATCCAAACCCTATTCAAGTACCGATGGTAGCTGGTTCTCCTCTTGGTGCCACCCAGACATGGAACAAAGTGCGATGGTAGGACTTACCACCATTTTTACAAAAAAATCTTTAAAGTGTTTGATTTAATTTACCACCTCAGCTTCGTTTATGCAAACTTCCTTACACGCAATCTCTTTCAAGAAGAAGGTCCTTCCATATCTTGGTAGTAAACATCTGAAACCTTTTGAACACTATTACTGGTTAATTTACTTATTTTTGAGCCGGTAGTAAAAAAAAAATCTGCTAGGGCTGACGAAGTTACCTTAATTAATTCAATTAATTTATTCACTGTGTGATTGTTCACTCCGTCATCTCATTCACTTTACGCTGAGGATGTGTCTTGGTGGCATGTTCTCGTAGCTCTTGGGTATGCAATGTTTGCCTTCAGAAGTTTTGGAACTACAATTCCCATGATGCTCAGCCAACCAAGTGCATTTCTGAGCATCATAGGATATAAGGACCAAAAATGTTTAGGGACCAAAGCTGCTGACCCCTGTTTGAGTCGAGGTGTTGTGCGGGTGTTTACACAAATTCAAACGGTGAGCTGCTTAATGCTGCATGCATTATAATTCCAATATGACCTGAAAATCAAGACAAAATAACGTTTTGTTTTTTTTTTGATAAATTTGAAATGTTGGCAATTAGTGTAGAAAGGAATAGGTTTGAGTATCTGCACGCCTGCTTTACCTGAGGCATCTCATACTCATGCACAAGAAAGGCCATGAAGGATCCCATGTTATTGCGGAATTTTCCATACATCTAGTTATGCAATCTCATAGATGTGGGAAAGTACACCAGTGGAAATGCGAGCAAAGAAGAAGCGCAACAGGTAAGTAACGTATTACTCGAACTGGCATGTTACCTGACTGGATTGCAAGAACCATGGGGATTATTCACTAAGCATCAGGGTTGCAAATAACTGCTAAAAAAAATAGCTGTTATTGCACAGCAGAGCGCTATTGGCACTTCTCAAAACTATAAACTGAACAGCAAACCATTTACTGTAAAGCATATGCTGTGATTCAGGAGCTTTATAGAAATATCAAATGTAGAGGAGACATAAATAGAATATCCCCAGGCGAAACTTATAGCAGTAACATTCTCTTCCATTGCACATGAGGACACAGAGACGTGGACAGAGCTCTTCATCATTATTGATATATATATATATATATTATATATATATATTATATATACACACATACATACATACATACACATACACACACACAGGTTGCACTCAACCTTAACTAAGCATTCAGTGCAGGTGCGTCTCAAAAATAAAATACAAAACCCCGGAGAGAGCACTCCAGACAAACACATTCAAAAACCTGCAACAACAGCTCCATACATGGGTACATAATACCAGCTTTTACCACATGGTGAGAATTTCTTAACTCTGAGCTTTGTTGAATAAAATGGTGGAAATTTGGTTCGCAATGAACGGCCGTGAATTGCTTAAGCCTGCCAACAGCGTCAATGTAATCCACCCTCTGGCAGGTCCTACTCTGCAAACCTAATGACTGCCCATCATGGGGTAAACTCACTTACTGAGGAACAAGTCCCCTTCATGGAGCTCCCGCAGATCAAGGTTAAATAGTACCTGGAGGAGGAGTACCTGTGGCAGGGAGGGGAAATTCATATGAAGTTCCAGGAAATTCATATGAAAAACACATGGGGAGGGGTTGCACTCAACCTTAACTAAGCATTCAGTGCGGGTTCGTCTCAAAAATAAAAAAAATATATATATATATATATATCTTCTACTTTCTGTGGATGACATAAGCTGTGAGTGGATTCAATGTGACCATTTGTGATAAACATAGTAACTAGTACATCAGTGTGACCCCTGATGTCCAATGCTACAGTTTTTCACCTCCTTTGATTCCTGAACTAAATCTGCATGTAAGATGAAATCAGATTTTAAGGCAGGACACGGAGGCTTCGTATTTGCTGTTCTCTCTTAACTGCCCCAACAGCAGCGAAGAAACTTTTAATGAAAAATAACAGAAAACAAAGTCCTCCCTTCCCCAATGTGAGGAGGGGGACCTAGCTCCCCAGATCCTCCCCATCCAGTCCATAAACCACTCCCCGGAAGCAGCCCCTCCTCTTTCTTCGCTGCTCCCGGCCGTAGCAGACAGATAAGTATATCTCTCCTGTATTTATCTACTCTTCTATCTCCTTTTACTCACAGAGCTTCCCGACCCGGTCTAAACCGCGGCGGTTCGCTCACTCGCCCGTTCCTGGCGTCGGCAGTGTTAGCCGGCGCCGGGTTCGGGCTTCTCCCTATCACTATAAACTTTATTTTCTCGCGCTGCTCGCTGTCTCCCTGCATTACGCGCACGAGCTCCACACGCGGTTCTATCCACGCCTCCTCAAGCTCCGCTGTATCGCGGGAGGTAGCGGCCGCCATCTTGGGGTCCCTCTTACACAGCGCGGCACACGCACGCACTCACCGCTCAGCTCAGCTCTGCAGACTGATCACTTTCCCCTTAAAAGCCATGTCTCTCTCAAAACCTGGCCACGCTGATGCTCCCTCCTCGGAGGACATACCAGCCTCAGACCCCAGATCTGAACGGAGCTCACTCACTTCAGAACAATATGCCCGCAAGAGACACAAAAAATCTAAAAGACTCTCTGCCGAGTCCACATTCGCCCGCATGGAGGCTTCCCTGCAGGCATCCGTCTCCCAGGCAGTGGCTGCAGCAGTCTCTTTCCTCTCTGATTCGTAGCACAAATCTCTTACGGAGGCCATCTCCTCCACCCTTCCCCCCCATTCATGTTGATCTGGCTCCAGAGGTCCCTGATGTCCCTACAGGGGACCCTAATATGGTCTTCAGCCCCGCACCCTGTGCACCTGAGATCGGACTTCCCACCAGTAGTCCAGCTGCAAGCAGCAGCAGCAGAGGGGCTGGCACCCCCAGATCACTGCCTAAACCAGCCACCACGGCACTTGTGCCAAGAAAGCGCACCCTACCCCAAGGGGCTCGGGTTAAGAATACCAAAAAAGTCTGCTGTGCTAAACCCACAGTCACCCTCACTGACTACTCAGACTCAGATCAGGGCGAAGCAGATCCAGGGATGGCTGAGGGAGAAGTCCTCGAACTCCACGCTCCGGAGGACTCAGATTTGCTGGATGCGGACGCACCCACTTGCCAGCCCCGATCTCGGGGTACGGTGGTGTACGATCCACAGGGCAATCCCCTCTTCGAGCCTGAGGATATTGCTCGCCCTAATTCCACGATCTGGTATGCGTCTCCACACGTGGAGCAATGGGTCGACTCGCACATCAGGCGCCCTATGACCAAGGAGGACAGGGCCAAAATGAAATTAGAGTGTCCTCGCCCGGTTACTGCCGGCAAATCATGTCTGACTCCCAACGTGGACGTCAGCTTCCAAAAAATAGTGTCTAAACGTGACTGGAACCCCAAAAGAGGCATTGAATTTGCCATTAAAGGCTGCCAGGACCGTCTCCTGGACACGGCCAGCCCCCTGATAAAGCTCTTCCAACTGGCAGAGGAGGCCAAGACCGCTGGATCACTGATGGACCCTTACGAGGTCATGGAATGGGTCCAACCGTCGCTATGCTTGCTTGGCAACGCCAATGCAGCTCTCTCAAGCGAGAGACGCAAGAGCATACTGCTCAATATTGACACCGAGATGCTGCACCTAGCCACCAATGACCTAGGTGCCTCCGCACAGGGCTTCCTCTTCGGGAAACCCTTTCTTAAGGACATGGGTGAATACACTCAAGCATTTAACTCCATTGACAAGTCAGAGGCATCTCTAAAACGCATATTCTCACCTAACCGCGTTTTTGGCAGGGCCGGCAGGTTCAGGGGTCGCCCTGTCGGCCGAGCGGGCGCTAATTATTCCCGCATCGCTAGAGGCTCCGCTTCCAACACTCAGCCCACCGTTGGTTCCAGTGGCTTCCGTGGTTCCGGCTCTTTCTACCCATCGAGGTCACGAGCTTGGCGAGCCCGCGGATACAGAGGCGGCAGAGGTGGTCCTCCCGTTCCTCAAGGACAAGGTAAGACCAATTTATATTATCCCTTCGTCCCTAGTTGCCGTGGGCGGCCGCCTCACTCAATTCCTCACAAGGTGGGCTTCCCTCACATCGGACCCGTGGGTCCTCTCCACCGTGATGGGTTACCAGATAGAACTCTGCGGTACCCCCACCCAGGCCCATTTCCCCCACCCTCCTCGGTTCGCAGATGCCCTTCGGACACTCATTCATTCCGAGGTGGCGGACCTCAACCGCAAAAGGGCCATAGAACCCGCTTTACCCCATCCATCGGGTTTCATCAGCTCCCTTTTCCTGGTGTCAAAGAAAGGCGGGGGGTTCCGTCCGGTGATCAACCTCCGGTCCCTCAACAATTGGGTCCTTTACCACCATTTCAAAATGGAGGGCATCCCCACGTTAAAAGACATGCTCCTTCTGGGAGATTGGATGGTCAAACTCGACCTCAAAGATGCCTACCTCTCAGTCCCCGTGATGGAATCCCAACGGGACCTCCTACAATTCCTTTGGAACGGCAAGTTATTCAGATTCACCTGCCTCCCCTTCGGACTGTCGTCCGCCCCGCGGTGCTTCACCAAGCTACTCAGACCCGTGGTTTCTTCCCTCCGCGCTCGGGGAGTCCGATTGGTGATCTACCTGGACGACGTTCTTCTCATGTCCCAGTCACCTCACACCCTTCGGACCCATCTACACGACACTATTTCTCTATTCCAGGAACTGGGGTTTCTTCTCAATCCAGAGAAATCGAATCTCACTCCCACTCGCTCGATAGAATTTCTGGGCTTCGTGGTGGACTCCGACCTCATGAACCTCAGCCTTCCACTGTCAAAGATCTCCTCGATCAGGAAAGAAGCAAGGATACTGCTCAGGAAGAAGACCTTCCCCCTCCGCTCCTTGGCCCGTACGGTAGGTCTCCTAGCGGCAGCCCGCATGGCGGTTCACCCGGGTCCACTACACTACAGGGCCCTCCAACGATTGAAGGCCCGTTCACTCCGGGCGGGCCCCGACTATACGGACCACGTGATGCTGACGGAGGACGCCAGATCGGATCTACTATGGTGGATCGACAACATAGTCACCTGGAACGGTCGTTCCCTGGTACCTCCTCCTCCCACGATGACCATCGATTCGGACGCCAGCAGACTGGGCTGGGGTGCGAGATGCGCTCCCAGGAGACAGGCGGTCGCTGGTCCCCCCTGGAACAGTTATGGCACATCAATTGCCTAGAACTCCTGGCGGGATTATTCGCGCTCCGTTGCTTTACACGGCGATCCCCTCCGGACTTGGTCGTACTTCGAATGGACAACATACCTGCGGTCCGCTACATCAACGGCCTGGGAGGCCCTCGCTCAGCAGACCTGTCAGCCATGGCTCTGTGACTCTGGGACTTCTGCCTTCCCCTCGGGATTTCGGTCCACGCCCAGTTCATCCCCGGTCTGACAAACGAAGTGGCCGATTGGAACTCCAGGCACTTTATGGACTCGGGAGACTGGCGACTGTCACGGCACAGTTTCTCTGCGCTATCCGCGCTTTGGGGGCCTTTCCAGATCGACTTGTTCGCCTCCAGGCTCTACACAGCTGCCAGACTTCTTCAGCTGGAGACCGGATCCGGACGCCATGGCCACGGATGCGTTTCTCCAGGATTGGTCCAAGGGCCCCCACTACGCCTTCCCACCGTTCGTCCTCATTGCTCGCACTCTGTCACAGATCCGAGCTCAGGAGGCCTCAGTGGTCCTGATATTGCCGTTTTGGAAGTCCCAACCGTGGTTCCCAACACTCCTGAGCATGGCAATAGATGCCCCGAGACTCCTCCCTCCCTCCCCGGACCTTCTACTGGACCACGAGGAGCAACCCCATCCCCTGATGACCTCCCACCGTCTTCAACTCCTGGCGTGGTGGCTCTCTGGCACCCCCCTACAGGCTCACGCCTTTCGGAACGCACTACAGACCTCTTGCTCCAATCCTGGCCCGGGTACCCGACTCTCCTACAAGTCTGCCTGGGATGGGTGGGCTGGCTGGTGTCTGGAACGGGATAGAGATCCCTTTTCGGCCCCTGTGACAGCTCTCCTGGATTTCCTCACCCACGCCTTCGACTCCGGTAAGGCTTATCGCACCGTGAATGTCCTTCGTTCGGCCATCTCGGCTGGCCATTCTGGATTTTCAGGAGTCGCCGCGGGCTCCCATCCTTTGGTCTGTCGCCTCTTACGAGGCATGCGCTTCTCCCACCCTCCGGCTCCCAGATATTCCTGTACATGGGACGTGTCCCGGGTCCTCTCCTTCCTGGATCGCTGGCCTGAGAATGCAGCTCTCTCACTGCAGGCCCTCTCGGCCAAACTCCTTATGCTTTTCTGTTTAGTGGCCTGCAAATGTGTCGGAGATGTTAGGGCGCTGGATTTCGGTGCCCGTTCTTATGTCCCCGAAGGTGTACGCTTTGATATTTCACGTCGCACCAAGACATCCCTTACTTCGGTACTCTTCCCGTCTTTTCGGGTCTCTCCCCGTCTCTGTCCGGTTTCGTGTCTCCGGGAGTACGAATCTCGTACTAACTCCATTAGGGTTCTCCCGGTTTCACCTCTTTTTATATCTTTTCGATCTCCTCATAAACCGGTCTCCTCTCCCACTTTGGCTCGTTGGATGCGATGGCTGATGGCGCAGGCCGGGGTGGATGTGTCAGCTTTCGGGGCCCATTCTGTCCGCAGTGCCTCCGCCTCTAAGGCGGCTTCGATGGGTCTATGGACTGGATGGGGAGGATCTGGGGAGCTAGGTCCCCCTCCCCACGTTGGGGAAGGGAGGACTTTGTTTTCTGTTATTTTTCAATAAAAGTTTCTTCGCTGCTGTTGGGGCAGTTAAGAGAGAACAGCAAATACTCGTCTCCGTGTCCTTATTAAAATCTAAACTTTCCGTTATGGAATAGGAAAATTTTGTGATTTTTGCCATTATTATTGGAAAAATAATTTAAAAAAAGATCTGGAAGCTGAGCAGTATTTAATGAACAAAACCATGTAGGTATTTATTTAAAGAAATCATTTTTAGACTCTCAGTTTCTGGGATGTCAGCTCCTGTGATGCTCTATGAAGCAGCTCATCCTGGGATCCGTGTTAAGAAGAACATGGAGGGGGTTACATGTGATCATTATATCTGCAAACACATCCAGGACCCCCAGAACATATTCACTGCTCCTTTATTACCTCCACAATGGCCGATCTCGGGCGACATGCCCCCGGGATCTGCACAGACTGAGACTCACACAGTGGGTATATTGTGTTTAAATGGATCTTATATCCCCCAAATAAATGATATGATCCCCATTTATATAATGCAGAATCTCATGTCCAGAAACACTTTCTAAATCAATGCTGGAGTGAAAATGTGTCATTTATAAAGCCCTCTTTTCCTTCTATATCCCTCACTCACCTGTTGGGCAGATCCCGGGTACAGAGGGCTGATCACCTCGATCTGGTAACACGTGAAGGGACCATAGGCACAAACTATGACAGAGAGAAGGAAAGAGACTCTTTTTATCCAAAAACCCAGATATAAAGATTGTAAAAAAATTCTTTCAGTAAATCCCTGTCCCTCCCGTGCTCCTGGTGAATCGATTACTCCCAGATACATGAATAAGGAGGAGGACACTTACTGCTTCCAGAGCTCAGAGATGAAGTTTCTCCATCCGCTCCAGGTGATGGCGCTTTATAAAGAACTCGCTGGACACTGCAGGGAACAGAAAACACATTTCCTTCAAAAGAATTTCATATTATCAGCCTTAGTTATCGAGACCGCAAGGTGGCAAATTCCCAATACCGAGCAACACCAAGCTTACCAGACAGATTTCCGGCGGCCTTCACAACGCAGGAACCCCTGATGTTTTACCGTTCCTGGGAGACCTGAGATAGAAGAGCTACAAGAGTTAGCTTGGGGGTTCACCTGAATGATTTACATGAAAGACAATCTAATGTGATAACAGAATAATAAGAAAAAAAACACATATTAATAATCGAGGAATAAAGGCTGGCAAGATGACATATTGGGATCAGAGTGGAAGATGCCGTGGAGTAGAAGATCTGTGTCTTTACCATCATCAAACTGGACGCTGCGTCATCCGGCTCAGTGAGCCAATCCTGAAACAACGACCGTGGAAGGATCTGGTGGAATCCATGCTTCATGAGATGATCCATGCGAACATGCTGGCTACCATTGCACCTTGGCGGCGACCTCACAATGTGGAGTGCGGAGGGAAATTCATGAAGGTCAAAGAGCCTGAAAACTATGTCCAAAAAAGAAAAAGAGAAGAGGACCATGAACAGAACGGGCAACCTTCGAAGAAGCCCTGTACAACCTAAAAATCCACCAGTGCCTCGGCCAGGGCCACCTCTTATGGACAGCAGGTATGGTATCATGTTACAGGGTCTGTCATTTCAACCACCAATGAAATGGGACAATAACATGGGGACAATGTAAGCAGAAAGCAATGAGGTGCGGGATAATAAGGTGCACTTTCTCGGCACCTTATTATCCAGCACCTCCCGGCTTTCTGCTTACATTGTCCCATTTCATTGGTCTGAGGTTGCCCGCTCTGTTCATTGTCCTCTTCTTTTTTGGACATAGTTTTCAGGCTCTTTGACCTTCATGAATTCCCCTCCGCACTCCACATTGTGATGTCGCCGCCAAGGTACATTGGTAGCCAGCGCTCTGTTGGTTGCACGCCTAATGATTTTGCCGTAGGTGCCGTTACATTGCCACCAGTGCTGTTTCAGCGCTCGCATTTCTGCGAAGAATTGGTGCTTCTCGTAATGTTGGCTCCAGAGACCAATGCGATCCGTGTAACGATGACCGACAGTTCCATGGGCATCCTCGTCTTCTTTTTTGGTGACTTACATGTACGCATGGATCATCTCATGAAGCATTGATTCCACCAGATCCTTCCACGGTCGTTGTTTCTGGATTGGCTCAATGAGCCGGATGACGCAGCGTCCAGTTTGATGATGGTAAAGACGAACTCCGGCTGCTCTTATCGTCTTGCTCCAATCGACCTCCACGTTTGATAAGCGTCCTTTAAAGACCATGAGGTTGAACTGACGAAGCAAGCAGTGAATGTTGGGATTCAGATCGATTGATTCCCAGATTGTGTCGACCACGGACAACCCCAGTCGTTCTGGTGAAACGGACGACAGCTCACATCTCACGTGACATGTCAGAATCCATATTGGCTTCTTCAGTATAGCACATGAGAAAAAGGTTGCAGACCCTGACCATGAACCTGATACATTCCGGGAACCTTGTGATATTCTACTTAACATACTGTGATATCAAGCACCAAAGGGCTAGAACCTTTTTTTTGTATTGCTTTATTAGCTTAGTTGTATCTAAAACACATTGTCTCGTTTCTATATTATTATTAGTAGGTGTACTAACCTGCGTCCTCCTCACGTAACCGTCTCGTTGCATTCTTAGCATGGCTTTTATGGGGCTTGCTCCAAAGGAATGATCACTTGTTTAATATTTGCAACAATAAACTCCTGTGAGGACCAGGAATCCTCCGATATTACTGGATACATCTGTCTCCCTTTTTGTAGGCCAAGTGAATTGATGTGAATAACGTCAAAGGGACGTGAAAGCACTGCTGCCGAAGCACGTGTCTTCTGTGGTATGGCCTGGGACAGAGTAAATAGAAGGGGGGGGGGTGTCACTACTTGCTAGGTACCAATGAGGCATTGGAGGACCCCAGAGCCCAGACTAGGTTTGATAGATTTGACTAGATTTATAAGGGACAGCAAAGCCATAACCCCAACCCCCTGACCATATGAAGAAATGTGCTATTATAGAGACACGTCATGAGTGGATATTGTAATAATTTTTTGGTTTCACGTTGATTTGTATTCTGATGAGTGTATGTGAACGTGGCGCTGTGATAATGGAGTTTTTAAGTAAATTCCATGTAAATTCTGTTTGTGGCTGAAATGCAGACTGGATCCTGCAGTCACTGAGCAGCAAATCATATCACCTGTGCTGAGCTTCACATACCCTGCAAACCTGGCCTTCTTGAGAATGACTGCCTAAGGGCCCATTGCAAGCACATGGTACCCTGTGTGGGTGCAGGGTCACCGTTTGTGAAATTACATAGGTTTTAAGTCATACAGAATCACACAAATAAAATAATAGTTTTGATTTCAAACCCTTCGGTCAGACCGTCCACAGCTCATACAAGCCTTTTTTTCCCCCTGTAGACATCGCTTCCCGTAAAGAGCATTTGTTTTCAGAGTTTATGTATAACAATAGCCTTTTCCATAGAGAGATGATACATACTACGAGGTGTCCTGGTTCTGAATGTACGTCCTGTTGTTCTAGCGCTCTTGCGAGGGCGCCTCATTGTACTGTCAGCTGTTCTTTGTGTTTTGATGTAAATATCAGATGCTTCTCTTCTTGCCAAGTTCAGCCCTTCCAGGCTCTTGGTAAGTTGAAACGTTCGATACGTTGTATCCGGGTCACAGATGTGCAATTATTTTCCCATCTCCATTCTAATCTAAGACCACATGCTTCACGCTCACACATCCTTAAACGTTCACTTCTGACATCCTTAGGAAATTCTTGTACCTCATGTGCGTAAATGGGCACATGGCATGCAATGTCTCGGAACGCATTGGGATGGGTAGTGCGGACACCCCAAAAATTTCCCACGTTCTGCCAGTCTGGAGGGGGGGGGGATCCGCTGCATGGGTCATGATGTTCTGTAATGTTTGTGGGTGAAAGCGGCTCTCATCACTGTATTTGTAGACTTTTTTTTGTGCAAAAATATATATTTTTTCAATTATTAAAAGGACTGTTGGAAATGTGCAGCTGACTTACTGGATTGTGTTGAATGTTCTGTAAATTCGTGCTTGGCTAAAACAGCCCATGTCCTTGGGATTTTAGGCTACGGGGTGTGGGAAAACTGCTTCTATCTGTGTCTTCTGTTAAAGGGACATTCTTGTGGGTTTTGGACTTTTTCTAAATCAAGTCATCGAGTTAGATCATTGTTGAAAATTAAGAAAATGCTTTATTTTCTAACTTTTAGCACGTTATTTAAATTTCCTTGGAATGTATTTAAAGGGACATTGTGACCATCAAATGGATTTTAAATGGTCATGGGTGAATGAGTATAGTCACCTCCTTTTATCATGGTGTCATGTCAGGATTCTGTTCAACCAGAAAGCTGTCAGCCAACCTGTGCTCATCTGCTTTTCTGGATTTAGGTTGGAGGTATACATCTATGTGCATACCTGCATTCCCTTCCAACTATTGGCTGTCATTGTGATCACATTGAGAGGCATCAGATTGGCTCGACACTCAAGTGAGCGTCCAGCCCTGTGCCAGCACAGTTACAGACTCTGCTTCAAGGATGTAGCAGCCGCTGTCTGTTCAGAGAGATCTTTAATGAACGTGAGTAAACGAAAAATAATGGCGCATTCATGATGTGGAGGGTTTTAATAGTTAACCTTCCTATCGGCTCCCCCCCCCCCCCACACCACCACTTATTTTTACCCTAGCACAGGGTTAAGCAGCCTGGGTCCTTCTGTTGCTATAGAGCTACATCTCCCATGATGCTCAGCTCATATTAGGTTGGTTGAGCCTCAAGAGAGGTGTACTTCCAAAACCTCTGGAAGGCCAAACTGGCTGAACCTTGCTTTAGCGTGTCCTTTTTAAGAGCTACAGATTGTTTTGCTTTGATCCTTAATACTGTACATGTGTATTTGTAGAGTAAAAGCAAGTCAAAGTAAGTATGCAGGCTGATATGTGTCACAATGTAATGGAATATCCATGCAGCTAGGAGCTTTGTTCTATCCACAAAAAAAAGTATTCTATTTATATGCGGTGGATATGGCGTGCTCACACATGCATGTTCTCCGGTCCATTAAATCGCTTGGCCCCATATAAACACCCTGTTTTCAGTGCCATTCACATGTACCCTCGTGCAAACGAATGGCCGGCTGCATCCTCGTTACAAAGCGCTGGATGGATGCGGATAGGTTGATGTGGAACAGCTCACAAGCTGTTTTTGAAGTTTTATAAGTTCGTGGCTAAGCCGTGCCAGAAAGCTCAACTTTTATGAGCGAGTAATACATTGCTGCAGGATTTTGCTGGGAAATAGATGAAATAATGGATTTTCATTGAGCTGTTATTCACAGAATGGATGGTTTTATGATTTTGTCATTTTTTTTTTCAAGGAATGCTGTGCGCATCGTTCAACAAAACTTTCTCCTCAATTTTAGCCATTATTTTACGCATTGACTGGAGGCTCATGTCTTGCTCGTATATTGATTTTTGCTAGTACAGACTGACTTCTCTAGGTGTGCTTTACCCTCTGGCGTGGTTACAAAATAATTTCCTTCATCATTTGTTTGAGGGCTGGTTTTGTAGTGTTGGTATTGTACTGAAACCTACTGGTGATACAGCAAAGTTTGCATAAAATACCATATGCTTCAAGCTCTTCACCATCACACATGTACATTTTTATCTACTCGAGTGTGTAAAGCCCATCAGTTTCAGTGGAGACAAAGAGGTTTGCACTCTAGGTATGTCCCGATCCCTATTTTCAACCCCAGGTCTGATCCTTGTAGTGCAGTATTGGGGATCAGCCAATATGAAATCCCGATCCGATACTGCACGACCCACAGCCAGAACGGCACCTCCCTCATGAAAGGGAATCCGAGACCTCAGCATTCACTTTCGGTGTCTTCCCTGCCTGCTTCCGGGTCATGGAGCAGCCTGGGAGGGAAAGCAGAGGCCCATGGACTCCAGCTGAAAGGTTCACATGGTCTTTCCTGCCTTCCCCATGAGCCACAAGCAGGTAGGAATGAAGCCACGAATCAGTGCCGAAGTTGGGTGGCTGAGTGTCTCGCTGCTCGGCATTTCTCTCGGAGGTCTGATTGGCTCGATCCCATAGAAATGCAGAAATCTTCTTTTAAGCACACTCTTCTTTTAAATAAGAAAATTTACTTAAAGTAGGAAATAAATAAATAATGGGTATTTGGAAAATGCTTATTTAGACATGCAGGGATGATTTGGGGAGTGATCAGAAAAACCTGGAATCACCCTTTATGGGAGGAGCAACAAAAACTTTGTAGCATTGTGGCAAAATAATGTAACATGTTACAAACCAAGGTTTACATGGTCTCCATCAGAATCCTGCAAAGTCCCTCTCATGGGCACAAAATCACATACACTGTATATCCAATCTGGTGTTCTGTGAGTTTGCGCTTAAGCACTTGTATATCTTGATATTTCATGCTATTTTGTATTCGTTCCTTTGCACCCTTGAGAGGATCTGTCACGCGACTCTCTCGAGACACGACTGCATGTACATTTTGAAGTAACCCTGTATGATCCCATTTTACGACATTATAACATCACAGGGTGCTTTTTGTTTGCTCTCTATATTTATGCTTCTTATAGTACCATTACAATCATGTTTCTATAAACTCTCAAAGCAAAAGAAAATAAAAACAACCTCAACCACGGTCACATGTAATGAAAAATGCATTATAATTTTACATTATATTTTCTGGCAAAAATGCAGATTTGAGCAGCATCCATATGGACTTTCCTCTAACTTCTCTTCCTTCAAACGCTCCCTTAAAACATTCCTATTTAGGGAAGCCTACCACCCAACTCACTGACGCAACCATCAATCACTCTCCCCTTACAGTCCTCTCCTCCTGTTTCCAACCCCAACCCTCCCAGATTGTGAGTTCCTACGGGAATAGGGCCCTCATCTCCTCCTGTACTGTTTGTCAAATGTTGTTCAATGTATTGTAACCCTGTCTATACTGTGCTTATTGTACAGCGCTGCGGAATATGCTGGCGCTTTATAAATAAAGAATAATAATAATAATAAAAAAAAGAGAATGGTGTCCTGGTAAACTCAGCTTTTTATATTTTTGTTCGGGACAGATTCCTTTTTTTCGTCTGTGGTAATATTTGCATTTAACCACTACTTTTCGATGTGTCTGGTCATCTGGTTGGCATCCGAGACATTAAATCCCCCCTTATCTACACACCTTGTCATGGATTTTAGACTAGGATTTATTTATTCTTTAAAGCTTGTCCCTGGACACCGGTGACCTTGATCGTACCTCGCCTTTAGTCATTTTTACAAAGCTTAGAAGTATTGAATTTACAGCCAGGGCACTTGTGTAAGCGTGCGGTGACGGCTACATGGCGTGTTGGCATGCACGATGCAGCAGAACAGCGAAACACTGGAGAAATATAGCGTGCATGGATGTGTTGTTATGACGGCATCACCAACGAGGCCTGTTTTTTGTTATACTGCCATGTTTTAGGAATACAATTGTAGCAAGTATTTTTTTTGTATCCCGTTCTCGCAACCTCATATGAGCCCCCTCCCCGGCACGTACAGCTGGATGGAGTCTGGGAGCCTCAATGTACATTAGTGCTGGTAATTGACTGGTCCTCTTGCTCACCTCTCCATATGTTACACGCTGGCTTATACATTGCCGATAATCAGCTTCCAATTTGTGATGTCAGTTTATTTTGAGTTTCCAGTCTCTAAATAGAAACTTTTATTGGTCTGGAACAGACATGCTTGACGTTAAGTAATGTTGCAACATTAAAAGGAGACTCCAGAATAGAATGCACATTTTGTTTATTTCTACAAGAATTTTGTAATCCTTATGTGAAATTACCTGTGCAATTATTGTAGGGTTTCTTTTCCCCCTTTCCCTTTTGGTCGGTCCATTTCTTCCTTTGTTGGGATACTGAAACCCGACTCCCTGTCCCCTTCCCACTCCCTGTTGTGTCCACTGCTCGCTGTCCATTTAGGTAATGAAGAAACATAGAAACATTGAGGACCAAAAGTCACTGAAGCCAAACAGCATTAAAGGGACAGACTACACAGCTCTCAGTCCCTGCTCCGTCTCCCCCTCTGAGGGTGGCCCAGAGGGCTGATTCAGCCATCCAAATGCAGGGGCTTAGCCTTGCTCACACCCTCAGGTCAGATTTCAGGGCTTTGAGACCTTTGGTAACCAGCGTTATCCAATGGCTTTCCTGCACTGAGAGCCCCTGGCGAGTCTGACTTCTTCTGTGGTCACATGGCACGCCGAACTGGAAGCGTGCCATATCCTGCAGAGATCAGAGGGAGGACCAATGCTGGTTTCAGGGGAGTTTATAAAGGGAACTAAAGGGTTAAAACAGGAGCGGGGGAGTGCAGATGGAGTCAGGAGAGGTTTATATTTATCCTCTGCTTCTGTACATTAATGACATAAGCCAAGGAGGCAGGAGGAGTGTGGACGTCCTGATTGGCTGCTTCTGTCTGTATCAAGTGGAGTAGGGTGCTAAGGCTCTGATAGGTTGTGCTGCAGGGCTCAGTCTTCACTCCGTATCGTTGAGGAAACCTGTGCAACTTCAAGCTCTACTATGTTTGTACGAATCAGGCCCGACTGCATCAGTTAGAGACACAGTCACAAGAAGCAAGAAGGCCCTCTCCATGTCAGTTTGCAGGAGGAGAGAATATTTTTGGAAGTGGCATCAGAAGTTGGATCTTATTATATGTTTCCAAGCTGAACATGACACTTCATTGGCTAACGTCCGGACGTGTCCCGAAACACCGAGACTAAAGCAATAGTGTAATTTCGTAATCCATTAAACTTGGTTTTGTAACCCGTATGAACAGTTACAGTTTCTATTATTTTTTTATGGAATTAGTATTTTTATTGGAGTTACTTGTCTACGAGAGGCCTATAAACCTCTAAATATCCCCTCAATTATTGTCATCATCAGTTTCTGTTATATGTATTTTTTTGAGACTTTCCTGAGTTGATCCTTTGTTGTGAAATGTTGGCATCTTTTCTCGCAGAGAGCTTGAGCCTAAGTGTTAGAGACGATTTATCTGGCAGGAGTGACGGGCGATAAAACCGCAGGGGGAAAATGTGTTTTACTTAAAGATGCTTTCAGCCCTAACAAAGCGAGGCGAGAAGAAGCGGGTAAAGTGCAGGCAGTTATATTCCACAGGCCATCTTCTGAAGCCAGAATCAGCTGGGCGCGAGCCAGCAGCACAGTTCAGTTTTTAATTTTAGATTTTCACATTCCCATCAGACATCGGAAAGGGCCTGACCACGATAGTGTGGTGATTCACCTTTGCTGGAGGATTGCGAGTTTTCTTTGAGATTAGAGGTGTTGATAGGACATGGCAAGGTACGTCACATACGTACTTTATTGGATTCAGCAAACACTGCACACCTCTGGCATGTAACAATGTGTTTTATTAAGTTACACCGTGCGCTGTCCAGGTAAAGACATGGTGACTTTTTTTACTTTCTGTAGAGTCTTTTTTTCAGAGGAACCTACACAACATGTTAGCAACACTTCGCAAAAATATTCAATATATTAAGTGCTGGTATCTTTCACCAGACACTTTCCTGCTTATTTCCATAAAACCTGACTCTCATCACTTTTGGTACAGTTGTTGTTTTCACCTCTTTCTCTGTCATTCCCTTCATCCCTGTTCTTTCCCCACTCATTGTTCACCTTTCTTCTCCTTCCTTAATCTTCACTTATCCTTGCTTCAGCTTCATGTTTGCTTCTTTTCCCTTCACTTCACTTCTCCTTCCCCTTCACTTCTCCTTGCTTATCCTATCTTTGCCTCCCTTCCCCTTCACTTCTCTTTCCCCTTCACTTCTCCTTGCTTATCCTTTCTTTGCCCCCTTCTCTTTCACTTCTCTTTCCTAAATTTCTCCTTGCTTATCCTTTCTTTGCCTTCCTTCCCTTTCACTTCTTTTCTTTCCCCTTCACTTCTCCTCTTTCCCCTTCACTTATCATTTCTTTCCCCTCATGAGTTGCATAACCATGTGAAACAGCAGCACCTCTTTTTAACAGTACAATAAACCTAACTGGATTCTCATCTTGCTGCATATTATCTCTGTCCCTTACTCCCTTTTGCCTAATTCATCTAGGCTCATTTGTCTCTTTTTTTGCTCTTCTGGTCAAATCTCTCCAGTAAAAATTAATATGCAAAGGAGAGGAAAGCTGAAAAAGGGAAAAATAAATAAAATTTCCCGCATCATCTTTTCACTGCAGATTTCAGGGTCTTCATCATCTTCAGGGTGCCTAAATTATCCCGGGAAGTGGCTGTAAACCCAGCCAGTTCCAATCTTCTTGCATCCTGTCACTGAATCTCCACGTATGGCGTCTCACTTGTGAGTAGTTAGTAATTTACCCATTTTGTCCATCTAATTGGTGAACCTGGTTAGTTGTCTTTAAGTGAATGCTCTCGGATGAATAAGCAATACTGACATTCACTGGGATTATGTTTCGTTGCTCTTCTCATCATTCCCTCTTGGAATCTGTTCATACTATGGAGTAAGACGTCTTTTGCATCTTTTTAAAATTCCGTGGAGTCCCATCGCGTGTGCAGGAGTTCCCTTTTTAGGTGTAGTCTGTCCCGCTGTGAATCCAGGGGTTCTGATGTGATTTACTGTATCGCACGGTGTACACAGACAGGCTTTATAGCTCGTCATCTGACGAACAACTGTCAAAATGTTTACCCATCCATAGGACTTGTGGGATTTGTAGTTCTACACCAGCCGTGGAATCTACCTTTTGACCACACTCTCTAAAAATCGTTGCTTGATTGCTTGCGGCGCTGAAAGGGTGCGGCGTCCTGATGTGAGCCAGGCAGGTTTGTATTTCCACGCCTGCGCTAAGCCCACCCTTGGAAGCGCAGAATGCTGGTGGATTTCTTCCAGGCTTTTGCTTCCCAGGTTCAGGAAAAAATATTAAATGTGTATTGTTATTCCAAATCGTTCCACATCCAACCTGCCGTCCTTTCCATGTACTTTGTCTTCCAGAATAGCAACGCACATGAATTAGAAGAAGAAAGGCATGCACAGTCTGCCTTTGTGAAGTGCATGGTTTTATTTTTGCGTGTCCCCTGATCTGCTCTTCAGATTCAGTCCAATTTGTGTCATTCATACAGACTCCTATTTTCCTTGGTGTAACATTTGGTATCCCTGAGCTTTTCTCACTTCTAGATAGTGATGTGTAGCTACACTGGATTGCCATCAGAAATCATTTGAACCCCCTTACTGAAGAACTGGTCAGGGCTCCTCTTCCCTCAGCTCCCTGTTCCAGTAAATTATTAAATATAATGGGCCCTATTCCGTGTGCTGTCTTAGTACAGCACCTTGGAAAGCCGTGCTAACCACAGCGATACTCGCGGTAGCGTTTCCGCGCCACTGATAGTATCATCTGCTGCAGTCCATAGGACTCCATGAATGGTTGCGCTTTGGGGCTAAGAGCGAGATTGCGCCACGGATTGATTGTGGAGGGAGACTGGGAACTATTTCTTTCCAGTCTCACTCTGCTACTGGAGAGAAGCGAAGGATCGGGCCTCTGTTCTCGCCATAGGATGAGTGGTGTGTATGGGATTTATTGGGGGGTCGGGTTAGGGGGTGCTAAATGATTTTACAAAAGTAAAAATAGCTAAAATTTTGCCTTGCATGACCCTGCGGTAATTAGCGCTGGGTCTTTGTAATGCCTTATCGAAATGCTAATGTACGTTTGCGCTCCCCATGTTATGTATAGGATGCGCAAAGTACAGTAAGGTCACGGAAGCTAGCGTCATCACTGATGCTCTAAGTGATCTTTGACATGTTTAGCTTTAGGAAAGTAATATTGGGGGGGGGATGCGTTAAAGTCACTTATCCTGAAGTTAACGCTTACTCATTCAAACGCTACCATTAGTGTTCGCCAGGAGTAGGGCCCAACGTATTTTGCCACCTCTTTTACTTGCCTTATTTTGCAGGGAGTGGACTAAATCCTTGCTGGTCCAACAAAGGGATACAAAGGTTTTCCTTCTTCCCTGTTGGTCTGGCAGGAAAGCTCTGCTTGGTACAGACCATTCTTGGTGCTCCCACAGTGATGAATCAGAGTGCTTTGACAGCCCCTAGATCCTGAGTCCCACCGGGATATTTCTTGGGATACCGGTGGGCCAGTCCTGGGTGACTCTTACAGCTGTGGCTCTTAGACAAGCTACAGATGACTTGAAAAGGCCAAAACCCACCTAGAGCCACTGAACCCCCTCAACATATTATGGGCTCTCCCCCCCCCCCTCCCCCCCCCACCCCATGGCCGACCTGGCTGCAGTAATGACATTTTTTGTTATGGTTTGTTTCGCTTTAATTTTCAGTAAAATGAGAATAGTTATTTAAATCCTAATAATAGCTGGTGAAATGGACAATACTGGCAGTAATTTGAAATTTCCACGCTTCATTTTTATTCTTCATTTTATGGGTTTTAGACTTTGCACTCTGGTTTTTGTATTACTCGTGTGCTTTGCGGATCGTCTTTTCACTTCTTTAGTTATTAGGGGCCAATGCTGTTCCATCTTCCTATTGTGTTTTAGCTTTATAAGAAAGAATTATCTTGGAATGAGACCCCTGACCTATACACCCCAACCAAAGTGGGACACACATTGTCATGGGCAGGAACCAGTCGTGGCAGGCAGACATGTGACCTGGTGAAGTGAGTGAAAAGGTTAATAATCACTACTTTACATTATTATTATTATTTTTTATAGCATCACACAACATACAAAACCAAAATCCCGTGTCTTTCTGATCTACCACTACGCACACATTTCGTGGCTTTGGTTACAATTAGTCATGTTTTTTCAAACCCGTTCAAGAAATTAATGTGAATTTTCACCTTTCTCTGTCGTCATTATTTTATGGTTTTCGATTTTATAGACCGCTTGGCACTTTTTTCCCGTCTTAGGAGAAGAAGGGGGGGCCCTCTAATGTTCTTCCGAAACTTAGAAAATGTTGTGTGCCAAAATATAAGAAAACTAATCACGCCGTCATGTCTTTTATACTCGTACAGGTCCTGAGGATATCCATGTCATTATCTTTTATGTAAAGTTTGTACCTATTTTCCAAGCTTGAAAATCCCCTGTATTATTACCCTGGTTAAATAATTAGGATATTTTTATTACAGTATGGGATCTTTTTTTCCGTCACCGTGCACAAGATTTTTCTTCCACAGAAAAGAAATGGGGTCTTTTCCGTGCAGCAATTAAATCCGGCAGGATAATTCTATATATACACCATTGCGTTTTGAAATTCCATTTTTCTTTTACTAAGTTGTGTTGCATTCTGCATTAAATTCTTTCTATTGTTATATAATATATGGCATCATTCTCAAAATAGACTGGTGTTAGGAGCCATCGACCCTCAGAAATACACATTTTCTGTTTAACTGTTCATCACAGGGAGGTACTTAATTGTCCCAGGGAAGACCTATTTCTGCATGTGCAGTGCCCCATATGTGAACCCGACCCTGGATTGCTTTATAATCCAAAAGGATGATTTTGTTTCTTTTTTTTTTTTCTTTTTTATCCCGGACAAGAAAACAGATTGTAACAGTAACCGAGCGGGATTAGAGTTGATGAGTCCTGAATTCCGAAAGCCAAACACAGAGCCAGCATTTTCTCTGACCACCACCTTGTAGGGTCCCAACTTCTCCAGCGTACACCCTCATTGTGTCAAACAAGCCATGCTTATTTCTGACATGACTGAATCTGGCTTTCTACTTTGCCAGTACACGGGCTTATAAAATTGGCATTGTATAGGTGGACCCGTTTTTCTGGAAACGTTTGGTAATAAGTCTGTGCGTCATAGCAGGTGATGAGTCTTAAACTGGTATCTTGGTAGAATACAGAAAAATCGGGCTATAAGCCAAGGGTACCAGGCACTTCTGTATATATGTCGTAATAATTGCTTTGTTTATGCTCGCTTCCCCCTGTTAAAGCCACGCTGATACGGTAGACATGTGGACTACAACACTTTAGAAACCCTGGGTGTCAGCGTTACAATTGGCGGAGTCACTTCCTGGTCTCAACAGGGATCCCATCAGCAACCTGGAGATTTACAGCGAACACAGATTTATACAGCAGGGTCTTTTTAAATGGAAATAGTGTTTGCTGCATATTTCCAACTTATTAATTTAATACGCAGTGAGAGAAAGTGCCAGGGATACTTTATTCCTTGAGAGATATTTGATCACGGATTAGACTGGTGTTAGACGAGCGTTTTTAAGAGCGGAAGGAACGCCCGTTCACAATGCTGCGACAGACGCCGGAAGGCGCGTCCATACAGGCGCACATAGTGCGTTCGTCTGACACCAGCCTTACAACCTGTTAGAGGTGTACATTGCATAAAAAATAGCTTTTAGTGGTTGTTTTTTTCTCTCATTTTTTTACCCCCAGAAATAATTTCGGATGAAACATGGTTAATATCTACCGATTCATTTCCTTCATTTTTTTTTGTTTAGGTAATTCCAAAAGTAAGTAACTAATCAATATGCATTTATTAATGTGTTTGTTTATTGTAACAAATTATAAATTCTACGCGTGCTACACGATATTGCAGGCCGATGGGATAGGATTTGTGTGTTGGATTGGCTAAACGATCCCTGAAAAATACCATGATCGGCCTCATGTCTGGACCCATTGGATCGGGACATCCCTAGCATATTCAGTTTACCAATGAAGTATGAAGATGTGTTGGTGCTACCATTTAATGGCAGCTCTTTGTTCCCCCTTCAGTTGTTAAAGTGATCTGTATATCCAGAATAAATTTACACAGAGTGCTTCCCATCCTAATAAATCTTCAGATCCAATGCTCTCATGTATAGATGAGCAATTATGGCACCCCACATGCTGTACACGAGCGCCAGTGTCTGCCCTGGGTGGAACCCTACCTTTGCCATACTAAATGGTTCAGGACTACATATTCCATGATGCTCAGTTAATAGTTCCTATTTTACATCATGGGCTGCTTAAATGCTATACATCGGCCTATTTGGGGAATATAATTATTTAAATAATGCTGGTTGTATTGATATTAAGAACATATGTAAGCGAGAAGCAAAGTAAAACTCTAAAACGCAAAAGTGAAGCCTGACGCTGTGCGGCATCCCTTCTGTTGGTGCAAATGTTAACCCCCTGCAACATTGTCCAGCAAAGGGTTAACCCGCTGGGGTGGAGGAGGCCTATCCCTTCCAAGTGGCACCCAGTATTCATTCGCTCAGCTTTCTGTCAGACACACGAGGCGGCCGATGTAATTAACTCCCATTATCTTGTTTTGACATTCTCTTCATATCCTTTTGAAAAATCTGCACTAAATCTGCGAGCCTGTTTGCTGTTATTATATCATGTGTTTATGTAATGATAATCGCATTTGTAGTCCTGTAAATGTGTTTGCGGGGGTGATGTGAATACTCCTCTTTGTGCACTGGCTTGTGTTTTTGGCAGGAGGGAGATGTACAGTTCACATATTTTCGGGTCAAGAACGGGGACATCAGGAATACAGTTTTCCCTGTCCCTTTTATTTCACGTGTCGTTCCTGTGGTTTACAATTTAAGGCACTTCTACCCATAAACAAGCGCTGTCAGCCATAACCACACTCTGTAATAACGCCAGAGCTAGAGATATGGGTTTCTCACCCTATTCCTTTGCCGTTTATAGAAACAAATTTTTTGCATTTTTTTTGCCATAGGAGAAGCTTTATTCTTCAATATTTCTCATTGTCCCTTAACCCCTTTACTCCCGAGATTGGGATAACTCTGTTCTTCGAAGACATCATCAGGTGCCGATATCGAGTTATCTGCAGCTGGGCAGGACAAAGCAAATTAAATTAATGTGTTGCAAACAACATTTGTTTGCTTTTGAGCTCCAGAGCCATCCGAACGTTTTAGCAATGTGGGTATCATGCCTGAGGTGCTAAAACAGTTTAAAAATCAGCTGGGATTGTGTCCGACAGAGACCTTCCCCAGCTGATGCAACTGCAGCTCCTGGCTCCATGGTAAGTGTAATAACTCCATTTGGCCAGCAGATGGCGACACCCGCCTTCCAAATAGGTTATTACAGTAAGGAATACATTGAGAATATTCCCAAATATATCTCACGGTATAACTAATGATTTACCAAAAAACCTCCTGACCGTTTTCTTTTTAAAATCACTTGGTAGTGAATAGGTTAATGTAAACCTGTATAGGGACGCCCGCCATCCAATTTTCAAGTAATCGTTTATGTCAGAGGTCAGCTACCTTGGCCATCCAGATATTTTGGAACTACATTTATGAGGAGTGGTTGCTCATAATAGGAGATTCGAAAACATTTGGAGGGCCAAGGTTGCTGAACTCTGCATTACACAATGAATAAGCTCTGATCATGACGATCCAGTTTGAAAGCTGTAATGAAATGATGAAAGCAGTACCTTTTGTTTGTTTGAACCAAATTTGTCCATACTGTATTCAAACAAGGGTATTACCTTTAGCGATGCCCAGAGCTGATCCATAGAGTTGGTTTAGGGACCTGATCTTGTTATTTTTTTTGGGTTGGCTTTATTAACCTCCCTGATGGTGTTCCCGAGTGTGTCTCGGGGTTAAATTTCACCGCTGAGAGCGGTAACCCCGAGACCCACTCGGGCTGTATACATTACCTCTCCCTGCACTCCCTCGATGATCTCTGCAGTCTCCTCCGGCGATTGCGGCATTTTACTTCCTGGATTCCTTCTCGCGAGGAGGAATCCAGGAAGTATAAGGTCGTGACTCGCGATCGCCGGAGGAGACAGCTGGGGACAACGAGCGAGAGCAGGTACATGTGATGTATCCAGCGGCATCCCAAGTGTTGCTCGGGGTTACCGCTTCCAACATAGGAATTTAACCCCGAGCCACACTCGGAAATGCGCTAAGGGGGGGGGGGGGCGTTTTCAGCAAAGGATTTTCTAAATAAAGAGACCGCCAGGGAGGTTAAGCCAATCCTACCTTCGAGGCTACCCTACAAATGTTGAGCAGACTACCTCCCAGCTGTTATTCAGGACCCCTGCAATGACTCGTGGTGTCTTCCCTGCCTGCTTGCGGGTCATGGAGTAGTCAGAGTCCATGCAGAGGGTCTGAGATTCCCTTTTGCATGGGTACTGTGGATCTGGTCAGGTGGCGTATGGTATTGGATTGGGACTCTGTATCGGCCGATCCTGAATACTGCACGGTCTGGAATGTGGGCTCAAAAACAGCAATTGGGACATCCCCAAGTACTGTCAAATAGACGTTTGCTGTAGTTCCAGTATTTTGAAAGTGCGTTGAAAAGCAGTATATGTGTAGTGTTGCGAATAAACTGTAACTAGGTTTTGGGTGAACTCTACCCTTTTTTACTAGGAAGTGTGGCGATCTTGGGATGGGAAAGTGACAGAAGGTACAGGTTCTAAAAGCACAAGACTTTGACGCTAAGGCTGATGACGTGTTCTGAGAGTTGTAGTTTGTGGCTGCCGGGGATTCGAATTAGACTGTATCTGCAGTCCTGCGCAACGTGGGATCAGCCGCCCTCTCCTCTGTCCACTCACTTCTGCCTTACAGTCCGATCCTCGTAAAATAGGAACGACACCAGGCGCAAATCTTCATAATCTTTCCCGCGTACGCTGTAAAATTAAAAGAAGATCTATAAATACATTTATAACCTGGCAGTGTGGCTGAAACCTACATAACCTCTGTGCAAACAGCGACTGGTTGTAATTAGCCTCGTCGAGAGCACAGCACAAAGTGTTTTTTGCTTACTCTGTACAAAATGTTGCACAATTACAGAATACTTGGTTTTATTACTGAATTCGATTTTTGCATTGTTTCTATATTCTTAATTGCATCCTTAAGGTTTTCCCGAAATAATCCTTTTTCAGATGCTAACAGCTGGCAGAGGGGGGAGTCTGGAAACAAAGCGATGCCCAGAAAATAAACACTGCCTGTCTTTCTCGCTGGTTTTCAAAGCGCTTTCTTTATACAACCGAAACAATAAAACGAAATGTTGGAAATGCTAACGTATTAAGGCGGAGCAGATTTCACGCACCGTTCATGGGCCGGAATGGGCTCGCAGTTAGGTTTTTGACTACGTATTAGTAGGTAACTGAATGCTGACTAGGCAGCTGTTAAACTTTGTTCACATCCTGTGCTTTCTCGTCCCGTTTACCAGAGAGATCACTTAAAAAGGCACATCTAAGGCAGCGGTCAAATGGGTGTTTTTGAGAGCTGAAGGAACGTCTGTGAGAGCGGACGTTCCTTCCGCTCTGGCGCCCTGTGGCCACCTCGCTGAGCGCTATAAAGCGCGATCCTCCTATGGAGGGCTTTGTAGCCTCGTCCTACATCCGTTGTAACTTTTTGACGATGAGGCTGAAATCACATCCGGTGTAGCGGGCACAACTAGTGCACTGAGAGCAGCCAGATCCTGGTGAGCGCTGAGAGCAGCCAGATCCTGATGTGCGCTGAGAGCAGCCAGGTCTTGGTGAGTGCTGAGAGCAGCCAGGTCCTGGTGAGTGCTGAGAGCAGCCAGATCCTGATGTGCGCTGAGAGCAGCCAGGTCCTGGTGAGTGCTGAGAGCAGCCAGGTCCTGCTGAGAGCAGCCAGGTCCTGCTGAGAGCAGCCAGGTCCTGCTGAGAGCGGCCAGGTCCTGCTGAGAGCGGCCAGGTCCTGCTGAGAGCGGCCAGGTCCTGCTGAGAGCGGCCAGGTCCTGCTGAGAGCGGCCAGGTCCTGCTGAGAGCGGCCAGGTCCTGCTGAGAGCGGCCAGCAGCCAGGTCCTGGGGAGCTCGGCGAACAGCCAGGTCCTGAGGAGCTCGGCGAGCAGCCAGGTCCTGGGGAGCTCGGCAAGCAGCCAGGTCCTGGGGAGCGCTGGGATCAGCCAGGTCCTGGGGAGCACTGAACCTGAACCTACGTAACCTGTGTAGATCTGGCTCTGATACTAGCCTGTGCCTTGCCAGCCACTGACCTCCCCGCACGTCACTGGACTGCACCCATAGTGGTCTTTAAAGTCTGCCTAGATAAATCCAGCCTGGTAAAAGTAGCATTTTAGCAACTGAAGCTTCTTATTTCCTACGAAAAAGGATTTAATCCCCTCTATTTGACAGGCTACACGCAGACCTCAAAATTTCAAGTCCTGAGCTACTAGCCAGGCCTTAAAGAGTTACTCGCCACTAGTTGCCCCACCTAACCCTTTTCCAGCATTGCCTCTGCATTCCCACTCGCCCTCAAGTAATTTCCACTCGCCAAATGCGAGCAGTCGAGTGGAAATTTTGAGGCCTGGGCTACAGCATAGTGGCTTTTTGCTCCTTCTTGAGGGTTTCTTCAATTGTGTTCAGCATTGAGGAGGAGAAGGATTGAGATCGAGTTTCAGAGGGGTAGAGGAAGACCGCTTTCTGAAAACAGAATATATATCCAGCTGCGCAGTGCGCAATTGATCTTAAAAGATGAAACGTTATCATTATCGGGGTGATCTCTTCACGGTTTATTAATGAGGGTCATCATGCAATTTGGTTGTGGAAAAAATAGGTAAATGCCAGGCCAGATTTAAAAGGAATAAAAAAAAAATTTTTTTGGGGTGGGGGAGAATGCAATAACACCTCAACAAAAAAGAATAAAAACGAACACTTGTAAAGGCTTTTCTTAAAAGCAGAATATATTAAATATAGAGATCTTATTCCTGGCAGATTCTTTTTAATGTGTGTTTTTCCTATAAAGAAAAATGTAGGTTTCATGAGAGAATGGGTCAAACCAGGTCAGAAATGAAACAAGGAGGGGAAAAAAAGCACCTGGAATCTGAAAATGAACTGGTGAAATTCTTGAAGTTCTGTCCAGGAAAATACGAATCTCCTAGCTGGGGGCGGTGGGTTGTGGTCTCTGATCCAAACAACGTGCCTGTAGAGGCTTTCCTACGGCTTATATCAGCATGTAGGTTTGATATATAATTTAATATATAGTTACAAACTCCTGGAGTGTAGAATGAGCTGCTTTTCTGTATTGCCTTTTTTCTTTCCATATTGTTACATTGATTGGGCTCTCGGGATGTTTTGCAGGAGGGGAAACAATTCTTTTAAACACACAAAACTCTTCAGAAAGGCACAAAAATGGGAACATATGTGGTCTGAACCCGCTAATTTCCACCTTTCAAACAGCAAACCGTGACAAAAGGCTCGATGCTATACAGAATAATACAGGGTTATTCAGAGAAAGGTGAAACTCAGGAGAATTGGCAGGAGAAGAGAACCATCTAGACCAAATAGCGATAAATGGGAGAACTTTTCTGGTTTGGCTATTTTGACCTAGAATTTTCACTTCTCCAGTCATTCTCCTGAGTTTCACCTTTCTTTGAATAGACCTGATAGTTTTGGCCAGGCCAGGCCCGTAATTCTCGTTTCCGTTTGACATTGCACTTACACCGGGGATGTCAAAAGACCCAGAAATGCGGTGATGTGGTGTCAGGATCCTAGCAGCCCAGGGAATGCGATCTGTGTTTCGCTTTCTCCTTTTTTTCATTTTTTCATTGTGACTTTACCAGTGTCCAGCGATGGTGGCAACATTCGTGTGTCCCCCCCCCCCCCTCACCGAACTTTTTGGAGAATAGCGAGCGTAGGGGTGGTCGTTGCACATCGTAGAAACTCTTTGCAGATCTGAGGTCTGACCCGGCTTCATTCTGAATCCATGGAAAATATCTGTTCCCTAAATGACAGGCCAGATATTAATGTAGTTAAACGGAGAGGCGAGTCGTTATTCGTCTCCCGAGCATTCGGAAAGCGATGTTTCTATGAGCTGCGATCCAGGGCCGTTCCGGCAGGCTTTATTTTACACTGGCTCAGGGAACGCTGCAAATGCAGTTTTTATGACCAAAAAAATTTGATTAGTGCTGATTTCTAGTAATTATTTACAGGTTTTATTTTGTAATTTTATACTTTATTACGGGAACGCTAAACAGCATTTTATGTTTTTCAACTATTCCCAGAATCTTAGAAGGAGTTTCTCTCTCGCATGGCTCCTTTCACACACAAAAAGCTTTGATGCACAAGTACCGCAAGATAAAGGACACTGGCCATGTCCGCTCTATTCACTCACACATACACAGACACACTCTGTCTCACTCACCACACACACACTTTCACACACATATTCTCACACACACATGCACAGACACACATTCACACACACATTTTAACTCCCATTTTAACACAACTTTCTCACACACACTTTCTCTTTCTCACACACTTTCTCTTTCTCACACACACTTTCTCTTTCTCACACACTTTCTCTTTCTCACACACACTTTCTCTTTCTCACACACTTTCTCTTTCTCACACACACTTTCTCTTTCTCACACACACTTTCTCTTTCTCACACACTTTCTCTTTCTCACACACACTTTCTCTTTCTCACACACTTTCTCTTTCTCACACACACAAACTTTCTTTCTCACACACTTTCTTTCTCACACACTTTCTTTCTCACACACTTTCTTTCTCACACACTTTCTTTCTCACACACTTTCTCTTTCTCACACTTTTTCTTTCTCACACGCTTTCTCTTTCTCACACGCTTTCTTTCTCACACGCTTTCTTTCTCACACGCTTTCTTTCTCACACGCTTTCTTTCTCACACACTTTCTTTCTCACACGCTTTCTTTCTCACACGCTTTCTTTCTCACACGCTTTCTCTTTCTCACACACATTCTTTCTCTCACACACTTTCACTTTCTCACACACACACTTTTTCTCACACACTTTCTTTCTCACACGCACACTTTCTCTTTCTCACACGCACACTTTCTCTTTCTCACACGCACACTTTCTCTTTCTCACACGCACACTTTCTCTTTCTCACACGCACACTTTCTCTTTCTCACACACACACTTTCTCACACACTTTCTTTCTCACACGCACACTTTCTCTTTCTCACACGCACACTTTCTTTCTGACACGCACACTTTCTCTTTCTCACACGCACACTTTCTCTTTCTCGCACACTTTCTCTTTCTCACACACTTTCTCTTTCTCACACACTTTCTTTCTCACACACTTTCTCACACACACTTTCTTTCTCAGACGCACACTTTCTCTTTCTCACACACTTTCCCTTTCTCACACACTTTCCCTTTCTCACACACTTTCCCTTTCTCACACACTTTCCCTTTCTCACACTTTCTCTTTCTCACACGCACACTTTCTCTTTCACACACGCACACTTTCTCTCTCACACGCACACTTTTCTCTTTCTCACAACGCACTTTCTCTTTCTCACACGCACACTTTCTCTTTCACACACGCACACTTTCTCTTTCACACACGCACACTTTCTCTCTCACACGCACACTTTTCTTTCTCACAACGCACTTTCTCTCTTTCTCACACGCACACTTTCTCTTTCTCACACGCACACTTTCTCTCTTTCTCACACGCACACTTTCTCTTTCTCACACGCACACTTTCTCTCTTTCTCACACGCACACCTTCTCTCTTTCTCACACGCACACCTTCTCTTTCTCACACGCACACTTTCTCTCTTTCTCACACGCACACCTTCTCTTTCTCACACGCACACCTTCTCTCTTTCTCACACGCACACCTTCTCTCTTTCTCACACGCACACCTTCTCTCTTTCTCACACGCACACCTTCTCTCTTTCTCACACGCACACCTTCTCTCTTTCTCACACGCACACCTTCTCTCTTTCTCACACGCATGCTTTCTCTCATGCAGGGCAGCCATCAGAGGCCCCGGGCCCTTTACGGCAGCATGGGGCGTAATGCCCTGATGGCCCTGCTCACACGCATGCTTTCTCTCAACCGCACGCCTTCTCTCACCCGCATGCTTTCTCGCTCACCCGCACGCTTTCTCTCCCCCACACGCTTTCTCGCTCACCTGCATGCATTCTTGCTCACCCGCACGCTTTCTCACCCGCACGCTTTCGCTCACCCGCACGCTTTCGCTCACCCGCACGCTTTCTCTCACCCGCACGCTTTCTCTCACCCGCACGCTTTCTCTCACCCGCACGCTTTCTCTCACCCGCACGCTTTCTCTCACCCGCACGCTTTCTCTCACCCGCACGCTTTCTCTCACCCGTTTGCTTTCTCTCACCCGTTTGCTTTCTCTCACCCGTTTGCTTTCTCTCACCCGCACGCTTTCTTTCACGCATGCTTTCTCACCCGCACGCTTTCTCTCACCCGTTTGCTTTCTCTCACCCGTTTGCTTTCTCTCACCCGTTTGCTTTCTCTCACCCGTACGCTTTCTCTCACCCGCACGCTTTCTCTCACCCACACGCTTTCTTTCACGCACACGCTTTCTTTCACGCATGCTTTCTCTCACATGCACGCTTTCTCTCACCCGCACGCTTTCTTTCACGCATGCTTTCTCTCACATGCACGCTTTCTCTCACGCGCATGCTTTCTCTCTCACGCGCACGCTTTCTCTCTCACACGCACGCTTTCTTTCACACTCACGCTTTCTTTCACACTCACGCTTTCTTTCACACGCACGCTTTCTCTTTCACACGCACGCTTTCTCTTTCACACGCTTTCTCACACGCACGCTTTCTCACACGCACGCTTTCTCACACGCACGCTTTCTCACACGCACGCTTTCTTTCACACGCACGCTTTCTTTCACGCACGCTTTCTTTCACGCACGCTTTCTTTTTCACACACACGCTTTCTCTTTCACACGCACGCTTTCTCTTACACACGCTTTCTCTTACACACGCACGCTTTCTCTTACACACGCACGCTTTCTCTTTCACACGAACGCTTTCTCTTTCACACGCACACTTTCTTTCACATGCACACTTTCTTTCACGCACGCTTTCTTTCACGCACACTTTCTCTTTCACACGCACGCTTTCTCTTTCACACGCACGCTTTCTTTTTCACACGCACGCTTTCTTTCACGCACGCTTTCTTTCACACGCACGCTTTCTTTCACACACGCTTTCTTTCACACGCACGCTTTCTTTCACACGCACGCTTTCTCTTTCACACGCACGCTTTCTCTCACACGCACGCTTTCTTTCACACGCACACTTTCTCTTTCACACGCACGCTTTCTCTTTCACACGCACGCTTTCTCTTTCACACGCACGCTTTCTCTTTCACACGCACGCTTTCTTTCACACGCACGCTTTCTTTCACACGCACACTTTCTCTTTCACACGCACGCTTTCTTTCACACGCACGCTTTCTCATACTTTCTCACACAAACTTTCACACATACATACATACACTTTCTCACACACACTTAAAGGGAGCAGCAGTGGGTCCTGTGTCTGCAGTGCACAGCAGAATTGGGAGTTTGCACAGGGATTTAGCTGGTATGTATACATGCATTTAGGTCAGGAGGGAGAAGGCCGTTTTAAGGCTGGGGTCAGGCTAACGCATTTTTAACGTGCGTTTAGGCGCATTTAATCACGGCCGTAGTAGCAGCAAATGACGCGCAATGACGGCCAATATACGAAGTACAGCCGCACGAAAGTCCGGCTGCGCAACGCAAGTGGAAAATGAACGCATTTTTTCGAGAACGCAGAACCGCTAGTACTGACGTACAGAGTGCGCTGCGTCCGCTAGCGGCGTGTGTGCGTGATTACTGATTAGGAGACGTCAGAAGCTGCTAATGTCCGGCCAACATAACGTCCAGACGCAAAAAGTGTTTTATTGATGATCTGTAAAAAATCACGCACGAAAATGCGCATCGTCTGACCGTTTTCGCGCATTCTGTGAAAAAATACATCAATGCGTTCGGACGCACTTTTTGACGGCCGCTGCAAATAATGCGTTCATTTGACCCTAGCCTAAATAGGAATAGTTCTCTATAGAGAGAAAATAAGTGATAGATTATGGAAATGAGGATATCAATCTCATAAATTTGCCATGTTTAATTAAAAACCAACCAGAATGTCCCCTTTGAAGTGATAATTCTTTAAAACTGACACATTGAATGTCCCTTTAAATATACTCTTCTTCTCAATATATTCTAACACTATGAAATCTACATCTCATCACTTACACACGTGAACTCAACTCTCAGTTGTGTTGTGTGCATATACACAACCATACAAAGACAAGTTCACTAAATGGTGAATTATAATTAGGTAAGTGCAGCTGTTACAGCAGAGTTTAAGTTCCGGGCTAATAAAAATTTAAAATACATTGTGCTATTTCAGACTTGTTTTCATGGAAATCGTAATTCGGTGACTATAAAATTTCCATCTGAGTGAGAAGTTGTCTATTAAAATGGCGCGGATTGCACTGTAGGGTGACACCGTGCTTCCAATGTGCTCAATACGGGTTGAGAACTTTACATTGGCAGAAAAATGGGAAATAAATAAAAATGTATTCACCAGTGAGCTGGTTACTGCTCCCCTGACCTGAAATTTTGTGGTGACATACTTGAGTTGAGTCAGCAGGAGATCTGTACATATCGAATGAAAGCAGAGTATGGAAACACATTCAGGCCTTAATGAATGGACCCTACATTTCTATTTTTCCTGACACAAACACACTATTCCTCTCTTCCACCCCCTCAGGTTTCCTCTCCTGCTGCCATATAGGTATCACAATAAGGCTTTTAGAAGTGTATAGCGCTGTATATGACTGCATTTAATAGGGTGTCAGGCACTTAATACCGGTATTCAATGATTTATGTTTTTTCGCAAAATGCAAACCTAATATTTCCCTCGCCACAGCCCTACTCGATAAGCTGGCGTCGTGTCAGCCCATCTCTTGTTTTTTGGAGCCAGCCTCGTATTTGTAATATGCTGCATAAGTCAGGAAATATGTTTTTCATTTTCTGGATCGCATTCTAATCAGCATGGTTTCCAATATTTTGCTCTGCCATAACGAGCCCTTCACCTTTCATCGTTGATTCGCTTTAACGGTCTGCTTATACAGCTCCAAATATTAAAGTGTAAAACTAAGGCCGGGGGCGCATTTACTGGCGCCCCTCGCAGCCATGCAACGGGGCCGGTCACATGCTTGTGCGCACGCACGAAATACGTGCGCTGCAAGTGTCCACCCAGAAGGCCTCTCCGTTGACAAGCTAGATGCGCGTCAATGGGGCTGCAAAGCGCGATCCTCCATAGGAGGATCAATAAAATGGTGAGATCTCCTGGTTACACGGGGTCTACATTACGGGCATACAGGTAGATGCAGTAACTGTGCTGCAGACAGATAATAAAAAAGTGAGATCTCCTGCTTATGGGGATTTGTAGTCATCAGAATGAGATTATTAGCAATGCAATATCGGTATGTGCTACATAATGCCTGTGTGTGGCAATTACAGCAACACCTTGTATCTGTACTGTACAGGGTTTTACAGCTATGTGAGTGCGAAAACCTAGTGAAGGTAGAGAGGATGCGCACTCTGTAAAATCAGGGCTTTAAATGCCTGAAAAAAAGAGAAGCCTTTTAGAAACTAGATTTTGTTTCTTTTAATTGTTGGAATTTTGTATTTTTTTTCCTGTTACTTAAGTCTATGCATTCCTGATCGCAAAGTCATTAATAATTAAAATCTTCAGAAAATAAATACTCCTTATAATCTTAATCATGGCAAGTCCCGCTGAATATTTATTTTAATTTAGCTTCATGTGAATTATGCAGGCATTTGATTGTTCAATCACAGAGTTTTCTTAATAAATCTCGTGGCCCCTCTGTGGTATATTTATTTTAATCTTCTTGCCTGAAGCCTGTTTCTGAACTCGTTGGCTGCGGTGAAGGAAAAGTATCTTCTCGCGGATAGGAATAAACAAACACACAATTCCTCGAATCCTTGAGCACTTGGTTTGTGTCTTGTTTGTTACATTCTGGCTTTACTTTACCCAAAATATGTTGATTTGAGAGAAACGCCTCTTCAGTATTTCCTTTTAATTGCTCGTGGTGTATATCTGTGAGAACTCCAGTGGGAAAATCACATTTCTCATTATGTAACTCTTGGTAGATGGTCCTTCTGTTCATCCAATCTTTGTATCTTATTGAGTCACTGTGGTTATCCAAAATGCACTATTATCTATGTATTTTAAAGTACACCTGTCATGGGCGCAACATGTTTTGCCCATTTGAAAGAGATTCGTTCGCTTTAAGTATTTTCTCAGTGACCTGTAGAAGTGAAAAACAGTGATTCAGAGACTCTTTCCCTTGGGATGGCGCCACATTGCAGGCGGAAGGGCAGGACAGCCCCTCGCTGAGTGTACTGCTCTAGGAGTCAGGTTGTTGACTACTGATGATTGACAGCTAACCCAGACCACTAACTGAGCATGGGGGCTGTCCTGTAGGATGGCTCTCTGCTTGCATTTGCCCCTCCCTCCTGTGGCATGCCACACGTCATTTGGGGGACCAGAAGCTGTGTAAGGGAAAATCACAGTTCATTACAATTATATAGGCCAGAGAAAAATTACCGAACTATATAAAGGGAGATACTCTCTTTCAAATGGGCAAAACTTATATTGCCAATAACGGCAAAACTTTAGGCTTCCTTTCAGCCTCCTTTCCATCACTAGCCATCCTCTCCGTGTGTGTTCCCTATTCATGTTACATAATTTTACTAATATTGATTACAAAGCCGTCCAATGGGTTTTCATCTTTGCTGTCTCTGTTAGGCTGCTGGTCCCAAAAAGTGAGGGGAAAAAAAAACAATTTGAAGCAATTTCCACAAAAAAAGAGATGGAATAAAAACCTGTGAATCAATAAGCTGTCATCACATATTTTATTTATATTATACCAAGTTTATTTTGGTGCATAATTTCTGTAAGTGCATTTAACATGCTTTAACCCCCTTCACTACTAAGTGCTTTCCCCAAAGTCCACTGATGGTACCCAATGGTTTTATGGAAAACCTCTTTAACCTTTATTGTCTGTCACCACCGGACACACCTACAAACACAGTCTAAATACATTGTATCATTGCAGTGCATTTAAAGATTGTGTGCAGTATTTGACCTCTACTGGTCTGTCGTGGTAATGCAGCTTGGACTGCCTCGCGTATTCAAAGTCCAACACTGTAAAGGTTTCTGGTCTGGTGCCTGTCATGTCCAATATTCTGTACCTTTAGGGAGATATTCTGGAGCCTGTTTGCAATAAACAAAATATATTTGCGTTTCACAAGAATATGTACGGATTGAGTTGACTTGGGTACTGATGGTGCTTTTGAAGATCAAGATAACTTGATCATGGCAGTGAGGGTGTTAAGGGCACCCTGTTTCTGCTCTCGTTGATGAAAGAGTGAGGCCAATCCTCTTCTAACCCCAACAAAGGCAGACATTGATCGCAATTCTATTATTTGAGAAGCACAGTAACGCTTCTCGTCCTGGCACATTCAGGGTTTGCTTCCATTACCTTCCACACTACGCGAGGTTTGGCAAACGCTCTACATCCGTCATTGTTCGACGATTCCAGAGACCTCCCAAGACTCCAATCGCTTGGATTCAGGAGGGAAAAAAAACCTTGATGCTAAATTAGTTGTCAGAATTATTATTTTGACATGGTTAGTATCGCTAATTGTCTGTAATGAACAGGGTCCTGTTTGGGTAACCTTTCGTTCGCAAAAGGAGGGGAGGAAAAAAAAAATGAATTAAAGGAAGTTCCTTAGCAAAAATCTCCAGTCCAACAGTCTGTACAATAACACACGGAGGGAAAAGTCAATCCTGCGCGTTATGACATTGTCCAGGCGTACCTCTTAATACGAGTTTTCCCCTCTTTCGTCGCCAAACAATACTAGAGAGCGCTGGTATTACTGTAAATCAAGCTGTAAAACGCAACCATCGTGTTAAACAAACTAAGGCTTTAAAAAAGGCCAGCTATTTTCCCGCACCTCCCCGCCGCTCTCCATTAGGATTCCAGGCCCTTTAGCCAGTGCTCGTGTATGACTTTTCCTTCCATAAATCATTTAACACCAATATCCCTGACACTAGAATATTCTTCATCCCGCCAGGCTGTAGGATAATTGAGCTGTCACTGTCATCTGCAGACCATTCTTAAAATGCAGGTGGCACAACCGGACTGGCCATTGGGTCAACAGTGGCTGGTGGGTTGCAATGGCTACGGGCCCTGTGGCTCCCTACCTGTGACAGGTCGGCACTGTTGCTGTATGGACCAGAGAGGACTTCTAAAAGTGACCTCCCGCAACTGACCCAGCTTTGGGCATTTTGTTGCAATCCAGCTGAAACGCGGCAGAACCTTCTGATTCCACCAAGCTATGACCATACCAGGGCCAATTTAAGGATCCAGTCCCATTTTGGTTTAATTTGCAGACAGAGGAGAACATGGAAATCTACTGCACCGGCTGGGGCTCCAGGGTCAACAAACCCTGTGAGTAAATCCAATACACCTGGCACACATTATAAAATGTTATGGAGACAGTGGCAACATTTCGGTCTTGCCACAGGACCTTTATCAAATAAGGTTGAGAAAGGCCCCGTGCAAGGACCAAAATGTTGCCATTCTCTCCAATAAATGCTCCATTGCATGATGTGTCTGGTGTGACCCGTCTTGTCTTTGCTACTGAGTGTCTAGAAAACGTGTCGCAAAAGTCACATGTTTATATGCAATCTCGAATACGTTTCCAGGAGAGCTGCTGCTATTTCAGTAGCCAATCAGAAGCCAGGGTATCCTGATTTTTAGCCGCATCATCCAGATGTGCATGAAATGAGGTAACACACTGCCAGTTTCCTCACGATGCCCGCTGCACCCCAAGCCAGGTCCTAAAATTCATCTTTTCCTTAAAAAGAAATAAAGTTTCTTTTCTATTCATTTTTTTTTCTGCCTTTCCCGATGTGTTACTTGTTTTTTAACGCGCGTAGAAAATTACTGATGACAGAACCCGCTAGTCATGCTTCTCGTCAGTAAATATCTAGCCTCCTTTTGTTCCTGGAGGGACCCTTAAGTTAATACTTAATTTTTCACGATTTTATTGCTTCCCCTGGCGCTCTATGCGAATGAGGTTATACGAGAGAGAAAAAATGACGTGTGCGGCGTCGCTGATTCCCACGTGACCGTTTCCACTTCAAGTTATGAAACGCGCGCCGCCTGGAGATGCAAGCATCCCACAAGGGTTCGCACGGGGTCACAATCTGAGACGTTCCTTTGGCTGGATACAATAAATAATATATGTACCGTATATGATTCAATGGTGCCAGCAAATGGCACTGTGTTAAAGTTTGTCATTTTATGAATGCCCGCTGTGGCCATGCCGGCTTCAACTCAATTTCCCTCAAAGCACAAATAGACCACAACAGATTTTGTTTGCACAGCTTCCCTATTGGTCGCTGGAGTTTGTCGGACGTCGGTTAATCACCTCCATATACTTGTCAACCCCATCAAAGGCTCTCTGTGTACAGTTCCAAGATCACTGTCTTCGGTACGAGGGCCGGGCATAGATGCCCTTTTGTAGTGGTGGCGGGGGGGGGGTGTCCTCCCTGTGCCTGATGAAGAGCCAGCTCTGTGCTTTAATAAACCCGCTGCTGCGCCTGTCTTAATAGGCTGGCTTTACTTCACAGGATTATAAATATTTCACACGTGTGAATCATCCAGGGAGGCTGCCGGGTACGCTCAGCATCGTGCCTATAAAACCACCAATTTCAAGAAGACCTGAAATATTCATATCATTTATTATTATGAAGGGAAATAAAGTTGATTCATCCCTGAGCGATGCCCGAATATTCCTTTTTAATTAGATTATAAATTCCAGGCAATTTATTTAAATCATTTTTATTGCTCATATTTTACTTTAAGCCCTTACTGACCAACGATGCAATAAAATCGTGATCTTTAAAATGCTTAACATACAGTGACAGAATAATTCCTCATTGCTGTAAAATGAGTGCTGGCTTGTGGTGTGACCAGATATCAGGGGGTTAATGCTGTTCCTTGGTCCCACGAGGTCTGACCCTGTCACAGAACACACTGTGCGCTAGCCCCCTGCCCAAAGACTATGGCCCGTGAAAGAGACTATTGGGGGAACTGGTGGACCTCTTAAATATATTTGGTTTTCACTGTTTTATATATCTGCCAGTTAACTAAAGATTTCTGACATCTGTGTTATTCCCTTGTGTATCCAGGACATACTTGAAAACGAGAGAAATCTCAATGTATCCTTCCTGGTAAAATCCTTTATAAATAAAATAAAATAAAATTTATTGTATAGTCTCTTGTTGTGTATTTTGCGTACATTCCCTCAATTATCTAACCCTTCCCTGTATAGTGTAGATCTCTGTATTAGTACAGAAAGGTGTGAGAGTCACGAGGAGAAACTGGGTGTCCAGCGAGGAAGCAGCATTTGGCAGATGTGACCCTGTCCGGCACAGAGATCTGTTACAGACCCGAACTAGCAATAGCAAATCTTGGGATCCCAGCACTTGTGATTGCTGCTACGCCACTACGTTCTAACATCATTCCACACAAATATTGTATTTCACGCCTTGTATGCCGCGCCGTACTAGATATTTTTTTTTTTCTGCAGAGATCAGGTTTATGCAACTGGTTAAAAGCCACTCCTGGACAGCGCTGTTTCGGGTTTATTGGACCCTCCCCAAGGAGCTAGGCATGACCAGTTGCAGTGAATGCTTGGACCCGTAGGTCCGTACATGCTTGTTTTGTGGAGTTCAGAAAATTAGATAAAAAGCTTCCTAATAATAAGGATTATTTTTGCAGAAGCCATTTGCACATCACAGCAATTTAAAGAACTGCATCCCACAGCTCCTGTGCTACATTCCCTATATGCAGCAAGGAACTCTGGGTAAGACATGCAAATGACATCTGTCTCACTTTTTTGCATCCTGGGTCTGTTTTTACACAGAACCCTCCAATCCATACCACGCCATACTAGATGGCTTTTTTTTTTTTTTTTAGCAGAGATCAGGTTTATGCAACTGGTCAAAGCCACTCCTGGACAGCGTGAACAAGAGCTAACACTCTAGGGTCTTAATAACGTAACAAACTTTAGTGATGCAAATTAATAAAAGTCAATGTTACAGCTGGCAGCAGGAGGTTTCTTCGGGACAACATGTCCTGCTGTGAGCTGAAACATTGACTTTTATTACTATGCACCAATAAAGTTTGTTATATTGTTAAAACCTAGAGTTCTAGCTCTTGTTCCAGCTTGCATTTTTTCGTTGAGCTGATCCCCAGGCATTTCAAACATTGTTTTTGAGTCTATGTCACGAACCCCAGGATTGCAGGGTCGGTGTCCTGTTGTTGAGGAGGGGGTGTTCAGGAATTTGTTATGTAAGAATAATGTTAATGTCTATCTGCTGATATGATTGCTGACTGGGTTGTCTTGGCCTTTTCCAGCCTCTCCTCTCAGCAATGTGTTAGTATCTGTTGGATGTTTGAGTGTTTTTTGTCAATCTTGTCAGGCAAACACTGCCTCACTATCTGATGTTTTAGGCTAGGGTCAGACTAACGCATTTTTCACGTTGTCCGTGAAAATGTGCGTTCGAAGAATGGACGTATTTTTTCACGGAATACGCAATAGCGGTCATACTATGCGCAGTTTCATCCGTGATTTTGTACGGATCTTCAATAAAACACTTTGTGCATCTGGACGTTATGTTGGCCGGACATTAGCAGCGTCTGATGTCTCCAATTCACGCACACACGCCGCTAGCGGTGTACGTCAGTACTAGTGGTTTAACGTTCTCGAAAAAATGCGTTCATTTTCCACTTGCGTTGCGCAGCCGGACTTTTGTGCGACCGTACTTCGTATATTGGCCGTCATTGCCCGGCATCTGCTGCTAGTGCGGCCGTGATTAAGTGCGCCTGCACGCGCGTTCGCACTGCCTCAGTCTGACCCTAGCCTTAGACTACAATCCTGTTTACCAACCACAACTGTCATTGTCCTGTCTTGTTTAGGAATGTTGTGTAAATGTTTATTCCATTATCTGTCCTAGTCTAATTATGTCCCAAATGCCCCGAAGAAGGAGCAATAATATTTTCTATGGGAGTTTTTGTGTATGTAAATGGCCCATGTTTGACCACATAAATATCTGTGTCTGTCACTAATAAAACCATGGTGTGGGAAGCTGCTATATACAGTTAATAAACCCTGTTGCAGCAATCCGGCTAACAACATAGCCAGGGCCGGTGCTAGACTATTTTGCGCCCTGGGCAAGACCAGCTACTTGCACCCCCCCAAAAAAAAAGAAAGCTCACATGGGTATATTTGCCCCCAGCTCACACATGGATATCTGCCCCAGCTCACACATGGATATCTTCCCCAGCTCACACATGGAGATCTGTCCCACCACACACATGGAGATCTGTCCCACCACACACATGGAGATCTTCCCCAGCTCGCGCACGGAGATCTGCCCCAGCTCGCGCACGGAGATCTGCCCCAGCTCGCGCACGGAGATCTGCCCCAGCTCGCGCACGGAGATCTGCCCCAGCTCGCGCACGGAGATCTGCCCCAGCTCGCGCACGGAGATCTGCCCCAGCTCGCGCACGGAGATCTGCCCCAGCTCGCGCACGGAGATCTGCCCCAGCTCGCGCACGGAGATCTGCCCCAGCTCGCGCACGGAGATCTACCCCAAGCTCTTACATGGTAAATTTGCCGCTCCAGCTCCGTCTCTCTCCCTCGGCACCTCCTCGTAGCCAGTCCCAATACGTGCCAGCGGCGCTGCGTCAGCTGCCGACGTCAAGGAGACGGAGGCGTGGACTTGGTGCTGGAAGCACCAAGTCCACGCCTCCGTCTCCTTGATGCCGGCACGTATTGGGGCTTTTTAAAGTGGTTGGTCCGGCGGTGCCCTAGGCGGACACTGCGCTCTACGCGCAAGCCTAACTCGCATAGCGGTAGCGCACTGACACAAAGTGGTCATCGTATTCGGGAAGGGTCGATTTGGTTTCCCAGAGAACTACAGAAAGCAACACTTTAACTGAGAGACTCGAGCCGAGTTAGGAGCTCTATAGCCGAGTTAGGAGCAGACTATATATCTCACATATAGTGCAGCAGAAAACCTCTTCTGGCATCGGGGTCCAGGTCGCAGTCTTGACGCCATACCATGTCCATACATCCAATGAAAATAAAGTAAAACTCTGCTGATTTCCACCTTTTTAATGTGCAGCTCTTTCAGAAGCGTAAGAGTGATAAATAATGCTAATCGGAAGCTGCTGTAAGTTGAAGAACCAACAAAGAGATCCAGCGGATCCTATTAACTCACCATGACTCCCTCCTTGGTGGGCCTGGTTCTTTATTACAAATACAATGTCAGCTATGCCTTATGGGTAACAGGATCAATTCAGAGAGAAATAAAACAAGAGAGGCACGGCGACATTATGGCATTTATTTAAGCAATCACAGCTACGTTTCGGCCATCAAAAGAGCCTTTTTCAAGCCTGGTTGATGGTTGAAATGTTGCTGTTGATTTCCTAAGTAAAAAGCCATAATATTGAGGAGTTCCATTTTTATCACTTGATTCTGTGCAGGAGCAAGATCTCTCTGGATCCCGTGAGCACACATTGTCTCTAAGGCGTGCTATATGTAACAATTTAGAGTGCAATTCCCTGCGTGTGACTTGCAGTGTAAGTATAACACAGGCCACACACACTTCCGTGGTTTATTTTCAGTGCTGCAGCTTGTTTAGCACCTCGAGTGATGAAATTAATGCTACATTAATAACATTCGGGAATCTTGTTTTAGCTGTAATGTTCAATATCTTCGAAACTTAATCTTTTTCATCTCCCACCGGACCCGAGTTTGGTTATGCTTTTATTGCAGGCATTACCTTGGCCCTAAACCCATAAAACATGCCCCCCTCTCATTACGTTGTGTAACTTGATATAAATAACACATAAATTGTTACTGACAAAGAAATTACTTGGTGAAACGCAATCCTCAACCAGTATATTTCCATTTCCGTGTTCGCTCGAGGTGGTCACTTGTGAATATTTATAGGTTCGTTACCTGCGTGCTTTGTGGTGCGTGAATGTTTCCAAACGTTTTGAAGTTGACGGCGACCAGATTTTTCTGTTTGTTTAAAGAAAGAAAAACAGAAGAAAACAAAATAACTTGGCTGCGCCTGTAGAATTTGGGTCTTGTGAGGCGTCAACACTAGGCAGCGATAATGCAATAGGACTATTGTTACTCTCTCAAAGGAACAAACGATATAACGTCCTGAACCGAGAGCGTCATTATGTCATTAGACAAATTAAATGAGAAGTTTATTTACACAATTACTGGAAATGGAAGAACACATATTGTGTCCTTACTGTATATTATGTGTTAGAAAAATAGAACACATAGGATAATACCCCCAATACAATATATATCTAGGAAAAGAGTCAGTTGACCACTCAACACTGGCTTGATGGAAGGCACATCGTATATATCTTGATGAGGTCCTCCAAAGCATGCCTTTAAAGCAAATATATGATACAATAGTTGCGACTGACATAAAATCAATATTTATTGCGCATACAATTGTCGAAGATATATCAATCAAGAAACTTATAGACGATTGATATTTATATCTCCTATATTTCCTAGAAATTCTCCTAAATTCTTTTAATTGTATGTGTTTTGCTTTAAAAATATAATAACAACCGGATAAAAACAAATATATATTTATTACGTATACAAAAAAGTTTCAAATCTCAATATCATAAACAAAGATTTATAAACAACAACAACATCCATCAGCACATAGATTACTAGCTTCCCAATATATGTATCTCCTGTTAGTAACTGCATATATGATTAATATCATTTACTTTATCAGTTGGTAGCTATACACAGATGGTTAATAAACATTTCTGCTTAACGAAAACAATTAACCTGTATTTCCCAGCAAACCAATGTTTAACAAGCTAGATCTTGTAGAGATATATGTATCTCTCTATGCTACGTGGATCAACAAAAGATGAGCTATCACTTATTCTATTTCTAGAATGACAAGTAATAAAAACTTATTTAGTGAATCCTCCCCTAATAATGAGAATTAAGCTTCTAATCTTCTGCTTTTTAATATATATAATATATATATATACACTATTTGCAGCAAATACTTTAGGATAAAATCCTTATATCCGATTTTTCTTCATATCTCTATCTGCAGATTTAGAAATATTTTGAAGACTCTGGATTTAACAGTACTTGAGATAAATCTCAAAGTATACACTCATATGTATATATATTCTTACATTAATCCCTTAATTTTGCTTTTTCATACATTACCTGTCCAAGATCTGGATTCAATATTTCTGTAGTTACAGCAGCAATATTCTTTGGATATAATGTATTGTTTTGGAATATGTGAAAATTATCAATGTTAGATAATCAATACATGAGAGTTAGAATTTTACATTCCCATGAGGGAAAATTTAGGTGTGGTGCTAATTAAGTGAGATGTAATATCCTGAATGCAATGTGTGTCTTGTCCTGGAATGATCTGAATGACTTCCACGAACAGTACATATGCATTTATAGTAAATTCAACGTCACTGAAAATCTACCCCTTCATTTAAATATTGCTTTCTATAGATTACCTTATATTTATTCTTAAAATATAATATTTACTATGCCTCAAGAGGACAGTGTTGCTTTGCAAATATTTTTCACAAATTAATTTTAATCCCTTATTTTAGGTCAGAGGTCAATTTGATTCCACTATCTTAGTTTGAACAAAGAACAACTATAGGTATTCCAGACAGTGCGTCTCATTGTTGTCAAATTTGATTTAATATCTCTCGTTATTTTGCTCATTTCAAAGATTTTAAAGTACTTCTTTATCAGCTAGATTCCTTTGCAATTAGATCAACAATTTACTTCTATTCTTTCAGTAATTATACTATTTGCACCGTTATACTCTACAAATATTTGGAGCATCTATTAATTACTGTGAATATATAGACTATATTGATTTATAAAAATATATTTCGTGAATATATTTATACACCTGCATAGATATTTTAAATATGTTTCTATACCCAAAAAGAAAAATATCTTAAATTCAAGGACTTGTTAAAACAAACCAATAAATTTAAATATTATCGCTAGAGATAGTGTTTTTGTATGGCTGAGCCTAGTGCCTGACATGATGCTATAGATGATAAAATGTCTTTATATCATATATGCTAAGACTTGATAAAATGTCTTTATATGATATATGCGAAGTCTTAGCATATATCATATAAAGACATTTTATCATCTATAGCATCATGTCAGGCACTAGGCTCAGCCATACAAAAACACTTTATCTCTAGCGATTATAAAAACACCCATAACTCTTCTAGTCCTTACCAAGAACTTTTAAAAAAAATCTTTGAGTCCATTTCTAAAACTAGGATAAAAATTGAAAAAGAAAAGACTTTACATTAAAACAAGATGGCTACAGGCATCCATTTTAATTTTCCATTATAATATCTCTGACACAATATAAAAGATAGATAATGCATATCGCCAAAATCGGCCAATTCTCAGTTCCTTAGAAGATCCATGGCCCAGACAGGTCTCTGTAATGGACAGCTTGACGCGTTTTGTGACTCTATGGACTCCATCAGGAGCATTGAGTACCCGTCCAGCACCTGGTACTATATCCAGCTCCTTCAGCCATTCATCCTGGGAATGAGGCTCATTTCTGATATGCATTATTAAAGGCATGCTTTGGAGGACCTATTTACGATATGTATGATGTGCCTTCTATCAATTCTTTGTGAGTGGCCCATTGGCTCTTTTTTCTAGATATATATTGTATTGGGGTATACCCTATCATATTTAGAGACATTTTTATAAATCTATGCTAAGACTCACCTTGAATATGCTGTGCAATTTGGGGCATCTGTCTGAAGAAAGGATATTATAGCGCTAGAAAAAGTTCAGAGACGTGTGACATACAGGGTAATTCAAAGAGCATCGAAAAGTCACCGCACGTTCAGTGACTTTTCGTTCTCTTCAATTGGTTGCCAATCGGCAATCCCATTTCGGCAACCCTGCGGTGTATTCAGCAAGCACCACAGGGCCGTCGAAGCACAGGGAGAAGCTGCCGCAAACCCGACGAAAAGTCCCCGGAAAAACCCAGCGAATGCACGCCAAAAACCCGGAAAAACATCTGGATTAACCCATCGAAGACGCCGGAAAAACCCAAGCAGGATCACACGCAGGGCAGCCTCTTTAAAAAGCCGACACCGCAGACGAGTGTAGTGAATAAATTAGCAAAACCGTTTGCTTGAATGTTTGAAAAGTGAAACACTGTTTGCAAAGAAACTACTGAGCGAAAATGTCTGAAATTTACATATAAGATTCAAGGAATGATAATAAAAAGGGCTGTTACAAAAAAATAAGTAAAGTTAAAAAACAATTTAAAAAATAATCGGACTTTTTTTTTTAAAAAAAAAAATCCAGAAAAATGCTTAAATTACCCCAAAAAATCTATAAATAAAGAGACTCTTTACTGCAGAATTTTATAATGAACGGTTTATTAGATATTGAATTAAAACGGGAATATTTTTAACATTGAAGCCTATGGGATTCACCTGAATAAACCTGTCGAATGAAACCACCGAATGGCAGGGCATTTCAGCAACTTTTCACTGCTGGGTTTTGTTCTCTGAATAAACAAAGCTATGGTGATTTCACTGCCCTCGAACAGGCACCGTATGTGCAGCCAATTCTCCAACATTTGGCGAACTGCCTGCTCTCTGGATAGCCAAATGGCCAAGAAAGGTAACCGAACGCGGATTTTCAGCTTTCGGTTACCTTTCGACAGCCATTCGGATCTCTTTGAATAACCCGATCAGTCTGTGCTTTTTGGTTGGTTGAAAGCTGCGCTTATCCCGTTGCAGATTCTCTGATTGGTTGACATTGGCTCTGAGCCTTTATCCTCGCCCATCCTTCAATCAGCCGCAAACCCCTCTTTAAACCTGTACTGGCAGCTGGGGGGGTGAATACAGTTTCTTGCAGAAAGCATTGCTCGTCAGTGCTGCCCTTAATGGGTTAATAGAGTTGTAAGTGACCACAGAGTGGAAAATAAATGCCCTCGATCTCTTATTTAGAAATATTAAGTGTCATTTTAAGAACTTCGTTGACTTCACTTGGTTTTTCTAGCAGATTGCCAAGTGTAACAGACAGTGCCTAATTCCACTGCAGCTGTGAATCCTTAGTGAGAAAAAAAGTTTGACAGTTTTTGGAGCGATGCAGGCCGCGGGATTAGTCCGTTTTTGTTTTTTTTATTATTCTTTTTTTTTTTTAAGTTTATGGATCAGGATGTATGTGGGGCGCATCTTGGAGAGTCCTACGTAATTCACGCTATCGGTTTATACCTCTCATAAAAAATAAAATTAAAAAAAAAAGTAAGACCCCCTCCAGTTTGCCCGACAGAAAATAAGAAACCTCATGTCAAAACGAGATTGATTTCTGATTTTAAGCACCCACCGGCCCATCGGCTGTCACCAATCCGTCTGCTTTTTCCAGCAAGTTTACGAAAGGTTCTCAAGTTAAAAATTAAAAGCATCCATAAAGTCGTCAGGCGCGCTAGGGGGATCTGCTGTCAATAAAAACGGATCTTCAGCTTACCTCTGCGGCTTGCCGTAGTGCTTTTTCCGCCTGGCCTGCCAGTGGTTTTATGTGGAACAAAATACACCATAATACTCTGTGGCGAGAGGTAGGAAACTGAGCCTCAAGCAGCCCCTCTCCGGATCTGTTTGTTTTGGGGCTCGCGTTCAGGACACTGAATATTGTGATCCTTCACGAAATCCGCTGCTGAGTGATCAGATGGAGTGTCAGAATCCAGCGACTGACACCCCTGGCACAACCGCCAGGCCGTTAACATTTTTTTTGTCACTTGGCACAATAATGAGGAAAAAAACAGGTCTGTTTAACCTCTTGAACACCGTGATTGTGTGTGCATGATCAGCACTGACAGACACAGCAGCTAGAGATCATGTTAACACAATCGGTTGCTCTACTGTATCACTGGAAATGAAATTCATTTGTTGCAAACAAATGTCATTTGCGTTTGGACTCCAGAAAGTGCCCCAAGGTTTTAACCGTGTGGGCATGATGCCCTAGATGCTAAAACTGTTTAAAACTAGCTAGGAATGACACCCTCCACCCCATCCGATCCTGCAAGGAGACAGAACTGACGAATTGGTTATTATATTAAGGAATACATGGGGAATATTCCCAAATACATCTTACTGTATTATTAAAATGATTTTCCAAAAGTAACATTGATTCCTGACAGTCTTTGTTTTTGATAACTGCTTGGTACTGAAGGGGTTAACATACTGTTAAGGCAATTGCTTTGGCCTCAAGTGCTGTAAATGAAAAACGCCAGAGAGGTAACAGGTGAGATGGACAGTGTGTAGTAATGAGAAATCCTAGGGCATGACACCCCTGAATGGCAACGCAAAGGGGCATTAACGGGTCTAACAGGCACCTCCTAGGAAAGAAGGCCTATTTAAGGGATAACCATATGTAAATGGTTTGTCAACCACAAAAAAGGACTAAAGCTACAATAAGATTAATATTATTTCATTGTTATCTTTACTATTATCCATTTAATTTGTAGATATTCCCTCTTAGGTAGATCCCTGCTCTCCAAGGAGTTAATAATCTCATGTCCTGTCCATCCATTTCTTGCCCTAAAACTGGAAATCCCCCCCCCCTCCCCGTCTTCATATACCTGTGTATGACGTTTGGGTATCTTCTGTTGGGCAGGTGTTGGCTGTGTTTTCCTGCACCTGTGATTGTGGAGCATAGTTGTAAGTGCTGCCCTGTAATATGTTTAATTCATGTGCTGCCGAAGGAAAAAAACACGTAATTAACAGCATTCTTCAGAGGTTCCTCTTTCATACCAGCAGAGTGTGAATTCTGCATAGCGCAGGATGGCATTTTTCATGCACTGCCCTTCTGCATGGATAAATTATACATGTCCAGAAAACATGGAGGATCTGGCCATCCTGGCTTCATGGGATGTGGGTGCCTGGACTAGGGCTTGTATCCAGGGGCTTCAGAACCATATTATTACTATTATTAATAGTTTGGGTTTTTTAAAATGCGTGACACTGCTAGGATGTGTCATTAGTTACCCCAGAGCACAGGGCTCGCGGGATTGTTTATAGTGTTTATATTGCTCTCTAACCCGAGTTCTTTTCTTGCTTTCAGTGTTGTTCCTCAGACTACAGTTATTCTGAACAATGAAAGGCAAGGAGGCACTGTTGTAGCCAAAATGGAAGGGCACGAGGAGGCAATCAACAGGCCATCTGAATCCCTGGAAAACATGCTTAACAGGTAACCCGCTGCTTCCTGCATTGTACTGTGTGCCGCTGGTTAAGATACTATCAGGGATATTCAGAGAGCAGTGAAAAGCAGGAGAATGATTGGAGAATGGAAAATTCTAGGTCAAAATAGCCGATTTGGAAAGTGAGATGAATGGGAGAATTTTTCTGGTTTGGCTATTTTGACCTTGAATGTTCCATTCTCCAGTCATTCTCCTGCTTTTCACTGCTCTCTGAATAACCCTGTATGTCATGGTGAGGGTGTCCCTTAAGACTAGTTGCAGACTAGCGTCTTTGGAGAGAGTGGACGTTCTTTCCACTCGACGCCCGTCTGGCCACCTCGCTGAGCCCACTCAGCACTGCAAAGCGCGATCCTCCTTTGGAGGAACGCTCTTTGCAGCCTTTGCGCATCCTAGCTCATCGACGGGGAGGCTTGGATAACGGACGCTTGTTGCTCCCGCATTTCGTGTGCGTGCACAAGCCTGTGACCGGCCCTGTTGCAGCGTCACAACGCTGCGACAGATGCCGATAAGCACGTCAGTACGGGTGCACATAGCGCGCTCGTCTGATGCCAGCCTTAACAGTATATGAGAAAGGTCTTGGTATACTAGGTCGAAGGCACATTTTGGAGGCAGTGACTTAAACGGACCAGGTTTCTTATTTTTTAAGTTCTCCTATACATTATGGTAACCCGTGCTCCCGCCAGCATCGGCAGTGTGTAATCGTATAATTGGAGCGGGAGCATTTACACCATTTAGCAATGTGCAGGAAGCTGCGAGTTCCCGGGGACGCTAATGAGACATTAAGCCCATAATTGCTCTGGAAATGCTGATTTTTAAAATCCATCTCAGTATGGCCGTTCCTTGGAAGCAGAGCGCGCCGGGAGAAGGGGAATTCAAACTCAGACGGCTCTGCTGCTCTGCAACACAACTCGCAGCAGCGGAGAGGTCTTCAAGGTTAGGGCTGAGCAGCGCCACCATGGAGTAGAGCTTGGTGGTATCCCCACCACAGCATTTTCTTCAACTGCTTTAATTCCTCCTTTATCTCTCTCTCACTGTCTCCCCATCTCTCATATATATATATATATAATTTTTTTTTTACTTGTCTCTTCTTTCCCACTATCTTCGTGCCTCTCTCTCTCCTCCCTATACCAGTCTTGTTCCTCCCCCTTTCTCCGTATACCCGTCCGAGTCTCATTCTCGCTTTCTCTCTCATTCCTCAATCCCTCTCTATAATTGTCTCTCTTCCCTCCTTCCCTCCCTCTCTTTCTATAGCAGTCTGTTTCTCTCTTCTCTCCCCCCTCTCTCCCCTCTCTCCCCCTTCTCCCCCTTCTCTCCTCTCTCCCCTCTCTCCCCTCTCTCCCCTCTCTTCTTCTCTCTTCTTCTCTCTTCTCTTCCTCTCTCTTCTTCTTCTCCTCTCTCTCTTCTTCTCCTCTCTTCTTCTCCTCTCTCTCTTCTTCTCCTCGCTCTCTTCTTCTCCTCGCTCTCTTCTTCTCCTCGCTCTCTTCTTCTCCTCGCTCTCTTCTTCTCCTCGCTCTCTTCTTCTCCTCGCTCTCTTCTTCTCCTCGCTCTCTTCTTCTCGCTCTCTTCTTCTCCTCGCTCTCTTCTTCTCCTCACTCTCTTCTTCTCTCTCTTCTCCTCGCTCTTCTCTCTCACAAATGATTATTATATCATTTTAATTTTCGGTTTATTTTAACAGTGAGAGACAGAATAACTACAAAAACCATCCAGAAAAATGCATTTCAAAAAAGTTATAAATTGATTTGCATGTTAATGCGTGAATTGAGTACCGGCAGGGTCATCTGCACCTAATGTATCTTTATTATGTCTCACATTTGTGCTTACCCCATTGCAAGGCGCTACGGAATCTGTTGGCGCTGTAACTAACTATTTGATCCCCTATCAATCAGCAAGAGTTCTGGTTCCCAGGTGTCTTTAATACAGGTAACGAGCTGAGATTAGGAACGCTTTCTTAAAGAGACGGCTCCTAATCTCAGTTTGTTACCTGTATAAAAGACACATGTCAACATAAGCAATCAGATTCCAAACTCTCCACCTTGGCCAAGACCAATGAGCTGTCAAAGGATGTCAGGGACAAGATTGTAGACCTACACAAGGCTTGAATGGGTTCATCGCCAAGCAGCTTGGTGAGAAGGTGATTACACTTGGTGCGATTATTCGCAAATGGAACAAACACAAAATAACGGTCAATCTCCCTCGATCTGGGGCTCCGCGCAAGATCTCACCTCGCGGAGTTTCATTGGTCACGAGAACGGTGCAGACTCAGCCCCGAACTACACGGGAGGATCTTGTCAATGATCTCAAGGCAGCTGGGACCATAGTCTCCAAGAAAACAATTGGTAACACACTACTCCATGAAGGACTGAAATCCTGCAGCGCCCGCAAGGTCCCCCTGCTCGAGAATGCACATGTACAGGCCCATCTGAAGTTTGCCAATGAACAGCTGAATGATTCAGAGGAGAACTGGGTGAAAGCGTTGTGGTCAGATGAGACCAAAATCAAGCTTTTTTGGCATCAACTCATCTCGTTGTGTTTGGAGGAGGAATGCTGCCTATTACCCCAATAACACAATCCCCACCGTCAAACATGGAAGTGGAAACCTAATGCTTTTGGGGTGTTTTGCTGCTAAGAGGACAGGACAACTTCACCGCATCAAAGGGACAATGACAGGGCCATGTACCATCAAATCTTGGGTGACAACCTCCTTCCCTCAGCCAGGTCATTGAAAATGGGTATTCCAGCATAACAATGACCCAAAACACATGGCCAAGACAACAAAGGAGTGACTCAAGAAGAAGCACATTAAGGTCCTGGGGTGGCCTAGCCAGTCTCCAGACCTTAATCCCATAGAAAATCTGTGGAAGGAGCTGTGGAAGTCCTTAATGACTTGGAGAGGATCTGCAAAGAGGAGAGGGACAAAATCCCCTCTGAGATGTGACAAACCTGGTGGCAAACTACAAGAAACGTCTGACCTCTGTGATTGCCAACAAGGGCTTTGCCACAAAGTACTAAGTCATGTTTTGCGACCGGGTCAAATACTTATTTCACTCATTAAAATATAAATCCATTGATAACTTTTATGAAATGCATTTTTCTGGATGGTTTTTGTTGTATATTCTATCTCTCACTGTTACAATAAACCATTAAAATTATACACTGATCATTTCTTTGTCAGCGGAAAACATACAAAATTGGCTGTATACCTGTCTGTCTCCCTCTATCTGTCTGATTTTTTTTCGTTTCACCTTGAGCAGAATATGATTGTTATTTAAATATTAAACTTTGCCGAAATAATACTTTTGTGTAATCGATATCCCGCTTTGTAAAGATGTTCCGCGCTCTCTTTCACAGCATTTTTTACATTTATTGAGAAATCTCAATGTATCCTTCCTGGTAAAATCCTTTTATAAATAAATAAATAAATAAAAATTTAATTAGATTGAATGGAGTGAGATATTTTTGTTTTGGTTTGTTGTTGGAGGCAACTTTGACGGCTTGCAACTGCTTTCTCTCGCACGCTGGTTTCCAGTTTGTGGTAATATACACCGTTGAGTGTTTGAAAGCCGGGATTACATTTGAATCTGTGTAAAAATAACGTGAAAGCCATGGCTTTACATCCAGAAATGCTGAACGTGACACTGATGGTCTTTTTTTAATATGTTTTACCAATAAGCCTACCGATGGTTAAAAAAAAGCATTTGGTAATATCTTATCTGTTATTTCAGTACGGTTGCTGCAAGAAGGCACAATACCATCGTGGTGAAAGTTCCTGGTCCAGATGACAGCCACAACGACGACGACAGCGGCTCCGAGGCAAGCGACACACTCTCCAACTGCGGCCATTCGGGAAACTCCTCAACGAATAATGTCACCTTAATCACATTAAACGTTGAAGGTACGGCTACTTATTTTTATTTACTTTCCCAAAATAACTTTATCGGCTCAAACAATACACAAATAGAGAAGGTGAGCATCATCGTAAATCTTGCGCTTTTAATATATTTGAATTTGTCATATTTTTTCCTCACCAAAAAAAACAAAACAAAGAATATTTTCCCCCTATAACGATGAACAATTAGCGAGTAACAAAAAAACAAATCGAGGGAAAGAATGTGCAGCCAAAGTAATAAAACAGAAAATATAAGCTATGGAAACGGGAAGCATGTAGGTGATGTAAGCTGTTTTAGGTCATTCTGAATAACAAATAGTCTGGCGTTGGTTACACGGGTCTCTAGAAATGAAAAGGAAGCTTACTATTGCTTCAGCATAGAAATTTAAACGCCGCCAGACTAGTTTATCCCTTTTGAAGTTTTATAACTTTTCATTTTCTGAACACTTTCAAGGTTTCCTCCTCTTTAACGCTAAAAGACGCAACCCACGTGTGTTTATCTCATACGCGTAATGTAATACAGACGGCTGCTGGACTATCTCATGGTTTTGATCAATGGTAGTCTGCTCTGTGCTGCACAGAGCCCTGAGCTTGCACCCTCTGAGAACACCGAGGCTGGAGGACAGAAATAAAGCAATAATATCTTTTAATCACATTTTTTTTATAGCTGTTTCATTGTTGCAATGTTCTTAATAAGATACTAGAACTTTCAGCTATCCTAATTTTTCCTCTCGTCATACCCCTCTAAATCGCCTGCGTATCCATTGCACGCTCGGATCGGCCGCCTTGGTCAGTGAAAGTGCCGAGCTCTTCAGATTTCCTTCTGTTAGTAGGAACGTCCAAACCGCAGTTGGAGGCGAAGCAGTTGAATATGGTTTGTGTCAGAAAGGAAAGGAATGCAGCGTTCGAGAGTGTGGCCTTGGGCGAGCGTACTATAAACATGGAATCCATTCCGCGCCGCATATCGCTCCTGCAGTTCCTTTTCGTTACACACGCACGGATGGTTTTTTGGGTACAAACGCCTGAAAGTTTAGACCTTCTTGGCTCAGACCGTAAATCTGTTTGGTGGTTCCTGGAACTCTGTGAAGAGCGAGGCCCAGCGGCTGGTTGAAAAGGTAATAACGCCAGTACCTTGGCACATGCCAAGTCTGAGAAAACTCTCACTTTGGCCCTTTGCCTTTTTTTTTTGCTCCACCTTTTTTTCTTTTTCTCAACAGGAAAGTCCCATCAGACCAGTGTTGCTGTTTGCTGCAATGTCAGCCGCGAACTGCCTTTAATTCTCTGTTTCTTTTACGGAAAATATGAGAGTTACGAATGCGAGGAATCCTGAAGCATCTCCGTCGATGATTCTATAAAGATTCCGATGCTTTCTTAAACGACCCCAAACCGCACAGCATATTTTCTTTTTTTGGAGCTAATCCACAGTGTATCAACATAGACGGAACACTGTATGTTTGAATGTTGTCATTTAATATGGGCTTTCCTTGATCTACACATGTTCAGCAGAGGCGTAGGATGAGTATAAACTGATGTAGTCATGGAATGCAAGCAACACGTGCCGTGGAGCGCCACCTTCTACGAACAGATCCTGCGCTCACAGGGCCGGTTTGTTTCCGCAGATGGAACAAATGCTGGAGGTTATGCGTCCCTCGGCATCTCTCGTACAGCCGTAGTGTGACTGTAACGATGGGAAAGTCCTCGCTAGCTGCACCTGCGTCCTTGGCTTGCAGCTTTCTACGCATATTCCTAGCTGGGATCAGGATATTGGTTTCCACAGACGCGTTCTCTTCCCTGATGTATGGCCTTACCTATGTCTGTTTTCTTTTTTCCTTCTCCTACATATTACTTGGCATTGTTCACGGCCATCTGTCTATCAGTGGAAGATGTAAATGGTGTGATATGGCTATGCAGCGGAGGAAGAGGTTTGCTCGCAGAGCTTACACTCTGGTATGCGCTATATTTCTGATCTCTATATTAATCAGGAGTGGAGATCAGTCTCCTTTATACTGATCTTCTTTAGTCTGGGAATTACAATTTAATTACACCAAATTTACAAGCGCTTGTCTGACACACAGCCTTGTTAAAAATGTAATTTCTTAGGAAATACATACACCGATTAATAGTTCCAATTTTATTCTTATCTGTGTTTCTATCATTCTATCGCGCTCTCTCCTTTCATTCATATACAACGAACGGATAAATGGATTTGGATATTTTCCACCTCTTTAGGCGGGGGTCACAAGAACGTGGAGGGAACGGATATTCTTTCCGCTCAGACACCCGTGTGACCACCTTGCTAAGTGCACATTAGTTATCCTCGCACTTTGTAGATCCACCCTACGTCCGCTGTAGTGGGGAGGGAAAACTGCGCGCCCTGTGGAAGCAGTGGCATTTTCTGTGCTGAATCTCTTTTTAAAAAAATTGGGAATAAGTAGAGCGTTTGCCATCTCAAAAATAATCCACCTTTTGAGGGGTGGGCGTTAGTAAACCAGAATGGATAAAGCTCGTTATGATCATTTGAAGCGGATTTATACGAACATAAATCATTTTATTAACCTATAGCTTTTAGAGAAGCTTTCTCAGGTATGAGTGTCTTAAGGGTCCGTGGGTGGCAGAACACATCACTGTGACGTGATTAGGGACAGAAGGGACTTTGATATTTTTTGCTATTGATTTCTCTTGCCATTGAGAATTCCTTCGATCCTTCCCTCACCACGAATACACAAGCTCCGGTAATACAACACCTGCCATTAGAAACCTTTCTCAAGCAGAGCGTCTCGATTTTGGCTACCGTGATGCCGTCTGCTATTACGGCGAAGAAGGTAAAGAAATCTTGCGATTTGGGTCAAATGTGTTTCCATTTACAAGCTTCCAGTTAAGGACTTTGTGTCTGTCTCTGTCCAGAAGCCAAGAAGGGCCTTGGTTTGTGCATAACTTGCAGTGAAGCACTAATTCCAGCGCTGTAGGCCATTTCATGTTGATGTCTTTGAAGTCATTCGAAAGAAAGAGCGGCTGTTTCAATACAGCATGGGAATTTCCGATATGAGAACAATCCCGTCACCGAGATGACGCTCGATGCCCAGCTCTCCGGTGTTTGTTATTGCTGCAGAGAGCTGCGCCAAGCTCTGCCATGTTGATTCAGAAAGACGGCCATGTTTTCCTTTCCCAATGAAAAGCATGCTTGAACGCGGAATGACAGACCCCTCCAAAGGCCAGCGATGTGATTGTTTTTCCAGGAAGTGAGCAATCTGTATAATTAATACCTCTTGTGCAAGGAGCACTTATATCTGGCTGGGGATCGCTCTCTCTTTGGGCATTACTGGAGCGGCTACCGTGACACTGAACTCTTTCATGCGCTGCGGTGCACGGCGTGTAAAAGGAAGATAATAGCAAACATTACTTAGCTGCTGTGCCTTCCTCTGCTTAATTAAATAAACCCATGTATGGCAAAGCGCTGTTATGTGTCTGACCTGTTTCAGAAGATCCAGCTCCGAAAATATACAGACCGACCATCTGACAGCATATCAGAGCCGTGCCGGTCCCGCCTGCTGTGTCTCCGCTATGGAAAATAGACTATTGATCCGAAATTTAACGTCCAGCTGGGTTCACTCATAAACCAGTGGGATGTAGTGAATTGACAACGGGTTACAGAAATTAGACACAGGTGAGCGTTTTTTTATTTACACAAAGCACATCAAGACAGTACTGGATTTCTTGCCATGTTGGCTGTAGCTTCCCCTCATCAATGGTGGCATCAGCGATCCTCTGCTTTAGATGAATGTGTGGTGTGGGATCATGTTCCATCGAATCATTGGTCTGTTTTTCTTCGAGACATCAATTACTGCAAATTTTTACCTTGACCTTTTGACTGAATACGCGGCACCACAACTACATGACCTTCAAGCAACCATCATTTTCCAGCAAGATGCTGCACCACCACATTGGGGACGGCATGTTGGTGGGTTCCTAAATGAAACATTTCCAGAGCGGTGGATTGGAAGGGGGGGCCCAATTCCCTGGCCACCTCGTTCACCAGATATCACTCCCCTCCACTTCTTTCTACGGGGTTATGTTAAAGATATGGTGTATGGAACAAAGGTACAAAGGGACGTCACTAATCTAAAGCAGAGGATCACTGATGCCATTGTCACCATTGATGAGGGGAAGCTACAGCCAACATGGCAAGAAATCCAGCACCGTCTTGATGTGCTTCGTGCAACTAATGGTGCCCATATAGAGGTGTATTAAATGAGGCAAAAAAAACTTAAATATATACGTCTCATTTTGTAATAATTTTCACTTATCTGTCTTTTCATTTGCCTTTTGTAATTATTGAAATTGTAAAGAGACTTTATGGACACCCTGTATATTATATGTCTGGGTCGTACAATAATCTGTGACTTGAAATCGCGTTTAAACATGATGCGCAAAAACGGTCAAAATGAGTGCAGCACACTTCTACTTTTAGAAGTATGCCGAAGTTGTAAAATTTAAGAGTGAATCACTGTTTTAGCCTCTACCATTTCTACTGGAAGGCTGTGCCATGTATCCACCACCCTCTCAGTAATCAATACTTCCTGATGTTACTTTTAAACCTTTGCCCCTCTAATCTACGACTATGTCCTCTTTTTTTTGTAATGACAATAGCGAAATATCTTGGACCCAAGCCTAAACAGGAAATTAATTTGTTACACACACACAGTGTGAGGGGCATTTTGTACAGAATTGTAATAATTTTTACTCCCGTCCCATGAAATGGGGGGGGGGGGGTACACTTCTTTCATCAGAAAGTTTTAGGGTTTCGGATCGTTTCATGTAAGCGATGCTCTTCATGTATATAGAGATATTCACTGTCCTAAAGTAATGGATTCTGCTGCAATCACGACACATTATCACAAGTCCATAGTATTCCGCACAATGCTTCCCACTCTCAGGATCCTCTGACGTAGGATTTGTGGGTCTTGTCTGCTGAATGAGGATGTACGGTGCTGATTTGCTGTCAGGACATTCCCTAACGGTGGTCCCGATGAAATAATGAGTTTCAAGAAACTTAAAGGAACACTCTAATAAAAAAATCACCCCCCCCGTTTTTTAATCTTAATCTATCCCTACTCCCTTAATAAATCTTTTTTTTTTTGTAACTGCAATACTTACCCTAAAATCCTCTTGTTTCCAGCGGCGTCTTTTTTTTTTCATACTCCCCTCCCTCCTCTTCCGCTCCCCTCCTTCTTGAGTCTTCTTGCCTTCTGGTTTACGTGAGAAGCGTGCATGCGTGCCTCTCACGTAATCCAGCCAATCGGCAGGCTTCCTCCCGGCTCCCTCTGAGGATTAGTGTTGCGCGCAAGAGGATGCGCGCAACACTAACCCTCAGAGGGAGCCGCCAGCTTCTGCGGTGAGTTGGAGACGTCATCGCGCTGAAATCGCGATGACGTCTCCTACTCGGCAAAAGTCGGCAGAAGCGGGAAATATGATTCCCGCTCTGCTGACTGACAGCTGGGAGGGCGGAGTAAAGTTCTCCGCCTCTCTCAGCTGTTTTCAGCATTTGCAGCTGAACCGCTGAGCGGAGGGAGGGGGGACAGAGGGCAGGATACTCCGGGCATCATGACCACCTAAAATAGCTTAGGTGGTCATGTTGCCTAGAGTGTCCCTTTAAAGAACACCAGTGTGTTCTGGTAAAGGGACATCACTTCCCGCGTTTCAGTCTATCCAGATGATCAGTCCTTTTGTTTTGCAGCGGATAGAGTTCTCTCTTTGTTTTGTGTCTCTCTCCAGTTTCTTCCACGATTCACGTCATTTGCTGTAATAACAGTCTTTTCATTCGGGCTCTAATCAGGTGATATTGGCTTCCTGCTGCTCTAATTAACTGGATTAATGGATTGATTTAGTCGTTTATATAGGATGATATTGATGAGGTGGGGATTGCGAGTCTTCCACAAGGCTACATCGTCATGTAAAATACCCTGAAAACTGGACGGAGGAGCAGAGATCTGACCTTTTAGCCGCATGAAAAGCACTTTCTCTGTGTCCTTTGCGTCTGTACAGGCCCGGGTGTGTTAACTGCGCTGAACGCAATGAGCAGTGCTGGAGGAGTTGGCTTTAATCGTGGATAAATCCACTTGTCGTGCTACTTAATGGCACGCTGTGCTCCCATTTGTGCTTGTTACATGCTGGAACGTGGTGCACGGGGTAGGGGGGAGTAGTTTGAATATCGCTTAATGTGTGGCTAGTAATCTCTTAATCATATTTATATGACTTTTGGGAGTTTTATATTCTTCCGTCTTGTCACAGTATATTTTTATAGGAACCCAAAACGTTTTCACCAAAAAATGTTTTCTTCACTCTAGCTCATGGGTGTAGGAACCTGCATGATATGAGGGGGAACAGACACTCACCCCCCGTTTTCTTTCTATAAAGGATAAAGGGGTCCACTATGTGTCTGAGATTAAGAATGTATTGTATCGAGGGAGTATACTTTACTTAACTACCATAAAGCTCCTAAATTCTTTCGGGTAACTTATCATAACGGTTAAGGGTAATAAACTAATAAACTGACCTTGCTGGTCTGTATATGCTTAATTGTATTATGCCTTTGCATTGGGAATGTTACCCCCCCCCCCCTGATTTTTGGGGTTTCTGTCCACCAATGATTTAATAAGATAGGTCAGGAGGGTCTGGGGGCGCAGTATTTGCTGCTTAACCCCCTTAAGGACTGAGGGTCTTTAAAGTCCATGCATTTATGACGTAACAGTTCTGTCATTGGTCCTAAAGGTATTAAAGCGGTGATTGGAGCAACATTGTATTTCAATACATGTGTTTAACCAAGCCACACCTAGTCGCAAGGTGTCTGTTTGATGCAGGCCATGCACAGCACTCATAGCATGACTGGCTCCACATTGACATGTGCATCCGGTGTCCTTCACTTCTCTAGATTGTATGCTTGGATCATGATAATGGAGATCTACCTGTTTTTAACGTAGGACTGCATTTCATCCAGGTGAGCCTAAAATAAGCATACTATGTCGTGCAGGTTGCATTGAGACGGGCTGAGCATCATGGGACACGTAGTATGGAACCAGCTGTGGTGCTAGTGTTGGCCAGCGTTATCCTACGAAGCGGTAATTTTACATCACACTCCCTCGAGGAGCTGTGGTGTATTTCACAATCCCCGTGCCACCGTCCTCCTTTACGGATAGGAAGTTTTCAATGCAGCGAAAATATTTGGTATGGCCGGTCCGGTATGCATGGTAACTTGGCACGGCTTCCAGCTTGAACAGATGTTGCTGGCCTCCTTTTATGCGCTGGACTCGTACGTAAACACCGAAAGCCGCTGCCAATACCGTTACAATTCCTTGGGAACGAACGCCTGCAACAATCAAGGATGAAATATCTGCTCGGGACCCGAGGACAGGATGAGCGATGACTCCCATCCCCACCCCAATAACTAAGCTAGGCTGTGATCATCTGTAGACAATAAAAGGAAGACTAATAATGGATTAGAAGCAAAAAAAAAAAAACAACAACCCCGAAAACATAAGCACAGAGGAACAAGATGTTTACAGTAAAGCCAGCTCTGAAATAATATTTTACTAAAGATTAATGTTTTATTCCCTAAGCTTATGGCGGGCTCCAGCCTGTGATTCCTGCAGCACGTGTTGCACTGCACTGATTTATCATCTCTCACTTAATTGTCCGTTTCATTCATCATTAATGGACTTTATTACAGCAGACCTTTTCTGAAAGCCTCATTAAATTGCTGGGTTTTTACACTTTTGACCGTACCGACAAACATAATGGGCAGTATTCCAAAGATGATGGGAACCTAACCAGAGTATCAGTGATTATAGAAAGGGTAGTAGATACATTGAAAAGCCTCCCAATGGGGGCAGTAACAGTGATATAGAAAGGGTAGTACTGTAGAATGCTGGAATTGCTCCACATTAGTGGCAGTACATTCAATTCCACCATATAGTGCTTAAAACCGGCGCCATCAGATGCTCATGTGGTGTTAGGCCTTGAATATGGAATGCCTTTGTATATTATACAGTGATAGCTTGTGGTTTTACGTCTATAAACACCTGACTGCAATCACCATGTGAATTATTCTTTCCTCTCTCCCCGTCCTCTTTGCAGCAAACCAAAATCCCCATCACAAATTAGGAACGCATTATCCTCCCTGTCATAACTCCTGCCACTGCTCGGCGCTCCAGCGTGCCATTTCATTACAGAGCTGCAGTCTGCTCGATGTTTCGTCTGGATCCGTAATGAGCTTCGTTACGTCTGCCTTTTGACAGCAAAATACTAATCACATAAAGCAGGCTGCTACTAGGGGAAGAGCGTGAATAATAATAATAATAATGAGCTTTGCAAAGTGGCGGTTTTCATGCAGTGACACTTTATTATAGCCGCTTGTAGACAAACAGCGTTTCATTTTGTTTCAATATGGCAAATTGGATGAAAAAACCTCAAGGACTTCATATATTGTATTTACATTGGCCAACAAAGCCACAACTACTTCTCCATTCCAGGTGGTTTATTATCAGGTTTTTTTTTGAGCCGATATGCGGCGGTACGGCGTACCTGCACCTCTCGACGCGTACCGGCACCTCTCGGCTTTTTTTTATAAATGTTTCCCCCGGCCTGAGTGCGTGTGGTGGCACGTGGCCGCTGCTTGTCAGGACGGGGGAGACAACAGAGACAGGGCGGCACTCCCTCCCTCCCTGTGTGACTGGAGAGGGGGGGGGGGCACTGGCACGGCTGCCTCCTCCATCCCAGATAGACTCTGCATCCCTGGTGGTCTGTGTGGTTGTGGGCCTTGCTGCAACTGCGATCTGTGCTTAGCGCACAGAACACAGAGCATGCCCACACTGAGCAGTCGCGAGTGCCGCCGGTGATCGCAGATGACCTGGCAGTGTCACCTGACCGCCGACCTTCTCTGACACATTCAGTGAGCGCCTGCGGTCAGGTGACACTGCCAGGTCATCTCCCGAAGCAGAAGACGGAGCCTGGGAGCCGAGTCCACTCCCACCGACTCCATGACCAGCAACTCTGTAACTGTGAGTGTAAGCGAGCGCAGCATCAGCCAATACCAGTCTGCCAGCCCTATTACCAGTCTGCCAGCCATGTTGCCAGTCTGCCATGCCATGTTACCAGTCTGCCAGCCATATTACCAGTCTGCCATGCCATATTACCAGTCTGCCAGCCCTATTACCAGTCTGCCAGCCATGTTGCCAGTCTGCCATGCCATATTACCAGTCTGCCAGCCATATTACCAGTCTGCCAGCCATGTTGCCAGTCTGCCATGCCATGTTACCAGTCTGCCAGCCATATTACCAGTCTGCCATGCCACAATACCAGTCTGCCAGCCATATTACCAGTCTGCCATGCACAATACCAGTCTGCCATGCACAATACACGTCTGCCAGCCATATTACCAGTCTGCCATGCACAATACACGTCTGCCAGCCATATTACCAGTCTGCCATGCACAATACCAGTCTGCCAGCCATATTACCAGTCTGCCAGCCATATTGCCAGTCTGCCAGCCATATTGCCAGTCTATATACATAATTTTGATATAATACTCTTGGTGTCCCTTGTTTTTATTATATATGTTACACTGACACACTCTTTATTACTCCCCCGTTTAATAGGTGAATATTGCCCTTTTTAAAAAAGGGGGGGGTGTATTAAGGTTCTTTTGGTTATATCACAGGTTTCTCTTATAGATGAATAATTGAGTCACTGATTGGATTGTTTCATTTGCCTATTTATATGTGTTTGGTGTATTGTGCATCTAGACTTAACACAAGACCTGCGTGTGAAAACGTTGTCTTCTTTTAGTGCTCACTGAGGATTAAATCCTTTCTAATTGACCACATTCAGGAATCAATAATTATTCTTTGGAGTGTTTGGGATTGGAAGTGTGTCCTTGCACACTGGTGGTTCCTTGCACACTGGTGGTTCCTTGCTGGTTGCAACATACATTTGTGCGGTGTATTTATTAGGACATGAAAAATAGTCAAACACCTAATCCGTTTTTCCCTGGGCGTGAGAGTACCCCCACCTATTTTTCCAGAAAAAAAGCACTGTTTATTATTCTCCTGTCAGACGCACCCTGTGTGTATCGACCAACAAATACAAACATCTCCCCGTTCTCCTGCCTGAGGATCCCTGGATTGCACTCCTAACACTCTTATACGTTTCTTAAAATACAGATAATCAAGCTGTGAATAGCGTCCTCTGGGACCAAACCGTCAATGCTTTATTGGTTATGACCTGCCGTGTCCCCTGCGACTTGCTGAGCGGCATTGCCATACTGGACTGCCCCGTGCTGCATCTCTCTACACGTAGGTGCCATACTGCATTCCGGCAGCGCAAGTCACCCTGAGCGTCAGTTTATTGTTGTGGCTCCTATTGGGTGTCATTCAGGGGATGCAAAATCTGTTGAGTGTCAATTTGCGTGTCGTTTTAACGATGCTTCCATTACTAGGCATCATGTTCGTGATCGTGGATGGATACTTTCCAGCCATGCTAAGGACCGGTCCATCAGGTCAGGGGTTTTCTATCCCTCTCTAGTGTGTTTCTGCCTGTTCTATCCTGACATTGACTTGTAATACTTTGTTTCTTTCCACCTCCTGTTTTGCAGATCACCCTGTGTTAATATGGGTTAATACCTAGATCACATAATATCATTGTGATGTTCATCTGCTCGCTCGCTAGGCACAAATTAGATGGTGTTCAGTGAGGAGTCGGTGCGCATTGTCTGGCCAGTTCGTCGGCCTTCGTATAGTAGAGAGATGGCCTGGAGTTGAACCTCCTGCCTCTTATTGACAGTTGCCTGATTTCGTTGTTGGTTTTTTCCATTTTCCGGTGCAGATGCATCGTTGGGTCTCCTGCGTTTGAGTGGCAGCTCGTTAAATGAGGTTTACTATATATCGCTTAGACATCTGCCTGCCAGGTGAATCTCTGTCCCGCCTTACATTCCCACTGCCCTTCAGGCATGAATCTGCAACGCATGTCAAGTTCTGTCTGTAAATTTGTCCCCAATGAGGAAGAACCATTCTTTGAATGTCCCTCCATGTCTGCTCTTCCAGATGTTAGGAGTCATATCTTTTTTTTTTCCCCTTCTTTATTGGAAATCTGTTCTCGTAGCACCCTGAGATACTTGTTATTTTTATAGAGGTTGTAAATAGTTGCTCTCTGAGGAGTAGCGTTTTATACCAGGCGTGGTTTCACAGCCTGAAGTCTCACTTTCCAGGAATCTCCGCGGGGCTGTTCAGACGCTGATTAAAGATCTCCATCCGTCGAAATACGGGACTCGATTGGACTTTTAAATGAACCTGGCGGGCCCTGAGAAGGATTTAAATCCTATAGTGTATAAAAATATATGGGGTTACACCAAAGCAGGGAGTCTTCCCTGTAAGGATGCTTCTTCCCAGGACATAAAACACAGGGCAGTAGCAGACAGAAATCACAGGGAGACTAAAAAAACACCACACACACATATGCTGCCCTAGAGGTTTGATTGACAGATGAGAGCAGAATGGACAACCTCCGTGTAGTCCTCCTTCTCTCAGTATGCCTGGACGAGCATGCCAAGACGACTATGTGCTGGCAACGCATGAGGTGTGTGCCCTGTTTTGCGCTTTGTCCATTTCAGGGTAAATCTACTGGGGTGAATAGGAAGGTACTAGGTGTGATACAGATGCCAAGGGCCTAGTGACGTGCTGGCGCTCAATGACGTCCCTGGATGAGCCCACAAAACCTCAGAGCATAGACATGTAGGTCTTGCTTGTAAATGCATGGATATACACGTGTAGCTTTGGCTTCAGTGTCCGGATTGCTGTGGCTTGTGTGATCCTGCACGGGTAGTCAGAACGTAGCTCCTCCAGCATAATGCTGGCATAGCAACATGGGAGTTGTAGTCGGATAGCTGGGTGAACAGTCTTTTGAACAGCTATGTTCCACAGTACCAGTCGACATGTACATTGTGTTTTGGGACCTTCAACCATTGTAGGATGAGCACAGGGTAAAGCCTAGCAAGCCCAGGAAAGTGCAGGCTATGGACAAATCAATGCTGCTCGGTCCTGGGAAGGGGGGGGGGATATATGCGAATACATAGATATGTGCAAGAGAGTCGTGACGGCTGTGCAGGCTGTGGCCTTCAAATCAAGTCTTCTGGAGCAAGTGGACAGAAGATTTTCAAATGATGTATACTGCGGGAAATGATCATTTGATGCAATTATTATCTTTCTTTTCCAACCAATAGAGGTAAATAGTCACGGGGGGGAACCCCTGCCGTATATTGATGCGTTTAATGAAACGATAGGGAATCCAAGGCAGGTGTCATCCCTTTACACTCCGTAACTCACAATTATTTGCAATCTGAAGAGGTGAGATGGAAGAAATATGTGGCAGATGGCCTGTCCCAGCAAAAACATTAAACAACGGATATAAATGGATAACGGGCTTTTTTGGATAAGGCGCAGCATTTTTGTAGCAGAGCAAATAAATTCATGTTAAGACATCACTTTTTATTTTTTTACGCACATTTTTGAAAGGTTCCCAAGTGAGCCATCAATTGCACAACTGTGAGGAAAATGGATTTGGTTCAAGAATAATATTTAGTCTGCTCTTATAGGGGTTTATTCGCTGGACGGTGACGTTCTGAGGGGCTGATAATTAGTTGGTTTAGTTGACTGTTTTATATCTTGACTTTTTGAGATTTTTGTTAATCCTCGTGATTGTTATTGAGAGTTTTGTATAACAACTCAATTATTTGAACTCGAGATCATAAACTACAAGAAAATGAGTCCATGCCCACGGATACTCTGTGAAATTCAGCACCGGCCACTCCGACAAGTGATTTACTGCCCCTCGCACCCTCTGCGTCAGGTTATGAGGAGCAGCAGACTCAAAGCAGCTTAGAAAAACCTTTTAGGTATGGAGCCAAGCTGTATATTATACGTTGGGTTAAGATCTAAAAGGGTTATTTAGAAATTGCTTCTAGTTACACTTGTCGAAACATCATCTGGTGTCCCAGAAAAGAGGCATTCAAACTCTGGCGGGAAAAGCCTAGCTGTGAAGCTCCTCTTGCGTCTGTTTGGATTCCTCTTTTGTGAAGCTCCGGCATTTGTCTCAGTTGCAAGAACATTAATTTTTTATGGTGTTTGTTTACAACTTCGGTTGTCTCCCACCAGGGTTGATGTGGGTCGCTGTCTCCCTCTTTAGAACTTAGGTGGTTTCCTGTCTCCCACCCTTAGGCCTGAGGTGGGTTGCTGTCTCCTCTCAGCCTGAGGGTGGGTTGCTGTCTCCCCTCAGCCTGAGGTGGGTTGCAGTCTCCTCTCGGCCTGAGGTGGGTTGCAGTCTCCTCTCGGCCTGAGGTGGGTTGCAGTCTCCTCTCGGCCTGAGGTGGGTTGCAGTCTCCTCTCGGCCTGAGGTGGGTTGCTGTCTCCTCTCGGCCTGAGGTGGGTTGCTGTCTCCCCTCGGCCTGAGGTGGGTTGCTGTCTCCCTTAGGCCTGAGGTGGGTTGCTGTCTCCCTTCGGCCTGAGGTGGGTTGCTGTCTCCCTTAGGCCTGAGGTGGGTTGCTGTCTTCCCTCGGCCTGAAGTTGGTTGCTGTCTCCCCTCGGCCTGAGGTTGGTTGCTGTCTCCCCACGGCCTGAGGTTGGTTGCTGTCTCCCCTCGGCCTGAGGTTGGTTGCTGTCTCCCCTCGGCCTGAGGTGGGTTGCTGTCTCCCCTCGGCCTGAGGTGGGTTGCTGTCTCCCCTCGGCCTGAGGTGGGTTGCTGTCTCCCCTCGGCCTGAGGTTGGTTGCTGTCTCCCCTCGGCCTGAGGTGGGTTTCTGTCTCCCCTCGGCCTGAGGTGGGTTGCTGTCTCCCCTCGGCCTGAGGTGGATTGCTGTCTCCCCTCGGCCTGAGGTTGGTTGCTGTCTCCCCACGGCCTGAGGTTGGTTGCTGTCTCCCCACGGCCTGAGGTTGGTTGCTGTCTCCCCACGGCCTGAGGTTGGTTGCTGTCTCCCCACGGCCTGAGGTTGGTTGCTGTCTCCCCGCGGCCTGAGGTGGGTTGCTGTCTCCCCTCGTTGCTGTCTCCCCTCGGCCTGAGGTGGGTTGCTGTCTCCCCTCGGCCTGAGGTGGGTTGCTGTCTCCCCTCGGCCTGAGGTGGGTTGCTGTCTCCCCTCGGCCTGAGGTGGGTTGCTGTCTCCCCTCGGCCTGAGGTGGGTTGCTGTGTCTCCCCAGAACCGAGGTGGGTTGCAGTCTTCCCCCAGGATTTATGCGAGTTACTCCAAGTGGCAGCTGTGGGTTTCTTTGTCTCCCCAATGCTGAGCTGGGTTGCTGTCTCTTGCAAGGTCAGAGGTGGGTTTCTGTCTCTCCGAGGGCCGAGGCAGGGTGCTGTATTACGACAGGTCCTGGGGTGGAATGCATGCCCATCATAGGACTTCATAAATGGTGAGCGTTCTGAAATGTCATGGTGGGGGTCACTAATCTCTAGGGAGCTGCTATGGCTTGTGTTAAAAGATGAATGAAAGAACTAATAAACGCAAATCTAAACCTGTGACATATCCTAGCAGTGTTAGGTGTATGACTTGTCACTCTAGCATCCTTGACTGGAAAGCCTTCTCCTGTGATCCCAGTGAAGAACCATGCAGACCTTACTGGTGTTTTGGCACCATTCTTGGCTGGGATCACAGTGTACCACACAGGACGAGGAGCATCAATCCAACACAAACTGCACGAATCTCATTTCTATCCCTGCATTCCCATTAAATATGCTAATACGTCCCTCTAATGCACAAACCTATTTCACCTCTAAACTCATCACAGCTGTGCGCTGCTTGCACAGGCATATGTTCCTCACTGTACGGAGACTATAATTAGTTGATCCCCGAGGAATTCTGACTGATAATCCATTTCAGTTTGTGTTTATAAGTAAAGAATGTGTATGTAGAGTTTCTCTCTCAGTGTAAACACAACGAAAGAAGAGATTCGTCTGTAAGATCTCGCGGACAGACGTCACATCTAGCACTGGACTCTCCGGACCGGCAAACATTGCCGCCCTTCTGGAATGTGCAAATAATTCAGATTGTCTCTGGGATAAGAACATTCTTACAGCTATATAATTTCTTAAATTGATTGAAACGCTTGTGCCTCCGCCATGACACAAGAGACACGCTGGTGATGAGTTTCCATTTAGCGTAGACAGAATACAATGTAGCAGAATATTTCCTTGACATAAACCCAGCGTAGACCCCTTCTCTTTCATGCTTTTGTAACAAAATTTACTCTGTGTGTCTAAAATATATATATATATTATAGGTATGTTTATTATTGCAGAAGCCACTTGCACATCACAGCAATTCAATGAATTGCATCCCTGAGCTCCTGTGCCACATTCCCCATATGCAGCAAGGAATTCTGGGTAGGATATGCAAATGACACCTGGTCAGAGTGATGGATTGATGCTGTGTGCGCAGCTCAAGCTCATGTGCTTTCTCCCTGAACGAACACTGCTGCAAACTGTCGTATATAGACATGATGATGTCAACACGCTAAGTGGGGCGAGAAGGTGGGAGACACTCCACGGAGCCTGACCATGTTAATAAGATTTAAGTGGTCAGGGTGTGTAGTTTGTCCCTTTTTAAATGATTTCATGAACAAACTGAGTGGGGGAGGACATGGAGATAAGAGGGGGAGTGAGTTTAGGAAAGAGACTGGACCTGCGTTTGTCAGGGAGTTTGTGAGAAAAGGCCCAGACTGGAGAGAGGGAGGGAAACTGGGTGGATGGGATGGTGGTATAAAACCGATTAGTTGTCAACTATTTTCATTATCGATTATTCTCATTATCGATTAGTATTTTCGGCCCTAGCATAAGGCTTTGTGCTGACCTACAGGCAAGTAACACTTTACCCTGTTTAAAAACCTACATCTCAACTGGAAAGAACAGGACGAGCTTCTAGCTTTTTGTGCGCTGCAGATGTCACATGACCAGCAGGAGACGGAACACTCGACGGACCATCCAGCCAATCTAATGGCTTTGGGTGCCTAGTACATTGATAGCCATTGGCTTGAAATCAGTGCCTGGTATCAAGACAGTGGAGATCAGCATTTGCTAATCTCGGTTTCTGGATGAGGCTAATCCCCAGCTCTTGGAGGGCTGTGTCGACCCTCCTTGCAGCATCTCTTTAAGCAATATCCAGTCCCGATACACTATATAGCTGTAATATGCAGTAACAACTATCACAGGAATGTACTTATAGGTATTGAATTGGGCACATGATCCTTTGGAGCGTAAAATTCCATCAACATTTTAATAATTCCGTATAAATTGATTACCCCCCCCCCCTTAGGCTGGGGTCAGACTAACGCATTTTTAACGTGCGTTTGGGCGCACTTAATCACGGCCGCAGTAGCAGCAAATGAAGCGCAATGACGGCCAATATATGAAGTATGGCCGCACGAAAGTGCAGCCACGCAACGCAAGTGGAAAGGGAACACCTTTTTTTGAGAACGCAGAACCGCTAGTACTGACGTACAGAGTGCGCTGCGCCCGCTAGCGGCGAGTGTGCGTGATTAGGAGACGTCAGACGCTGCTCATGTCCGGCCAACATAACGTCCAGAGGCAAAAAGGGTTTTATTGATGATACGTAAAAAATCACGCACGCAAATGCGCATCGTATGACCGTTTTCGCGCATTTCGTGAAAAAACACTGCAATGCGTTCGGACGCACTTTTTGACGGTCGCTGCGAATAATGCGTTCATTTGACCCAAGCCTTAGACTTGCACCCTCACACCTATCATTCATGTCCCTTGGCCTAGAGGTCTGAGCAGAGAAATATGACTTTCCCCACTTTATGTTGCTGCCCTCTATGCGTCCGTCATTCCACAATAGACCCTATGTAACCTTTTGTTTCCATCACTAGTTCATACGTTGAAAATGTTTGTCTCAAGAAAGGGAATGAAATGGGTGGGGGGGGGTTTGTTCGGAGACTAATTGTTGGAACTGTTGGTTCAGCATAAGAACCATGCCTCTGTGGTTGGAAAATTTTGGAAAGACTTGACCCAATTCCTTCCATTCTTAAATTTCCTGCTCAGCTTAAGAAATCAAAGCTCTCTGACCTCCCAACATAAAGGAGCAGCCGGGATTTATTTAATGGCTGTGTAGGTTTATGTAAAGGCTAGGTTGGTTTATATTATAGCTACGCTGGTTTATTTTGTCTGATTGCTCAATATTCTATTCCACGTTCAGACACTACATTGTCTTCAGCCATAAAACGCATAATGCACCTCAGATGCTTGTACAAATTGTGCCACCAGCTTGGCAGGTTTTGAAGCTCTGAAGGAAAAACAACAACGAGGTTAGGGGTGGGATATGATCGAATTTAATAAGGGCGTTTTATGATTTTGCAATAGTCATGTTAATTTTATAAATCTATTGCAAATGTTTGTCCCCTGCGAACAGCGACGGCGAATGGAACAGACCCTTTTTTAGGTTTGTTTTTCATTTTTTCTGCGGCTTACCGGACGGATAGATGGCAGGACCGGCCACATCATGCAGCCAATCTGACCGGGCCCCTACATTCTAATAATACAGGGTTCAGCAACCGTGGCCCGCCAGATGTTTTGGAACTACATCTCCCATGAGTCTGAGCCACTCATTAGGTGGGCTGAGCCTCATAGGAGATGCAGTTGCAAAACATCTGGAGCGTCAAGGCTGCTGACACTTATTCCAACATCTTGCGATGGACCAGCACATCGACTCCGTCTATTATCCTGTATATCCGCACCTAGAAACATCATTTCACAGACTATTTTCAGTGTAAAAGTGGATTTCGGGTCACAGTTTCAAATGAAAGCAACTAAAAAACATCTAAAGTGCGACACACCGTTGCATAATAGCTGTATACTTCTGTAAATAGCGCCATGATGTTCCGCAGCGCTGTACAGTGGGGAGGAAAAAGCAAACAGAAAATTTATGAAAGAAGTTTGACGCAAGGAGAACGATGAAGAAAGCAGATCCTGCTCACATGAGCTTTCAATCGATTAGTGCATACAGTATGGATGGAGTAGAGGTAACATCACTGCTCTATAACCGTGGAGACCCAGGTTTGAATCCTGGCCAGAGCACCTCTCCTGTGAGTGTCCTTGGGCAAGACACCTAACGGTACATACTCGCTACCACACAATATCGGCTGTGGAGTCCAGTGGTAACGTCTCTGCCCTTCAACCGTGGAGAAGCAAGTCAAATCCCGTTCAGCACATCCCTCCAATACAGCTGGAGAAGCAAGTCTCGACTTTACGAGAAGTGGGTTCAACCTAACTACCAGGTCTCTAATCAACAATCACGGAGAGACGACTCGATCCCACTCAGAAGACGAAACCAGCAAGTGTCCTTGGGCAAAACACCGAACGATATGGATGCACCGACCTCACAAAATACCTATACATCTCATTGTAAATTCCCTTGGGAGCATGGTCCTCCTGAATCCGGCCGTATTATCCATGTGTGGTATACTAATGTATCAACCCCTTGTGCACCGATCTTGTAATGCGCTTTGGTATTTGTGGCGCTATATAAATAAAGGATAATAATATCTTCCAGCTCAAAGGGAAGAACCGTACCCTCATTAAACCTCTGCTCTGCAGTGGCCAGGATGCACTATAAACATTTAATCCTTTGGTTTTACAGTTAAAAAAAAATATTTCATTCTGGACTCGAATGCTTTCCCGTCCTTAGTATTTGTGTTTATTGATCTAAGGCGCAGAGAGACCTGGAAATGAACCTTTTCACCGTGCGTGTTTATCATGTGCGTGCGGCTCGGCCAGATTTTCAGCGAACAGATCAACGTGAGAAAATCATATTCACAGACCTCGGCGGTGCCAGGGACTGCCAGCGACCAAGCTCCGACAAAAACAAGCCACACGCGGCTATTTCCACCATAGATCATGCACTCAAATATTAAGAAGTAGAATAAAAAAAGGTACAAAACAGGAAATCCGGTTTTTAAAAGACCGATAACAAGTCTATCCATGCCACCGAGTCTGTCTCCCGCTGAAGGCTGATTTACAATGTATCACTGAATCATCAGGTTTTCTATTTTTTTTGTTCCCAAAATAGCTGCGTACACTGCGGGCTCTCGGGATGGATAAATTCTCTCTGAGAGATCACACTGGACGCGTTCTCTGCCCTGTGCATGAAATGAACTCAAAAGAACAGATGTTGGATGAGAGCGGTGCAGACTAATGGCAGATAACCAATTCGGGTCAGGTCTCTGACGAGCTCGCCTTAAGCCGCGTTATACAGCGGTTGAACGTTTTACTTGTTTTCCGTTCATTTAAAGCTTAATTTCCAGATCGTTTATCCAACGAGAGTCCCTTAATGAAGTCAGACAGGACACACCAACTTTTCACCCCTCATGTTTCCTCCCATCTTTCTCTGCTTGGAGTTTTTTTATCTCCCTTTTGTCTTTTCGGTAGGATTAACACATTCCCTTGAGTAAAACAGTCCCCTGGATTCCTGCAAATCTTTGCACCAGCTCTGGAAAGTGTTACGGAAGATCTGTATCTGCAGCATGTGAAATTTGTTAGGGAACTCCATGGCCTTGCATTGTGCTCTCACTCTGTAATGAGCTCAGTACCCAGTGACCTCGCATTGTGTACTCACACTGTAATGAGCTCAGTACACAGTGACCTCCCATTGTGTACTCACACTGTAATGAGCTCAGTACACAGTGACCTCCCATTGTGTACTCACACTGTAATGAGCTCAGTACACAGTGACCTCGCATTGTGTACTCACACTGTAATGAGCTCAGTACACAGTGACCTCCCATTGTGTACTCACACTGTAATGAGCTCAGTACACAGTGACCTCCCATTGTGTACTCACACTGTAATGAGCTCAGTACACAGTGACCTTGCATTGTGTACTAACACTGTAATGAGCTCAGTACACAGTGACCTCCTATTGTGTACTCACACTGTAATGAGCTCAGTACACAGTGACTTTGCATTGTGCGCTCACACTGTAATTGGCTCAGTACACAGTGACTTCACAGTGTGTGACCTTACTCTATTGAGCTTGGTACACCATGATCTCACATTATGTGATCTTACTGTAATGAGCTCAGTACTGTGACCTCACATTGTGTGACATTACTGTAATGAGCTCAGTACTGTGACCTCACATTGTGTGACCTTACTGTAATGAGCTCAGTACAGTGACCTCACATTGTGACCTTACTGTAATGAGCTCAGTACTGTGACCTCACATTGTGACCTTACTGTAATGAGCTCAGTACAGTGACCTCACATTGTGACCTTACTGTAATGAGCTCAGTACAGTGACCTTACTGAAATGAGCTCGGTACACAGTGACCTTGCAGTGATCAAAATGTCTTGCGTGGCCCATATGGCATAAAGACTTGGTGTCGGAGGTTTGGCCAGTGTAGTTATTCAGTAAAGCTGGTGATTTTGGCTGTTCTATTTTTTGGAAAGCATGGTGTTCTGCTATAGCTGCTGAGGTTTGATTTGCAATGCCAGAAAGGGCCCAAGAGGGGCAGCACTGCTAAGAGCAAGTGTGACCTGCCGAGCCTTCTGTCCATGGTGCTGACCATGAGAGCAGCGGCTGCTATGACACACCACATAGACTATCCAGCTTTATAAATTTCATGCTCTATTGGGGCCATTTATGTCAATAAAAATGTAATTTAGAACAAGAGCAAAAATCTTATTTACAGCGACAGCTTTATAACAGCATTTATTATAGTTACAGGCTGATTGCTGGGAGGATTATTGCTTTGCAGCTCTGTTATTTCCTCATACCTGAATATATGGAGGAGCCCCGAAAAGACACCCGCACACCCTGAATATATGGAGGAGCCCCGAAAAGACACCCGCACACCCTGAATATATGGAGGAGGCCCGAAAAGACACCCGCACACCCTGAATATATGGAGGAACCCCGAAAAGACACCCGCACATCCTGAATATATGGAGGAGCCCCGAAAAGACACGCGCACCTCCTGAATATATGGAGGAGCCCTGAAAAAACACCCACACACCCTGAATATATGGAGGAGCCCTGAAAAGACACCCACACACCCTGAATATATGGAGGAACCCCAAAAAGACACCCACACATCCTGAATATATGGAGGAGCCCCTAATATACACCCGCACACCCTGATATATGGAGGAGCCCCTAAAAAGACACCCGCACACCTGAATATATATGGAGGAGCCCCTAAAAAGACACCCACACACACTGAATATATGGAGGCGCCCCTAATATACACCCGCACACCCTGAATATATGGAGGAGCCCCTAAAAAGACACCCACACACCCTGACTGACTATATGGAGGAGCCCCTAATATACACCCGCACACCCTGAATATATGGAGGAGCCCCTAAAAAGACACCCGCACACCCTGAATATATATGGAGGAGCCCCTAAAAAGACACCCACACCCTGAATATATGGAGGAACCCCTAAAAAGACACACACACCCTGAATATATGGAGGAGCCCCAGAAAAGACACCCGCACACCCTGAATATATGGAGGAGCCCCTAAAAAGACACCCACACACCCTGACTGACTATATGGAGGAGCCCCGAATAGACACCCGCACATCCTGAATATATGGAGGAGCCCCAGAAAAGACACCCGCACATCCTGAATCTATGGAGGAGCCCTGAAAAGACACCCACACACCCTGAATATATGGAGGAACCCCGAAAAGACACCCACACACACTGAATATATGGAGGAGCCCTGAAAAGACACCCACACACCCTGAATATATGGAGGAACCCCGAAAAGACACCCGCACATCCTGAATATATGGAGGCGCCCCTAATATACACCCGCACACCCTGAATATATGGAGGAGCCCCAGAAAAGACACCCGCACACCCTGAATATATGGAGGAGCCCCTAAAAAGACACCCGCACACCCTGAATATATGGAGGAATCCCTAAAAAGACACCCACACACCCTGAATATATAGAGGAGCCCCTAAAAAGACACCCACTCACCCTGAATATATAGAGGAGCCCCTAAAAAGACACCCACACACCCTGAATATATGGAGGAGCCCCTAAAAGGACACTCACCCTGAATATATGGAGGAGCCCCTAAAAAGACACACACACACACACCCTGAATATATGGAGGAACCCCAGAAAAGACACCCACACACCCTGAATATATGGAGGAGCCCCAGAAAAGACACCCGCACACCCTGAATATATGGAGGAGCCCCAGAGAAGACACCCGCACACCCTGAATATATGGAGGAGCCCCTAAAAAGACACCCACACACCCTGAATATATGGAGAAGCCCCTAAAAGGACACTCACACACCCTGAATATATGGAGGAGCCCCTAAAAAGACACACACCCCCTGAATATATGGAGGAGCCCCTAAAAAAGACACCCGCACACCCTGAATATATGGAGGAACCCCTAAAAAGACACCTACACACCCTGAATATATGGAGGAGCCCCTAAAAGGACACTCACACACCCTGAATATATGGAGGAGCCCCTAAAAATACACCCATACACCCTGAATATATGGAGGAGCCCCTAAAAAGACACCCGCACATCCTGAATATATGGAGGAGCCCCTAAAAAGACACACACACACCCTGAATATATGGAGGAGCCCCAGAAAAGACACCCGCACACCCTGAATATATGGAGGAGCCCCTGAAAAGACACCCGCACACCCTGAATATATGGAGGAGCCCCTAAAAAGACACCCGCACACCCTGAATATAGGGAGGAGCTGGTTTCAGTCGGCAGGTTAAATCAGGCGAATCCCATAGATTTCAAAGTAAAAAAATATTCTAATTTTTGTTTTGTATCTATTAAATTGTTTTTTCTTTTGATTAACAGCAAAAAGTGTTCCTCCCCCCCCCCAGGATTCTTTTAGGCAATTTTCAGGATGTTTTTGGCAAAATCTTTTGATTTTATTTATTTTCCAATAGCTTTTTTTCCCCTGTAACGGACCTTTTTGTTGTTATTCATAGAACCTTATATGTAATCTCCAGGCATTTTCGTGCAGTATTTTTTTTTTTTTTAAAAAACAGCTTTTAAAAGTTAATTTATTTTTTTTTGTTCTTGTTTGTTTTCTTTTTTTTTTATTTATTTTCTTTTGCCTCGTTCGTCTGCTAGTTAACTTTTTTTGGAGGCTGGTTGGTGCTCTGCTCGACGGATCGTCGGCTTTTTTTCAGATACATATGGGGGTTTTGGGGTTGTTTTTCTTTCTTTTCTTTTATCATTCGTTTCTGCATTTTTTGACCCGGTTTTTCAGATGCGATCGGTGTCGTTTCCCTGTACTTTGGGGACCCTCTGGTGAATGCTGAATTCACTGCAGGGTGCGCGAATTTCACTCCCTGAAGTGCGGGGAACGAAAACGAACCGAAATTATAACCCTGTATGTGATTAAACCAGACATCTACCTTGAGACGTGCTCTATATTAGAGGAATTTTTGTCAGCTTGCAGTGTCTGATTGCGATAATGAGGCGGTTCCTGACGTCCCTTACAGGCAGATGACATGTGAACTGTAAAGCGCTCCGCGTGAGAAGTACAGTAAGCACATTAAACTTCCACAGGTCGCGTTTAAAGACGTATAATGATCATCTGAAGAAACATGGATAGATTCCCTTTAAAATATTACCTGTCAGGCTCCGTCTGCCCCTGGGCTAATTGCATCATTGACCATTCCTCCCGGTTTTTGTTTCGCGGTTAGTCTGGCCCATTCTTTCCATCGGGGTGCGGTAAGCGCCACCTTCATGCTTATAAATAAATATATATGTATTTTACAGCAGAAGTAAATGTGTTGATTAGAGAGAGAGTGAGTATTTAGTGTCTGGCAGAGGATAAATCCTGTGGCGTAGGCTTGCACGAGCGTGCACCGGATGGATCGGACTGCGGCGAGGTAACAGGCGTCTGCGTGATTGACACTCCTAATATGAGCAATGAGCGCTTCGAGCAGTGGTGTCTGTGAGAGCCAAGATAAAAATCCCTCTGAGCAATCAGCCTTTCCACCCTCACGCTGTTTAAACCAAGAGATTATTGCGTTTTGGGTGAAGGCTGATCTCACTACACATAAACCTACAAATCTCTGCCTTTAGGGGCTTGTCCTGTCCCTGCCCAACATTTTTTTTCCCCCCTCTCACATTATTAAAAAATAAATAAAATCTGAAGAAAAAAAATCTTCAGTTAATTATCCAGTGGGTCACTTTTAACTCGTGGTTTGGCTTTTTTAGTTTTAATTTTTTATCACTGCTTTCTGTTTGTCTTGGAGGGCACAGAACTCCGTCATAACTGAAAGCACTTTCTTTGTTTTATAAACCATTATAAATGTAACAGCACTGTTTCTGTTAACACGTTATTTAATTTATGGGTTTATTTACATCTTTGCTGAAGAGTGCTAGTGACCAAAATATAATTCCTAATAAAATAAAAAAGAAGAATGATGCAGGAAATAATGTCAGCATTGGTAATAATTGTGCTGATGACTACGGATTCATTTAAAATTATAAGAAATTTTTTAAAAAAAGTTATATCTTGGCTTCCTTTTACCTGACGTTTTAACTCTGTTTTTACAGTATAATAACTAGCGCAAACATTTGCCATTGAGTAGTATGCTGCAAATCGTCTTATTCTGAGCGACTTTTAGCCCTGACTTATGAGTCGCTTCGAGTATTCACTGGAAATCACTGCATGGGTTGGAAACTCAATGGATTTACCTTCTTTTGTTGTGGTTGTTGTGGTTTGGACCTGAATATTACAAGAGTTCTATTGTTTAGTGGATTTGTATCCAGATTTGACTCCTAAATTTTCTTTAACGAATCCCTGGGTTCACTGTTTAGCTGCATCTTTTTAAGCTGGATTTTTTTTTTTGAGAAAGGATTTTACCAGGAAGGATACATTGAGATCTCTCTCGTTTTCAAGTATGTCCTGGGTGGCGAGTCTGTACCGTTAGGTGTCTTGCCCAAGGACACTAACTGGAGAGGTTGTTCGTCGGGATCGAACCCATGACTCCACAGGCTCTCTCCACGCAGAGCAGTGATGTTACCTCTACTCCACCCAGCAGGAATTAAGAAGTTATGATGATCAGAGACCCGTATCATAAAACACAAATCATTAAGTTGTGATGATCGTAGAGACCCGTATCCATAAAACACAAATCATTAAGTTGTGATGATCATAGAAACCCGTATCCATAAAACACAAATCATTAAGTTCTGATCATAGAGACCCGTATCCATAAAACACAAATCATTAAGTTGTGATGATCATAGAGACCTGTATCCATAAAACAGAAATCATTAAGTTGTGATGATCATAGAAACCCGTATCCATAAAACACAAATCATTAAGTTGTGATGATCATAGAGACCCGTATCCATAAAACACAAATCATTAAGTTGTGATGATCGTAGAGACCCGTATCCATAAAACACAAATCATTAATTTGTGATGATCGTAGAGACCCGTATCCATAAAACACAAATCATTAAGTTGTGATGATCGTAGAGACCCTTATCCATAAAACACAAATCATTAAGTTGTGATGATCATAGAAACCCGTATCCATAAAACACAAATCATTAAGTTCTGATCGTAGAGACCCGTATCCATAAAACACAAATCATTAAGTTGTGATGATCATAGAAACCCGTATCCATAAAACACAAATCATTAAGTTCTGATCGTAGAGACCCGTATCCATAAAACACAAATCATTAAGTTCTGATGATTGTAGAGACCCGTATCCATAAAACACAAATCATTAAGTTGTGATGATCGTAGAGACCCGTATCCATAAAACACAAATCATTAAGTTGTGATGGTCGTAGAGACCCGTATCCAAAACACAAATCATTAAGTTGTGATGGTCGTAGAGACCCGTATCCATAAAACACAAATCATTAAGTTGTGATGGTCGTAGAGACCCGTATCCATAAAACACAAATCATTAAGTTGTGATGGTCGTAGAGACCCTTATCCATAAAACACAAATCATTAAGTTGTGATGATCATAGAAACCCGTATCCATAAAACACAAATCATTAAGTTCTGATCGTAGAGACCCGTATCCATAAAACACAAATCATTAAGTTCTGATCGTAGAGACCCGTATCCATAAAACACAAATCATTAAGTTCTGATGATCGTAGAGACCCGTATCCATAAAACACAAATCATTAAGTTGTGATGGTCGTAGAGACCCGTATCCATAAAACACAAATCATTAAGTTGTGATGGTCGTAGAGACCCGTATCCATAAAACACAAATCATTAAGTTGTGATGGTCGTAGAGACCCTTATCCATAAAACACAAATCATTAAGTTGTGATGATCATAGAAACCCGTATCCATAAAACACAAATCATTAAGTTCTGATCGTAGAGACCCGTATCCATAAAACACAAATCATTAAGTTCTGATCGTAGAGACCCGTATCCATAAAACACAAATCATTAAGTTATGATGATCGTAGAGACCCGTATCCATAAAACACAAATCATTAAGTTCTGATCATAGAGACCCGTATCCATAAAACACAAATCATTAAGTTCTAATCATAGAGACCCGTATCCATAAAACACAAATCATTAAGTTGTGATGATCGTAGAGACCCGTATCCATAAAACGCAAATCATTAAGTTATGATGATCGTAGAGACCCGTATCCATAAAACACAAATCATTAAGTTCTGATCATAGAGACCCGTATCCATAAAACACAAATCATTAATTTGTGATGATTGTAGAGACCCGTATCCATAAAACGCAAATCATTAATTTGTGATGATCATAGAGACCCTTATCCATAAAACACAAATCATTAAGTTCTGATCGTAGAGACCCGTATCCATAAAACACAAATCATTAAGTTCTGATCATAGAGACCCGTATCCATAAAACACAAATCATTAATTTGTGATGATTGTAGAGACCCGTATCCATAAAACGCAAATCATTAATTTGTGATGATCATAGAGACCCTTATCCATAAAACACAAATCATTAAGTTCTGATCGTAGAGACCCGTATCCATAAAACACAAATCATTAAGTTCTGATCGTAGAGACCCGTATCCATAAAACACAAATCATTAAGTTGTGATGGTCGTAGAGACCCGTATCCATAAAACACAAATCATTAAGTTGTGATGGTCGTAGAGACCCGTATCCATAAAACACAAATCATTAAGTTGTGATGATCGTAGAGACCCGTATCCATAAAACACAAATCATTAAGTTGTGATGGTCGTAGAGACCTGTATCCATAAAACACAAATCATTAAGTTGTGATGATCGTAGAGACCCGTATCCATAAAACGCAAATCATTAAGTTCTGATCATAGAGACCCGTATCCATAAAACACAAATCATTAAGTTGTGATGATCATAGAGACCCGTATCCATAAAACGCAAATCATTAAGTTGTGATGATCGTAGAGACCCGTATCCATAAAACACAAATCATTAAGTTCTGATCGTAGAGACCCGTATCCATAAAACACAAATCATTAAGTTCTGATCATAGAGACCCGTATCCATAAAACACAAATCATTAAGTTCTGATCGTAGAGACCCGTATCCATAAAACACAAATCATTAAGTTGTGATGATCATAGAGACCCGTATCCATAAAACGCAAATCATTAAGTTGTGATGATCGTAGAGACCCGTATCCATAAAACACAAATCATTAAGTTCTGATCGTAGAGACCCGTATCCATAAAACACAAATCATTAAGTTCTGATCGTAGAGACCCGTATCCATAAAACACAAATCATTAAGTTCTGATCGTAGAGACCCGTATCCATAAAACACAAATCATTAAGTTCTGATCATAGAGACCCGTATCCATAAAACACAAATCATTAATTTGTGATGATTGTAGAGACCCGTATCCATAAAACGCAAATCATTAAGTTGTGATGATCGTAGAGACCCGTATCCATAAAACACAAATCATTAAGTTCTGATCGTAGAGACCCGTATCCATAAAACACAAATCATTAAGTTCTGATCATAGAGACCCGTATCCATAAAACGCAAATCATTAAGTTGTGATGATCGTAGAGACCCGTATCCATAAAACGCAAATCATTAAGTTCTGATCGTAGAGACCCGTATCCATAAAAACAAAATCATTAAGTTCTGATCATAGAGACCCGTATCCATAAAACACAAATCATTAAGTTCTAATCATAGAGACCCGTATCCATAAAACGCAAATCATTAAGTTGTGATGATCGTAGAGACCCGTATCCATAAAACACAAATCATTAAGTTCTGATCATAGAGACCCGTATCCATAAAACACAAATCATTAATTTGTGATGATTGTAGAGACCCGTATCCATAAAACGCAAATCATTAATTTGTGATGATCATAGAGACCCTTATCCATAAAACACAAATCATTAAGTTCTGATCGTAGAGACCCGTATCCATAAAACACAAATCATTAAGTTCTGATCGTAGAGACCCGTATCCATAAACAACAATCATTAAGTTGTGATGGTCGTAGAGACCCGTATCCATAAAACACAAAATCATTAAGTTGTGATGGTCGTAGAGACCCGTATCCATAAAACACAAATCATTAAGTTGTGATGATCGTAGAGACCCGTATCCATAAAACACAAATCATTAAGTTGTGATGGTCGTAGAGACCTGTATCCATAAAACACAAATCATTAAGTTGTGATGATCGTAGAGACCCGTATCCATAAAACGCAAATCATTAAGTTCTGATCATAGAGACCGTATCCATAAAACACAAATCATTAAGTTGTGATGATCATAGAGACCCGTATCCATAAAACGCAAATCATTAAGTTGTGATGATCGTAGAGACCCGTATCCATAAAACACAAATCATTAAGTTCTGATCGTAGAGACCCGTATCCATAAAACACAAATCATTAAGTTCTGATCATAGAGACCCGTATCCATAAAACACAAATCATTAAGTTCTGATCGTAGAGACCCGTATCCATAAAACACAAATCATTAAGTTGTGATGATCATAGAGACCCGTATCCATAAAACGCAAATCATTAAGTTGTGATGATCGTAGAGACCCGTATCCATAAAACACAAATCATTAAGTTCTGATCGTAGAGACCCGTATCCATAAAACACAAATCATTAAGTTCTGATCGTAGAGACCGTATCCATAAAACACAAATCATTAAGTTGATCGTAGAGACCGTATCCATAAAACACAAATCATTAAGTTCTGATCATAGAGACCCGTATCCATAAAACACAAATCATTAATTTGTGATGATTGTAGAGACCCGTATCCATAAAACGCAAATCATTAAGTTGTGATGATCGTAGAGACCCGTATCCATAAAACACAAATCATTAAGTTCTGATCGTAGAGACCCGTATCCATAAAACACAAATCATTAAGTTCTGATCATAGAGACCCGTATCCATAAAACACAAATCATTAAGTTGTGATGATCGTAGAGACCCGTATCCATAAAACACAAATCATTAAGTTCTGATCGTAGAGACCCGTATCCATAAAACACAAATCATTAAGTTCTGATCATAGAGACCCGTATCCATAAAACACAAATCATTAATTTGTGATGATCGTAGAGACCCGTATCCATAAAACACAAATCATTAATTTGTGATGATCGTAGAGACCCGTATCCATAAAACACAAATCACTTTAATATAATTTTTTTTATGTGGACTTCGGAGTGGTTTTCCATTTTTAGCATTGTATCCATAGTATATCTGGTTTGTTACATCATTATTATCATTTATTTGATGCCAAAAGTTTCTAAAGTCAATAACCAATGAGAATGGGGCTAAATTAAAACATAGGAAAATAAACCAGAGGAAACACTGTGCGCAGCAGCCGCTGGCTAGAATTCCTTGAACACCCATAAAATATCTGCGTAATGGGGGCAGTAAGCTTGATATCAGCCTGTCCAGCTCTGCGAGGATATTAAAAAAAAAAAGGGCCGAGTATAGAGTCATCACTTTTTATCGAGGCTGACGGGATGTGGGAATTGATGCGGAAGGTTCATCATCTTTTGATCGGGCTAGTTGACCCTGTTGAGTTATGGTTTTGTGCCTTGCGTAGTCTCATGAAGAATTTATGAACCTCAGCAAGTGTCCAGTCGCTCCGCTTCGATGTCCGAGCAGTCAATGGTCCCGAGCATTGCTCCCCAGGACCATCACTCGCATCTCTCACCAGATGTCGGAGGGATTTCAGGCATGAATCAATTGATTTACTATCAGAGTATTCTATCAGGCCGCCAGCATCCTGTTTTGTTTTTTTTCCTCACTGTTGTACAGCTGCATCTCCAGCTGGAGGCTTCAGGGAGTGTTATCTAAATTATCTCCAATTCATGTCCCGTCCGATTCCCTGTTTTTTTTAATATATATTTTTCCTCTGATTGCTCCTCACCACTTTTTAATTTAGGAAGCTGCCATCACTCATGCAGGCCTGTGGTGCAGGGTGCCGGCGGGAACCTCATAAAACATTTCTGATGTCAAACATTTGTGTTATTAGACTCGGGTTTTATTATTTTCCATCTTTTTTTATGATTTTGTAGCAGGTGGAGAATTTCTCAGATTTGATTTTCATGTTTAGTCGTGCAGGGGACAGGTGGCCTTACTGTCCTTGTACTGTCCTGTATGTCACCAGTGTTGGTAGCACCAAATATTGGATGGCGTAGACGGTGTGCATTGTAGATATCTCATTATTATATGCAAATATTCCAAAATCCACAAAACTCCCAAATCAACGACACTTCTGGTACCGAGTATTTCAGAGAAGGGGCACTCGACCTGCATTGGCATTTTTACTGTCTCGTAATCTCTGTTACCCTGTTTATGCGTCATAAAGTATAATGTCAATCGTAAAGACCCCCCCCCCATCTCACAATCACTCACCATACTCCACAAATTTCCAACCCAACGCAGAAGTCACATGGACTTCTTTCATGATAATGGTGAGGTTTTAGATTATTTTTGTCCCCTCAAAGTAGCATAGACTGTATTTATATGCCACGGGTGCAGGAACCACCTCATATTTAGTCCATGGGGTCCCTATTAACAAATAACAAAAACAGTAGCTGTAGGATGTCCGCATTCTTGTATTGTGGATTATATGATATTTGTATTTATTATTCTTGGCATTTACTGAATGTTTGGGAAGCAGAGGCTGTAGGATGTCCTCTATCTCGTATCATATATATATATATATATAAAGTCCACAATGGAGGAATCACACGAGGACTTCATAAAATGTAGATATTTAATCGAAGTTACATTAAAAAAAAATCAGTTTCGGCCCTCCAAGGGCCTTTTTCATACCTTGGAGGGGCAAAACGTCAGATTTTTTAACGTAACTTCGAATAAATATCTACATTTTATGAAGTCCTCGTGTGCCTCCTCCATTGTGGACTTTATATGACTTACCAGGAGATAAGCACCGAGGCAATCTTTATACGACTGCTGGAATCTTTGGCCCGCAGCATTTTTTATAGGATATGTGTGCCCGGCCCACTTGCTGATTTTTTTGTGTGTGTGTGTTATATATATATATGCCACGGGTGCAGGAACCACCTCATATTTAGTCCATGGGGTCCCTATTAACAAATAACAAAAGCAGTAGCTGTAGGATGTCCGCATTCTTCACATAGGGGTATTAGGTGTTCAGGTAGAGGTAGTACCTCTGATGGGGAACATGTGGTGCTGCTCGGAGCAGTTCGTACACCTTGGTCCTTACCTGTCACTCAGCTCTCACCTGTTTCTCCTCGTAGCTGTTAGCATGCAACAGCGGCCATACCCTGGGCAACGGCTTCCACTGGCCCGCTAAACCAGGTGGGGGTAGCCGAAGGGTCTCAAAACCCTCAGTGAATTAGGTTTCTGCCTACCTATGCATGCGAAGTCTGAACATCGGCTGATCCTGTGGAGGAGACCATCTAGGTCCAACGGAGGTGACGGCGACTACAGCAATGCACTGTGGAGTGTATGGAGCAAGACGAGGCTCGTATCTTCTTGGTCATCCACTGCATCCTTGCCCATCTCTGGTTGTCTTGATTTCTTCTTGCCACTGGATACTGGTGGGCCCGGACGAGAGAGTGAGGTCGACGCAGCGCAACTCTTCTTCACTTTAAACAAAGTTTCTGCGCAAGTCATCAGTCATCCACAATTCAAGTCCTGTGGCGATGGGCAAGCGACGAAGCGGCAGGTGTGGTGCACTGGGAGTCGTAGCCGCAAGCCTGCACACAGGCGACTCAGGCTATAGGGTCGCTCTTCACTGACCGGAGCAGAAGTGAAGTTCGGCAGCCACCTGAGTGTCTGAGCAGTCCTATTCAGGGTAGCACTGCTCACCTCCATGCATGAGGAAGGGGCTAGAAAAGGTGCCCTAAACATTGCCTGCTCCTTACACCCTGGCCGGCTAACCGCGGTCGGCGGGGACCCAATTATGCGGTCGAAAATCAAAAACAAATTCAATCACAATAAAATTTGCTACATGGAACATCCGCACTCTTCTTGACAGGGATACCGCAAATAGGCCCCAACGACGCACGGCGCTCAATGCCCATGAACTTGCCAGATACAATATAGACATCGCCGCCCTAAGTGAGAACAGACTCTCCGGTGAAGGAGAACTCACAGAAAGGCTTGCTGGCTACTCCTTCTTCTGGAGTGGATGCGACTCTCATGCAAAGTGAGAAGCGGGAGTTGGTTTTGCTATTAAAACTTCTCTTGTGAGTAAACTCTCCGGCTCCCCGAAAGGAATAAATGATCGTCTTATGACGCTGAAACTCCCTCTCTGCCATGGAAAGAAGTTTGCCACCATAGTCAGCGCCTAGGCACCCACCATGACAAATCCAGAAGAGACCATAGATAAGTTCTATGATGATCTGAACACCGTCATCTCCTCCACTCCTATTGCTGATAAACTCATTGTCCTTGGAGATTTTAATGCTCGTGTCGGGAGTGATCACACTTCCTGGGACGGAGTGATGGGGAAGCATGGGGTTGGAAAGTGTAACAGCAACGGCCTGCTGCTCCTTCAGACCTGTGTTGAGCATGGCCTCCTGGTGACAAATACCATCTTTAGCCTTCCCGCACGCAACAAGAAATCATGGATGCACCCCCGTTCAAAACACTGGCATTTAATAGACTATGTCATCGTCTGAAATCGGGACCGGCAGGATGTGAAGGTGACTAAGGCCATGTGCGGCGCAGATTGCTGGACGGATCACCGTCTCATCGTTTCAAAGATGAAAATCCACATTCAACCTAAGAGAAGACCTCATGCCGCCATAGCTCTGAAACGCCTCAACATCAGCAAGTTGAAGCGTCCTGATGTCAAACATATTTTGTTGACACCCTGGATGAACGCCTTGCTTCAATCACACTGGATAATCTGGATGCGGGAGCAGCGTGGACCACACTTCGCGAGACGGTGTATAGCACAGCCATTGAGCACCTCGGACCCTCTACCAGTAAACACAAGGACTGGTTTGATGAAAACAACATAACGATTCAACTGCTACTCGAGCAAAAACGTCGGGCGTACAAGGCACTCTATGTTGACCCAATGTCAATGGCAAAGAAAGTTGCACTGCGAAACATCCGCAGCAACATCCAGTTGCAACTGCGCCAGATGCAAGACTCCTGGCTGAGTGCGAAAGCTGAAGAGCTTCAGGGCTTTGCAGACAGGAAAGATATGAAGAACTTTTACAGCGGCCTCAGAGAAATCTATGGCCCTACCGCCTCAGGGTCTTCTCCTCTCCTCAGTGCTGATGGTTCCACACTCATCACAGAAAAGGAGCAAATCTTGGAAAGATGGGCGGAACACTTTGCTAGTGTGCTGAATACGCCTTCTGTCATAAATGATGAAGCCATCGAAAGACTATCCCAGCGAACAAGTCACTGGACGCTGTTCCAACTCTGGACGAGATACAAACAGCCATCCGCCAGCTGTCCAGTGGCAAAGCACCTGGTTCTGACATGATTCCTGCTGAAATCTATAAAGAGGGTGGACCAGCGCTGACGGATAAATTGCTCTGTCTAATCCAGATCATCTGGCAGACAGAAACTGTACCACAGGACCTTAAAGATGCTTCCATTATCCATCTGTACAAACGAAAAGGAAATCGCCAGGCCTGTGACAACCACCGCGGAATCTCACTGCTATCCATTGCAGGCAAGATCTTGGCCCGAGCCCTGCTGAACCGCCTGAATGTACATCTAGAGCAAGGTCTCCTTCCCGAGAGTCAATGTGGCTTCCGTAAAGCACGTGGGACTATTGACATGGTGTGTGCTGCTAGACAGCTTCAAGAGAAATGTCAGGAACAAAACTCGGACCTATATTCCATATTCATTGACCTAAACAAGGCTTTTGACACGGTCAGCAGAGATGGCCTGTGGAAAATCATGAAGAAGTATGGATGCCCAGACACGTTTACCGCTATCATCCGGCAGCTACATGAGGGCATGTTGGCTCGTGTCCAGGAAAACGGTCAATCATCTCAAGCATTTCCTGTTACAAATGGAGTGAAGCAGGGCTGTGTCCTGGCTCCCACACTCTTCAGCATCATGTATTCTGCAATGCTGTCTGATGCGTTCAAGGAATCCACCACGGGCTTGCCAATTCGATTTCGTACTGATGGATCAGTCTTTAATCTCAGAAGGCTTCAAGCGAAAACCAAGGTCAAACATAACATCATAAATGAGTTTCTGTTCGCAGACGACTGTGCCCTCAACGCTGCTTCGGAAGGCGATATGCAACACAGCGCTGACATTTTTGCTGATGCCTGCAATAACTTTGGTCTCACTATCAATAGAAAGAAAACTGAAGTGATGTATCAGCCAGCTCCCAGGAAGCCTTACGCTGAACCCAGCATCACCATCAGTGGGCAGCGTCTAAACGCGGTGGACAAATTCACGTACTTGGGCAGCATCCTTTCTAGATCTGTCGTCATGGACAACGAGTTGATTGCTAGACTCGCAAAAGCAAACGCAGCATTTGGAAGACTCCGCAAAAATGTGTGGGACAGGAGAGGTATCAGACAAAAAAACAAGATCAAGGTGTATCGCGCAGCAGTCCTTTCGACGTTGCTCCATGGATGTGAAACGTGGACAATCTACCAGCGTCACGCCAAGAAATTAAACCATTTTCACACAACATCTCTTAGAAAACTTCTTGGTATTAAGTGGCAAGACAAAGTGCCTGATACTGAGGTCCTTGTTAGAGCGGACCTACCCAGCATCTTCACCATCCTGGCGCAGTCTCAATTATGATGGGCAGGACACGTAGCTCGTATGAAAGACAATTGACTTCCAAAGATGTTGTTATTTGGCGAACTTACACAAGGCAAGCGCTCCCAAGGAGGTCAAAAAAAGCGCTACAAAGACACACTGAAAGCAGCTCTAAAGGCCTTCAATATTAACCCCATTAACTGGGAGCTTGCTGCTCAGGACAAAACCAAGTGGAGATCAGCTATTAAGAACGGAGCTCAATCCTATGAGACCAGCAGAGCAGCGGCAGCTGAGCAAAAAAGGTTGGCCAGGAAAGGTAGTGATATACTACTATCTTCTGCGGCTATTCACTGTCCACATTGTCAGAGACTATTTAGAGCGCAAATTGGTTTGGAAAGCCATCTACGCACTCACCGTGACCCACCCTATTCCCTAAATGGATGACTAGATGGTCCTCGTCGATTCGACGGACGAACAAGAGAGAATATATATATATATATATATATATGTTTTTTAAATCCCGAGTATAGCAGTACGTAGTGATACCTTTTTTTTATTGGACTAACGCTACATTTAAAAGACAAGTTTTCGAGAGTATTCCTTTCTTCCTCAGGTCTGGAAGCTTACTGTAATGTTAGTCCAATAAAAAAGGTATCACTACGCACTGCTATACTTGTGATTTATATATATATATATCACAATTCTTTATTATTCCTGGCATCTATTGAGTGTTTGGGAAGCAGAAGCTGTAGTATGGCCTCTTTCTTGTATCATTTATTATATTATATATATACAGTCGTGTTCAAAATTATTCAACCCCCAATGCTGTAAAGGGTTTTAGGGAATTTAGTGTACATTTGTAATTGTATTCAGAATGAAATCCTACAAGGACTTTTTAAAGAACCATATGCAACTAAAATGACATCAATTGGTTTTGTAATACAGTAGTAAATGTTTCTTTTGTGAATTATTCATTGACACAATTATTCAACCCCTTAAAGACTACCACTCTGAAGAACAGAGGTTCATTCAAGTGTTTTCAATCAGGTATTGAAAACACCTGTGGATGTCACGGAGCAGCAATAAAGCATAATAAGCACCAATTAGGCAGCTTTAAAATGACTGTGATACTCCGCTCCTTCTAGACATTTACTGGGGTGGTTACAAACATGGTGAAGTCAAGAGAATGGTCCAGGAAGACAAGAGAAGAGGTGATTACTCTTCACAGGAAGGGCAATGGCTATAAGAAGATTGCAAAGATGTTAAACATACCAAGAGAGACCATAGGAAGCAGCATTCACAAATTCAAGGCAAAGGGCACTGTTGAAACGCTACCTGGTCGTGGCAGAAAGTAGATGCTGACTTCGACTGCTGTGCGCTACCTGAAGCGTAGAGTGGAGAAAAGTCCCCGTGTGACTGCTGAGGAACTGAGAAAAGATTTGTCAGATGTGGGTACTGAAGTTTCAGCTCAGACAATACGGCGCACACTGCGTAATGAAGGCCTCCATGCCAGAACTCCCAGGCGCACCCCCTTGCTGTCTCCAAAGAATAAGAAGAGTCGACTGCAGTATGCCAAAAGTCATGTGGACAAACCACAGAAGTTTTGGGATAGTGTTCTGTGGACTGATGAAACAAAATTAGAACTGTTTGGGCCCATGGATCAACGCTATGTTTGGAGGAGGAAGAACAAGGCCTATGAAGAAAAGAACACCTTGCCTACTGTGAAGCATGGCGGGGGGTCAATCATGCTTTGGGGCTGTTTTGCTTCTGCAGGTACATGGAAGCTTCAGCGTGTGCAAGGTACCATGAATTCTCTTCAGTACCAGGAGATATTGGATGATAATGTGATGCAGTCCGTCACAAACCTGAGGCTTGGGAGACGTTGGACCTTTCAACAGGACAATGATCCCAAGCATACCTCCAAGTCCACTAGAACATGGTTGCAGATTAAAGGCTGGAACATTTTGGAGTGGCCATCGCAGTCACCTGACTTAAATCCGATTGAGAACCTCTGGTGGGACTTAAAGAAAGCAGTTGCAGTGCGCAAGCCTAAGAATGTGACTGAACTGGAGGCTTTTGCCCATGACGAATGGGCGAAGATACCCGTAGATCGCTGCAAGACACTTGTGTCAAGCTATGCTTCACGTTTAAAAGCTGTTATAACTGTAAAAGGATGTTGTACTAAGTACTAAGATTGAATGTCACTTGGGGGTTGAATAAAAATGATAATGATGTGAGCACAGAAAAGACATTTGTGGTTATTTCATTATAAATGTTATGTTATATTTGTCTGACCTACACGTGCCTCTTTGATTTAATTGTAAGCAAGATGACTGATCAAAATCAATGTCAAACTGGCCAAAACACTCAATTTCAGTGGGGGTTGAATAATTTTGAACACAACCGTATATGTATAATATTATCATATAACTTAGTTTATTTATTATTCCTGGCATTTAATGAATGTTTGGGAAGCAGAAGCTGTAGGATGTCCTGTTTCTCGTATAATTTATTATAGTGTTATTATTATTGGCTTTTAATGAATGTTTTGGAAAATGTTTTCCAATAATTATAAATATACTGTGACAGCATTTTTTTAGTTTCTGTGCGTCAGGGACACAGACTTTCTTGGAAACATGTGATGCAGGAGATTTCACCCCGGGCTTCGCACCTCAAGGATTTTAATTTTTCTTGTCTCCTTCGACATTAAAGTTTTAACACCTGCGGGATCCTTCGACATGACTTTCACGTGTCTGATGAAAGTGATTGATCGAGTCCCGCTCTGGTCTTAATACTTTTTTATGACTTTATAGAGCCACAGGGCCGGTGGTGAGGATTCAGTAAAAGACGCTCATATCAGTGGCTCACCTAAGCAGAATTTTATTAAGCACATGGATCTGAATATATAACCATGCAAAGAAACATGTGCTTAAGGCTGAAAAGAGTACAGAGATACAGTATCTGACAGGAGTGAGTGCACCCCTCACATTTTTGTAAATATTTTATTGTATCTTTTCATGTGACAACACTGAAGAAATGACACTTTGTTACAATGTAAAGTAGTGAGTGTACAGCTTGTATAACAGTGTAACTTTTCTGTCCCTCAAAATAACTCAACACACACACAGCCATTAATGCCTAAACCGCTGCCAACAAAAGTGCGTACACCCTTAAGTGAAAATCTCCAAATTGGGCCCAATTAGCCATTCTCCCTCCTCTGTGTCATGTGACTCATTAGTTCTCAGGTGTGACAGGGGAGAAGGTGTGTTAAATTTGGTGTTCTCTCTCTCTCATACTGGTCACTGGAAGTTCAACATGGCACCTCATGGCAAAGAACCCTCTGAGGATCTGAAAAAAAGAATTGTTGCTCTACATAAAGATGGCCGAGGCTATAAGAACATTGCCAAGACCCTGAAACTGAGCTGCAGCACGGTGGCCAAGACCCTGAAACTGAGCTGCAGCACGATGGCCAAGACCCTGAAACTGAGCTGCAGCACGGTGGCCAAGACCCTGAAACTGAGCTGCAGCAGGCGGCCAAGACCCTGAAACTGAGCTGCAGCACGATGACCGAGACCCTGAAACTGAGGTGCAGCAGGCGGCCAAGACCCTGAAACTGAGCTGCAGCACGGTGGCCAAGACCCTGAAACTGAGCTGCAGCAGGTGGCCAAGACCCTGAAACTGTGCTGCAGCACAGTGGCCAAGACCCTGAAACTGAGCTGCAGCACGGTGGCAAGACCCTGAAACTGAGCTGCGGCACGGCGGCAAAGACCCTGAAACTGAGCTGCAGCACGGCGGCCAAGACCCTGAAATTTAGCTGCGGTACGGTGACCAAGATCCTGAAACTGAGCTGCGGCATGGCGACCAAGACCCTGAAACTGAGCTGCGGCACGGCGGCCAAGACCCTGAAACTGAGCTGCGGCACGGTGACCAAGACCCTGAAACTGAGCTGCAGCACGGTGACCAAGACCCTGAAACTGAGCTGCAGCACGGCGGCCAAGACCCTGAAACTGAGCTGCGGCACGGTGACCAAGACCCTGAAACTGAGCTGCAGCACGGTGACCAAGACCCTGAAACTGAGCTGCGGCACGGCGGCCAAGACCCTGAAACTGAGCTGCGGCACGGCGGCCAAAACCCTGAAACTGAGCTGCGGCACGGCGGCCAAGACCCTGAAACTGAGCCGCGGCACGGCGGCCAAGACCCTGAAATTGAGCTCCAGCACGGTGACCAAGACCCTGAAACTGAGCTGCAGCACGGTGGCAAAGACCCTGAAACTGAGCTGCAGCACGATGGCCAAGACCATACAGTGGTTTAACAGGACAGATTACACTCAGAACAGGCCTCACCATGGTCGACCAAGGAAGATGAGTGCACGTGCTCAGCGTCATATCCAGAGGTTGTCTTTGGGAAATCGATGTATAGACAAAAAGATATATGATAAAATATTTACAAAACTGTGAGGGGCGTACGCACTTCAGTGAGATACTGTGTATTTATATGGGTGAAATTTAATATATATATGGTGACAGGAGGAAAGGTAGTTGGTGAAGCTTTTGTGTCTGCCCGTCCTTCATCTTTGTAAATATTTTATCTTATAACTGAGAACTAATGAGTCACATGACACAGAGGAGGGAGAATGGCTAATTGGGCCCAATTTGGAGATTTTCACTTAAGGGTGTACGCACTTTTGTTGGCAGCGGTTTAGGCATTAATGGCTGTGTGTGTTGAGTTATTTTGAGGGACAGAAAAGTTACACTGTTATACAAGCTGTACACTCACTACTTTACATTGTAACAAAGTGTCATTTCTTCAGTGTTGTCACATGAAAAGATAAAATATTTACAAAAATGAAGGACGGGCAGACACAAAAGCTGCCCGTTTCTTTCGTTATTTCTTTCTAATCCCCTGTAGTTTGTGATGCACTTTTTGCTCACCAGTTTAATGTCCACTGGTAACACAGGGCTGCAAATCTGTGGGTCATAAAACCCTTATTCAAAATTTAGGGGGGGGGGTTGAATGAATTCGGGACTCTGAATGAAAGAATGAGCTCCCATATGCTCCATCACTTACACTTTATTTCTCATTTTTTTGCCTTTTCTTGTCGTATTAGAAAAATGAATGAAATTGGTGCAGAATTCCCGTTCCGTGCCTAATATATATATATATATATCTATCCCGGCAACATGTAGACATTCCAGGAGGGAAATAATCAGGGAATTCCACGTATTAATGTGCTTTGTGTGTATGCAGTGGAATTGTTGAAGGATCGACGGTGAATGTGTTCCATGTAAATTCTGTCCCAGGAGGTGGCAGTCAATAGCCAGCATTGCGGCTGCACAGAGAGGTATGTCTCTGCAATCCGCGCATATGGAAAATATTCTTTTTATGCTTCATGTCTGCGGTATGATGCTTAATTTGCCTTTTTTTTTTTACTGTCAGTAAAAACAAAAACAAAAAATATAAAAAGAAATGTAGACAATAGTATTAAAAAGTGAATCGAACCATATTGTTTCCATAATGTTGTGTGCAAGTGCAGATGTGCCGTTATTGGGGGGCTCGCTAACCCCCTGCTTTGCCCCTAAAAGGAAAGATACTGTTCTTATTGTAAAGTCGTCCTTCTGGGACCTCGTCTCACATCTTAACTTAATCAAGTGCTTTTTGTGTTTTATTGTCAAATAAATAGAAATAATTGAAAGTCCTTTTTATATTTTTGCAAATAAAATTTCCCAGAATCCCGTGGAGGACTGGGAATGGAGTTATTTCAAATATTTTTATTATAAGCATTACATTTTTGTGAATTCATAAATGACATCCTTGCTGCCCGCGAGCTTTAACGCATCCTGATTATAATTAGAGTCTGCTGTTAATGCCACTATAAATATTCCCGTGAAGATGAGCGCAAGCTAAACGCAGTCTGTATGGGAAACGTTATGATATTTATACAGCTCTTTGCATCCTTGCCATTTCACCAAACGTGACAAACACTCGTGTTTTCAGAGCATGTCGTTGTAGGTGGTTCTAGACTCTAGACACTATAGATTAGTCATGTCAGACTCCGGCCCCCCAGACGTTGATACCTACAATTCCCAGAAATTTTAATCCCCAATTTCCCATAAATTTTAATTAATTTCATGTTTCACTTACAGTTTATTTTATTGGGTTTTTGCTTTCGTTTTCACTAGTTCTGTGATTACTGCACTATCCTTTTTGGAAAGAATCCCTGTTCGTTTACAAAATTGTTTAAAAAGTGCATACATTGTAGAATATTGTGCACGTTGTTTTGTGGAATACATTATAATGTTTCAGAAATTCAATTATTTTTGGGTCGCAACTTAATGACCAAGGACAATTGTGGGTCCACAGGTTGAGAACCACTGCATTAGAGGATGGCACAACTTGTTTGTGACGGAGTAGATCCACCATAAACGTCTTCCTTGCTCCTGAACATCAAGTAATAAAGCCCATAAAATATACCCCAAGCACTGCCCGGAACTCAGTGTAGGGGTGAATCAAGCAGGTATATGGAGGATCCCTTAAAAAGACCACCCGCACACTCTGAATATATGGAGGAGCCCCTACAAAGACGCCCGCACTCCCTGAATATATGGTGGAGCGCCTAAAAAGACACCCGCACATCCTGAATATATAGAGGACCCCTAAAAAGACACCCACACATCCTGAATATATAGAGGACCCCTAAAAAGACACCCGCACACCCTGACTATATGGAGGAGCCCCTAAAAAGACACCCGCACACCCTGAATATATGGAGGAGCCCCTAAAAAGACACCCGCACACCCTGAATATATGGAGGAGCCCCTAAAAAGACACCCGCACACCCTGAATATATGGAGGAGCCCCTAAAAAGACACCCGCACACCCTGAATATATGGAGGAGCCCCTAAAAAGACACCCGCACTCCCTGAATATATGGATGAGCCCCTAAAAAGACACCCGCACACCCTGAATATATGGAGGAGATGATACCATCAGGAGAGCAACTGTTCCTCCTAAATAGGGGTCCTTTTGAAAACTCTTCGCACTTCACGACGCCCTTCAAGATCCAACGGCTGATTAATGGATGTTGCAATTTTCTGATTTGGTACAATCTCTTTATCAGCTTAGTTGGGGTCAAAGGGCTTACGTGGCTTTGGTGAGAATTGAATCTATAAGTCTTTATTTATATATGGCGTGTCGGGCCTGTCTGGATTCTACAGAATGAATAAATATTGGTTTTCTATGCTGTTGGGTCACACCAGGTGACTGGACATGATTGCTGCCGTTGATGGCAAGGAGATTTCTTATAAGCTATGATTGTTTTTTCCCTCCCAAAGCCTTAGAAAGCAGATTCCTAGAATCTAGTGTTCATCTTGAATATCCTATTTACTGATGTGTCAACCCTTGGGCAACACAGAGAGGCCCAGCCCTAGTAAACAATACAATAGTATTAAAAAAAAGCGAGAATTTATTTGACACTTAAAATGAGCAACACTTTGAAAATGCAATCCGTGTGTAAACATATGGAAATGTTATCATCTCTTATGACAGCAAAATCCATCAGCAGCATTCCTAACGTGGCTGTCCGCTGAAGCCTTCCCAATTTTCTTTTCGGATGTTTATCCCCCTCCTCTCCTTGATTGCTCTGCCATATTCAGCATCTTACAATACAGGCTCGAGATTTACAGAGATAGTAAATGAGTCGCTCCTCGGACCTCCCGCTTTACAGCCGAAGCGATGCATATCTGTATTTACAAAGCGTGTCCTGACTGTCTCTTCACTGAGTGTACCTGCCCTTTGCGGTTTTCTTCCGCTCAGGAATTTTTCCAAGCTGCGCGGACTTCACAGAAACTCAGGGCAGTATCAAAACATTCATCGACCTCTGCCGCAGCATGGTGACCATTATCGTGGTCCTTCTGACAAAGTAGCTATCTCAATCTCGGCATTCTGACGCCAAGGAGCTGAGCGCATGCTAGCAGTCTAGCCTTTCACCGGGAAACCGCTGAAATATAACATGTTTAATAACGTTTGTGGATAAATTCCCTTTCTACTCCCTTTACTCATGTCAAAGGCATTCGAAAGGATTATAAGGGATATTCACTAAACACTGTTATTTCATTGAAAGACTATGATTTTAATGCGGCAAACTCCGGATCAAATACAATATATCCTGTATTTGGTGAAATGCCTCTGTAGTTTGACATGCTTTTCACAGTACATTTTTCCATAGTTGTCTAGCGTAGTTCTCTGCGTAGGTTTAAATGGTGTTTCCACCATAATTTCAAGGCAAACTACCATTTACATAAGATGCAACTAGATCTGTGACGCTGCCTCCAGCCGAGAGGCAGAGTCACAGGAGCGCCCAGTGGCCGCGTGATCGCATCACTGACATGCGACTGGACCTTCAGGATGGGTGAGTATGCGGCGCGCCGGAGGGGAACGCTGGCCGCGTGCTTCTCATGCACGTGGCCAGTTTCCCTAGCCCCGCGGATACCGGCAAGCAGGCCCAGCGCCGGCTTCCGGTATCGGCGGGCTGTATCGGCCCGTTTGCACGAGTACCAAGTACTCGTGCAAACGGCAGTATTGGCACCGATAACGATACTAGTATCGGTATCGGTGCATCCCTAATGGATGCGCCCAGTGACACATATAGAGGAAAATATCACACAATGTATGCGCCCAGTGACACATATAGAGGAAAATATCACACAATGTATGCGCCCAGTGACACATATAGAGGAAAATATCACACAATGGATGCGCCCAGTGACACATATAGAGGAAAATATCACACAATGGATGCGCCCAGTGACACATATAGAGGAAAATATCACACAATGGATGCGCCCAGTGACACATATAGAGGAAAATATCACACAATGGATGCGCCCAGTGACACATATAGAGGAAAATATCACACAATGGATGCGCCCAGTGACACATATAGAGGAAAATATCACACAATGGATGCGCCCAGTGACACATATAGAGGAAAATATCACACAATGGATGCGCCCAGCGACACATATAGAGGAAATTTTTTTTTTTTTTTTTTTATATTTCAAATTTTTATTTTACGATAAACATAGGGTCACAGACCGACCAGCCAAACGGCCTCACAGGGCCTAAGAAGATACTCTCAAAGAAAGCACAGAAAACATAAGGGGGATCTCAGAGGAAACTACAGAAGAACAAAAATTGGAGTAAGGGGATACAAAAACAGGGTAGGGTGCAGAAACTCGTCAAAAGGGTCGATCCAGCAAAAACAAGAGAGAGCAATGGAGTTCGCTGAGGGGGCACCAGGAAAAAAAAAAAAAAAAAGAAAAGAAAAGGGTAACGAGGGACTGCCAAACATATTGTGGCATTCCTGGCTCGCCTCGGCAACCTAAAGGGGAACCGAGGGCCATGGAAGGGGCCACGTGGCCGGGAGACCTGGGGCCAAAAGGGTGTACAGAGCCTAGGTAGCCACCCTAGTGGCTCGCCCAGGCTACTTCCCAATGTCCCACAAAAAAAAAAAAAAAAAAAAAGGGGGGAGGGGACAAAAAGTCCCAGTGCTCCAACAGACGAACAACATTAAACCCACAGAATCAGCAAGCAGGACCATAAAATCATTCAGGAGTACATAAAAAGGAGGGGAAACAAAAAATTAAAAGGGTGGGAACACAGATCAGAACACATAGTACGTCTCAGCAGGGGGAGGGGATAAGGGAAAAATAAAATTTGGGGAAGGGGATCACATAAGTCTGCAAATATAGTCCAGCAAAAATAAAAATTCAGCTGTGTATGTCTCAGCGAGGGGGGGGAATGGGGGGACAGCAAAAGTCTGTGGATACCGTGCAGTAAAAAGAAGAATCTGCTTTTATTCAGCAAAAATCAGGGTAAACAGAAAAATAAACAAAAAGTCATCGGTAAATAAGCGAAGGGGGAGAAAATCGCAGCAGGCCATGCAGGGGTGCCAAGGTCGTAAACCATTATTCAACAGCGGATCGGTAGGAAGTTCCCTTCATCCTGTGTCCAGTAGGAACGTGGGGTATAAAGCATCTCCATGCCTTCCTCCATCGCCTGCAGCGCCCGAAACATCCAGCGACCAGGTCCCCCCGTCTGCCGCACCGGGAACGGCCCAGGGCCAAGGTAAGCACCGGCCCTCAACAGCACCCAATCTCAGGGCCCCGAGCAGCACCCCCAGCACAGGCCTCACAGAGGGAGCCGCAGCCTCCGGTAGCATAATCACCATCTCAGCTAGGTCCCGACACGCAGGCATCTCAGCGACCTCATGCTCCTCCAGTGTCGTCACTGGAACGGGGGTCTGCGCAACAGATCGGGCACCCTCTCGATCTCACCGGCATTAACCTCTGCAGGGACCTCCACGCGGATCTCCAGCAAGCCCTCCACTGCCTCTCCTCCAGCAAAGGCCTCCGGCCTCCGATCACCCCACAGCACGTCCATCATTTGCCGCCACGCACCGCGCGTGAGCGGAGTCTCATCGTCCCCAGGCATCAGCTCCACAAGCTCCTCGAGGCGCTCCAACATGGCTCCCAGGGTTCTGACGGGGGGTGGGAGCCCCAGCTGCCCCCGGAACTCCCCCTCTCCCTCCTCTGCTATGGGGACCTCCGCAGCAGTCAGTAGGCGAGGGTCCTCCATCCTCTCCAACCACCGCAGTTGTACACCCGGGTAAGGGGACCACTCCTGGAGCAGGCCGACGAAATGCTGGGGTACAGGCCTCAAGATGGCCGACTGCAGGGCTTACTCAGAGGCCTTAAACTCATCCAAGCTCCTCCAGACTCCGGAGAGGGGGCCAAAACGAGCTCCGAAGTCTGCCACTCGATGGCCAGCTCAGCAGGGGTGATATCCTCAAATAATTAACGGGAAATCCGGGTAGAAACCCCCGATATCAGTGGGTTTCAGCGGAGCTCCTAGAAAGCACGTCTGATTCCCCATGCGGCCGGCCACGCCCCCTCGGAAAATATTTTCTTAACTAAACATACAAGAGAAAAACAAAGCAACACCATAAAATAAACACAGTAAGGGCGTTTCATTTTTTTGTGGTACTGGCCCTTTAATTTTTATTGTAGATTTCACAGTAGTTCCCACTGGTGTTTCAGTCCAAGCAGCCCGATGTTGTTTTCTACCATAGTGTGTATGGGAAGTCTATGGAGACTTTCTAATGCCACTTTAAAATCAATAAAGTATATTAGCCATTGTTCAAACAATGCTGAATGGAGAATGGCTGCATTTTTATGTATTTTACGGAAGCATAGTGGCGGTATTGTTGTACTCTTTTATTTCCTCCTGTGGATAGCCGATGTTCACCATAGTTGTCAGTGGGGATTTTGTTTCTGTTGACGTCATGCTTTGTGAATTACCCCTTTATATATTGGTTTTTGAGTGGCAACTAGAGCGATAGAAAACATATGGAATTTTTGAACTTGCCGAAACCAAACTTTTTTTATTTGGACATTTTCAGAGGATTTTTTTAATGCCTTTTCCGTTCACGCACACCATTTTCTTGAGAGCATTGCTCAGTTCTTGCGAACATTAATGATGGCGCACAGGTTCAGGGAAAATAAACCAATTGTTCACCCTAAAATCCTTCATCCTGAAACTGCTACCTCTGAATCACTTCCCCGAATCTTGTATAAAAAAAGGTCCGAGTCTGATGATTGTCATCAATCGTTATGGTGGACATTCCAGGAACTGATCACTGAAGCACTGTTCAGTCTTCACCTTAATGTATCTAGGGCGGCTGCCAATAGTCAGTCAATACCCTGTGATAATTTTCCCGTTTGACCAGTATCGGCTAGCACAGGGAATATTCAAGACTTCGGATCTGCATAATACATGCAACATTCAGTTCTACGATGTCAACCCTATCTGTGTTTCCAGTCCCAGCATAAACATACAGCCTAGAAGTCTTGTTTTTGCCAAATTCATTTCACTTAATGACCCACAGATATGAATGATTTACTGATCCTGTTCATATAGGAAGGAAGCATTTCCCTATGTAAAATAAACAGAGACTTATGGCATTATTATCTTGCTCTGTAGTTGGTTGCCATAACGGGTGACCACGTCGTAGATTTTGTACCATCGCCCCTGCAACGCAGAGGAACTCGTAGACCCAGACTGTTTTTATTTGATATATTTTAATTGGTTTCCTTTGAGTCAAACTTTTGGTTGCTCTGACCTCCAAGAGGAAGAAGATATTTAGTCTGCAAGAAGATAATTTAAGGACAAAAGTGGGAGTCGAGGGTCTTCTGAGGAGATAGAATCCCTCAGGAACAGATCCAGAAGCGCTGGGTCCAGCAGAGACACAACACAGCAGGCTCTTCATGATGATGCTTGCTGTTCAGGAGGAAGGAAATCAGTCCTGGAATCCTCACTTCAGGGTTTTCCCTGGTCCCTCTCGGTGGCAGCGGCCATGTCCACACAGGGCATGTGTTGCTTTTAGTGCTTTTTCAATATACTGCTTTACGCTTTGGAGTTCATGAAGTCCGATTTCTCGCAGAGAGCGGCCTGCCGACCCCTTTGAACTTTTGTAACAGGGAGAAGATTTGAGGTAGTCTTCGTTCTCTTTTTATTTTACAATAAATGCTTTATTCGCCGTCAGGCCGGCCAAAGATATTATTTAATTGCTCCGGAGACTGGGTTTATTTTTGTAAGCAAAGAACGGCTTGTTTTTCCAAAATTAACGTAACTGCGTGTCTTGGTATCACTGCTACCAAGGATTTTTTTTGTTTTTTTGTTCTTTCCCTGCGATCTTTCGCCTGACTAGCACCCAGATTTATAATGAAAATAAGCAGCCTGCTCGAAATAATAAAATACGATGATTCCTGGAATATTTTTCTGGGCAGGTGCCTTTCATCTCCTCTTTCCTGGTTTTGAAAGATGATTGACGGTGACTTATTAGTGAAGAGCGTAATCTCGCCGCAAGTCTTACTCTAGAAACCAATAACAACATGACCAGGTTGCCAAGCGATTATCTTAAAGCCGATCGGTCTCAACGCGGGAAAGAAACAAAAACTATAAAACACTCGCAGATTCAGAGGAGCCAGGCCTGACGACTCGCGTGATACAAAGCAGAGAGGAAAACAAAAAGCCACAAAACCTCAAGGCTATTTAGTAAGTGCCGGTGTAGCGCTTCCCGCAAACACCGACGTTTCACAAAAGTGGAATCCAGACAGCAACGTGAGAAGCTTCACTGTGAATTTTGCTTTTGAGAAATGTTGGTGTTTGTCAGTGTTGCAACATCGCCAAACACCAGCACAAACTGAATAATCCGCCGTAGTGTCAGATTTGTGCGTTAGCGCTAGGTTAAATGAGGCTACAGCATGCTGTACAGATCACATCCCGAACACTCACGGGTTTTAAAAACCTTTTGGCGCATCGGTAATGGCGGTTTGTACCGCGAGCTTGCTGTACTTTGCCATCAATATACATGGGGAGTGCAAAAAGTAAGGTATTACAAAGTCCTGACGCTAATTACTGCACCGAAAATGTTAGCCACAGCTCTAAATTGGTGCAAACTGATCCCACTTCTGCAGAACCAGTTATCACCAGCTGAAACCCCCACAAAAATCACATACTCCCCTCTTATCCCGTGGCACAAAGGGAGGCCCCATCCGCCGCTACTGGCTGCCGGGAACAGAGTGAGACTGGGGACAAAAAGCGTGTTCGCGCTGCGGCGAGTATCCAGGAGAGTAGCACTTGTTACGGACCCTCTGCTGAATTCAGCACCTGCCTCATAATCTGCTGTTAATACGGGAATGCTAAGGGAAAACCTGCAGGCGCAAGCTTTTCCCGTTGGCGTCCCCGTTGTAGCGCAGGGCGGGTGATAGTGCCTATGTGAGGCAGAATATCTAAAACCCTGTTCAGACGATTTTATATCCAAAATAATTGTCAGACGTTTGCGTAAGGGTGGGACTGCCTCTTAGGATTCCTTTGACTTCAGTGAGAGCACTGGGTGTGGTCCTGTGTAAAGCAGCCGGTGGCATCTTTGGCCCCTCAGTTGTTTTGAAGCTACATTTCCCTTAATGCTCAGCTCAGGCCCTCTTTGAGCTGACTAGGCATCATGGGATATGTAGTTCCAAAACCTCTATATGGTGAGGTTGCAGATCCTGGGTGTATATTAGGGATGTCCTGCTCGCCATTTTCGAGCTGTCGATTGAAAATGGGTTGTGTAGTATTTGGGATCAACCGATATGGAGTCCCGATCTGATACCGTAGGACCCATTGCTGGACTCACGGCTCAGTAGCCCAAGGGAATCCTGGGCCCTTTGCTTTCATAGTGGCATCTTCCCTTCCTGCTCACGGGACATGGATCAGGAAGGGAAGACGCGGCAAGTGAATACAGAGGCACCCGGACTCCATCTGGGAGGCTCACGTCATCTTCCATGCCTCTTCCAAGACCAAGCTTACGGGGAAGACACGGAGTCTGTGTCCTAGGCTGCAGGTCTCCAGTGGGAAGTCTCATTGTCTGGCATGTCAAAGACTCCGGAATCAGATCGGCTTGAAAAAGCTAATCCCCTGAAATTTGACGCCACTGGGGCCCGATCCTGAGGAACAGATCAGGATATCCCTAGTGTAAATATCTTTATTGCACCTTGTTGTAACCAGTAGGTAATCGTGAGTGAACCATCTGGCTGTCCCCCACCTAAAATAAACATCCCTAATAGCGACATTCTTTTTTAGAAACCTTTTCATCTAGAATTGTTTGAATAACAGCACACGCTAGGTAAAAAAAAAAAAAAAAAGTACTACCTAATAAGTGATAGATGATTATGGGGCTCCACTGATGTATTAGGACTACAAGTCCCATTATGCACAGTCAGCTTTCAGACTGGTTGTTCATCCTGGATTAGAAACATCTGCAGGGGCTAATATGCTGTAAACAAGCACTGTTTTAACAATTGGCAGAATAGGTATAGTTTACTTTCTCTGAAACTTTTTGGGGGGGGTTAATTCACAGTTTTCAGACAATATTTTAAAATATTAAGTCAAAATAATCAAATAAAGAAAAAACCCTCCAGTTATTTTTGCTTTATAAATTGCAATTCTTCACAATTTTATGATAAAATGGGACTTCATTCCTGCTGTAATGTGACAGTATTGCTCGGGGCATCACACCTGTAGCTCCCACCATTCTCCACCTGCAGCCTGAAGATTCGCCATGCTCCTAGCGGCCTATAGACTTGGCTGAGCATTAAAAAGACGCGTAATGAACTTACAGCTTGTTATGGTTTCAAAACTATCACAATTCATGCTACTTTCGCCTCCTCCTCTGTCTTTGAGCGGCCGTGCTATAAATCATAAATGCCAAATCGCGTCCCCCTTTATTATGCCTCAAATTCGGCGTCTCGTGTTTGAAATTGTGGGTATTGACGTAGGCCTTGCAAATGTGGAAATTTCTGCGCAGCGGTACGTAAGGGTGGAATTATGTATCTGCTTACAAGAAGGGAACACTTCAGATTGGGAAGCTCAAAAAAACCCCCTAATAATTTGGCTCTCAACCACAGATCTGACAAATCGATGCTACATCGTCTTAAGACTGTTTTTCTTGGTTAGCCAAATCTGCGTTATGGAGCGCATAATGAGTTTTGGACACCATCAGATGACCTAGGTGTAATTTAAATGCTCCAATATGTGTATCCCATACACAGGGGTCTCGTAGCAGATGTGTTTTCACACTCCTTATCATTTAGCGTAGTTCCAAAGGATATTATACAATGCCGCGATCCGTAAAGAAAACGGCCTTTGAAGTGAGAGATCGAGCGCTGGGCCGCGAGGCAAACAATTACGTTATCTGACATTACGAAGACATTCCACTGGGTTTACGTTAAATGGCCACGTTGCTAATTTATGTCAATTAATCATGATTATTTCACACGGACAAAGCCATGCCAGACACATTGGTCATGCGTAATGTCTTCACGCGGCCTCGCAGCTGCCAGTTTATCCCGAGAAACGAAGAAGACAATTATTTCACAGTATTCATTTTCTTAAACTACATAAAGTGTGAACTTTTCAGATGGTTTGCTTATGACAACAATTATCTACACTGTCTGAATTTTAACCTTTCCCCGCACATCGTAATAGTTGCGTCTACATACTCACCAGTATCAATCACACCTCATTTAACTTCACTTCTATTCCTACAGTCTGCCAATCAAGAGTGGATATTTACAGGATGGGAAGATGGGATAGGGGATACATCACACTCCTAATATGTGCTATTCTAATGCACAATGCTGAGAATGTGTAATAGAAAAATCCTTATTCATTGACCTATGTTCTGTCATTCCTTTTTTGTCCATTGCCATTGGCACACATCCTGCTCTTCAACATATTTAAGAATGTAAAATAGGCTTATGCAATTGTTTTTGGACGAACTGTAATCTGTCCAAATCACAACAAAACAAACTGTCACATCGGCTGTTTAATCCCTGCCTGAATTATGGGGCCAAAACAGTGGGAGGATTAATTGCCCAATCCCTTTGCCAGATCAGCATCTCACTTTGCCATGATGTAAAAGGGTCTGCTCATTGATGTGGCCTGCATCCTCGTCCATTCCACTGGTAGAAAGCAGGTGACTGGTGTTTAGGAGACAGCAATTAAATGCTGATTTTGACCCAGGGACCTGAGGAATGAAGGCTGGTCAGAAAATCTATAAATATTATTGGATTCAATAGAGCAGGCCTGATGGTAAGTAATTTAGTTTATAAACTATCATAAAAATACAATGCCTCATTAACATTCAATTCATTCAAGTATCTATAAAACTAAATTAATACAGCCTTATCATAACCTTATAATAGAATTATATCACATTATAATCTAAATTAAGGTAAATTACCCCTTATCCAAAATTCTAAAATCCGGATGGTTCGGAAAACCCACATTTTCTGAGTTGTACGGCTTTTAATTACTTCGGACAAGGGGAGCTTTGGAAACTGGCTACAGAGCGCTGCAGCAGACCACGGCACATGCCTGGAGCTTCTGGGCAGCCACAGCATGTGACATGCTACTCAGAGTCTCGCTTACTCCAGGCAGAATGAACGTGAAGAAAAGCTACAGAGTGCTCCCAGCATGTGTAAATGCTGGGTGCTGCAGCAAGAAGGAGATGACGACTCGCCCGTCTTATCTTTTTCTCAGAGACAACGGATTCTCCCAGATATGGAAATCCAGATGAATCCGGAATGTCTGGGGAGCCCTTCGAAGGATCGCAAGTAAAAATAGTAAGAAAAGGAAGGAGATGCAGTATTTAAATTGAACTGATTAGGAAATGAGGTCTCCAAAAAAAAGTGTGTGTGAAAATGACTTGGAACGCGAGATGTCGTCGATAGTGAGCGAGTGGAAATGAGAGAAAAAGAGGCCCTCCAAAGCATGTGAGGGAAAAGGACATGGAATGAGGGATGTCTTTAATGGAGGGTAACTGAAAATCAAGGTAAAAAGAGCTCCTCCAAACCGTCAGAGTGAAAATGACATGGAAAGAGGAATGTCATCATTAGAGGGTAACTGAAAATCAAGGTGAAAAGAGCTCCTCCAAAATGTGTGAGTGAAAACGACATGGAAAAAGGGGTAATGTCAATTGGGGGAGAACATTGGCTAAAAAAAAGGTCCTCCACGGAGTGTGAGGGAAGTTAGAGAAAAGGATTCGAGGAGATCTGGCATTTCAGTAGTTAATTGCTGAACGAGGGGGTGGCTCAGGGAAGCTTCTCCAGTGTGGTGGAGCAGGCCTGTCAGCGTTATACCGTGAAAAAGACACATTTTAAAAATTAGCTTTTAAAAGTATGTGAAGGAACATCTACAGATTGATCTCTTCATCATGATGCAGATAGACAGCCTGGGAATCGTTGACTTAGTTGAAGAACCGGGGGGGAGTTTGGACTTATTTTAAGTAATTTTCCTGATTGAAATGCCGTACGCATGCATGTGAACAAAGCAGTCGTCAGATCTCTACTGGATCAATTAATTAAGATAATACGGAGTTAAATTTCCTTATGACGACATTCGGGCTTCTTGGCCTAGCACTGTCTCCACCGGACCAGGCTTATTCCCATTTCCAGATGTTTATCAATCCAAACGAAAATCTCTAATTGCAAAAATTCAACCCAGAGATGCACACAAATTCTATACCGTGACCCGGGCCGGATGAGATTTTGTTTGGGTGTAGCCGAGGAAGTGTAGTAAACTCTCAGCTGTAATGTAACATGAGAAATTGCAGGTTCCAAGCTATATCACCATTCCATTAATTTCTACAGACACAGGCCAATTACTGAATACAGCCCCTTAAGAGCTGTATATGTCTAAACTCTACTGAACACAGCTTGTTTAGGTTATTCCCCGATATGAAGATTGCGGGGCCCGGATTAGTGTTTCCATTTGTGAAGATGAATGACCGAGATACAGCACAGCAGGACAAATGCTATACCTAACGGAATAGCATCATGTTCATTCAACTAAAACAAAACGTACAATGGAGTATAGATAGACGGAGCAGTGAATAAACAGGTGCCGGGAATTTTTTTTTTTTTGGAGAAATTATTTATCCAGGAAGGATACATTGAGATTTCTCTCGTTTTCAAGGATGTTCTGGATAGGCAAGTACGTACCATTAAGTGTCTTGCCAAAGGACATTTACTGGATAGATGCTCTGGCCAGGATTCGAACCTGTGTCTCCACGGTTATAGAGCAGTGATGTTACCTCTACTCCATGTGCACATCATGTTTTCACCAGTGCTGGCATATAATGCTATATAGGATATTTCCACTTGACATGCCCCACTGGAGCTGGACAAACAATGATCTGGTAATCTGTCGTACCCTATAGTGCTTTGTATACGTCTTCTAATTTAGAGGAGCAGCGCAGTTTATATTTTATGGATGTGTAGAGTTGCTTCTCAGATCTGCTCAATGGTAGCGTGTTCTGTGTACATCCGCTGCCTTATGTTGACTATCCAGTTCGAAACTAGTAGGCAGTCCTGTGCTATAGAGCCCCACTAATGGTAAACGAGCAGGACGTTCATTCTATAGAGCCCCACTAATGGTAAACGAGCAGGACGTTCATTCTATAGAGCCCCACTAATGGTAAACGAGCAGGACGTTAATTCTATAGAGCTCCACTAATGGTAAACGAGGACGTTCATTCTATAGAGCCCGGCTAATGGTAAACGAGCAGGACGTTCATTCTATAGAGCCCCACTAATGGTAAACGAGCAGGACGTTCATTCTATAGAGCCCGGCTAATGGTAAACGAGCAGGACGTTCATTCTATAGAGCCCGGCTAATGGTAAACGAGCAGGATGTTCATTCTATAGAGCCCCAGTAATGGTAAACGAGCAGGACGTTCATTCTATAGAGCCCGGCTAATGGTAAACGAGCAGGACGTTCATTCAATAGAGCCCGGCTAATGGTAAACGAGCGGGACGTTCATTCTATAGAGCCCGGCTAAAGGTAAACGAGCAGGACGTTCATTCTATAGAGCCCGGCTAATGGTAAACGAGCAGGACGTTCATTCTATAGAGCCCGGCTAATGGTAAACGAGCAGGACGTTCATTCTATAGAGCCCGGCTAATGGCAAACGAGCAGGACGTTCATTCTATAGAGCCCCACTAATGGTAAACGAGCAGGACGTTCATTCTATAGAGCCCGGCTAATGGCAAACGAGCAGGAAGTTCATTCTATAGAGCCCCACTAATGGTAAACGAGCAGGACGTTCATTCTATAGAGCTCGGCTAATGGCAAACGAGCAGGACGTTCATTCTATAGAGCCCGGCTAATGGCAAACGAGCAGGACGTTCATTCTATAGAGCCCCACTAATGGTAAACGAGCAGGACGTTCATTCTATAGAGCCCGGCTAATGGCAAACGAGCAGGACGTTCATTCTATAGAGCCCGGCTAATGGTAAACGAGCAGGACGTTCATTCTATAGAGCCCGGCTAATGGTAAACGAGCAGGACGTTCATTCTATAGAGCCCACTAATGGTAAACGAGCAGGACGTTCATTCTATAGAGCCCGGCTAATGGTAAACGAGCAGGACGTTCATTCTATAGAGCCCGGCTAATGGCAAACGAACAGGACGTTCATTCTATAGAGCCCCACTAATGGTAAACGAGCAGGACGTTCATTCTATAGAGCCCGGCTAATGGCAAACGAGCAGGACGTTCATTCTATAGAGCCCACTAATGGTAAACGAGCAGGACGTTCATTCCATAGAGCCCGGCTAATGGTAAACGAGCAGGACGTTAATTCTATAGAGCCCGGCTAATGGAAAACGAGCAGGACGTTCATTCTATAGAGCTCGGCTAATGGTAAACGAGCAGGACGTTCATTCTATAGAGCCCGGCTAATGGCAAACGAGCAGGACGTTCATTCTATAGAGCCCGGCTAATGGTAAACGAGCCGGACGTTCATTCTATAGAGCCCGGCTAATGGTAAACGAGCAGGACGTTCATTCTATAGAGCTCGGCTAATGGTAAACGAGCAGGACGTTCATTCTATAGAGCCCGGCTAATGGTAAACGAGCAGGACGTTCATTCTATAGAGCCCGGCTAATGGTAAACGAGCCGGACGTTCATTCTACAGAGCCTGGCTAATGGTAAATGAGCAGGACGTTCATTCTATAGAGCCCGGCTAATGGTAAATGAGCAGGACGTTCATTCTATAGAGCCCGGCTAATGGTAAATGAGCAGGACGTTCATTCTATAGAGCCCCACTAATGGTAAACGAGCAGGACGTTCATTTTATAGAGCCTGGCTAATGGTAAATGAGCAGGACGTTCATTCTATAGAGCCCGGCTAATGGTAAACGAGCAGGACGTTCATTCTATAGAGCTCGGCTAATGGTAAACGAGCAGGACGTTCATTCTATAGAGCCCGGCTAATGGTAAACGAGCAGGACGTTCATTCTATAGAGCTCGGCTAATGGTAAACGAGCAGGACGTTCATTCTATAGAGCTCGGCTAATGGTAAACGAGCCGGACGTTCATTCTATAGAGCCCGGCTAATGGTAAACGAGCAGGACGTTCATTTTATAGAGCCTGGCTAATGGTAAATGAGCAGGACGTTCATTCTATAGAGCCCGGCTAATGGTAAACGAGCAGGACGTTCATTCTATAGAGCTCGGCTAATGGTAAACGAGCAGGACGTTCATTCTATAGAGACTGGCTAATGGTAAACGAGCAGGACGTTCATTCTATAGAGCCCGGCTAATGGTAAACGAGCAGGACGTTCATTCTATAGAGCCCGGCTAATGGTAAACGAGCAGGACGTTCATTCTATAGAGCCCGGCTAATGGTAAACGAGCAGTATATTGCCTTTATTTACAGAAGGATGTACAGAAACAAATTTTCATATGGATACAAATCATATTTTTTTAACATGGTCTCTTATTTTCATGGAGATGTTTCAATTAAACAATATTGATGTCTCTTTGCATTTTAATATTTTGAAATGTAAAATCTATGGCCGTGATAATGATTGCCTTTATAGAAGGTCACTTTTTTACATGCCCGTTATTAGGTGTGGCTGTCGTTCACACCAAATGAAGGGATTGAGCGCTGCCAAGAAGTTGTCACAGAATGTCCCTAGTCTGAGTAATCTATCGACCTTCTACGCAGTGAAATCGTTTCAGCCTTGGAGTTTAACTTGCTGCTTTTGACTGTAATAACAAATTTTTTTAGGGATGTTTTTTTTACTCCCACCCAGCTACATCACAGCCCTACGGTAGCCATAGGATCAGGACCAAGACAAGCCACAGGTTCCATCAACATGTGATGCACACTGTTTGTTTTCCTAAATCATCCCGATAAAACCATCTATTTACCCATGCAGTTCATACTTTCCCATTTTCAGGCATTAGTCACTTTCCAATTGGACGCCTCGACTGGAAAATGAAAGGCCGTAGAGCTATCCATTACCAGGTAGTCTGGTGTGGCCATCGTTTCTTTGGCAGTGACTTCAGCCTGAGTCTGTTGGGGAGGGGAAGTGGTGGCAATCTTTAAATACTCAATATGATTCATTGACCATCTCCGAGACATGGGAGGTTTTAGAAGATGTAATTATAGTTGCACAATGATGAATGGACTGAACTTTGAAGAAGAGATGGTCATTTACTTGTATCTGCACACATAACAAGGATTTTGGAGAAACTGGACCCGCTCGCAAGGATAGGTCAGTAGTTCCCCTTGATCTCCATCCAAATCACACAGGACACAGTGTTTATTGGGAGTTTTATTACTATGCAGCTCTGTTTCACGTTTGCACACTCCTCATATATGGAGGAGCACCTAAAAAGACACCTGCCCGCCCTGAATATATGGAGGAGCCCCTAAAACGACTCACACACCCTGACTATATGGAGGAACCCCTAAAAAGACACCCACACACCCTTAATATATGGAGGAGCCCCTAAAAAGACACCTGCACACCCGGAATATATGGACGAACCCCTAAAAAGACACCCACGCAACCTGAATATATGGAGGAGCCCCTAAAAAGACACCCGCACACCCTGAATATATGGAGGAGCCCCTAAAAAGACACCCGCACACCCTGAATATATGGAGGAGCCCCTAAAAAGACACCCGCACACCCTGAATATATGGAGGAGCCCCTAAAAAGACACCCGCACACCCTGAATATATGGAGGAGCCCCTAAAAAGACACCCGCACACCCTGAATATATGGAGGAGCCCCTAAAAAGACACCCGCACACCCTGAATATATGGAGGAGCCCTTAAAAAGACACCTGCACACCCTGAATATATGGAGGAGCCCTTAAAAAGACACCCACACACCCTGAATATATGGAGGAGCCCCTAAAGATACCCACACACCCTGAATATATGGAAGAACCTGTAAAAAGACACCCGCACACCCTGAATATATGGAAGAACCTGTAAAAAGACACCCGCACACCCCGAATTACAAGATTGATGTTTAATTCCTGTTTTGACACAGCCAGTGTATTTGTAGATATTTCACGATTAGTAGCAGTAATATAATGTATTCTGATTATATAAATGGATCATCCGTCTTTGCCGAATGTTCAAACACTGGTAGGAAAACACTATTATTGTAACACCGTCACATCATGAGACGTTTCACATAAGGAAAATCTAAACCGCATCAGGAGAACCTTCAAAGTGAAGCCTCCCCTGTCGCTTTGAGGTTTCACCTCTTGTGAAATGCCGGTGCTTTTCGCTGTTGTAACAATGACGATCTTCACCGTTCGCAGAGTCGTCAAACAGCAGCCGTCTTTGAATAACCCTCTCGACTCAGATTTGAACACGATAGCTGTTTAGATTTTCCTTCCAGAATCACATGAAAGGCATTTTTGGTACCTCTACTCCTCCTCAGAATTATGGCTGGCCATGTCCTACATTATTTTATCTCTCTGGACCGTGGCTGGCGCTAGATGGTGGAAGATGCTTTCCACAGCATTTGGCGCTCTGGAGTTTCCCGTGGAGGCTGTCACATCAACGTTTGATTTAGGAGCCCTATAAAAAATTAAATGACATACTCCAGTGCTCTGCTGCACCCAATACAGCCCTAAAGCGATCTTTTTTTTATAGGCGTTCCTAAATCAAAATGTGATCTGGTTCAAGCGGGCCAAAAAGTAGACCCACAGCTGTTGTAGACGCCTAATCCCATGATTTCTCTTCATCAGATCCTCGATATAGTAGAATTCCTTCTCCCATGGACCTTTTTTCAGATCACCAGCTGTTGTAGAACTACGACTCCCATGATGCTTTGCACGCCATACTTTTGGCAGAGCATTATGGGATTGTATTTCTGTGTCCGCTGTGGATCTGCCTCCTGGTATGTCCTGATGTATTTTGGCTTAATCCCTGCCCTGTATAAAGCTGTCTCTTCCTTTTTCTCTCCCCGTTGACGTCATGGTGTGTGTAGCGCTGCTCAGTGTATCGCAGCTGGAAAGGTAATGTTTTTGTACAGTTAGTGTTATGCAGAGCAGAGCGCTTCCAGATGCCCAGAGTGCATGTCAGTGGCGCAGAGCGTTTCACATGGGGGCTCCGCAACTCTCCGTCACATACAGTTCTCCTCTGTGCGCGCTGAGCAGCTGCAGGTTTGGCTGCAAATGAGTTGCAGATCCCTGTGTAATGCGTCCATTCATTGCGCCTGTCTGGCAATCCTGCAACATAATGGATGGAGCTGATTAAACTTATATACAAAGGAGAGTCACACTGTTTATTGTTAATTTCTTTTCATGCCTGTGTGTAACATTGTATGTCGCAGGACTTGTGTATTCCGCACAGGCAACATTTGTATTCCTTTACACGCCTTTCACCGATCTCCACTGGGGTTTCGGAGGGAGCTCTGGTTTTCTGAGGTTCAGGATTCGGCCAATTCAGGGGTCATGTTTTAAGTTCACACAATACCTGCTCTCATCTACCACCCCCAGATCACCGAACAGATTGTATGCGGGTCCGTTGGGACTCGGAGGCGGCACAGCACCTGGCCGCTGTTTTACAGGTTGATTATCCCCGCTACATGTGAAGATGTTTTCAGTTTTTGTTAGTCTCTACATTGACATAAATAAAGCCATTCAAGGTTTCGGTGGAAGAGACTCGTGGGAAATGTGGTTCCAAAACACCTACCTGGAGGGCCATGGATAGGTTAGAGCCCTGCGCTAGAGGTTGTACATTCGAAATCCAGGTCAAAGTACATGATAAATGTAACCTGGTTCACGTAAATTCTCTTTGATTACAAGTTCAGCATCTTTGCTTTAGATTTGATACCTGTGTGATTCAGACCACCAGCCCAAAGCGAGAGGACAGGCGCCGCACAGTCATATTGTATTCTACGTGCAGTTTATCACCACAATATCCCATGAGAAAAGATCAACGGACAAAGACACACTTAATCTTATTGTACTTATCTCAATTTCGATTGCTTTTTACTGCTTCTTTAGTATCTTTTCCTTAAAAAGAGAGAGACATAACACTCCTCATTGTCTCTCATGTCTCTCTCTTTTTAAGGAAAAGATACTAAATAAGGAGCAGTAAAAAGCAATCGAAATTGAGATAAGTACAATAAGATTAAGTGTGTCTTTGTCCGTTGATCTTTTCTCATGGGATATTGTGGTGATAAACTGCACGTTTGATAAAACCCCTGTATGAAAATCACTCTAAGGGTGAAAAAACGTATTTATGCACTGCACAAATTTTTTTCTTTTCGATATTTACAAGGAGGGTGTTGTATACCACCGTCTATAAGTGTAAGCAGCATTAGGGGTATATACTATATATAGCTTGAAGTGTAACAGAGCGCCGAGCCACAAGTGTTTTTTCTTTCGATATTGTATTCTACGTTATGGTCTTTAACCCCTTCACAACCGAGATCATAATATCTCGTGCTTCATAGGCACCGTCTTGCGCTTGATATTGAGATATCTCGATCTGATGATCTGCAGCCCAAAAGCAAATGAAATTAATTTGCTTTTGGGCTGCAGAAGGTGCCCCCAAAGTTTTAGCCCTGTGGACATAATGCCCAAAGAGCTAAAACTGTAAAATCAGCTGCTGAGTGTTCAGAAATATCAGACTTTCAGCAGCCGATGCAGGGAGAAAAAAAAGATGAACTTAGACCTGCTGCTCAAGCTTGGTGCCATCTACTGGCCAACTTGGTTAATTACAGTAATAACTATGTATAACTCTATAATTAAAAATGATTTTAGAAGAAAAACACTGGTTTCTGACAATGTTTTTTTTGGAAAATCACTTGGTAGTGAAGGGGTTAACATCATGCTTAAGTTCAAGGGAGAAATGAACGTTTTGAGTAACCAGTGCCTTGATGCTGATAATACTGAAGGTGTGTTTATGAACAAAATGTAAGTTTACCTGCATGCATGATGCTGCCTCTGGACGTGTTCTAAATCCCCATTATTAGTAATCTACAGACTTATTTTGCATTTAGTGACAGCAGTATCGCTATTGTTACGCTGCGTGGGCGTTTCTTGTAGTGGAATGATTCCTTCTGCCTCGTTTTTATACATTTTGTTCCTAATCAGCGAGATTCCTTTTAGTATTGTATATTTAAATGGTTTCCTTTTTTCCCCCATCAGAGGATTTCCCCAATGGCACGTGGCTTGGCGATGACAGTAACCCCGAAATGAGGGTCAGATGTCCCATCTCATCGGCCGACATGCTCCACATCAGCACGAATTGTCGCACGGCGGAGAAGATGGCACTCACCCTGCTTGATTATCTGTTCCACAGAGAGATCCAAGCCATCTCCAACCTGTCCGGCCAAGGGAAACACGGCAAAAAGCAGCTGGATCCGCTTATGATCTACGGCATCAGATGTAAGTAAACGTGTCCGAGGGCTGCAGTCCATGGATTATCTTAACGCGTCAGAGTAGAGATATTATGGATCTTTGTAATTAAAGGGATACTATAGTGTTAAAGTGTGTGTGTGGGTTAAACATCAACCAATTTTAATATAGTTTTTTTAGACTTGCCTTAAATTCAGCTCTGGGCTGCTTCAATGCTGCTCCATACATGGCATGCTGACGCTTCCCTCAAGCTGCAGCATGTCACGTGGTGGCGGGACACTCAAGATGAGCAACCCGTTAATCCAATGACACTTCATGCCCGAACGCATCACACACACTTGCAAGCATTGTCAGTGCTGTTAAAATCTGATCATACACTGTATAAGTCCGCCACAACATCCCACCCCACCGCGGCAGGTCCTATCCTTCCCACTCTAATGCTGGCTCCTATGAGAATAATCTATTGGGGTGTAATTCCTCCTGCAGCTCTCTGCAGTGCGAAGGTCACATAGGTCCTGCAATGAAGCACCTGTGACAGGGAGGGGTGAAGATACTGGGTGCAGCACTCTTATGAAAAATACATTTTGAGGTTGAGTGCAACTCTTTGTTCTGTATGTTAAAAAAATAAATACATGTAACGAAGATGTGATAGAATATATATATATATATATATATATATAGATAGCAAGGATGCAAGCACTCATGGGATATGCAGAAAAAGTTTTCTTTTATGAATCCAAAAAGGTCAACGTTTCGGCTCTTTATATATATATATATACAGTTGTGTTCAAAATTATTCAACCCGCACTGAAATTGAGTGTTTTGGCCAGTTTGACATTGATTTTGATCATTCAGTCATCTTGCTTACAATTAAATCAAAGAGGCACGTGTAGGTCAGACAAATATAACATAACATTTATAATGAAATAACCACAAATGTCTTTTCTGTGCTCACATCATTATCAGTTTTATTCAACCCCCAAGTGACATTCAATCTTAGTACTTAGTACAACATCCTTTTACAGTTATAACAGCTTTTAAACGTGAAGCATAGCTTGACACAAGTGTCTTGCAGCGATCTACGGGTATCTTCGCCCATTCGTCATGGGCAAAAGCCTCCAGTTCAGTCACATTCTTAGGCTTGCGCACTGCAACTGCTTTCTTTAAGTTCCACCAGAGATTCTCAATCGGATTTAAGTCAGGTGACTGCGATGGCCACTCCAAAATGTTCCAGCCTTTAATCTGCAACCATGCTCTAGTGGACTTGGAGGTATGCTTGGGATCATTGTCCTGTTGAAAGGTCCAACGTCTCCCAAGCCTCAGGTTTGTGACGGACTGCATCACATTGTCATCCAATATCTCCTGGTACTGAAGAGAATTCATGGTACCTTGCACATGCTGAAGCTTCCCTGTACCTGCAGAAGCAAAACAGCCCCAAAGCATGATTGACCCCCCACCATGCTTCACAGTAGGCAAGGTGTTCTTTTCTTCATAGGCCTTGTTCTTCCTCCTCCAAACATAGCGTTGATCCATGGCCCCAAACAGTTCTAATTTTGTTTCATCAGTCCACAGAACACTATCCCAAAACTTCTGTGGTTTGTCCACATGACTTTTGGCATACTGCAGTCGACTCTTCTTATTCTTTGGAGACAGCAAGGGGGTGCGCCTGGGAGTTCTGGCATGGAGGCCTTCATTACGCAGTGTGCGCCGTATTGTCTGAGCTGAAACTTCAGTACCCACATCTGACAAATCTTTTCTCAGTTCTTCAGCAGTCACACGGGCCGGGGACTTTTCTCCACTCTACGCTTCAGGTAGCGCACAGCAGTCGAAGTCTGCATCTTCTTTCTGCTACGACCAGGAAGCGTTTCAACAGTGCCCTTTGCCTTGAATTTGCGAATGATGCTTCCTATGGTCTCTCTTGGTATGTTTAACATCTTTGCAATCTTCTTATAGCCATTGCCCTTCCTGTGAAGAGTAATCACCTCTTCTCTTGTCTTCCTGGACCATTCTCTTGACTTCACCATGTTTGTAACCACACCAGTAAATGTCTAGAAGGAGCTGAGTATCACAGTCATTTTAAAGCTGCCTAATTGGTGCTTATTATGCTTTATTGCTGCTCCGTGACATCCACAGGTGTTTTCAATACCTGATTGAAAACACTTGAATGAACCTCTGTTCTTCAGAGTGGTAGTCTTTAAGGGGTTGAATAATTGTGTCAATGAAGAATTCACAAAAGAAACATTTACTACTGTATTACAAAACCAATTGATGTCATTTTAGTTGCATATGGTTCGTTAAAAAGTCCTTGTAGGATTTCATTGTGAATACAATTACAAATGTACACTAAATTCCCTAAAACCCTTTACAACATTGGGGGTTGAATAATTTTGAACACAACTGTATATATATATATATATATATACACGCACACACACACTCACACACACACTCTCGCCCTGTGGGTTTTCTGTTTCCTTTTCTTGAGTATTCTTTAACCCTTTCGCTGCGGAGGACGCGCTCAGCGCGTCCTCCCTTTGGGGCCAGCGTTCGGCCAGGTTCCGGCCGATCGCTGGCCCCCCCGGTGTGGGCTGACATCCTCGATGTCAGCCCAGCACCCGGAACCGCCGCCGGCCTAATTAGGTGTCATCGCTGCGGCGCGATGACACCTAATTCAGGCGCCCCCCCCCGCATGTGCGGAGGAGGCACCTGAAAGGGAGGGGGGGGGAGGTCCTTCGGACCTCTCTCCCTCCCGATTGCCGGCATTGCGGGGGTTAATCCAGGCACTGTTTGGAAGGGCACAGCCTGCCCTTCCTAACGGTACCTGGAATTAACCCCATGGGGGCTGGATCACGAATCGGCGCCGAAAAGCTTGGATGTCGGCCAAGCTTCCGGGAATGCCCCCTGAGGCCTGGCGTCATCGTGCATAGCATGATGACGCCAGTCCTGGAGTTAACCCCTAACTGCCACCAATGGTGGAGATAGGGGGTTCCAATGAACCCCCTATCTCCCGATCCGTGGCAGTTAGGGGTTAATGTTTGATATTGTTGGATCGGCCAGAGCATGGCCGTTCCAACAATGCCAAACTTGACTATGAAAAAAGATTTTTAAAAAAAATTCAAATAAAAATAAAATATTTTAAAACAAAATTATAAAAAATAAATAAACAATTTTTTTTTATTTTTTTGGTTCGTTAATGCAGCAATATTGTTCCCATTTCAATTATAATGTTTACAATGATGCTGCACTAACAATTTTTGTATGCGTTGCGTTTGTTAAAAATCGCGTAATTTTCCCCAAAAAAAAAAGTAACGAGACCCCATCTCTAATTTTTTTAATAAGCGCACCCCATACAAAATATAACCGCAATTGCTCGCATGTTAAAATGTGGAAAAAAAACACTTTACATGTTGTAAATTATTGAAAATTCATATTTTATTGCATTTTTTGTTATAATATACAGACAGGTCATGACGTATACATATAATAATAACATATTATGAATCTGCCGAGTCTGACGAAAAGAACGATATATAATATGTCTGGGTCATATACTAAAATAAGCCTTCAAAACACGTTTAAACATGATGAGCAAAATCGGTAAAAATGACCTCAGCACAGAGGTGGGAAATGCCTCAGCAGCGAAAGGGTTAATTGATTCAGATTTGTTCAATGTCAAAACTTGCTGAATGAAACTGTTCTTGTACTTTTGCCCCCCTCCCAACCCCACCCCCTCCAAAATAAGGTTGCTTATAATGTCAATCTGTACTAGATTGGGGAATGGTTTTGTGTGGGAGTCATTTAGGTTCACCAGAAGTGCTAAACCATTAAGGGGCTGACCTGCCGTGCAGCAGATCCTCCGTGTGTCTGCTCTGGAGGATAACGTGGGCTCGGAGCTGGGAAAACCGTAAAAGTCGTCCATTGATGAAAAAAGGGGTTTTGACCTCCGAAATAATGAATGAGCGAATCGCACCCAAGGGGAGCCTCATTATATCCGTAAACCTCATGATGTCCTGCAGAAACTTTCAGCTATGCTTTCTATGTAGGCAGTTAAAGGATAGACTTAAAATGCAAGATACACTGTATTCACTTAGAGCGGCATAGAACATCCTTGTTTACTGAGGAAAGGGATTTCCTGTGTATCTACAAATCCCATTGGATAATAACATTTTGGCCTTAAATGGATCCCATGGTAAGGGACTGGGAATCAATATCCAGATTACACACTTTTGTTTTCTAGTGTCTATCATTTGATACAGGAACGGCTTGAAACACAGACGTAGGGGTGAGGTGGTGATGGGCAGAGCACATGGAGTGAGGATTCCTTGGACACTTCACTTTTGGCTCTTGTGTTTCTGAAATAATCTCCTCCATGCTTTATCTGTGTCCCGAAATTTATGCAGTTTGCCCCAAGTTTCTCTTACTGTGTCGGGAAATAATTTTTCAAGCTCTAGGTATATGTATAAAAATTTTAATGCTCTAGTATATGTGTGTGTTTGTGTGTATCTATATGAGCGAAAAAAGGTGAGACAAAAGACGATCCTCCTCAAATCCTCCCTCTTCTTTACTTGCTCTAAATTGCCAAGGATTTATTAATTAAAAAAAATAATAATTAAATCATTGATGCAGACTGCTGGTTAAAACAAAATAATCTCTAATTTTGCTCTTAAATTATATATATATATATATTGTCACAAGGGGGCGCTATAGCGCGGTCCTCTAGGGCAAGTATGTCACAGAAACTGTCTCTTTATAGTGGAGTTTTATTGTGGCACTCCAGCATACAAACAAAACAAAACAGAAATCAAAGCCTAACTCGTCTGAGTCTTACTAACAAAGTATATGTCCCTTACTAACGCAGGTAAATAATAAAATAACAGAACTCTTTGCCAACCTTTTCTTTAGGGACGCTGCCAACCATAGCACTTCACCAGCTCTGCTGTTACTCGTCTGTGTCTCTCAAAATGAATCAATCTCTCTCTCTCTGGTTCCTCACACCCAGGAAACATTTAAGGGCTTTTAATTAGCAGGTGTGGAGACCTTGCAGCAGAGCGGAACAATTTAAAACACATATTTTCCTTCTGGGTTTAAACAGCCCACTGCCCGCTCAAAAACACAGGGGGAATGTACACACCATCGCACACAATTCCTTTCACCTTATCACATATCCCCCCACCCAGCTCAGACCCATCGGGGCGAGCGGCCTTAGAGCAGAGGCAATGAACTCTGGAGAGACCATCAGCATTACCCTGGGCCGTACCAGCCCGGTGCTCCATCGAGAACTTGTAGGGTTGGAGACTAAGAAACCACCTGGTCACTCTGGCATTCTTTTCTTTGTTTTGCCTCATCCATGTCAACGGCGCATGGTCAGTGATCAGCAAAAACTGCCTCCCTAGCAAGTAATATCTCAAAGTCTCCAGAGACCACTTAATAGCTAGGCACTCCTTCTCAACTACGGAGTACCTCAGCTCATGAGAATCCAGCTTCCGGCTCAGGTACATAACAGGATGTTCCTCTCCTCCATGCACCTGAGAGAGAACAGCACCCAAACCCACATCTGACGCATCTGCTTGTACGACAAATTGCTTCGAGAAATCTGGAGCTACCAGAATAGGGCTAGCACACAAGGCTTCTTTTAGGATCTGAAAGGCCTGTTCTGCCTCTGGGGTCCATTTGACCATGATGGGGCTTTTGGATCTAGTAAGCTCTGTCATAGGGCTGGGAAGGGTAGCATAATTGGGAATAAACCGACGATAGTTGCCTGTTAAACCCAGGAATGCTCTCACTTGCTTCTTGGTGACGGGACGTGGCCAATTGGCAATGGCATCCACCTTACTTTGCTGGGGTTTGAGGAGCCCACGACCAATCGTATAACCCAGATATTTGGCCTCTTCCAAACCCAAGGAGCACTTTGCAGGGTTAGCAGTTAGACCGGCAGCCCGGATACTATCCACTACTGCCTGAACCCTAGACAGATGTGTTTCCCAGTCCTCACTGTGAATCACTACGTCGTCAAGGTATGCAGCTGCATACTCTCGATGGGGCCTCAGTATCCTATCCATCATACGCTGAAATGTGGCTGGCGCACCATGTAGCCCAAATGGCCGTACTCTGTACTGAAATAACCCCTCAGGGGTAGAAAAGGCTGTCTTTTCCCTTGCTTTCGCTGCCAAGGGAACCTGCCAGTAGCCCCTGGTCAAATCCAGCGTGCTTAAGTATCTGGCTCTACCCAACCTATCAATGAGCTCATCAACCCGAGGCATAGGGTAGGCATCAAACTTCCGATATTTCATTCAGTCTACGGAAGTCAATACAAAATCGAATTTCCCCGTTCGGCTTGGACACCAACACGATTGGTTTGTTCCATTCACTTTGCAAGACTTCTATAACGCCCATCTCGAGCATCTTTTTCACCTCTGCGCTAACAGCTTCCCTTCTAGCCTCTGGGATCCTATACGGTTTTAGATTAATCTTTTTCCCGGGTTCTGTAACAATGTCATGGGTGATAACATGTGTTTTTCCTGGTGCTGGAGAAAACCCATCTCTGTTAGACACCAACTCCTTCACTTCCTGTTTCTGATGAGGGGCAAGGGTCTCAGCAATATACACCTCAGGTTCCTTCCCACTAGTGGCGTAAGTGGGTTTACCTTTAGACGTTAAGAGGGCTTCACGCTCTACCCAGGGTTTCAATAAATTAATGTGGTAGATCTGTTCTGTCTTCCGTCTACCCGGCTGGTTTACTTTATAGTTCACTTCACTGGTCTGTTCAATAATCTCATAAGGCCCTCGCCAGCTGGCCAGGAATTTACTTTCAACGGTAGGGATCAAGACCAGTACCCTATCCCCTGGTTTGAATTTCCGTAACCGCGCCTTTCTTTTGTAACTGGCTTGCTGAGCCCTTTGAGATTTCTCCATGTTTTCCCTGACTATAGGCAGGACTGCTTCTATTCGGTCTTGCATTTGGGAAACATGTTCTAGCACGCTACGGTGAGGGGTATGTTCTTGTTCCCATGTCTCTTTAGCAATATCCAGAATGCCCCTGGGATGTCTGCCATACAATAGTTCAAATGGCGAAAAACCAGTGGAAGCTTGTGGAACTTCCCGAACAGAGAACATTAGATAAGGCAACAGACAATCCCAGTTCTTTCCGTCTTTATCTACTACTTTACGTAGCATGGCTTTAAGGGTTTTATTAAATCTCTCCACCAGGCCATCGGTTTGCGGGTGATATACCAATGTTTTTAGTGGTTTGATTTTAAGGAGTCTACATAGCTCCTTCATAATTCTGGACATGAAAGGAGTTCCCTGGTCTGTAAGGATCTCCTTTGGGATGCCCACTCTGCTGAACATCAGCATTAGCTCCTTGGCTATATTCTTAGAGGAGGGGTTTCGTAACGGTACCGTTTCAGGATACCGTGTGGCATAGTCTACAATGACTAAGATATATTTGTGCCCCCTAGCGGACTTGAGCAACGGTCCTACTAAGTCCATACCAATTCGCTCAAATGGTACCTCTATGACAGGTAGGGGTACAAGAGGGTTGCGGAAACCTTTACTCGGAGCCTTGAGCTGACACTCTGGGCAAGATTTACAAAACCTTTCAATGGCAGAAAAAAATACCTGGCCAATAGAATCGCTTCAGAACCCTTTCCCTTGTTTTATCCAGTCCAAGGTGACCTCCCAACACATGGTTGTGGGCTAGCTTCAATACCGTATTCCTGTGTGTCTCTGGAACCAACAACTGTTCCAGCTCCTCAGCCCCCTTTTGCTCCACCCTGTAAAGCAAATTATTTTTCACCTTGAAATAGGGGAAACATAATGGTTTATCAGGGTTAACCAGATCATGCTCTATGACTTGTACACTGTCTCTGGCCATAGCCAAAGTTAGGTCCTCCCACTGGGCAGCTCGGAAGTTGCCAGGATGGACTACAATATCATGAAGCTCCACTTCACCAGGATCATCATTATGGGGTGCATCCTCCTCATTGCCTAAACATACCAAGGCAGACTCTGGCTCTCTGCCATGCTCCCAATCGATATTAGAGAAAGGAAAAATAGCATCTGACCCTTCTACCTCCTGCTCCTCCTCAGAGCACGGTTTCTGCTGTAGTGAGAACTTTTCCCATAATTGACAGAACTGAGGGAAGTCTCTTCCTATCACCACATCAAAAGGCAATACAGGTACTACCCCCACTTTACATACAACTTTCCCCACATCAGTGAGTATTTCTACATCCGCCGTGGGGTACGAATGGGTGTCCCCATGTATACAAATAATACTAACAGTTTGTCTGCAATCAAGTTTTTCAAGCTGGAGCAGAGTGCCCTTTACTAAGGTGACCTCGCTCCCAGAATCAAGGAGCGCTTGAACACCCTTCCCGTCAACCCACACGGTCCTTAAATAGTTAACATTCACAGTACTTGTTCCCACACACAGTTTTGAACAGGTTAACACAGTCTTCTGCGAGGTTCGCGCACCTATGTCACACTGCATGGGCTCATCACCCTGACAGCAATTGCGGGCGATATGTCCTGGCAAATGGCACCTGAAACATATTATTTGCTCCTTGTTTTGGTCTGGCACCCATTGACGATCTCTTTGGTACCTTTTACCACCATAATCATGTAACTCCATGCTGGGCACAGGGCCTTGTCCTTTGTTGCCAGGTTTCCTATTTGCCCGGCTGTTAGGAGATCTGGGCTTAGGCTGAGGTTCATGGGTGTGCAGCTCCTTTGCAGTCACATACCGCTCAACCAGACACATCATCTCCTCAGGATCCTTTGGGTCTCCTTGGCTGACCCACTGTCGCAGCCCTGTAGGCAAATTCCTGAGGAAGCGGTCCATAACCAGCATCTCCACAATTGTTGTCAGCGGGTTTGTCTCTGGTTGCAACCATTTATGCGCACATCTCAGCAGCTCATACATTTGGGTTCTAGTGGGTTTTTCCAAGTCATAAGCCCACTTATGAAACCTTTGCGCTCGTAGCGTGGGTGTTACTCCAATACGCGTTAAGATTTCGCTTTTCAGGCGTGTGTAATCCTGAGCTTGGCTGTAAGGCAGATCCTCATAGGCTTTCTGGGACTCCCCACTCAGACATGGAGCCAACAGTCCTGCCCACTGTTCAAGGGGCCAGTTTTCTCTATCGGCGACCCGCTCAAAGGTCGTGAGATAGGCCTCCACATCATCTGCCTCAGACAGCTTGTGCAGAAAGTCAGTCGCTCGAATACGCCGCTCCCTGTCCATAGGGGGGCTCACCATACCAGGCTGTAAGGCTTGCCGCCAAGCATTTGTGAAGATTGCTTTATCTTCCTGCTGAGTTTCCCTTATGCTTTCCACTTGTGCCACCAGTAAGCGGTTGGTTTCTTGCTGTACAGCCGTTGCTTGCACCAGGGCTTTCACTAAATCCTCCATGACAATGGCCGACTGGGGAGAGATGAGCCTCCACAGGAATTCTGTTTAAATGTGCCAGGAACACACTTTTTTTTTTCTGCTGCAGCAGCACTATGCTGATTAAGCCTTCAGCTGTTCACCACAGTTTCACCAGGCACTTTTCAAGCTTCCATGCCCACAGACCTGTTGGCGCTAATTGCCCGCATTCTCCACCATATTGTCACAAGGGGACGCTATAGCGCGGTCCTCTAGGGCAAGTATGTCATAGAAACAGTCTCTTTATAGTGGAGTTTTATTGTGGCACTCCAGCATACAAAACAAAACAGAAATCAAAGCCTAACTCGTCTGAGTCTTACTAACAAAGTATATGTCCCTTACTAACGCAGGTAAATAATAAAATAACAGAACTCTTTGCCAACCTTTTCTTTAGGGACGCTGCCAACCATAGCACTTCACCAGCTCTGCTGTTACTCGTCTGTGTCTCTCAAAATGAATCAATCTCTCTCTCTCTGGTTCCTCACACCCAGGAAACATTTAAGGGCTTTTAATTAGCAGGTGTGGAGACCTTGCAGCAGAGCGGAACAATTTAAAACACATATTTTCCTTCTGGGTTTAAACAGCCCACTGCCCGCTCAAAAACACAGGGGGAATGTACACACCATCGCACACAATTCCTTTCATCTTATCACAATATATATATATATATATATATATACACGTTTGTAACGCGTCCGTTGCCGTCTTCTCACTCAGCTCTCCCTCTCGGCAGTTAAAAAAACTCCTCCCGCTGACGAGTAGAAAACTGCCAAGTCTTGATGGACAAGAACAAGGCTGCTTATTACCAGAAAGTGATGCATGCTTTACATAAAATGTTATGTACAAAGAAATATATTCAAAGCAGGCGGAAAAAGAAGACTTTGATCAAGAAAAAAACATGGGGCAAAACGCACAAGGGGGTCCACATTGCCTGCCCTGGAAGGATTTTTAGTTCCTGCAAACCACACTCTATAACACTGGACTGCTCTCAGGACAGGCGTAACACCTAGTAAATAATAAAGCCCATCAGCCCACCATAAATAATATTTTTATTAGTGATATTGCAGAAGGTATTAATGGTAAAGTATGTCTTTTTGCTGATGACACAAAGATTTGCAACAGGGTTGACGTTCCTGGAGGGATCCGCCAAATGACAAATGATTTAGGTAAACTAAAAAAATGGTCGGAGTTGTGGCAATTGAGTTTTAATGTGGATAAGTGCAAGATAATGCACCTGGGACGTAAAAACCCAAGGGCTGAATATAGAATATTTGATACATCTGAGGGTCGGGATTTAGGGGTTATTATTTCAGAGGATCTAAGGGTAAGTAGTCAATGTAATAGAGCAGCAGGAAATGCTAGCAGAATGCTTGGTTGTGTAGGGAGAGGTATTAGCAGTAGGAAAAGGGAAGTGCTCATGCCACTGTACAGAGCACTGGTGAGACCTCACTTGGAGTACTGTGTGCAGTACTGGAGACCGTATCTCCAGAAGGATATAGACATCTTAGAGAGAGTTCAGAGAAGGGCTACTAAAATGGTGTACGGCTTGAAGGAGAAAAGTTACCAGGAAAGGCTTAATGATCTTAACATGTACAGCTTGGAAAAAAGACGAGACAGAGGAGATATGATAGAAACATTTAAATACGTAGAGGAAGGGAGTATATTTAAAAGGAAACAAAGTAGCAAAACAAGAGGACATAGTCTTAGATTAGAGGGGCAAAGGTTTAAAAGTAACATCAGGAAGCATTATTTTACTGAGAGGGTGGTGGATACATGGAACAGTCTTCCAGTAGAAGTGGTAGAGGCCAAAACAGTAATTGAATTTAAGCAGGCATGGGATAGGCATAAGGCTATCCTAAACAAAAGATAAATCCAGGTAAAGTATCCATGTAATTGGGCAGACTAGATGGTCCGAAAGGTTCTTATCTGCCGACATTTTCTATGTTTCTATGGAGTAAACCTGAACTATTCACCGCCACACGTGCCTCCAGTTGATATCATGCATGTCGTGCAACGCATTTTGCTCGGCCGGCTCCTGCTTTCCCAGGAGCAGAGAAAAGAGCCGTAATGCTTCATGCATTCATCTGTCAGGCTTATGCTCCAGCTAATATCTGAAAGCTCCATCTCTCATAAAGTAATGTCTCCAGAGGGTTTTTTAATGAAAATTACTTGGTGTGGGAAAGAACATAGTGTCCATCTAAACTGGATTTTTCTACGGCTGTGGCTGGATGATACACCTCAAGAGATCGGAATGACCATAAAAAAATAAAATGATTTGACATTCCTTTGTCTTTTGCATTTTAGCTTGTGGATCCAGACATTGTGAAATATGACGCAACCAATGACATCGGAAAATCAAAATAGATGGGAAACATGTGTTTTCGAGGTTGAAAATTGTCTAAGTGACTCGATGTGATTGCAAAATGATTGGGGTATTCCACTTTAACAAATAGCAAGGTTTCAGCGATTTGTCATCTGAAAGTGACAGATTTCTTCTAGTTAATCCCCCATGGGTGTTTAAAACATATATATATAACATAGAATAATCACCTTTTACCGACACTTAAGAATAAATCAATGTAAATACGCATGCATATATTTTTTACTTTTAGTAAATTTTTATCCTCCTGCAGGTCCGCTTCTATTACTAATATAATCGCCTTTTTAATAGTGTCTGTTTCTGTCTAAAGCTGCGGTATACACAGTTTAAAGGCAGGGTGTTTTTCTCGCAGTGAAAAAGAACATCAGTGTATTTCTTTTCAGACATTTTTTGTTGAAATAAATCAATCATTACATCCCATTATTTTTATCATTGTTCTGTTAAGAGCTTCGGTGAACAGCTTGGTGAAGGTAGTCTTGGTAAACATGGTTAAGCAACAAAAATTGAACATATATATATATATATATATATATATATTTATTTTTTTACTACTTTTGGATTAACAGCATCCATAGGCATACAGTTGCAAGACAAAGTATGTGAACCCTTTGGGATTACGTGGAGTTTTGCATGAATTGGTCCTAAAATGTGCTCTGTTCTTCATCTAAGTCACAACAATTTGAAAAACACAGTCTGCTAAAAATAATACAACACAAACATTATATGTTTTCATGTTTTTATTGAACAGAACATGTAAACATTCACAGTGCAGGGTGGAAAAAGTATGTGAACCTTTGGACATAACTGGTTGACCCTCCTTTGGCAGCAATAACCTCAACCAAATGTTTCCTGTAGTTGCAGGTCAGACCTGCACAACCATCTGGAGTAATTTTGGACCACTCCTCTTCACAAAACTGTTTCAGTGTAGCAATATTCTTGGGATGTCTGGTGTGAATCGCTCTCTTAAGGTCATGCCACAGCATTTCAATCGGGTTGAGGTCGTGACTGGGCCACTCCAGAAGGCGTATTTTGTTTTGTTGAAGCCATTCTTTTGTTGAATTACTTGTATGCTTTGGGTCATTGTCCTGTTGCATCACCCATCCTCTGCGGAGCTTCAGTTGGCGGACAGATGGTCTTACGTTTTTCTGCAAAATGTCTTGATAAACTATGAAATTCATTTTTCCATCAATGACAACAATCCGTCCGGGCCCTGAGGCAGCAAAGCAGCCCCAAACCATGATGCTCCCTCCGCCATGTTTTACAGTGGGGATGAGGTCTTGATGTTGGTGTGCTGTGCCTTTTTTTTCTCCACACATAGTGTTGTGTGTTTTTTCCAAACAACTCCATTTTGGTTTCATCTGTCCACAGAATATTTTGCCAGTAGTGCTGTGGAACATCCAGGTGCTCTTTTGCAAACTTCAAACGTGCTGCAATATTCTTTTTGGACAGCAATGGCTTCCTCCGTGGTGTCCTCCCATGTACTCCATTCTTGTTTAATGTTTTCCTTATTGTAGATGTGTCAACAAAAATGTTAGCATGTGCCAGAGATTTCTGTAAGTCTTTAGCTGACACTCTAGGATTCTTCTTTACCTCATTAAGCATTCTGTGCTGTGCTCTTGCAGTCATCTTTACAGGACGACCACGCCTAGGGAGAGTAGCAACAGTGCTGAACTTTCTCCATTTTTAGACCGTATGTCTTACCGTGGACACATGAACATCAAGGTTTTTGGAGATACTTTTGTAACCCTTTCCAGCTTCATGCAAGTCAACAATTCTTGATTGTAGGTCTTCTGAGAGCTCTTTTCTGCGAGGCATGGTTCACATCAGGCAGTGCTTCTTGAAACCAGTAAACCCAAAACTGGTGTGTGTTTTTAAAGGGCAAGACAGCTTTCAGCAACACATCCAATAACATCACACTGATTGGACTCAAGGTTGGCTCACTCCTGGCTCCAATTAGCTCTTGAAGAAGTCATTAGGCTAGGGGGTTCACATACTTTTTCCACCCTGCACTTTGAATGTTTACATGCTATGTTCAATAAACACATGAAAACATATCATGTTGGTTATAATAAGCAATGTAATAAGGAAACCTCAATATTACTTGAGAGTCGTGTGCTCCAGAATTGGGATAGAATGGCATATATATATATATATATATATAAACGAATAATTAATCAATTAATCGTTAACATTTTTGATCGATTTGAATTTATTTTGATCAGGGGGAGCCCCCATCAGCTAGCACCAGCCCTAATAAATATATATATATATACCCAGAGTTCTTTGCTGCATATGGGGAATGTAGCACAAGAGCTCTGTAAGTGGTTCTTTGAATTGCTGGGATGTGTAAATGTCCTCTGCAACTATAAACTTTATTATTTGCAGTGTGGAGGCTTTTAATCTCACTTTTTTGCTCTCCATCACAACTTAAATGCTTATTGATTTGACCTAGGGGTAAAGCATCAAATGGCAACCAGTTACATTGTATCTCCTGCTGATGAGGGCATAATAAGCCTGAAACAGCTGTACAGGAGTGACTGTGACTGGTGGCATAACCTGACCATTGCTGTTGATAAAAAAGCTATCTAGCATGGCATGGCACTGGCAAGGAAGGGTCTGTGTTATTCTTGTCCAGGGCGCCTTTTCAGATTGATGGTTCGATCCAATTAAGGGTCAAGTCAAGGTGGTAACGCAGTTACTCCACTGTTTTTGCAGAAGGAATGGAGTTCCCATTCATCTCATAAACTATAAAGCTTTTATTCAGATCATAGCTTTCCCCTTAAGAAGCCATAAATATATGATGTATGATATAAATATGTATATATGCGGATTTTAGCAAAAGATATGGGATTTGAGTGTGTGTTTGTGTTAATTGCCGATTGGAGGTCAGAAATCGAGATGAGTTCCCACATTTCTTTTTTTAGGACTTGACCCCTGGATCCAGTCCATTCTCACATAGCTGTACAATTTGGAGTGTGAAGCGGTAGATTGGGTGACATGGGATGTGTCCCTTGGTGCAAGATGCTCATACTGGCTCCTGATGGGACCATATGGATTACTATAAATTGCTGAACATATCGTGTCAGGATAATAATATCTTTTTGTATCCGTGGGTAGGACTCCATAAAAATAATATTGGGAGGGCATGTCTCTCCGATGAATCTGTTAGGCCCTGATAATTGTCTGACATAGGCCTAATGTTAAAGGCTGAATAAACATTATTTTAGCAGAACCAATGGTTTTATGGAAACTTCCATATCTATATTGTCACCACACCCAAACCTGTACATACTTACACACAGTCACACACGCGCTGTCTATATGCCGTGTAGTATCAGTACAGTGCATTTACAGACTGCATGCATTATTTGGAAGACAAAGCACTCCCTCTGCTGGCCGATCTCGAGAATGCAGCCTCTGAAGGAGATACATGTCCTGGTACTTCAAAGAGCCTTGGGGACCTATTCTGGCCTGTTGTAAACGACCTTCCTTTGTGTTCCTACAGAATAAGACCAGAACGAATTAACAACCCCAGTCACCTGAAGATGCTTTTGAAGATCGAGTTAACCCGATCATGGTAGTGAAGGGAACCCATTGAAATATGATTACTTGTCCACTGGCGTGTCTGCACCTGCGTTTTCCCAATCCATGCAGCCGTCACACAAATATTCCTGCAGTTTGTGACACCGCTCTGTCTTTTCGTCGTTTGTGAATGCATGGATTGTCACAGGGAAACTAAATGCCACATTATACGACGGCTGGAAGACACCACAGGCATCAAGTATCTCCTCCCCGGGGAGGGGGATTTATTACAAGTTCCAGAGATCAAAACCAGTACAATAAAAAGAGAAGATATTTGTATGTGTGCAGACCTGGGTGTAGAAAGTCCTTACTCCACACTGTATATGGTGTCTGGCTGCGGTGATCCCGGCTGGCCGCTGTCTTTCCATTCGTCACTTTGTAATAAGCGTGTGTAGATTCCAGAGCCGCGTGCGTGCATTAGTGCTGCATCAGCTGAATGCCGTTCGCTCCCGGGCAGCGTGAAATCTCAGGAGCTCGTAAAAACACTTTTGCTATAAGTTTATCTTGGAGATCTGCAGCGTGAGGAAAATACCGAGTAGGCATAAAAGCGAAGTGCTGAATGGAAACAGAGCAATTATCTACTGGAAATGGGATCCCTATCGGCCCGTAGACCCCCGAGCGCCAACCACACGGACAGCCCCACATAAATATCTGTGCTTATTAGTGGCCACGGAACAAAGCTGCTCACCAGTCAACTATTACAGGGCCTCTGGCACTGCGCACCCGCTACTACTTCCACATTACTACTTCACAGGCTGCTGACAGATACCGGTGTGTGTTTATAATATATATATATATATGTGTGTGTCTGTCTAGGTGTGTGTATGTATGTATATATATATGTCTATGTACATGTTGTTATGTAGTGGTTGAATATCCCATATCCAAAATCCCGAAATCATCAAAAATCCAAATTATTCTTGAGCACCAAAAGGTGGAAAACCCTCCATCCCTGACCTCATGTGTCTGGGACATTAAAATTCTGTATAAAATGGCCTTCAGGCAGTGTGTATATGGTGTGCGTGTGAAACCTATCCATATTATTGTAAAGCGCTGCGGAAACTGTTGGCGCTATATAAATTATGACAATAATAATAACTGAAATCTAAATCCACCCAGGGCAATAGGGACTCTCACAATAAAGGGTTTAACCCAAATAAAAGGTTAACCTCAAAAATTCACTACAGAACTGCAGCAACAGTTACAAAGCGAAGACAGCTCTTTGCTTTGCTACTATTGTTGCAGTTCTGTAGTGAATTTTTGTGTGTGAGACTTTTCCTTTTCAGACATGGTTCCCATCCCCAAGATCTCTCGTGTGTGTGTGTGTGTGTGTGTGTGTGTGTGTGTGTGTGTGTGTGTGTACGCACGCATGTGGGTAATTCACATAATGTTGCTAATAGGTCATTTGATAGAATTGATAAGCATGCCTCCAGGCTCCCGGTGCCTGCCTTACAATGCATCAGAGACCCACCATCGCTGGAATTAACGCTCAGGAAAGTATTTATCTATTTTCAGATGTGAAATACTTTCCTGTTCTGCTTCTCATTTATTCTCTGTTTGCGGGTGGTAAATAAATCGGTGTCAGCACTTTCTGAGTGTCCGGAGGGACAGCAGCGCTATGCTGACATCTGGGAACAAAGACACTTCATATAAGCCTTGTGAATAAACTGGCTCAGATGGTCCAGGGCGGAGAACATATTCAAATGAGATACAATAAAGCTGGGCCACATTAATGTCCTTAATTTAGCCAGGCAGATGGGGAAATGTCCCATGGGTTAGTGACATTGTCTGGCCCGATGTGTGACCAACATACTTTATTTTTTTTTATTTTTTTTAGAGTGTGCTCTTTTTGTGTGTGTGGGTATATACTATGTGGGTGTGTATATATATATATATATATTAGTGTAGATTTAATAATCTATATACAAACACACGTACTTCTAAAGTGCCAACATATTCTGCAGCGCTGTAAAATGGGTAGAATAAAACACACTTAACAAATACATTTTACACACACTAAGAATGATAGGAAAAGAGGACTCTGCTCAAGAGCTTACAATCTAAGAACAGATGTACTTTCTCATTTATATATTGATTTGCATTACAGCACATCATGCTGTTTTTTTATTCTCTCCTAATCCCCTGTACAGTAAGTCTCCCGTCTTCTCCCTCCATGATGCATTTACATTTTTTACTCCCAGCTTACATTCCGCATAGTATTTCACCCAGCTCTCTGCATGTTACACATCTTGTCCTCTATATTATCCATTTTTGCCTCGTTATCAGAACAGCCTCATCATATAGAGCATGTGATCCCACGCAATCCTTTGGCAGCCCTGTATGATGGTATTAATTTACTGACTGTGCTCCAGGGGCCGCCGTTCCAGACTCCACCATGTGTGTCACCCCTCTCCTCTTAGATTGTAAGCTCGCTTGGACACTGTCGTCTTTTCCTGTCATACGACATTTGTCAGACTTGTTTGCTTTGCCCTACCCATTGTACAGCGCTGTGGAATATGCTGGCACTTAATAAATAATTGTAATTCTTTCCATTCAAGTTGAACCAAAAACCGCAAAGAAAAATCTCCATTTCAAAGCCGCCCACTGATGCCAGCCACCGGTTATAAATCCACCAAATTGACAGATTCCTTATTTTCCCTTAATGTTTATTTACAGTACTCCGTGTCTAATTCAGTGCCCGTTACACCGGTACGGAATTTATGTCTGGAGCTAAAGGTATTTGAGATGATCAGAGAGTAAATTCACATTTTAGGACATTCTGCTCACTCTAAAGCAGTGGTTCCCAACTGTGGTCCTCCAGCACCCCCAACAGGCCAGGTTTTCCAGATATCAGCACAGCACAGGTGACATAATTTGTTGCTCAGTGATTGCAGGATTCAGTCTGCATTTCCCCAAGGTAATCCTTTAAACCTGGCCTGTTAGAGGTACTTGAGGACAGTGGTTGGGAACCACTGCTCTAGAGCATTGCTGAATAGGAAGCGCGATCACCGTAGCCATGCTGCTTAGATTTATACTGGAATACAGTGTTTCCAGCATTGTGTCCTTACTCTGTTCCGACAACATGTTGTTTTCCACTTCTGTAAGGAGCTCCTGAGCCCTATCATCATTTAGGCAGTTTTATTGGTGACACATTAACCGCAAGGTTCTGGCTAAAAGCCTTTTTCATCTTTCTGATCCAAAACGTTACTTGGTTAATGAGTCCCCGTTATTGCGGTCTGAAAAGGGGGTTGCATGCCTGGTCCAGTTCTTCTACTGTATGATGAGCATCTTGGAGGTGGTCACTCCATGGATTGTGATGGCACCTACCTGGTCTTGCCTAACCGGTGTGCTGCTGCACAGTGTAGAAATTTTATTACCGTTTAGAGTCAGACTACCCGATCACTTCAGAGTTAGGAAGAGGACTGATTAAAGTGATCCCTGTGAAATTATCTACACATCTCTTCATAAACTGGGACCAGGGTCTGGTTGCTCAGGGTCTGATTCCCTGTGGATGCTGAGCGCCACACAAAGAAGTGCAGAGGATTAGTCCAGCTCTAAAGCCTCAGGTTCCTAGTTATCGGGACTCTTTTGCTAACTAATAGATATCAATGTGCTCGCCATTTGGATTGGCTGTGTGCTCGCTTGAGAGTTCACCAGCCGGAACGTGCCACGTCTGGCCAATGTCGAGAGAGTCTAGCACTAAAAAAGATTTTTAAACAACCTAAAGGGATTAGACTTGTGCACGTTTTTTTTTTTTTTTCGGTTCGTTTGGATTTTGTAAATTTTCATTTTGGCTCATTTCGGATGATTTCCGTTTCGGTTTGTTTTTCGTATCGACTTTTTTTTATTGATTTCGGAAATTTTTGTGTTTTTCGGAACATCTGTTCTCCTTGTTTCAAAGTGTCTATTCGTTTTGACGTAAACTAATGGTTTTTCAGATCCGATATTTCTGTCGATACGATAATTCTGCCATTTGAGATTTCTCATGTTTTACAAGGATACATTGAGATTTCTCAAGTTTTACAAGAAGGATACATTGAAATTTCCCATGTTTTACAAGAAGGATACATTTAGATTTCTCTGGTTTTACAAGCAGGATACATTTAGATTTCTCTGGTTTCCCAGGAAGGATACATTGAGATTTCTCTGGTTTTCCAGGAAGGATACATTGAGATTTCTCTGGTTTTACAAGCAGGATACATTTAGACTTCTCTGGTTTCCCAGGAAGGATACATTGAGATTTCTCTGGTTTTCCAGGAAGGATACATTGAGATTTCTCATGTTTTACAAGAAGGATACATTGAGATTTCTCTGGTTTCCCGGGAAGGATACATTGAGATTTCTCTGGTTTTCCAGGAAGGATACATACATTGAGATGGGAATGATACAAAATTACAGAATCAGCGATATAACCGAAAAATACGATGTCCGAAATTACTGAAATGGAACCGAGATCAGGAATGGAGCCGAAATCACGAATGGAACAAAAATGAATTTCGATTTTACACATTTCTAGTCCATTCAAAAATTCCGAAAAGTTTTCGTTTCGGCTCGGAAATTTGTTCGGATCTGCCGTTTTCGGATCCGAAAAGTTCCGGAAAATCGGCTGAATCCGAATGCACGAATCGGGAAATTTCATGAAAATCCTGAAACGCACATCCCTAAAAGGGATAATATAGGAGATGGGGTGCAGAGAAGATCAGGAGGGGTTAACCTGTAACGTCTCTGTCCCCCTCTCCTTTTAAAACTATGTTGGGATAAAAGTCTATGCCAACACAAGTATGACCGGTAAGTAGCGTGCTGCCTTGCTGTCAGTTCTTCAGCTCTCTGCAACCCTCACAGGTAACGCTTTGACTAATAGATGGACTGGATGTCACCATTGAGCGTGCCCTTACCACATCAATCTAGACTCTGCTCTCTGCTCACCATCGCTCCTCCTGGTCGGGGTCAACGCTAGACTAAGTTGTTTGCAATAGCACATTAAGTGACCTGTATGACCAATTTGCACATCCATTGCTTGGTGGAAATTCACATGTACAGTGAACTTCTCAATGGGTAAAGCTTATTGTTTTGTGTATTTTTCTTTTTTGTATAAAACTTCAATATTTTGATTATGTTTTGTTATCTTGCGTCTGTCAACAGATCATCTCCTTTGTTGAGAATTAACTCATATTGCGAAACGAGTAGGAGATAACATTTAGGAATCTCAAGCTATCGCCAGATAAATCAAAGTTTCTTTTCGGTTTGATTTTTTTTTTTATGCATTTTTTTGTTTAATCCAAAAGGTACAGCAATTACAAACACACATTCAAATTATCCTTGTCAGGAATGTGAATAACAATAATAATGTAACAATTTCTAAACTGAAAAATAATGTAAAAGATCAGCGCGTGGGTTGGAGTTACTGGAATTGACCATTGGTGCAGTAATACACAATAAATCACGTGTGGGATTCACTGTGACCCAACCAGGAACACCAGATATTAGTCTGTTCTTTTATAAGATTTTTTACGATCTGATAATTGCTGTCAATAAGTCAATAGGCTGGGGACGCTCTAGAATGTCTGTGGGGTTGGACGAGGCAGACGAAAGGCTATGGTTACAGTCGACTTCATTTTCACCCAGAGAATTCAAATAAATCGATTTTGTAGAACGTTTGGAGAAGCTGCTTCAGGAATATTCATTTCATTCCTGTGAAATCACATAAAACAAGGAAAAAGTTAATATCTTTGAGTTCATGCCGCGAGCTGTCCATCACCTCTGCCTAGATTTGAGTTTATTAAGCAGCAGTTGACTAGGGATAGCAATAAAAAAACGCCATAAAGAATCTCTGAGATCAGGGACCCGAGCCAGGATAAATTAAACATAGTATTTCTAACAAAACATCTGGACGGAGGCCAGGACATTTGCAATTCACATGAGCCTCCTCAGATAAAAGACTCTAAGTTTCTGTGTCTTCCGTGCGCCCTTCCCACCAAAGGTGTTGTTCCCCCGCCGGGAACCCTTTTTATTTTGATAGGCAGTAATAAATGGATCCTCTTGAATCTCCGCAGACTTTCAGAGGCTGCAGGAACAGAGTCCTTTTCTCTGTGGAGTTCATCTGTAAGGCAGATGGGTGAGGTCACTATCAGCAGAAGATGTTGTAAACAAACATGTGCCAAATTGCATGTGAACATGTGGTATATAGTAGTTCCCTTCCCTTTGTTGTTGTTTGACCAGTGATAAGCTCTGCTTCTTCTTTCAGAGTGTGTTTATGGTGTAATACAAGTCTGTGTTATTTTGCTGGTTACTGTACCTCAGCTTCCATAGAACCAAAACTAGACAGGTTTAAAGACTCAGGCAGACTAGTTTTAAGTGGGTTGATATCTGTTCTATTTGTTCCGGTCTTCTAGTCCTTCTATTACACTCTGTGCCAAGAACGGCTGTGTAGAATTAGAAGCAACTGGCTGATTTTACTGCATCTTTAAAGTACCATTGTCCTTATAATCCTACCATGTGCTCATGCCACCTGCATTAACAAATGACACTGGTGATATCTTCAGTAGATACTTAATACTGTATATGTTTGTTGGCTTGGCAAAATCCATTAGGTTACAGAACAGATATTATCTTAAAACCAACAGCAGAATTGACCGAGGGTTTGTTGTGTTGGATCTCGTGTTGAGCACTTGGAATGTGTGTTGGATCTCATGTTGTGCACTTGGACTCTGTGTGTTGGATCTTTTGTTGAATACTTCGGCTCTTTGTGTTGGATCTCTTGTTGAGTACTCGGGGTCTGTGTGCTGGATCTTGGGTTGAGCACTCGGCTTCTGTGTTTTGGTTTTCTTTTTGTGTTGATCTCATGTTGAGCACTCAGGCTCTATGTGTTGGATCTTGTGTTGAGCACTTGGGCTCTGTGTATTGGATCTCTTGAGCACTTGGGCTCTGTGTTTTGGATCTTGTGTTGAGCACTTGGGCTCTTTGTGTTGGATCTCGTGTTGAGCACTCAGGCTCTTTGTGTTGGATCTCGTGTTGAGCACTCGGGCTCTTTGTGTTGGATCTTGTGTTGAGCACTCAGGCTCTTTGTGTTGGATCTCACGTTGAGCACTCAGGCTCTTCTGGATCTTGTGAGCACTCAGGCTCCGTTGTATCTTGTGTTGAGCAATCCGGCTCTTTGTGTTGGATCTTGTGTAGAGCAATCAGGCTCTTTGTGTTGGATCTTGTGTTGAGCACTCGGGCTCTTTGTGTTGGATCTTGTGTTGAGCACTCGGGCGCTTTGTGTTGGATCTCGTGTTGAGCACTCGGGCTCTTTGTGTTGGATCTTGTGTTGAGCACTCAGGGTATTTGTGTTGGATCTCATGTTGAGCACTCGGGCAATATGTGTTGAATCTCACGTTGAGCACTCGGGCTCTTTGTGGTGGATCTTGTGTTGAGCACTCAGGCTCTTTGTGTTGCATCTCGTGTTGAGCACTCAGGCTCTTTTGGATCTTGTGAGCACTCAGGCTCAGTTGGATCTTGTATTGAGCAATCAGGCTCTTTGTGTTGGATCTCGTGTTGAGCACTCGGGCTCTTTGTGTTGGATCTCGGGTTGAGCACTCGGGCTCTTTGTGTTGGATCTCACGTTGAGCACTCGGGCTCTTTGTGTTGGATCTCACGTTGAGCACTCAGGCTCTTTTGGATCTTGTGAGCATTCAGGCTCCGTTGGATCTTGTGTTGAGCAATCAGGCTCTTTGTGTTGGATCTCGTGTTGAGCACTCAGGCTCTTTGTGTTGGATCTCGGCTTGAGCACTCGGGCTCTTTGTGTTGGATCTCACGTTGAGCACTCGGGCTCTTTGTGTTGGATCTCACGTTGAGCACTCAGGCTCTTTTGGATCTTGTGAGCACTCAGGCTCAGTTGGATCTTGTATTGAGCAATCAGGCTCTTTGTGTTGGATCTCGGGTTGAGCACTCGGGCTCTTTGTGTTGGATCTCGGGTTGAGCACTCGGGCTCTTTGTGTTGGATCTCACGTTGAGCACTCGGGCTCTTTGTGTTGGATCTCATGTTGAGCACTCGGGCTTTATGTGTTGAATCTCACGTTGAGCACTCGTACTCTTTGTGGTGGATCTTGTGTTGAGCACTCATGCTCTTTGTGTTGCATCTCGTGTTGAGCACTCAGGCTCTTTTGGATCTTGTGAGCACTCAGGCTCAGTTGGATCTTGTATTGAGCAATCAGGCTCTTTGTGTTGGATCTTGTGTTGAGCACTCAGGCTCTTTGTGTTGGATCTTGTGTTGAGCACTCAGACTCTGTTGGATCTAATGTTGAGCACTCAGGCTCTTTGTGTTTTATCTCGTGTTGAGCACTCGGGCTCTTTGTGTTGGATCTCGGGTTGAGCACTCGGGCTCTTTGTGTTGGATCTCAGGTTGAGCACTCGGGCTCTTTGTGTTGGATCTCGGGTTGAGCACTCGGGCTCTTTGTGTTGGATCTCGGTTGAGCACTCGGCTCTTTGTGTTGGATCTCACGTTGAGCACTCGGGCTCTTTGTGTTGGATCTCATGTTGAGCACTCGGGCTTTATGTGTTGAATCTCACGTTGAGCACTCGTACTCTTTGTGGTGGATCTTGTGTTGAGCACTCATGCTCTTTGTGTTGCATCTCGTGTTGAGCACTCAGGCTCTTTTGGATCTTGTGAGCACTCAGGCTCAGTTGGATCTTGTATTGAGCAATCAGGCTCTTTGTGTTGGATCTTGTGTTGAGCACTCAGGCTCTTTGTGTTGGATCTTGTGTTGAGTACTCAGACTCTGTGTTGGATCTAATGTTGAGCACTCAGGCTCTTTGTGTTTTATCTCGTGTTGAGCACTCGGGCTCTTTGTGTTGGATCTCGGGTTGAGCACTCGGGCTCTTTGTGTTGGATCTCAGGTTGAGCACTCGGGCTCTTTGTGTTGGATCTCGGGTTGAGCACTCGGGCTCTTTGTGTTGGATCTCGGGTTGAGCACTCGGGCTCTTTGATCTCACGTTGAGCACTCGGGCTCTTTGTGTTGGATCTCACGTTGAGCACTCAGGCTCTTTGTGTTGCATCTCGTGTTGAGCACACTTTGTGCTATATAATTTAACTGGGCTAACACAGCTGAATGGTGTACACCTGGGCCTAAAATCTCTGTTGGTGGAGCCCTTCCAGAAGGCAGAGCTCTCCATTCTTGCTGTTTTGTAGGGAACGCCATGCTATGCAGACGAGTGTAAGATTACTGTCATTTAGAGTTTAATGTAATTTGGATGCAGTTAAAGACTCTGCATTGGCAGGTTTACAAATCCCTTATGAAAAGAGGAGGGGGAGGTTGTTGTGTATAGACTTTAGAAATCTGCAAATTATCTGCAAATATATTCTCGGTAAAGCAAATGACCTCAATAGTTGTAGGTGCCAGACAATAAAACGGCACACGTGTGTTCCTCCACCTTCAATTTCTTATGAGGACGTAGAGAACCTGTGTTAATGGGTTCACATACAGTTTCATGGAAAAGCACACGCATTACACACTCTAGCGCATTGAGAGGAGAAACAAAACACAGTCTGATTTTTGGTTATGGCTCTAACGGAATGTTTGAGCTGAAGCTCCATTACTTGCCTGGTCAGACTGGGGTCAAAAGTCACCAGTGTGTCCTCTTATCAGCGTCTGGCTCTATGATACTGGCCTTTCCTCTGGCTGTGAAGGCATTGTGTGTTTTATGTGCAGTGGGGCACAGTATCAAACTCATTTGTTACTTAAGACATGTTGGAGGGTCACCGTCTCCTACATCCTACAACACGTGGCCTGTTGCATAATACAGCAGAATGTGTTTCAATGTACTTATCTAGCGTCAGATTCACCATTATGATTACCGAGAGGTGCGGAAATGTCATTTTCATCATGTATAGGAAAACAGAAGTGTAAGAAAATAGTGCTACCTCTAAACTAATCCCCGTACTCAAAGTAGTAATTACCAATTTGAATGATATGCTTTTACCCCCCCCCCTCCTGTTTCTGTTTTGCCACATGTGAGGTGCATTGGCTTTGGGTATGATCATCCCTGTCGTGTCTGCCCCGTCCCATCCGTTGCGTTCTATCGGCTGAAGAAGCAGCGTGTCTTGAAAACTCATTTATGTCGCCATACGGGAAAACATTAAAAAAGGAACAAGAGCTTTTTATTTAATAAGTGATATCGAGAACCCGCTAAGCAAGTCCACACTTTGGATAGGGCTTTACAGGTATCTGCCTGCATGGAAAAAAAATTCAAACGCTAAACCAGTTAGTGCTTGAAGTACATTTTCCAAAATAAGGCAGGCATATATATATATTTAGATTTAGATTTTTCTATTTAGTGTTTTCATTTTAAATATATGTATATTATAGATGTATACTGAATTTATGAATACTTTTATAAATAAATAAATTTATAAATCTATAATTTATATATGTTTATTTTTTAATTTTTCCTATATATTCTTTTTGTTTTCTAATATATTTAATTTCATTTTATATTTTTTCCTTTCTCCCTCTCAGTCTTGGTATGTTTTCACTGTGATACTCCTTCTCACTCTCCTGTTTCCTGGGACCTGTCACTGCGAAAGAGTTAATATGCTCGACGCATTAAAAATAATAATCAGATTTTCCGTGTCATTTCAGAAAATGGCTTAGACTCGTGTGTCGCTGCAGCGCTACCCCCTCTTTTATTATTTTTTTCTTTATTCTGTATTTTTTCGGCTCACATGCCAGTTGTGACACCCTGGCGTTGCTCGCTGGGCTTATTCCTGGTCCCATATGTTGTTACCATTCTGTCCCACCTTTTTTGCAGGAGTGGTTAATATAACAGGGTGTCTGTTGTAATGTTCCATAAGATGAGAAACCACTCCAGATGCTCGACTGGCCAAAAGTGAGTGCCGGCCAGAAAGGAGGCCAAAGGGGGAAACGAGGTGGAAGGAGAGCTGCGACCCAGAGAGGCCCAGAGCTTTGCCAGGAAATCATGCACACTCAGCCACCCCGTCCGTTCCTCCATCTACCTGCAAGACGCAGGTACTGTGCGGCCCAGGTGGAAATATCAGGTCACAAAGTTTAAATGTAATCCGAGTGGCTGCGCGCTGCAAGCCTGCGACAATCGAACTCTAATCCTACAATGTGACTATGGCAGGCATGGAATCACACCCCTTGTAAAATCAATCGGGTGTTAATCCATGGATTGACACATATAGTTCTACGTGATGGATTTCTCTATTTCAGTTTTTCCTCTTAAAATACCATCCATCATCAACTAAATTTTAAAACCAGTGAAAAGAAAAGCAATATTTATATTATAGGAAAAACAAAAAACATATACGAGATGTAAGTATTTCTCACATATGGAGTCGCACGGGGCTGCAATCAGAAATGTCTAATGTCCCTTACTGATTTCTTGAGCCCAGCTGCTAGATAGCAACACATTCACTGAATCCAGAACTCGGCCACAGAATTAATGGGGGGGGGGGCATGAAGGATCGGCATGATGATTAATCCGAGCACTCAGTCCATGGTTGCTGGATTAATGGTGAGGAGCCAAGGCCAACTGTTGGATTAATGGGAAACCAAAATGGATTAATGAAGGTGGGAGGCACAAAGGATCAGCTGCTGGTTTAGTGAAGTTGCCCAGTCAATGGCGGGTGGACTGATGGGAGACCCAAGCCTCAGCAGTTGGTTTAACGAGGGGTGGGTCACAATGGATCAACTGCTGGTTTAGTGGGGAGACCTAATCCATGCTTTTGGTTGCAGGATTAATGTTGAATAACCAAGGCCCAGGCTGTTGGATTAATGAATAGGGTGGGGGCACAAAGGATCAGGTACTGGATTATTGAGGGGACCCAATCCCTTGATGGTGGATTGATGGGAAACCCAAGTTTCTTGACAGCTGGATTCATGAAGGCGGGACACAACAAATCAGGTGCTGATTATTGAGGTCACCCAGTCCATGGCTGCTGGATTAATGAGGAGCCAAGGCCCTGGCTGCTGGATTGATTATTATACTTTATATAGCGCCACATATTCCGCAGCGCTTTACAAGATCACTGTACAAGGGGTTGATACATTAGAATACCACACATGGATAATATGACCTGATTCAGGAGGACCCTGTTCCCAAGGGAGCTTACAATCTATGAGATGTACAAGTATTTTTGTGATGTAGGTACATCCATATCATTGGGTGTCTTGCCCAAGGATACTCGGTGGTGGCATCTTCTGAGTGGGATTGGGTCGGATTTCCTTGATTGTAGAGCAGCGACTTGCAAATAATAGTGCATGTATATATTTATAGGGCTAGTGTCAGGGGCCACTGAGCTCCAACCAAGCCTTGGCAATCGGATTAATGGAGGGCACAAAGGATCAGCTGCTGGTTTAATGGAGGGCCGAGCCCATGGTTGCAGAATTAATATTGAGAAGCCAAGGTCGGGCTTCTGGGTTGGTTTGGAAACCCAAGTCAAGGTAGCTGGCTTAAAGGGGAAGAGTAAAGGTCCCATATACTTTCTATCGTGTCAGGATATTGGAGATCAAAACATAGAAATCGTGATGTACCTTCCCAGGGAGAGATCCAAAAGCTAGTGGAGAAGTCCTGGTGCAAACGCCAGCAAGGTACGCCCAAACCTCAAAGAACATCCACAGATCCACAATCTGTGGATCTGTGTCAGGATATTAAACATGGAGCAGTGAGCCATGGCTGGCTTCCGTCAGTGAGAGATTGGAGCCCAGTGGCCTCTCATGCTAGCCCTATAACTATATATGTGCACTATTATTTGCATGCACTGTTAGTGTTATGGTTTTCGTGAATGACCAGAAGTCATTCTGGGGCAGTTTTGTAACTTAATTGGTTAAATTAGACATTTGGTTGAAACATAGTCTTTTGTTTGTCTACATAAACTTTCCTTATATTGCTCCTATCAGAACCTTTGTTTACAAATACTTTTTTCTTTAATCCTGTTTTTCACTTTTTCAGATTTTATTTCGCAGTTATTTGTGACTATATATATTCCTGAAGAAATGCAGAATTAAAAATTGACAAGTAAAAGTAATGACCTGTACAGAGTTTGCTCAGAGGACAAAGCCGGCTTATGGGTGTTGACACAGATAGTCTTTTTAAAAGGCTGGTGTTAGTTGGAGGTTTATGAGAAACGTGATGTTTTTAAGAGTATGCTTGAGGGATAGTAAAGCCCTGAATGGAGATTAAATCCGTTTGGTATGTGTCCCAGGGGGAGTGCGCGCTCTGGAAGTCCATGCAAAAGGCTTGTCACACCCGTATCTCAATTTAATGGACCAATAATCACTGTTCCCTGTAAACCCAGCACTACAAAGGAAAGAAAGCAGCCTTGGCGGGAATCCAGGATTTTGATTCATTTGTAGAGTGTATCGTATTTTCAATTGGGAACATACTCATGCTTTTAGTAATGAGCTACAGGCACTGTTGAAGTGCGCGTTGCCCACTCGTGTAAAGCTCCAAGGACAGCATGCCTGCTTGTGGCCGCCGAGTCAACCTGAGACCAGCACAGTTTGTATGGTATTGTATTACAATTTATAATGAGTGAAATCACGGTGAAGACTTGGTGACAAACCCAGGCAGGATCTGACCTTCCCCCAATTCTTCTAGCAAGACCTGTTAGGTCACAGACGGAGACTGAGGGCGGGAGTAAGAGACGGAGACTGAGGGCTGGAGTAAGAGACAGAGACTGAGGACGGGAGTAAGAGACGGAGACTGAGGGCGGGAGTAAGAGACGGAGACTGAGGACGGGAGTAAGAGACTGATACTGAGGACGGGAGTAAGAGATGTAGACTGAGGGCGGGAGTAAGAGACGGAGACTGAGGGCGGGAGTAAGAGACGGAGACTGAGGGCGGGAGTAAGATACGGAGACTGAGGGCGGGAGTAAGAGACGGAGACTGAGGGCGGGAGTAAGAGACTGATACTGAGGACGGGAGTAAGAGACTGATACTGAGGACAGGAGTAAGAGACGGAGACTGAGGGCGGGAGTAAGAGACGGAGACTGGGGGCGGGAGTAAGAGACGGAGACTGGGGCGGGAGTAAGAGACGGAGACGGAGGGCGGGAGTAAGAGACGGAGACTGAGGGCGGGAGTAAGAGACGGAGACTGAGGGCGGGAGTAAGAGACGGAGACTGAGGGCGGGAGTAAGAGACGGAGACTGAGGGCGGGAGTAAGAGACGGAGACTGAGGGCGGAGTAAGAGACGGAGACTGAGGGCGGGAGTAAGAGACGGAGACTGAGGGCGGGAGTAAGAGACGGAGACTGAGGCGGGAGTAAGAGACGGAGACTGAGGGCGGGAGTAAGAGACGGAGACGGAGACTGAGGCGGGAGTAAGAGACGGAGACTGAGGGCGGGAGTAAGAGACGGAGACTGAGGGCGGGAGTAAGAGACTGAGGGCAGGAGTAAGAGACAGAGACTGACTAAACATGGAGTGCCTGGTGGCATCTTGAAATGGCATGACCCTACATTCAAGCAAGGTATGCGATCACCAGAAGCCTCACCTGGAGAAATGGCAAGCTGGTAACCTAATTAACCTTTCCTGATGAGAGGCCATGCAATGACACAAATTTTACTTCTGTGTAGACCCAAAATCCATGCTTTAACCCCTGCCTATAGTCAATCAGCCACACAACACTCTATACAAACATCCGCATTCATGTGCACAATGACACTCCACACAAGTACGAGCATACACTCACACACTTCCTTCTGCTAGGAGAGCAGTGTGAGCCTTAATATTAGCTTAATCTTGACATTCTTTGAAGAGTGACTCGATATTTAGCTTTGCCTAAGGCCTTGTTAAACAGAAAGCCAGTGGGCCAGGAGCCTCAAGGAAGCCGCCCATGAATCGGCAGCAGACAGACAGCTCACTCATGCAATCCCAGACTTCTTTCACGAGCTAAACGCCTCTTCAGGCTGTATAGGACGCCGCCCTTCGAATTACAACTGCTAGGTGAAATGTTGTGTTAAGGCTTCTTTCAAGATCCATCACTTACAAAGCCACAAGCTCCCTCGGAAGACTTGAAGACCTTGTCAGTGATTCAGAACGTTGTTTTTCTTGGCATCCGAGCTGACAGTTCCTTGCCATCCAGAAGGATCAGCGAGATGCTCTGGAAACGGCTTATGTAACAGGATGTCTAGGGAGGATTTATTAAAAAAAAAGTGTAAGTGAATAAATATAAAGCGGCCTGTGCGCACATTTCATGCGTGTGCCGTCCAGGTGCCTCCGTAAACTCTTATTTATCCGCATTTTAAGAAGAATCCTCGGCCCCCGTACGCAAAGCGAAGCCTACAAAGACCTTCCTTTTCTGCCATGTTTAAACGGAAATTCTTTCCACCGGGAGCTTAGAGTTGCAAACTGGTGGTTTTTTCCTGTGTTAAGATGCATTCATTCACAAAAAAATGGCATCCTCCTCCCTCCCTGTCTGTATATCCCTCCTCCACTGGATGTCTTTTAGTACATAGGGATACAGTAAAGAGAAAATTGCAGCTGTGGCCAGGCTTCTCACCCCCTTCATTTCATAAACTTCCAGTTTGTTTCCTATCAGCAGGTGGTGATGCTTTTAGCATTAAAAAAAAATTACATCAACTTCATTATACAGTAAAATGATGTGTTGTGAACCTTTTATATTGATAATATTTACATTTTGAATTAACTGGCTTGGCTCTTAAATACTTGAGTTAAAGGAAGTCCATGTGACCCTCATATTTCATCATCATTTATATAGCGCCAACAATTTCTGTAGCACTTTACAATAACCAAAGGGAACAAGATACAAATAAATGGACATAGGATGGAAACGAGGTATAGAGGGCCCTGCTCATAGGAGCTTACAATCTAGAGGAACCTTGAATTCTCTTCAACAGGTCTTATTATAAAATATAATACACAAGATTGTGTGCCTTTTTATATAATACATTTTTATAACGTGAATAAACTAGCATTTAACCTAAATATATTGAGCTTCAACTCAGATATTTGACATTTACAGCAAGTTTTCATTAGGACTCAGTGTCAGCCCTGCAGCCTTCATTTTTAAATCCCATTGAACAGAATCCTCCCCCCAAAAATGGAAGCAAACTAAGATACATGTAAAGCTGCTGCGATTGCTGAAATAACCTGATCGTGGTCTGCGGGAGGCTCTTGTGTTTTCCACAGGTGCTGGACATTACAAACAGATCAATACCCAGCAGGTGTGGTTGGGGCATAAAGTTCAGTGCTGTGTTTATCCGATAGGGTGACTTGACTGATGCTAGACACCAACGTATAGATGTCTCTTTTATTGACTGTTCTTTGAATGACACTGTGTCATGTTGTTCCAGCTCGAGTTTGTTCACTGGTTTTGCTGCCCACCATAGCAGACATTGTCTTGACTACTATAAGCAAGTCCAACAGTCATGGCATTCCAGCTTACAATGTTTCTAGCAGTGTGTTTGTCAGTGAGGTCTTGGTTATATCTGTGTGATTTGTGTCAGAGGGGTCGGGTTATATCTGTGTGATTTGTGTCGGGGAGGGGTCGGGTTATATCTGCGATTTGTGTCAGAGAGGGGTCGGGTTATATCTGTGCGATTTGTGTCAGAGAGGGGTCAGGTTATATCTGTGTGATTTGTGTCGAGGAGGGGTCGGGTTATATCTGTGTGATTTGTGTCAGGGAGGGGTCGGGTTATATCTGTGCGATTTGTGTCAGAGAGGGGTCGGGTTATATCTGTGTGATTTGTGTCGAGGAGGGGTCGGGTTATATCTGTGTGATTTGTGTCAGGGAGGGGTCGGGTTATATCTGTGTGATTTGTGTCAGGGAGGGGTTGGGTTATATCTGTGTGATTTGTGTCAGGGAGGGGTCGGGTTATATCTGTGATTTGTGTCAGGGGGGGTCGGGTTATATCTGTGTGACGTGTCAGGGAGGGGTCGGGTTATATCTGTGTGATTTGTGTCAGGGAGGGGTCGGGTTATATCTGTGTGATTTGTGTCAGGGAGGGGTCGGGTTATATCTGTGTGATTGTGTGTCGGGGAGGGGTCGGGTTATATCTGTGTGATTTGTGTCGGGGAGGGGTCGGGTTATATCTGTGTGACGTGTCAGGGAGGGGTCGGGTTATATCTGATTTGTGTCAGGGAGGGGTCGGGTTATATCTGTGTGATTTGTGTCAGGGAGGGGTCGGGTTATATCTGTGTGATTTGTGTCAGGGAGGGGTCGGGTTATATCTGTGTGATTTGTGTCGGGGAGGGGTCGGGTTATATCTGTGTGATTTGTATCGGGGAGGGGTCGGGTTATATCTGTTATTTGTGTCGAAGGGGTCGGGTTATATCTGTGTGATTTGTGTCAGGGAGGGGTCGGGTTATATCTGTGTGATTTGTGTCAGGGAGGGGTCGGGTTATATCTGTGTGATTTGTGTCAGGGAGGGGTCGGGTTATATCTGTGTGATTTGTGTCAGGGAGGGGTCGGGTTATATCTGTGTGATTTGTGTCAGGGAGGGGTCGGGTTATATCTGTTATTTGTGTCGAAGGGGTCGGGTTATATCTGTGTGATTTGTGTCAGGGAGGGGTCGGGTTATATCTGTGTGATTTGTGTCAGGGAGGGGTCGGGTTATATCTGTGTGATTTGTGTCAGGGAGGGGTCTGGTTATATCTGTGATTTGTGTCAGGGAGGGGTCGGGTTATATCTGTGTGATTTGTGTCAGGGAGGGGTCGGGTTATATCTGTGTGATTTGTGTCAGGGAGGGGTCTGGTTATATCTGTGTGATTTGTGTCACCGAGGGGCTGGGTTATAATGTGTGATTTATGTCGGGGAGGGGTCGGGTTATATCTGTGTGATTTGTGTCAGCGCTGGGCTTGGTTAGATGTGTAAGGTGTCAGTGAGGGGCCGGGTTATGTGAAATTTATGGGTTTAAAGTGCTGCAGTTCTAAGATATTTTGTGCCATATTTATTGAAAAGGCCGTATGCTGTAAGGCTGGGTTCACACCACGGCGTAGCGCAGCGTCGCGCAATGTGCACTTTTTTTTTACGCGAGTTCGCGCATACAAAAAAAAACACGCGAACGTGCGTTGCAGCGCGTTCGCGGCTATGATATGGCTGCGAACGCGCGGCTATATGCCGAAAAGAAGCTCCCGGACTTCTTTTTGCGTCGGCCGTTTTAAAGCACGTTCCTGCGCGCTTTAAAACGCTTAGGTGTGACATGCCCACATAGGCAATCATGGGATTTCATGTTTAAGCGTTTTACAGCGCGCAGGAGCGCGCTGTAAAACGCTTAGGTGTGAACCCAGCCTTATGGTATTTAATGAGTCCCTTTTAAAATCAAATTGTTTCTTTACAGCTTGAATTGCAGCGAAGCGCCAAACAGTAATGATACCTCAGGGTTTACAACTCTGTTCTCAATAAAAAAAAAGCAAAGAAACATTTGGTAATACTGGCAGCGCTGAACAATTCATGAGCGGCACGCCTGGTTTTATGGCTCCAGGATGGGTCTACCGTCTATAGCTTGGCACCTGCAGAGAGCTGGACTTGGCCGATGGGCTCAGGTTTGCCTGATACAGGCTGTGGAAATGAATAGTAAGGACGGGTGCACTGGATTCCGCCTGTGTTTATACACATTTGTCTTGGTAACTCTTCGTTTTGTCGTGGCTTTGAGACCCCTAGCGATAAATCAAACAAACCACAGACTTTTTTTTTTGTTCACTGTTCTCTGCCTTTTATTTATTTATATTTTATTGTTTTCTCTAAAGGTCCAGAGAATAATTCCATGATTTGATACACTTCTGGATTTCATAATTCTCCAGTTTTCTATTGTGTGTCTGTCAGCAGTGTTATCCCACGGCGAGTGGAGCGGCCATGTAAATAAACTCTTAAACAGCGGGACCTTTTGATACCGGCATGGTCTGTCCAGGGGAAAGAAACGATTTACCGATATTAGAAAATAGAAAAGTGTCATTTATTTTAAGGGTAGAGAATTAGTCCAACACATTGAGGAGAAAACAAAGGCTTGTATTCTTTGGTAAGTGCTGCTAGTGCCAAATTCCCACAAATTTTACCATTCTATTACTTCTTTGTATTTTACAACATTGGAATCTAATCCTGAACTTTCCAAAATCCACAATAATTCATCTTCGGGCTCGTCTGTAATGAACTTCACAGTTTGCAACATTTTTGAGTATAACTCTTCCAAATGATTATATAGGGCTCGATTACATTCCTTGCGCAAAAACGCTTGCGCGGCACAATCTTTTTTTTGCTCGCAGCGTTAAACGTTAACGCGCATAAATGAACGCTGGTATTACAATCCGAGCACATTTTTCATCCGTCCGAAAATATCGCGTGTAAAAAATACGTGCGAAAACGTGCGCAAATTAACACTGCGCGCAGAAATCGGTGTGCAGACTGTTTTTTTCACGCAATTCAGCCATTCAGAATTAAGAACCACAATTGTCTCCCGTTCAGTTTTTGCGCCTGTCAAAATCAAACAGAGTATAAATGCTGCGGCAATAATAAAAACACGCACAACCTCTCAGTTTTATTGTTTGGGTATGTGTAGAATGTGTAACTATACTGTGCTGTATTTTTTTCGTGCTGGTGTATTTAGTTTCGGCCAGAACGTTCAGATTTGCCGTTACCACCAGCTTTTAAAAGACGTTAAAATTATGCGCGCAAACATCGTTCGTACAAATTTGCGCATCGATTGTGATACCATCCGCGTACCAGCGTACAAACGCATTTGTGCTCACAATATTAAGTATGGGATGCGTGCACAAACTTTCGTTCGCGCAGGGTAACTCGCGTTAGACGTTAACGCTCCTTTTGTGTGCGAACGTCGTAATACGACGTTCAGCGCAAAGGTTTTTTTCCCCTTGCGTTAATGCATTTTTGCGCATGCGCACATTTTTGCACGAATAATGTAATAGAGCCCATAATGTTTTAATCAAAGAGACAAAATACAACCCTGTCCATTCAGGCCCTGATTTTTAAAGTTGTATTTTTCTTAAAGTGATACTATATGGTCAAAATGAGAGGGGAAGAAACACATTAACCCCTCCTGACTCCCTCTATCTTACCTCCTCCTGTGTTAACCCATTTAGATTTCTTTAAAAACTTACCTTTATCCTTTGCTGGTTTCACTTGAGACCAGCAGGATGTAAAAAGCTGCTAGCCTCGCCATGTCATGTGACTGCAGGGATGCCAGACAATCCAGTCCCTATCAATGCCAGAAGGTATCGAGAGTCATTGTTGGGACCTAGTTCCTCGAAGGCCCTGCACCAGAGCTCAGTGTTGTGGGCAGGACTAAGCCTCTGCATTCAGAGGGCTGAACCAGCCCTCCACCTCCCCCTTTCAGAGGGGGTGCAGGGAGGTCTCGGCAGTGTGATCACTTGGCAAGATTGTGAGCTCACATTTTGCAGTGTCCCTTTAAGTCACACAAAAAAGAAACCTTACAAAAATAACAGCTTTATACTTGCGTCAGATTGCAACTGGCGGTCTCATAACTACAGTGAACCTTTTTGGAATAAAAACCAGGAAGTGTAATTCACGTGACCTGTGATTGATGGGCCTCCGGTTGGGGTTACAGCCCTTGAATTAGGAAAACTAACAAGGTAATTCGGTGACTTTTCGTTCTCTTCGGTTCCTTTTGGCGATCCCATTTCGGCGACCCTGCAGTGTATTCAGCAAGCACCAGGGTCCCCGAATTGCAGGGAAAGGTCGCCGCAAACCCGCCGAAAACAAACCGCAAAACCCGGCGAATGCACACTGAAAACCCGCAAAAACATCTGGATTAACCCGCCGAAAACCACGGAAGAACCCGATCAAGAGCCAAGCACACACAGCGAAGCTGCCGGAAAAACCCGCGCAGGAGCCGATCACACGCAGCGAAGCCGTCGGAAAAAGCCGGCACCGCAGACGAATGCAGTGAATAAATTAGAAAAACTGTTTGCTTGAATGTTTGAAAAGTGAAACGCTGTTTGCAAAGAAACTACTGAGCGAAAAAATTTCTGAAATTTACATATGATCCAATGAATGATAATAAAAAGGGCTGTTACAGAAAAAAGAAGTTACTTTTTTTTTAAAAAAAATAAGAAATCCAGAAAAATGCTTAAAATATCCTAAAAAATCTATAAAGAGACTCTTTACTGCAGAATATTATAATGAACGGTTTATTAGATATTGAATTAAAACGGGAATATTTTTAACATTGAAGCCTATGGGATTCGCCTGAATAAACCTGTTGAATTAAACCACCGAATGGCAGGGCATTAGGGAACCTTTCACTGCTGGTTTTTGTTCTCTGAATAGCCGAAGCATTGCTTCTCTATGGGGATTCACTGCCCTCGAACAGGCACCGTAAGTGCAGGCAATTCGCCAGGCCTGCTCTCTGGATAGCCGAATGGCCAGGAAAGGTTTTCCGCATTCGGTTACCTTTCTCTAGCCATTCGGATCTCTTTGGATAACCCTGCAAATATGTTTAAAACTGGGATGGTAGAGCTTTAGGGGTTTATTCACTCTGACAAGCTGATCTTGTCATGATGCAGAGAATCCCCCTTTCCTCCTGACAGGATGTTCCAGGGGTAAGTGGCAGCTTCTGAAACATCAAATAAGCAAACCGAATAAAAAGATCTGTTCAGCATCCGGTCACCTGATGTGCCGCGGATAGAGATGGAAAGGGAAGTTTTATGTTTGTAAATATTGCATTGAAATAGAAGCGGAGTAACAGTCATGGAATAACAGCTGGCTGAAACATTGTTGATTGTGATTGTAGCGTGGTAAGTTAGTGTCAGGACCTTTCATATCCACAAGGTGAGTTTTTTCAGTCCAGTATCACAGTGATATCACTCTAGAACAGGGCTGTCAATCTCTGCTCCCCATCCCCCCCCCAGATGTTTCTGGACTGCAACTCCCATGTTTCCCTGGCCATCTATTGCTTTGAAGGTATTCTGGAAATTGTAGACGTCAACATCCAGGGGGAGCGAGTTTAACAGCCCTACTCTAGAAGATTCCATTTACTAAACTGGATTGAAGTTTGCTTTTCCATCCTGCTGATACCCACGTTTTCTCCCTCATGCAGCGATTCTCTTGTCTCTGCTTCCCATGGACACGGGATTAAAACATCCAAACCATCAGTTATTATATCTGCTTGGACTCGTTGAGGGACATTACTGGAGGAGAAAAGGGTGTGTGAATAAATGGCAGAGCGGGAGACTTTCCCATACATTACTAGCATCACACCATCGCAATTTACAGGTCAGGGCCCCGCGTAGACATTAGAGCTTATTATTTTTGAGAAGTCTGACCCCTTGGTGTGACACATTTAAAGTCTAGGGCTGCAGGATGCTTGCCAAAAAAGGAGTCTGCCAAAAACAGCAAAACAACTATTTTTATTTACTTTATTTAATATACATATTATTATTGTTTTACATGGCAAAAAAGACCAAATTATAAAATTTTACAAAGGTCATGAAAAAGTGCTTTTCCAATGTACATTTTTCTGGTTTTATTGCGAATATGAATGAAAATAACATAGCTAGAAGAGGAAATGGTTTTCGATGAGGTACTGTATATCTGTGCGTGGCCTCAATTTAACCCTTTTTTTGGCGTTTCCATCCAAAGAGTCACATTTTTCACACCTCCTGAGGTTCCCCTTATAGAAAGTGCATTGGGCCAAAATTCCTTTTTTCTGTATCAGTATTTCAGGTGTGCAGCTGCAGCTCCTAACCATGTCAGATGAGGAGTATGGAAGCTTGCAGCCTGGCCTAAAGCCTCCTCATCCTGCAGCTCCTAACCATGTCAGATGAGGAGTATGGAAGCTTGCAGCCTGGCCTAAAAGCCTCCTCATCCTGCAGCTCCTAACCATGTCAGATGAGGAGTATGGAAGCTTGCAGCCTGGCCCAAAGCCTCCTCATCCTGCAGCTCCTAACCATGTCAGATGAGGAGTATGGAAGCTTGCAGCCTGGCTGAAAGCCTCCTCATCCTGCAGCTCCTAACCATGTCAGATGAGGAGTATGGAAGCTTGCAGCCTGGCCTAAAAGCCTCCTCATCCTGCAGCTCCTAACCATGTCAGATGAGGAGTATGGAAGCTTACAGCTTGGCCTAAAGCCTCCTCATCCTGCAGCTCCTAACCATGTCAGATGAGGAGTATGGAAGCTTGCAGCCTGGCCTAAAGCCTCCTCATCCTGCAGCTCCTAACCATGTCAGATGAGGAGTATGGAAGCTTACAGCCTGGCCAAAGCCTCCTCATCCTGCAGCTCCTAACCATGTCAGATGAGGAGTATGGAAGCTTGCAGCCTGGCCCAAAGCCTCCTCATCCTGCAGCTCCTAACCATGTCAGATGAGGAGTATGGAAGCTTGCAGCCTGACTGAAAGCCTCCTCATCCTGCAGCTCCTAACCATGTCTGATGAGTGTGGAAGCTTGCAGCCTGGCCTAAAGCCTCCTCATCCTGCAGCTCCTAACCATGTCAGATGAGGAGTATGGAAGCTTGCAGCCTGGCCGAAAGCCTCCTCATCCTGCAGACTGTAGCTCCTATCCATGTCATCAAATTATGTACAAAAGCTGGCATCCTGGCATGAAAACTCCTCATTCTGCAACTCCTAACCCGACCAGATAAGTACTGAAGCTGGCAGCCTGGTATAAACCTTTCTCTTCCAGCAGCTGCTATCCATGTCAGATTATGTGCAGAAGCTGTCAGTCTGGCGTGAAGACGCCTCATCCTGCAGCTCCTAACGTCATCAGAACAGAAACTGGCAGCCTGGCATAAACCTTTCTCATCCTGCAGCTCCTATCCTTGTCTGATTATGTACAGAAGCTGGCAGCCTGGCATAAAGACTCCTTGTTTCGCTGGCTGCAGCTCCTATCCCTCTCAGATAAGTACAAAGGCAGGCAGCCTGGCATAAAGACTCCTCATCCTGCAGACAGCAGCTCCTATCCATGTCAGACTATGTACAGACATTGGCCAGCTGGCATGAAGACGCCTCATGCAGACAGTTGTTCCTATTCCTACCAGATGAGTATAGAAGCTGGCAGCCTGCATTGAAGACTCAGCAGATGGCAACTCCGATCTCCATCAGGTGGTGAGTACAGGAACTGGCACTCTTGCATGATGACTTCTCATCCTGCATCTCCTATCCATGTCAGATGAGGAGTACGTAAACTGGCAGCCATGGAGAGAAGACTCAGACTTCAGATCCTTTAACACGTGATGAGTGCGGACTGGAGCGTCCACCTGTCACATGGCAGTTGTGGTAGTTTTCAGCCTGGCGTGATGACTCCTCATCCTGCGGCTCATATCTCTATCCCACGCTTATTTTTTTGTTTTATTTTTTATTTTTGGTAGAGAGTGGAATTCACATTCTTCTGATGAAAAACCCATGTAAACCGAGCGTTTAGGATCATCACCTGAATATTTTGGATGGGATGCTGCGATATAATCTATAATTTATGCCCTGATACGGGGCCAGATAATAAATCTGGACCCCACCTAGCACAGATAGCGGCCAACACTTTCATTTCAAATGACTAGTAAGCAGCGGATGCCAAAATAACGTGTTTTCTTAGATGTGTTATAGCTAATCTTGGGAATTCTGAAGGTCACAGTGATGTTAGATAACCATTCCAACAATTCTGAATTTCTGGATTTGTGCTAAAAAAATGGTTTTGTCAGGAAACAGACTCTACAATGGGACATTTAAATGGGTGCGTTTAATAAATCTGGGCCTCACACCCACCCGGTTGGCCCATGTCTCAGGGAACTCAGGCCTCTGCTGGAGATGTCTTACCGGCATTGGCTCCTTATTGCACACATTCTGGCTCTGTCCCATATTGGGGGGATACTGGGAAAAAATAAATAGACTGATCTCCCATTGTACTTCACTTACTTTCCCACTTTGCCCGAAAATGTACCTCTTACACCTGATACCTGTTACTATTCAGACTCGTCGTAGGAGGTTTATTTCCATGGTACTTGGAACGGCTAAAATTGTTATCGCTAGACATTGGCGTTCTTCCATTTGTCCCTCTATGAAGGAGGTTATGGGGGCCCTTGAAAATGTTTTTAAATATGAGGAAATGTTACACACCGCGAATAATTCTATGTGCCTACTGGATGATACGTGGGAGGGATGGAGGGCGTTTGTCGAATCTGGAACTTTGATATAAGATATTTCGACATATAAGATAGTAGTGCTGCCATGTTTTATGTTAGTTTAGGAATTTATATGTTATTGGAAACTGGAGTCCGCACAACTGACCCCTTTTTCAGTGTACAACGATAATCCACTTGACTTGCAATGTTATTGCTAATGCTGCTCATCTCAGCTTCTTCCTTTTGATGGTTTCTTTCATTCAAATGTATGTACCAATTTTTGTGTGAATTCCAATAAAAATCTTTTATATGAATGAAAAAAAAAATCTGGGCCTCGTGCCCTATCCTGAATGTAAAAATAGGCTTTCCCATCGATTTTTCCCCCCCCCCCCACATCAAGAGCAATCACAGAGGAGCCGTATTTCCACAGCGTAGACTAAAGAGCTTATAATCAGTTTTGTCCATGTCAAAGGCCTGTATCATGCCAACTTTAAATGGATGCAGGTTGACATGAATTTACTTGGTGGCTTCTAGAAGTGGTTGAAGAATCTAGTAGCCAGATAAGTCTACTTCCTAGCCACCTGCTTTGTTTTTAGCTATAACATTAATGATATATATGTATATATTTGATTTCCCCCCCCCCTTTTCTTTGAAGGGATGTGTGTGTTTTTTAGTGCCAGGGCACTTTGTGAGATGTGCGAAGTCTTAACTCGTGAAAATAAAACCAGTCCCGCTCTCTGAGAACGAAGCTGCTGGCAGCCGGGCTCGCTGGCTGACACTGTATCTTGATTAGATGAAGACTCGGTATTTGTTTTGTTTGCAGAGATTGGATATGAAGCTGGGACTGAAATCTCACCCATCGTGCTCGGCGAGCGCGTTAAAACTGAAATGCACGGAAAGCCTGTTTCTCATAACACAAATTTGAAAATCAACTCCCATTTGCTTCATGATTTCATCCCTGGAAAGCCAAGATAATCGTGTCCCTTCGTAGGGCTCGTAATTGAAGAATACGCGATGTACCGAGTCACATCTTTGATCCATCTTTCACATTTAAATTGCAGGAAAAGTACAGCTCCAATCTGGAGATATTATAGGCCCTGTATATCTTTTTTTTTTCGTTTTTTTAGGGGGGAGTGGGGGGGGCTTTGTCATACTTATCTGTTTTGCATTACAGAATCCTTCCATTTGGGACTTGGGAGATGCTTATTTTCTTGCCAGATCAGCAAAAAAATCATTGTATATATGAAGTAGACTGGAAATGAGATGACAGGGGAAAAAATATATATAATTTTCCAATGCTGAAATCCGTAATACATTTATTAAAATTAAACATTAATGGGTTTGCTGAGTATTAGTTTTGGTCCTTTATGCATCCTGTAGAGAGGGGTTGGCGTTAGGAGGAGGAGCTTAGTAAATTAAAGATGGCACCATCAGACTGTAACACATTCTGTGTCTGCTTTTCTACAGTAATTTCAATGTTCCCTGCCAGCCTTGCTGATCTGAGGCGAGTAACCTATATAAATAATTATAATTATTATAGAAATATATATACTGGCCAAAAAAGTCACAATCTCCCATAAAGCGCTTTTTTCTGGTGTTGCGCCGGTCAGTCAGGTCTAGGTTCAGCAACGTTATGTGCTCAAAAAAATGAGGTCATGTGACTCCCTGAATATACTGAATGAGCAGGTTTTTCCATCAATGGGTTTTTTCTCCCCTGATGGCACAGCGGGCATATTCCAAGATGACAATGTCAGGATTCATCGGGCTCAAATTGTGCAAGAGTGGTTGAGGGAGCACGAGACATCATTGTCACACATGGATTGGCCACCGCACAGTCCAGACCTTAACCCCATTGAGGTTAATTTTTGGGATAATGTGCTGGAGAAGTCTTTACTCAGCGCCGCGACTCTCCCATCATCAATACAAGATCTTGGCCACAAATTAACACGACTCTGGACGGGAATAAATGCTGTGACATCACATGAGTTTATGGACACAATGCCGTGGTGAATGCGTGCCGCAACCACAGTAAAAGGCGACACAGCCAAATATTACAGTGTGTGAATTCTTTTTTTAGCCAATGTGTGTATATACTTTACTATTATTAATACATTTCTACAAGTCATTTTTAATACAAGTATTAGTAATGGCACAGATTAGCGTCGACCCTGGTCGTGTATATACCTGTATGTTGTCTATGTTGATTTTGGATCCTTGATTCCACCAAGCATTCGTCCAGTGTTGGGTGAAACTGGGATGTTCCTCCTCTCTTTCCTAATTTCCCGTCAGGATTTACAGTGATACACAAACTATTCGTTCTGAGCAGCAGATCTCGGCAGCTTTCAGTAGTGGAAGATTTAAAGCGGAGCAATCTGCTCCTCCTGGAAAATGAAATACCAAATGAGTGGTTTTAATCCATACCAGGTTACATCAAACACATCGAAAATGTGTTCTTCTAATTTAAACCGCCAAGAGAGATGCGTTTCATCAGACATCTGCTCCGTGCCTTATCAACATCTTCTAGACATCTCAAAGGCATTCTTTAATCTCATGGACGTCGCGTTGCTCATAATGTATTCGAACCACTAGAGCCAATGTTCTCTTCTGAAGCTCTGAGCGAATCGTTATGCACATGTACAGCGGGGTTACAGCTCAACAATCAGCCACATAAATGAGCTCGGCAAATTTATATCAAGTGTAGGAGCCAGTGTGAAAACATACAAGCCAACCGTGTGACATTAGGGGCCAAACAAAGGGTATGTTTAGGTGTGAATGAACAATATTTTTTTTTAAAAAAAGGTAAGGGGTATTTACTAGGTAAAAAAGGGGAGGGAGGTGAAGCGCCCACCGGAAAAGTGTCTATCCCACTCGCTGAATGCTGTGTATGGGGGTTTCTCTAAATACCCGAATGGCAATTGAATGAACAGAAATACAACACAGCGCTTAAAAAGACCAAAGTCCGAATAAGACAGTGGGGTAGACACCCAATATGTCCACAGGCAGATGTCGCTATCTTTAGGAGTAGATCTTCTCAAAAGTACAGATGCAGTATGAACTGTAAGGAGGAAACACAAAAAAGGAGGGACCAAAATTGCGCAGTATGCCAGTACTCAGAATGAAAGTAATGCGTATTGGTGGTAAACTCACATTCTGTGGAGCCTACAACCGGCTCTTAGGAATAAGGCGGGCTGGGACTTTATTTCAGGTGCCCATAAGACCTCCAAATGACTGAGGCTCAATTAAGTTGTTCCCATCTTTGGAGATTTCCGGAGAAGTCATTTGGAGGTCTTATGGGCACCTGAAATAAAGTCCCAGCCCGCCTTATTCCTAAGAGCCGGTTGTAGGCTCCACAGAATGTGAGTTTACCACCAATACGCATTACTTTCATTCTGAGTACTGGCATACTGCGCAATTTTGGTCCCTCCTTTTTTGTGTTTCCTCCTTACAGTTCATACTGCATCTGTACTTTTGAGAAGATCTACTCCTAAAGATAGCGACATCTGCCTGTGGACATATTGGGTGTCTACCCCACTGTCTTATTCGGACTTTGGTCTTTTTAAGCGCTGTGTGGTATTTACTAGGTCTCCGTAAGTCCTCTGTAGTTGCAACCAATGGTAAAAAAAAATTGTGGCAACTATGGTGATCGTCGGCTATCCCCAGAAGGTGATTCGACACAGGCAGGTAAAGTTTCTTCAAACAATGTTGAATAACAATACAGTTATCCTTCCATAAAAGAAGTAATCTGTATCTATTCTCCATCGTTCCGATGGTGTTTGCAACACCGGTGAATATGACTTTGGCAGAAACTGTGATGGATGAAACACAGCGTGAACTGCACTGAAGAACTTCAAAAAGATTGATGAAAACTATGGAGGAGCTTCCCTAGATGGTGAATTCCCAGTACTTAGTCCACTGGTGTTCGCCAAATTAAATTCACCGTTATTGGGCTAAAATGATGGTGGTTATTGAATAATGTCAGAGGCAAAACTTAAGGACGTCATAGCTGCTTGGCCAGTGGGTTTGACAAGCCTCAATTTTAATGGCATTTTAATGGTCATTTACCTCACTATTTACAAATTTTCTTCATACCATTATCTTAGGCAACCACTCGTGACATCTATACCTTTTATAGGACATCTCAAAACCTATTTATCGTTTTTTTGGTTCTTGATGTTCGGTCCTCCCTTTTGTTTAGGTTTCAGTGTACACCAGCTTCAGCCAGTTTATTGTTCGCTAATTTTCTTTCTTTCATGACCTCTGTACTTGCTCCTCTGCTGTGAATGTAGTCTCTACATGGTTTTACTAATTTTTTTTCATGATCCCATTGAATTTGGTCTGTCATTATACGTTTCGATGGTAACTAAAACTAGAGGATTCAGCAGCTGAACGAGTGATTAATGTTGAACTCCTCACTGATTAGGTTAGGAGCTTGAGGCTACTTCCACTTCAATCTATGATTGTCAACGCTTTGCCTCCTCTCCTTTTTCCATTGATCACTGCCATTTTGGGGTGTAAAGTGTCTTCTTCATTATTTATAACCATAACTTTGCTCCTATGTAGGTGATACATACAGGGTGATTCATATAAACCCGAACCCGAGGTTACCTTTATAGATTGTAAAGGAATTTAATAAGTGTTTCAGGGAACGTACCTCCTCTTAGGTTGAGAACATCCCCTCACAGAACATTCTTGGAGTGGCAGGATTGCCACAGGTTGTCGTGACGTGGCAGGTGGGCTTGCACTTTAATGGTCATTCAAGTAAACCAAAACACCTGAATAGTTTTGTTTCGCATGGAGCTATAGGGGTAAGCACAAATGGCATCTATTTTTTCTTGCCGCCCTGGTAGGGAATAGGAGCGAAACAGTTTTTTCTGCATATACCTCCTCTTATGTTGAGGACATTCTTGGAGTGGCAGGATAGCCACAGAAAATAGCTCTCCCATGGAACAAAATGGCTTTGTTATTGGAAGAGCACAGGGTCACTTCCAGCAAGATTGAGCGGCATGCCACATGTAACGTGAGTTTATGGCAAAAACCCAGAGTTTTTATGAGGACTGTGTCATTTTTGCGAATCTGTGGCCACCGTGGTCTCCTGATCTCCTACCAGTCTCGGACTTCATTTTGTGAGGCTATCAAAAGGCATGAGTGCACCGTAACGAGCCCCGCACGACTGACACCTCAGCAGATAACATTAGGAATGAGATCCAAAACATTGATGATGCAATATTGAGCCAGGATTACAAAAACCTGCAGCGCTGCATCGAAATGCACCGAATAGAAAATGGAGACCGCTTCCACCACGTGCTGTGTGCTCAACATAAGAGGAGGTACTATTTTGGCCATTGTCTCAAATCTTCCCTTCCGGTAAGCGTTTTCAGAGAGAAGCAGAGTCATATGATCATCTGTGATTTGTCCCCAGACCTCTGTTAGTATCAACTCACACACAATCGTTAAAACACCCTTATTCGGGCCATAATGACATGTACTCTCTTACAAAATGACAATCTGGTGCTACAATATTCCTTTTAAGGGTTAAAGCAAATGATACACCACAGTTAAGCAGCTCTTATGATTTTATCCTAGGTATATTGTGCCGCTGAATTGCTCGTTTTGATTCTCCCAGTTGGAATTCATTACAGAAATTGACAAAAAAATGCTACTGGGTTAAAGGACTTCACAAAGTGCACAATTCTGGGAAAACATTACTTCTGGAATTCTACATAAACGGACACTCCAAGCTTTATTCTTTGTAAAGTATTCTGGACGTCACAGTCCACGGTAACCTAGAAATCAAGACAACCGATACATAAAATGTGATAAATACATATCGAGCAGTAACAGATGCAGCCTGCAATTACAGTAAATGACTGCTTCCTGCAACTATTTTGTACCCTGGTATCATGAGATATGGGCTGCGTACATCACAGAGGACGATGACAGGATAAACTGTACCATTTCCATGGCAGTTGAAGCCTCATCTGTATAATTTTACCTTCACGTCTTGCCACGCATTGCCAGCACGGACATTTTTATCTTGAATTTTGCCTTTGATATGCTGAAACGGCACATCCACGTCACGTATCTGTCAAGTAATGAAAGTACTGTCTGCATGCATACCTCGAGAAACGTACAAATCCAATTGCCCGTAATCATCTGCATTGACATCATATGACTGGCTTTATCATTGTTTCTCAGCCATTTTGAATCGAGCATGAACTGGCATCTTTTCCAGACTACTAATCCGATCAGGCTCAGCCAGCCTGCGTTCCTCCTGTTAGGTCTGATGTTGAGAGCTGAAGTGACTCGGCGTACTTGTCACTGATCCCATAGTATGTCTGGGGATCGGAGTATCGTAGAAAACTGTTTAGTGCAATTACAGTCTTTATATGATGGGCAGAAGCCAGCGCAAAGGCTCATACGCGTTTATTGGAGAGGACTTGAGCGTAACAATGACTGAATTGTTCCCACTCTCCACATATATTGTATAATGTCTGCCTTTTTATATTCTTGGCTAGTCCCGCCCCTCCTCCCCCGCTGTCCCCCCTACTCCCAGATTTTGAGCGTGACACCCCAGGACTTTTTAATACATTAACGATCCAAATCGTATAAAAATGAACATTTGTGAATTCAGGACGTACGTCTTTTTATATTTGGCCATAGCTGCTAAGCCATCACCATCGCTATTCTGAGTCCTGTGTCTCAGTGCCGAGCACTATTTGTGTATTGTCACCATGGGTGTATTCTTTCATTGGTCACCAAGGTCGGCGGGGGAGCTTTTTATGGGCTGATATATTCGGGGCGTGCAGGTGTATAATAGAGCTGCAAAGCCATAATTCTCTAAACTATGATAAATGCTGGGCTGGATACATTTGGTGGTTGCAGCCGCCCCATGGGGTAATCGGCGCGACCCCACCCCTCCTGTACTATGATAAATGATGTTACAAAATGCTTTATGAAAATAAGATACTTTTTGTTTTAAACTGCGTTATTTTTTTTGTTTGATATCAGTGGATGGACAGCAGATCTTGGAGTATAGGGCAGGGGTCCGCAACCTTGGCTCCCTGATGTTTTGGGAACTGCATCTCTCATGATGCTCAGTCACCCATTACGCTGACTGAGCCACATGGGAAATGTAGTTCCCAGAACATCAGGGAGCCAAGGTTGCTGACCCCTGGTATAGGGCATAAACAAGCCTAAATATAGCCCTGGTTGTCATTGTGTAATAAAGCTGGCAATGTATATGGTGTCTTTAACCACCACCTTTGGACGTATATCTCCCTACTCAACTATGGGTAAAGAATTGACAAATCATTGACATGTAGAGATATATGTGACAAGTCAACAATGCGTAAAGTAATGTGTGACAAGTGTGTAAATATGAACATGACAAATCATCAATGTAAAGATAGCTGTGACAAGTCATAAGTGTGTAAATATAAGTGTTCTAAATGTCCTCGTTGTGTAAAGGTGGATGTGTCATCATAATGTAAAGATACATTTGACAAATTGGTGTGTAGATATGGGTTTAACAAATTGTTAGTGGGTAAAGATCACAAGTAATCAGTATGTAAATATACATGTGACAATCCAATCAGTGCGTGAAAATCTGTCAGGACACCCGTGTGTAAATATAAGTGTTAAGTCATCACTATGTAAAGATGAATTTCACAAATGAGTGTGTGAGTAGAGGTTTGACAAGTCACTAGTGTGATAAGTAGGTAATTAGTGCATGAATACGGGTGACCAGTCACCAGTGTGCAAATCTTGCAAACCTTTCATTGTGTGTAGATGTATGTGACAGATTAGTGTGTACAGATGACAAGTTGAGCATATGGATGGTTATAGGTGTATACGGATGAAAGTGACAGATCCTCATTGTGTAAGGCGGGCTGTGCGCACCATCATGTTATTGCTATAATAACCTCTTTGGTAGAGGAAACAGAACTATTTTTTTCTCTTATGTCAGGACACTTCCACTTTCTGCAGTGGTTTGTGCTGTAAGAAACAGCTGATTCCCACCGGATTTAAATTGTAGTTATTCTTGTTTTTCTAGGTCACCTCTTCCATAAATTTAGGATCAGCGAGTCAGACTGGTATAGAATCAAGCAGAGCATAGACTCCAAATGTCGAACGGCCTGGCGGAGAAAGCAGCGAGGACAGAGCCTGACCGTCAAAAGCTTTTCCCGAAGGACGCCCTCTTCATCTTCATTCAGCCCCTCAGGTAACCCATCCCCTGACAAACCAATTCTATATTTATTTATTTATTTATAAAGGATTTTACCAGGAAGGATACATTGAGATTTCTCTCGTTTTCAAGTATGTCCTGGGTTCAAGAACATTGAAGTGTTACAGTTACAGAAATACAAAGTAATACAATGCAAGATATTATAAAAACAACACAAATATACAGATTAACAGAAAATAAATATGTAGTAAATATAGTCACTAGGTTACATGTTTACAGGTGCATTCTGTATTGAGGTATGTTAGTAAGGAGCTTTTGAGTGATTTAAGACTGGGGGAAGATTTGATGGTGTCTGGGAGGTTATTCCATAATTGTGGTGCTCTGTAGGAAAATGAGGACCGAGCCACTGTCTTTTTGTATTGTGGTATAGCAAGTAAGGTGCAGGTCCTGGATCGGAGGTTATAGGATGAGGGAGCTGCTGGGGGAAGCAGTCTATTCAGGTAGGGTGGCAGCTTCCCAGAGATGCTCTTAAACACCAGGCTGGAAAGGTGAAGGGTTTGTCTGGATTCCAGCGATGGCCAGTTTAGCTCTTTTAACATGTCACAATGGTGGGTCATGTAGTTACATTGTAGCGCAAAGCGGCAGAATGAGTTATACAATGTAGTAAGTTTATGAAGGTGTGTTTGCGGGGCGGCTGCATACACTACATCTCCGTAATCAATAGCCGGCATAAGCATTTGCTGTACAATCTGCTTTCTTACCGCGGGACTCAGGCAGGATTTGTTTCTGTACAGGGCACCTAGAAACAACAGAAATCTGGGGGCGCTGAAAAGGCAGGTAGTGGAGGGAATAGTAACACAGTGGTAGAGCAGTATGGCAGCTATGTTCCCCGTGAGTCTTCCCAAAAACCCAAAAAGAAGTACATATACACAAAAGATATGGAAACAGCGCCTATACAGTATCCCCCAACCGTGGGAGGTAAAAGTCACCTAAACAGAGACACCCAAAATGGAGGTCGCAGGTGAAAGAAAGAAAAAAAAAAAAAAAAAAATGGGACAATTACCCCTTATGATCTTATATCCAGTAGGGTAGATGATGATCACACAACTTGAAAGATAAAAAAACATATATATGGCACAGTATGTCTGTACAGATATAACAGGTAAAAAACACGAGGGGAAAAAAACTCACATATGATGGAGCCTATGCAATAAAGGCTCAATAAGTACGCAGTGGGTCCCTTCAGGGATGACCCCATCCCCTCCTCATGTAGTTCCTTAGTTTACTTGCGTGGACCATATATAGGGTAAAGCAGAAACAGACCATAGTACAGCATAGCAAACCATAAGTGTATAGGTCAGATGGTCGTAACACTTACGTGGTCCTGAGCCTGTGTATGTACACTGGCTCTGTATGTGCACCTGGGTGCAATTAAGGATACACCAGTCCCCCTTGAATGGATAAAAAGAACTGGCACGACCTCCACCGTGAAATAGAAAAGTATTTAATATACAGGTCAAATGAATAAGACCAATAAAAACCAAAACGCGTTTCACTGCTGCCGCAGCTTCCTCAGTTGGTATCAGAACGAATAAAAAATAAAAAGTAATTTGTACAGGCTTCACAAATGCACATAAATAGCCATAGTAATCACATATACAGGTGTATTGCATAGAGAACGCCATATCCGCCCTCCGCTGCGTTCCAGCTTGGTCTCCAGCACTTCCGGGGTTCCTTTTCCGGTATCACATGACTGATCCTCCAAAGTGCGGGCGGGCGCATGCGCCAGAATGTCCATTCGCCGATCCTCCTCCTACCAAACACGCAATATCCGATTCTCCTCCCTCTGGGCTCATACACACCACTTCTTGGGGGAAAGAAACGTCCTTATCCTAAACAATGAATCCACCACAGAGCACATGCGCAGTGAGATAGAATCCGCGCTCTGGATGCGCAATTCGGAAACATATTTCGTGGTAGCGTATGCATCTCCATCAAATGGTATATTCCATACATAAAAAGGAGACACATGAAAAAACACACATAGTTACATATAGAGCAATGGAGAAATACTCCATAAACAATAAACTATAACAGAATATAAATAATACCTAAACAAATGAGCAATAATTGAGGATAAAACATGATAAAATATAATAAAAACATGATAAGAAAAACAAATCAGAAAAGGAGCAATATAAGAATCACATGACTTCGAAGAGTTGTAGCATGGGCATGGCGATACACAGTTCATAAAGGTAAGGATAAAATATATATATAAAAAATAATGAGTTCTATAAGAACCACAATCTATAAGAAATGACGAATTTCAAATTCACTATTGAGGCCAGCAGGAACAAGGGTGCCACATTCAAAAATGAACCTCATCTCCTCCTTGGCCAAGGTGAGGTCCAGGTCACCCCCCCTCCAACTTCTCCTGACTTTCTTAATAATACAAAACTCTAGTCCCTTTGGGTCTTGTGAATGTACCTCCTTAAAGTGCAAAGATAAGCTATGTAGCTCATATCCCTTTCTAATGTTACGTAAGTGCTCCCCTAATCTAACGGACAAAGATCTGGAAGTCCTCCCAATGTAATTTAATCCACATGGGCATGTGAGGCAGTATACAACATACTTGGTGGCACAATTATAAACACCCCCAATACGTATCATCCTGCCTCCTATCGTCACATCATGTGTTCTTTTTACTGTATAGTTATTTCTACAGCCCAAACATTTCCCACATTTATAAAATCCATTCCGGACTCCTAACATATGTGCTCCCTTATTCTTATTACCCCCAAAAGCACTATTTACAACAATATCCTTGATATTTCTAGCCCCCCTGCAAATAAAACGGGGTCTTTCGGGAATAATTTCTCGCAATATAGGGTCCTGTCTAAGGATTTCCCAATAATGACAAACTATACCCCTAATACCCCTATTACCTATACTATAATCAAAAATAAATGGAACTCCAGAGGGATCTAGAGGGGTAGGGTCATTACGTGGTTGGTACTCAATAAGAGTACGTCTGTCAACGTTCCTAACTTCTTCCACAATATTCCTAACAGAATCCCTATCATAGCCCTTATCTACAAAGGCACTAGTGAGTCTATCTGCCTGCAATAGGTATTCTCCAGACTCCGTACAATTACGTTTCATCCTAAGCATTTGCCCACGCGGAATTCCATCAAGCCAACAAGAAAGATGTCCACTATTGAGATCAATAAAACTATTAACATCTGTGGCTTTGAAATATGTACGTGTTTGCAATTTCCCATCATTAACATATATCTCTAAGTCTAGGAAATTTACACTGACGGTACTCCAAGTGAACGATAGCTTAATACCCCAATCATTAGTATTTAGATGTTCCATAAACTCTTTAAGACTATCCTCGGTACCCTTCCATAGTTTGGGGTAAAGTTTAGATGAGAGTTTTTCGATGTGGGGGCCAAAGGATAGATTAGGGTCCAACCACATACCTAGATATTTGAGAGACGTGACTGTGGTCAGCGTGCCATTTGATTTTGTCCCAACGCATAGATGGGGATTTTGCAATTTGTGTAGTTTAGGTGCTGTTCCAAAGAGCATCGTTACAGTTTTGTCAGTATTTAAAAAAAGTTTGTTGTTTTTGATCCACTTTTCTACCTCTGTGAATTGTTCTTGCAGCATGGCCTCCAGCTGCGGGAGATTTGGTTTGCTGGTATAGATCACAGTGTCGTCTGCGTACATATGTACAGTTGAGGCTTTGCAGACGTTGGGCAGATCATTTATGAATATTGTGAATAGCAGGGGGCCTAGTATTGAGCCTTGGGGTACACCGCAAGTGACGGAGCGGGAGGGAGGAGCTGCCAGAAATTGACACATATTGTGATCGGTCGGATACATATGATTGAAACCAGGTTAGCGTGCGATCACCAATGCCAGAGTTTTTAAGTTTTTCTAACAAGATGCCATGGTCTACCATGTCAAAGGCCTTGGCAAAATCAAGAAAGATGGCTCCAGTTAGGTTTCCTTGTTCCATCCCAGCCTGGATATCATTGCAGACTTTTAAAAGGGCGGTTGTAGTTGAGTGATTTGGACGAAAGCCTGATTGATCCGGGGTTAAGTAGTTCCAATATTGATAATAATCACCTAATTGTGTGTCGACACATTTTTCCAAGACTTTTGACATTACAGGGAGCAACGATATCGGACGGTAGTTGGATACCAAAGTACTGTCACCACTTTTATGGATAGGTACCACTCTTGCAGTCTTCCAGAGCTTGGGTATGTATCCAGTCGCCAGTGATTCATTTAATAGGGTTGCGACAGGATTTGCAATTGCTGGCGCACTGATTTTCAGCAGCATTGCTGGTATTTGATCAGGTCCAGACTGGTATTTCATTTTTTGCTTACAGAGAAGTTTAGTAATGACACTGACAGGCACTGGTCTAAAACTGAATTCCTGTCTGATACAGGGACTTTGCACAGTTGGGGGGGCCTGACCTGCATGAGGCCTCTCTGATTGCATGTCATTTCCTAGCTTGGCAATCAAAGTGGTGGCACATCCAACAAAATAATCATTAAAGGCATTTGCTACATCTAGGGGGTGTTGCAGGGTTTGGTTGTTTACTTTGACAGCAGCTGGCTGGGAGTGGACTGGGGGTGCTTGTATGTTACTTATGGTTCTCCAAAAGTTTCTAGGGTTTGATATGTTATTGTTTAGATTTTCATTGAAGTAATGGGCTTTGGCCATTTTTGTTTGTTTTGTGCATTCATTCCGGCATTTTCGGTATTCATAGTGATCGTTCATGGAACCAGTACTCTTGAAATTTGACCACCGTGAATCTCTAAGCTGGTACATTAGTGTAAGATCAGCTGTAACCCAGGGGAGAGGAGTCCCTTTTACTCGCACTTTACGCAGCGGGACATGGGAATTCCAGACTTGCAGGAGCTCAGACTGAAAGTATTCAACTGCACAGTCTAGGTCTGGGATTAGGTTTAGCCTGTGCCAGGGGAGCTGTTTGAGATCACTTAGGAAGGATTCAAGAATAAATTTCTTGAAAGACCTGGTGGTTATTACCTTTGGGGGAGATTTCAAGGCCTTAATTTTGCGCACGCAGTAGACTAGACAATGGTCACTAAAGCTATTAGCAAGAACGCCTGCCTCCTGTATTCTATCAGGAGATGAGGAGAGAATCCAGTCCAACAAGGTATGGTTAGGGCTTTTCATATTAATGCGAGTGGGGGAGGAGATTAATTGAGTTAGCTGCAAAGTTTTAAACAGCGAGCAGTGTTTATTGTTTTTAGGATTTAGCCAATCTGTATTAAAATCACCGAGGACCAGCAGTTCACTTTTTTGGTTTTGGCAAGTAGGTTATTAAGGATTTGAGATATGTCAGAGAAGGAGTGCACTGGAGAGCTCGGTGGATGATAGAACCCAGCAACAATGATTGATTTACTGAATGGGTTCTCAATTATACCAGAGAGGAAATCAAAGGTGACAGGAGAGCTAGAAGTCTGTAAGGGGGTGAACTTTATGGACTCCTCAACATAAATAACAATTCCCCCTCCTCTCTTTGCTCTGTCTTTTCTATAACATGAATACCCCTGTATTGATATGGCAAAGTCCAGCTGGATGAGGGTAATGAGCTGGTCTCTGCAAGGGCCTGCTGAAAACACTGACTGAGTATGGGGTGTGTGCTGGAAGAGAAATCAAGATTGCAAATAGCATCACATTGGGTTGAAATTGTCCAGGAACTTAGGGGGCAGTTTGTAGGGGGCAATAAAAGTTAAGGTTCGTTGAACAGGACATTTGGGCAGAATTGCAGATTTAGAGCAAATGGGTAGAAAATGTAGAAGGGAGTGGAATGCAGAATTCAGATAGCATTGCAACAATTCAAAATATATCTAAAGATACACTTGTGTGCCATACACATACGTATATATATACATATATATATGTATCACACACAAACACATATACAGTGATATTACAGAGTTAACAAATCTACATCAAAAGAAAATGCATTAGGCTATGTGAGACGTAGAAATGTAAGATCACCTTCAGTGAATGGAGCCTCTAACCAAGGTGCCCCATTGTGGAAAGTCTATATAATGATACTAATACCCGGCCAACATCAACCTGATTAGACACGAGGGGTAAGTCACTAAACATTGATGTTCAACATTATTGCAACCACAGTGAGCTTAGACCGTCCACAGAGGGAAAAATCCAACACCACCAGGTGGCTATTCTCCATTCAGCGTTGTTTGTAACACGAGGCCATATACTTGCTGATTTTAAACTGGCGACCTCCATAGAGCTCCCATACAAACTATGGTGAAAACAACACTGGGCAACTCAAACTGTAGCCTGTTAAATTATTATGGTGGAGGCATACACTTCGGCATAAAGTATGGTGGAAAGAACCGTGAGAAACCTGGAGAACTTTGTTGGCGGCTCCCTAAAGGGTAATTTCACCATATTTTCACTGTTCTTGTTCCAGTGTAGAATGGTGAAGTGAACCCCCCCCCCATGACAGAACTTCAGTGAATAACGTCTGTAGCAGTGATGGTGAACCTTGGTACCCCAGATGTCCCTGATGTTCCAACAGTGTTAAGGCTGGCTACGCATCATGGAACATGTAGTTCTAAAACATCTGGGATGGCATTGTTCACAATCAGTGCTCTATAGCCTATAATCTATCTCCGTAAATTGATCCTCTTGGGGGGCAGCAGGTTATGGGCTAAACCAGAGGATGGGGGCATAATACTGCATTTGTTTCCCCCCGTATTTAAAAATACTGGTTCTGGAATCAACTAATAAAATTCCTCCAGTTGCATGGACAGGATTCCTTTTACTCTCCTTTCATAGCACATCTGTAAAGCTTATCTTTTCTTGGTTACTTTTTAAAATTTATTGAATCGTCTAAGCTGTCAACTCTGCCCACGTCTCTCCTTGTGCCACAATTTGCCATCCTGCCGCTGAAGGTAAACATATGCCGTCTTTGGTGAAGGAGCATTGGCTCCTGCAGCGTTTGGATGGGGAGGGATGACGCTGAAGGCTCCCGTCTGTATATTTTTAAGACAGCACACTGGAAGAGCCGTACGTCGTATATTAAAAGCAGCGTTTGGATGGCAGCCCTGATTGAAGGGGGGAAGCAGAATTTATTCCCCTGTGCTGGTCTTTTTTTGGCCGCTCATCGAGAGTAACCACTGTATCTTCAGCGAGGAAGGCCAAAATCTGATTTCAATGGAAAAATTCAATTCTCCAAGATGTGACTCAACTCCAATAACCTCAAATGAAAAGAAAATACATTAAATATCATAATTATAACCATCTTGTCTTTCAAAGCGGTGTCTTAAACTAGGGGAAATCTTCTGAAGTAAGTATAATTGAAGCACTTATTTAAGCAGGAAGAAAGTAGCTGCCCCAGCGCTTAGGGTTCCTGGTTTGTGGTATAAATTGGGTTTCCGCGCCCAGTCTGCTCTCCTGAGATCATGAGAGTGTGTTATAAAAATAATAATATACTGTGACGGGTGCTAGGGTTGTGGCCGCCGGAGGGAATCCCTTGGTGCCGCTTGAAATTTGGCACGGATAGTAACAGCTATACATTCCTATCAAGGTAACACTTTCCTCTGTGCTGTATTTGATAGATTGTAACTAAGCTCTACGGGTTTGAGACTCTTAAATTGTATGATCTCTGACTAACCGCGTCTTGTCCTTTATTTCCACGAGTGTCCCCTGACATGTCCTCTTCACTTTTTATCCCTTCATTCAAATTATTATTTATAGATCATTATATAGATTATTAGGGCTGGGCAATTGTACTCGACAGATTTAATCGAGGGCGACCACAATATTACCCTTTCAAAAATCATGAAATCTGGATTTGTTAATAGTTGGACGCTCAATCCGAACATTGGCAAAGTAGACAGGTTTGCAGAGATGCCCGCTAAACCTGTCGGCACTAATGCTTAGAGGGGCAGTCCATCAATTAACAAATCCAGAGTCCTCGATTTTTCACGAGTAAAATCACATTCAACCTCTAATAAATCGAGGATATCGCCCAGCCCTACAGATTATAGATCATTAGCTTATTTTACTGATGGTTCACAAACCACCGATCTTCACAGTTGTTGCATCTGCGGTGTACCTCAGCTGTCCATAGAAGCAAAATTGAACACGATAGAAGAAGCTGCTTCAAATGACGATGAACACTGACCGATGGTCCCATCATTAATCTTCCGTAAACTGCGGCTGTTTTCCATTCAGTGGTTGTTTCTTTTCCGTTGTGTCTGTAGCACCAGGGAGTGTACTTCAGCAATTTTAAAGTGATGATCTCCTTTGAACTGCAATAGGAACAACGGTGTAGACGACTGGAACTGACACACCAGTGGAATGTACATTGAGGTATCTTGGACAAGAACTAGAATGGGAACACCAGCGATTTATACGTTAGGGATTTTAAAGCGGTGATCTGCCTTGATCTCCAATAGAAACAACACTAGACAACTTTGACTGAAAAACCATTGGGAACTACGGAGAAATGTACACTATGTTACTTCGCCAGGTACACCGGTGGAAACCTCCATTGAAAACTATACTGAGATTACACTAGACAACTCAGGCACAAACTACGGTGTAAAAACGGCAAAAAGTACATAGAACTACCGTGGCCTTTCCCTGTATAGCGACTGCAGGGTAGAATGATCGCGCTTTATCCGCCATAGCTCTCCTGGAGTAAAACCACCATTCTTTCTAAGTGAACATCGCTTAGTAGTGACTAACCCCTGGGTGTTTGACTCAGAGGATTCCCAGTGACCTCGCAGACCTTTTCTGGTCAAACCTTTTTAAAGCCAGTAAGCTCAACTCTGTATATCTTTTATACAGTCGTGGCCGAAATTGTTGGCACACCAGAAATTTTTCCAGAAAATAAAGTATTTCTCACAGAAAAGTATTGCAGTAACACATATTTTGCTATACACATTTTTATTCCCTTTGTGTGTATCGGAACAAAACAAAAAAAGGGAGGATAAAAAGCAGATTGGACATAATATCACACAAAACTCCAAAAATGGGCTGGACAAAATTCTTGGCACCCTTAACTTCATATTTGGTTGCACACCCTTTGGAAAAAATAACTGAAATCAGTTGCTTCCTATAACCATCAATAAGCTTCTTACACCTCTCACCCGGAATTTTGGACCACTCTTCCTTTGCAAACTGCTCCAGGTCTCTCTTATTGGAAGGGTGCCTTTTCCCAACAGCAATTTTAAGATCTCTCCACAGGTGTTCAATGGGATTTAGATCTGGACTCATAGCTGGCCACTTCAGAACTCTCCAGAGCTTTGTTGCCATCCATTTCTGGGTGCTTTTTAACGTATGTTTGGGGTCATTGTCCTGCTGGAAGACCCAAGATCTTGGACGCAAACCCAGCTTTCTGACACAGGGCTCTACAGTGCGACCCAAAATCCTTTGGTAATCCTCAGATTTCATGATGCCTTGCACACATTCAAGGCACCCAGTGTCAGAGGCAGCAAAACAACCCCATAACATCATTGAACCTCCACCATATTTCACTGTAGGTACTGTGTTCTTTTCTTTGTAGGCCTCATTCCGCTTTCGGTAAACAGTAGAATGATGTGCTTTACCAAAAAGCTCTATCTTGGTCTCATCTGTCCACAAGACGTTTTCCCAGAAGGATTTTGGCTTACTCAAGTACATTTTACATTTTGGCAAACTGTAGTCTTGCTTTTTTATGTCTCTGTGTCAGCAGTGGGGTCCTCCTGGGTCTCCTGCCATAGCGTTTCATTTCATTTAAATGTCGACGGATAGTTTGCGCTGACACTGATGCTTCCTGAGCCTGCAGGACAGCTTGAATTTCTTTGCAACTGGTTTGGGGCAGCTTATCCACCATCAGGACTATCCTGCGTTGCAACCTTTCACCAATTTTTCTCTTCCGTCCACGCCCAGAGAGATTGGCTACAGTGCCATGGGTTGCAAACTTCTTGATAATGTTGCGCACTGTGGACAAAGGCAAATCTAGATCTCTGGAGATGGACTTGTAACCTTGAGATTGTTGATATTTTTCCACAATTTTGGTTCTCAAGTCCTCAGACAGTTCTCTTCTCCTCTTTCTGTTGTCCATGCTTAGTGTGGCACACACAATGCAAAGACTAAGTGAACTTCTCTCCTTTTTATCTGCTTTCAGGTGTGATTTTTATATTGCACACACTTGTTACTTGCCCCAGGTGAGTTTACAGGAGCATCACATGCTTGAAACAATCTTATTTATCCACAATTTTGAAAGGGTGCCAAGAATTTTGTCCAGCCCATTTTTGGAGTTTTGTGTGACATTATGTCCAATTTGCTTTTTTTCCTCCCTGTTTTTGTTTTGTTCCAATACACACAAAGGGGATAAACCTGTGTATAGCAAAACATGTGTAAATACAACACTTTTCTGTGAGAAATACTTGATTTTCTGGAAAAATTTCTGGGGTGCCAATAATTTCGGCCATGACTGTATATATTTTTCCTTTCCTGGCATCATGTCTGTGGCAGTCGATGTTGGTTATCTTCGTGTATCAAGTCAAACGCCTGGTTTCCGTGTGGGTAATGTAGGTACTTGCTTAGAGGCACCAGGCTCAAATTCCACGGAGAAAAATGCAAGAGCAGCGGCTTGGCTGCGCACCAGCAACCGATAAAGAGTCCAATGGACTTAAAGTGCTGCCATGTCTGGGCCTGTTTCATTCACGCCTGAAGCCGCAGACACCGCGGCAAAGACTGGTTTTATAATGGATATGCAGGACAGACATTTCATTGCTCTCTTATCTCTGCCGGAGAGACATATGGTTAAACATGCCAGCTTTCCTGACTCAGCCGTGCTGCAATGTGGGATTTTATCGTTGTCTTTCAGATGGCTCTCGTTTTTTGTCTGGATAGAAAAAATAAATATATATATATATATCTTTTAATGCTCCCCAAGACGATTTGTAGCATCTTCAAGCTCCTTCCTGCGTTCAATGACAGACGAATGTCCGTGACATCCAGCAACTCAGACGGCATGTGGCTAACTCACCGTTATTCCAAAAAACAGAGGGGGGGATATATGACAAAAATGTATGCTATGCATTCCCACAGGTCTGCACTAGCATCCGGGTAAATTTCTGCACAGGCAGCGGAATTCTCTGCCATGTCCCTGTCATCTGAAAACATGAAGATTTAGCTTTCGGCGCATATTGATTGGCTTTCCATCTGCTTCATCCTGAGGCCTCCCTGCCTGGAATACCGATTGTTTTTAAGAGGAAGCGGCGGCGAGAAGAAGGATCCGACCACCTCCATCCAAGAAAGATCAGAGCTGTGCTCACATCTACCTTCATCACGTGTCTGGCTCCTTATAAGATAAAATAATATGAATCAAATCCTATCACAGATACCGAGTCTGCTAGCTGAACCTTGGTATTTTCTGCCATTCTTTCACACACCTTTCATTGCTATTCTTCAATGTGCACCCCCTGGATGGCCAATAATAACATTTTACACACCTATAAAACACTATATACGTTAGAGATGCTCAGAGTATTACCCCTGCTCACCGCTGGCCTTTCTCTAAGCTTATCTGTAGCTGGGAGCCTGGGACCTATGTGTTGCACACCCCTTGTACACGTTTATTGCAAAAATTAATCAGTAAATATAGCTATGGATCTGACGCATTAATGTGTCTCTTTCTGACTTTTATCTGCTTTCCCCCTTTGTTCGTGGTGCATGGCTTATTTCCAGGTGATGACAGATGGACAGGCGCATAGAAAATACCAATAAATAACAGTCAAATCGGAGGCATTTTTGCCCATAAAAATTAAAATGAGATTGCCATGTTTAGTACCGTATTTTTTACTTTAAAATGATTTTTATTGAGCGTTGCATTACATCAGCTTGCATACATTGTATTCAACAGTGGTATTGGCATATCAACAAATAATAGACAGATTCCAGCAAGATCTGGCCAACTGCAATGCAGCCTCTCCGTTTTCTGACAGCCTTGTTGAATATTTTAATTATTTTTTATGGATAAAAAACTAGCCGGTTCTGCAGCCCGTACAAGACGCATTTTATTTATTTATTTATAAAGTATTTTACCAGGAAGGATACATTGAGATGACGTGTGTTTCTGAATGCTTTGTCACAGGACCTTCATGTCAGGTTGTGCAAAGTGTCAAACGATGGCGATTTCTGTTCACTGAGGATCAGCAAATGATGGGACACAATGCAAATAATGGAGATCCGACTCGGGAAGCACAATGAAGACACATTTCTGTCTCTAGGGGGCGCTGCGCTGCAGTTTTCACTATGGAAGGAATAAGGGGGGTAATCCATAATCACCCTAGTTTGCTGTTACTGCAATGACTATAAACTTGCAGGGTTATTCAAAGAGCTCCGAATTGCTGGAGAAAGGTAACCGGATGCTGAAATTCAGGGTACAGTTACCTTTCCTGGCCATTCGCCTATCCAGAGAGCAGGCAATTCTCCAAATCCTGGCGAATTGCCTGCACATACGGTGCCTGTTCGAGGGCAGTGAAATCCCCATAGAGAAGCAATGCTTCGACTATTCAGAGAACACAAACCAGCAGTGAAAAGTTGCCAAATTGCCCTGCCATTCGGTGGTTTAATTCGGCAGGTTTATTCAGGCGAATCCCATAGGCTTCAATGTTAAAAATATTTCCGTTTTAATTCAATATCTAATAAACTGTTCATTATAATATTCTGCAGTAAAAAGTCTATTTATAGATTTTTTTTAGGACCTTTTAGGCATTTTTTGTGCAAACATTTTCCCCCCTTTTTTTTTCTTTTTTCTGTAACAGCCCTTTTTATTATCATTCATTGGATCTTATATGTAAATTTCAGACATTTTCGCTCAGTAGTTTCTTTGCAAATAGCGTTTCACATTTCAAGCGTACTGTTTTTTCTTCTTCACCTCCTTCGTCTGCAGTGTCGGCTTTTTACCGGCGGCTGCGCTGCGTGTGATCGGCTACTGCTCAGGTTTTTCCGGCGTTTTCGGTGGGTTAATCCAGATGGTTTTGAGGGTTTCGGTGTGTGTTCGCCCTTGTTTTGCGGTGAGTTTTTGGCGGCTTTTCCCTACATTACAGCGGCCCTGTGGTGCTTGTGGAATACACCGCAGAGTCGCCGAAATGGGATCACCAAATCAAGCCGAATTGAAGAGAACGAAAAGTCACCGAACGTGCGGTGACTTTTCGATTCTCTTTGAATAACCCTGTTGGTGTCTCCCAAATGGGAAAGCCAGCAGCGGTAGGAGACGTTTCATCGATGGCTTGAATTCCTCTTTTGGGAAAACCTGAAATTTATAGCATTTGCCACAAGCTAGCTTTGACTAACACAGTAAAATTCCTTTCCTCCATGCTTGTGACCTTCATCTCACTAGTAGTCATTACAGCGGTGTCTGTCCTCTCTGTTTAGCTTCAAATTCCTGGTTAAAAAAAAAACAAAAAAACTAAAGATCAACAAAATGAGCTGGAAATGCACTTTATTCAATGATAAGCGTTTCGGTAAATTTTTAAACTCCCCTGAGCCAATCCAGTATACTTCCCTGCAGGAGCAACTGGCTTTCTACCCGACATTTAGATGATTTTCTGTTTGTTTCCATTTTTTTTTCCAGAATGTTTACATTTGTTTGAAAATGTATCACAACTAAAGACCATCCAGAAATAAAAAGAGCAGAGCTTCAAGCAGGAGGAAATTTATTCAGGGGGAAGCAACCCCACTAAACAGTTTAGTGGGGTTGCTTTCCCCCTGAATAAATTTCCTCCTGCACCAACTCCTGCTTGAAGCTCTGCTCTTTTTATTTCTGGATGGATAAGGGAGATCGGCGTCCCTTTTAGGCCGGCGTCAGACGAGCGCACTTTTTCGTCTGTCTGACCGCACGGTTTGGTGTCCGTTGTAGCTTTTCAAAGGAGTCAATAGAGAACAACACATGAAGCACGTGCACACAGCGCATGTTGCAACTGACGCCAAAATGGCATCAACGTGAAAAAGCTAGACGTTGAGAAACTGCAGTTTGTTTTTCTTTTTCTCAACATCAGTCAAAATTAACTGATACAATGTGACCACAATCTCATCAGTTAAAAAGTACGTCCGTTACTGTGCGCAGTCCGTGCGCTGCGCTCGTCTGACCCCAGCCTATATTGGAGCTCGCAGAGGTATTGTGGCACTACGCTCCCACCCTGTTAGGTTGCAGCGGTTTTTGTTTACAACTAAAGACCATCGTCGTCCCAGGACACACAGTGAGCCATCGAGTGCCACTTTGCTCCCCCGGTCAGACATATGATGATTGTGTATGTCAGGTTTGTTTCACCACAGTTACACCAATCACTCAATGCAATATTGTGAGGTCAGGGCCACAGAAATCCAAGAGTGTTACTGCCTGGCCAGTGTTCAGGCAGCATTTTATAGTCGTTGATTGACATGTCCTGCGTCACAGATGGAGTTTTCTGCATGCCGGGCGTAATGTTTTCCATGCATCGCTCTCTGTTCTTGTTGGTTTCCACTTGTGGTTAATCTTTCGCAAAATAAACACTCAATCTTTGATCTTTCTCCTCGAGATGAAAAAGGATCTGATTTTTGATGGGCAGGAAGAAAGAAAATCAAGAATCCTGTTTCTATCACAAATTCCTCCTCTCATTCTTTTATATTGTAATCTATTTAGGCCACTTTATGAGAGCGACATGTTCTAATGGCGAGCGTCAATCACGGCGTGCAGATCAGCTAGGGGGAAGGTGAGTGGTAAGGAGACGTTTTTTCTCCCCCCGCTAAGCATATTGTTGCAATATTGGGTGTTTTCATTCCCTGGTGAGCGCAAGAAGTTTACATTATTCACACACTAACCAAGTAACAATTGTGAGTGATAACCAGGCATGTACTGGCCATAGGGATTACAGGGAGATTCCCGATGGGCCGATGGCTCAGTGGGCCAGTGTGAATGCCGGTTCACCGTGCGGCTCACACTGCCCTTAATGTGTGAGGTGAGAACTTCCTCACCATCTGTAAAACAGAACAGTCTGCCACAGTCTCATATTGGGGCCACCGTGCTGGCGAGACCAGCTGCGCATCCGCCTCACCTTAACACATGTGTGCGCACTTAACCTCAGTGCCGCAGCGTTGCCCTACCCAATCATTCTGCAGGTATCTGTAGAGCGATTTCTTGAGTGATCTGATTGGTTTATATACTATTTTTGTGCATATTTGCATAATTAAAGTGCGCCGGTCTGGATGAAGTCCAGGGCTGATTTTTTTTTTGTCTCAGTCCAGCCCAGGTGATAACCCATAATTATACGCATCTGGTAGGGCTGAAACAACTAATCGATTAATCGACAACTAATCGATGATTAAAATAGTTGTCAACTATTTCCATTATCGATTAATCGGTGTTGATTGATCGTCCTGTGTGCAGCACACACTGTTTAGAGTCAGACGGAGTTAAACGTAAATAACCTCAGCTTCGGAGCTGATTGGAGAAGACGCGCCGCTGCTTTACTAGGTAGGATTTCGTTCTAGGGTTATGTCAGACACAACCAGTTTGTTTTTATTCCGTTTACAACAGTGGAACTATTACACAACCAATAGGATTCTGCCACTGGGTGAAGGAGCTGTATGCCTGTGTTTTATCCTTACTTGAAGCTGGAGTCCTGTGCCACCACCCCACCCTCCCTGCCACACCCTCTTTGGTTGGGAACTGCCATTCCCTCCCTTTGGTCTGGTTCCTTTCCCCAAACTCACTCCCACACTCAGATCCGGTCTTTTGTCCATACCCACTCCCTCTCACACTCAGGTCACGTGAGCAACGTCACTCCTTTTCACCTCCAGCCCCTCCTCCCACTCAGTTTGTTCACGGAATTATTTAAAAGGGACACTCTACACACCCTGACCACTTTAACTTATTAACCCCGATTTCATGCTGACATCATCATCTATGACCAAGTGCTTGTAGCTGCGTTCATTTGAGAAAGCAAACATGAGCTTAAGCTGCACATGCAGCATCAACCCATCCCTCTGACCAAGCCCTCGCAGCATCAACCTATCCCTCTGACCAAGCGCTCGCATACCTTGTGTGAAAAGTACACAAGATACGCAATTTGCGTATGTATGTACGAAAGTTACGTACACTACGCAAATTACTTATGGAAAAAGGGGGAGGGGTTGTGGTTATGTTTTACATAAAAATCCTTTTACGTAAACAAATTTTATACTTTTTTTTTTATCCGATGAATCGATTAGTTGGTCGATTTATTATTTTGATTAATCGATTATGAGAATAATCGTTAGTTGCAGACCTAGTATCTGGTAAGGGCAAATTAATGCTCTGGAGTGTAGATGGCTCATGCAGACCCACAATGCATCATATGGTTATGTAAAAGAAGCAAAAACAATATTCTGGTTCCTGAACCAGTTGAGGAAGCTGCTTGAAGCAGCAAAACGCGTCCTGGAGGTCAGGTTTGTTCAATTATCTTAATCTATGTTTTAATACATTTTTAAAGACCACGTCTCGGTATCCAGAACGTTTTTTTATTTGGATTTTCCCCACCAAAAATCCATGGGCGTTCCACCTCGAGCTATGGTAGCTCCACCAAGGGTGAGTCTTGACTCAGCAAAATAAATCCTGTACATTGTATATCATATTTACACTAGGAGAGTGTCTCCTTCTCTATCTTCTTTTTCCCAATTATACCATTCTATGGTATTTGGAGATCGCTGCCACGAAAAGGTGGGGGGAGGGTCACCTGCAAACAAGGAGGAAGAAAAATCACCCAAAGGAGCAGTTCCACTCAGAGCTGGTGTTGGGGCTCAGTGTTTGTGAGTGGAATATCTTGCACACCAATTGGTCTTAATAGGTGTTATTGCTTATCGCACCATGAATATTGTTTTTGCTTCTTTTACATAACCATCTGATGCATTGCGGGTCTGCATGAGCCATCTACACTCCAGAGCATTAATTTGCACTTACCAGATGTGTATACTTTTGTGTTCAATGGTGTAGGGGAAACCACTACTTGCTGGTGTAGCATTGGAGTTTGGGTGGTCACGACGTGCTAAGTGGCGCTTACCATTTTTTTGTACGATAACCCATAATTGCATGAATTTAGGTTGAGAGCAAAACTCGGATCCATCTGGTCCAACCTTCCTCACCTCTCCCTGCGGCCGATCCAAAAAAAGGGGTAAAAATTGATTTTAAAGCTATTTCTGGAAAAAGGGGGAAATAATGACACCCTAATAACAACCACATTTTTCCTCGGATTGCGATATTTTCTATCCTATCCTAGAATAATGTGTTTCCAGAACAATCCAACTTTCTTTCTTCCATTAATTAGATTTTTTTTATTTATAAAATGTCAGATCAGATACAGCAACCTCTCTGTGCAAATAACTTCTTTATTGTTCTTCTTCTGCAGTAGGAAAAATGCAGCATTTTTTGTTTAATTTCTCTGCTGTTCCCCTTGAATACTCATTATCCCTATAGGGGGCCTGAAATTTCATACCTTGAATTTGATTTAATTAAAAAAAAAAAAATGTTTAAAAAATTTGGACAGTCCATGCTCTCCTTTAAAGGGATACTGTTAGAAATAATTTACACCCCTTCCCTTTTTTGTCCTTAAGTAATTGAGCATCCCATTCTTTGTTGTCCCTTCAGTTCAGGGCTTCTGAAATGCGGTAGTTCCTGCAGCTATCAAACACCGTTTTTGTATTTGTGCAACTTGTGTATCACTTGGAACTTGCATGCAAGTTTGTAGTCAAGTCCCGTACTGCCTGCGCAGAACCAGTCCATTGACCTCTGTCTCCCAGAATGCTCACTGCTGCGAGTGTATGAAAACATGATACTGTCAGCACACAGAGCCTGCTGACATCATTGGTGACCAGAAGACGGGATTTTCAAACTCTTCTGTATGGTGACAGGTGTGTGTGTGGGTAGAGGAAACTCTTCCACTTCACACCAGACAATTGGGCAAATCGGGCTGCAGGAGGGTGGGCACGCCACAAAGCCTGACCAAAGTGGCCAGGGTGTGTAGAGTGTCCCTTTAACACTTTGTTCCCTTGCAAGCATTTTTTTTCCCACTTGGGCTTTTTTTATTTTTATTTTATCTAGTGCAATGGCTGATGTCACAGTGATTACATTATACATCTATTTTATGATGATATGCTTACATTCTGACTTTGCTGCAGAGTTGGAGGTCAGCTGCCACGAGCATCGCAAATTCATCATTTGGGTTACAGCTTTTATTGAATTCATTTATTTTTAGTTGCTCTTCTGTAGGTTTTTCAGTTTTTCTTTCTTCACGGTGTAGTGGTTTTCAGTGCTGGTCTTGGAAGACACCGAGCCGTTTGCTCAGTCACAAAGCCTGGAAACTGTTGATTGCCAGATGCAAGGCTTATGTCAGATGCAGAGGATCTCCAGCAAATCTCGTTAAGTGGATTAAGTATCTAATGGAAAATATGCATTGTTTATTAAGTGAGAGGAGAGGGGGGGGGTTACTGAAGAGCCCTGACAGCAGCCTCTGTGAAACGTGAGCTGTCACTTAACAAGCTTTCAAAAGCAAAGAGCTTCAGGTTGAATTATTCGACCATCCCATGGCCATGGAGTGTCACACCACAGCAGAGAAATCCATGATGCTCCGTCCAGCTGAGCATCATGGGAAATATATTTCCGAAAAATCTGCAGTTGTCTATCTCTGAATGTATATGTGTTATTATGGTACGTATATACATATAACCTGACTTTACATGGGTCTCCCCCCCCCCCCTTTGGTTTTGGGTCTCTTAAGATCACACATCCTAGCTTTTACAGGAATAAAATAATGCAGCTGTGCTTTATCCTCTTCTGCCGAATATCCTTTGATCTGAAAGGAAGAGCAAGACCCTGCCAAGAAACCCATCACAGAGACATTGTGATCTTGGAAGGCTGGAGCAGTGTGTCGCGTTCGGAGCCAGACTCAGTCCTTTTGATGTCCTCTTTTCTGCCAATATCATCATACACTGTAAATTCAAATGTGGTTGGTTGGCAGATAATGCTGGGAAACGTAGTCCAATAAGCTTTTTGAAGAGCCAATGTTAGACATCGGTGACTTGTGATTATGAAGGCAGACTGGTGATATGGAGGGGCCATAAGGGTCGCTCTCATACTTACATTTTTGGTAATATCCTTTTTTTTTTAAAAAAAAAAAAAATAATAATCTACTTTCTAGATATCCACAAGTGCTGTGGACCTGCAGTCATGGTGCCTTGGCAGTCTTTAGTCTCTCATACTGCTATAATTTAAAACACAACTCGGTTTTCTCAGCACTTTACGTAGATCCAAATAACTCACATCAACAATCTGTGCATTAAAACTGTGATGTGGGAGACGCGATAGGACCGTAATGGCTGACCAAGGCCTCCCGGTTATTTCAAACCACATGGCGACTGATCGTCTGAGAGGGGAGCGATCGTACTCCCCTGCACTCAGATATGAGGCAAGGCCACTGGTACAAGACGGGCATCATCCACAAGCAAGGGTACCTCCTGAATGATGCCAATGTGCTGGCATCATAGCCAGTATGTCTTCAATCACAGACTGGTTTACAGAGCACATGTGGCCCTCCTGTAGTTGCGTCTACTGAACTCACGTGGCAGGTAAACCTCAGCATAATAGCTCTGGTTGCAATGCAAGCGCTGTGCTGAAATTCCTCCAAAGATTGCGCCGCCCTGCAGGTGAACATGATTGGTGCCGTTTTAAAATAACTTTATTGTGCTTTGCCTCACCTTGGTGACAAAATGATGTCGTTTCTGGAGGTACCCTTTCCGTGATGACTATATAGAACCATGGTTCCCAACTGCGGTCCTCAAGTCCCCCTAACAGGCCAGGTTTTAAGGATCACCTGGGGGAAATGCAGACTGAATCCTGCAATCACCGAGCAGCAAACCATATCACCTGTGCTGTGCTTCAGATATCTGGAAAACCTGGCCTGTTGGGGATACTTGAGGACCGCGGTTGGGAACCACAGATCTAGAATATTCACAGCAGGGCGCTGCAATCAGTAAAAACAACTTACAGTTCAAAGAGAAGAAAGGGTGATCATGGAGGCAGTGGGGCCAACCACTAATGAGACCTTCATAGACAAACAGCAAGGGGCACTCCAAAAGAATGGTGGCATTTATTGAGGACATGCAATGTTTCCGTCTCCCAGACCTTTCTCAAGACTAGAGAAATTGCAGGGAGACTGAAACGTTTAGGAACCTCAGAAAATGAGACAACTTTTTTGGAGTGCCTGGTGCTGCTTTGTCTATGAAGACTATCTACAATAGGGCTCATTATTTTCATATTATTATTATTATCTAAAATACTTTGTTTTTATACACCTCATATATCCATTAAGAGTTTGTTTTTTTCTTGAATCGCAAACTGCTTGGAGCAGACGATGATGGCTTGACCAGACTTATTTCAGTTAAAATAGAAAAGCAAATGACCGAAACTGAGGATTTCCAAACCACAATGAAAGCTGTAAGGTTATAGATCACAGAGCACTGGAGGAGCTGAATGGTCTTGGCCCTTGCATTTCTTTCAGTTGATTTATTTTAATCTTGTAAATGGATATTCTTTCTGTACTATTGGAAAACAAGCCAGCCCTTTAATTTACTGTGTATCTCTTCTTACACAAATTATCAAAAGCGAAAAAAAATATCTATTTATTTAAAATGAATCCTAGACCAACAAATTCCCAAATTCATCACGCCATCAATACATTGTGACTTCACAATGAGCCATTGTAACTTCATCCACTATGATGTCACAATGGATCATTTGACAATAGCCATTGTGACATCATAGTGGGTATTAATGACATGAGCCAATGTGATGTTACAGTGGTGAATTGTTACATCAATTTGAACCATTATGACATCAGATGTTTCAACATCACAATGGGTCACTCTGAGATCAGCCATTGTGATGTCACAATGGCGAATTAAAAACAACATTCAAAACCATCACAACTTACAGGCTTTGAATTCACTCCAAAAAATGCGTGAAATTTAAAAAAAAATTAGCTCAAATGCACCTAGTGGCACGTACTTATTCTGGTGCAGTCGCATCTCAGTTGTAGCTGTGATAGACATTTCTCACACTGTTCTTTATGTATAAAGTTTAATGTAGCTTCATGTTTACACACTCGCTCTCTTTCACAGATTTTTCCTTCCCCCCCCCCCCTCACCATTTCCCCTTCTCTCTCCTCCCTTATTTCTCTTCTTTCCTTCTTAGGGATTACACTTCTCCCTTTTCCCTTATGTATCGTCTCCCCCTTCTCAATTATGTCTCTACTCCCTCCTTTTCCCTTCTATTCTTCCTTTTTCCCTTTATTTTCACCCCTTCTCTTATTTTTCTTCCCCTTCTCCTTTATGTCTCTTCTCCCACTTTCCCTTATGTCTCTTCTGGTAACTCTCGTTTCCCCTTCATACTTAATTTATCTGCTCTCCCTTCTCCCCCCTTTTCTCCCCTTTTTTTCCTCTCCTTTTTTTCTTCTCATTCTCACTTATTTCTCTTCTCCAAATCTCCCTCCATACGTTTAGTTTCTTTGCACATCGCCCACATTTTCTTCATCCTCTCCTCCTACTCTCTCATTTTGTATTTTTTACTCTGCCTTTTCCGTTCCTTCCATTCTTCCTGCTCCTTTCCTCACCCCCTTTTACCGCTAGCCCCTTTTTTCCTTCATTGACACCTTTTCAGCCTCCTGCATCTCCTACTATGGCCAATATTCCAAAAATGGTGTTAACAACTCCATAGACTATGGCCCCTAATACATTCTTCTCGCAAATTCGTCCTCGCAGCACAATTCTTTTTTGCCCACAGCGTTGAGCGTGATCGCGTGAAAATTAACGGTGGTATTGCGATCCGAACGCATTTTCGCATGCGTCCGAAAATAACGTTCGTAAAAACGACGAGTAATACGCGCGCAGTAATGTAGCGTGCGGAAATCCGTGTGCGGACTGTTTTTTTCGCGGGATTCAGCCAATCAGAATTAAGAACCTTAATTGACATCAATTTACCTTAATTGACTCACTTAAGTTTTTGCGCCTGTCAAAGTAAATCTGAGTATACATGCTGCAGCAATAAAAATAAAACTCACAAATTCACAATTTTATTATTTGGGTATGTGTAGAATGTGTAACTATACAGTGCTGGTGTTTTTCGTTTTGGCCAGAGCGTTCCGATTTGCAGTTACCACCAGCTTTTCAAAGATGTTAAAATTATGCGCGCAAACGTCGTTCGTAAAAAGTTGTGCATCGATTGTAATACCACCCGCGTACCAGCGCATGAACGAATTTGCGCTCACAATGTTAAGTATAGGATGCGCATAGTTCATCACGCTCGCGCAGGTCCATCCACGTTAAACGATAACGTGCATCGTTTGTGCGAACGTTGTAATACGACGTTCAGTGCAAAGAGTTTTGCCCCTCGCGCAAATGCACATTTGCGGGAGCAAAAACAAATGCGCAAGGGATGTAATAGGGGCCTATATTGGCTCTGGTAAATTTACAACCGCTCTGGTTAAAGTTAGCACCAACTTTCTAATAGAGCCCTTTATCTTTTCCTCTACAACTCAGATATCCCAGATTATATATTTTTTTTATTATTATTTATTTATTGTGTTGGCCCTTCATCAGGGTTCAAGAGGAGGAATGTCTATTTTTACAATATGTTTTATATTCTGCCTCGAAACTGGTTTGCAGAAACAAAGAAAACAATTAAACAAAGAATAATCACAACGTTCCCATGTATTGTAATCTTCATTCCGGCCAGTTAAGTCCTATTAGGAGAAAAGTAGTTTGGAATTGTCTGTTTATTGTACCCAGAAAAGCGGAGATGTTTATTGGCGTGGCCTGCTCGTTGGGCATTGTGCCCGCTTCGCTCATCCTTCATCTTTTCATTATTATAATAGTTAAAGGTTAGTTTCACGGTAATACTTGCTCGCAAGTCAAAGGAGATTTTATTACCTTTCAGCTCCATTTAAAGCTGAATAAAGAGCAACACATGAAGGCGGAATTGGCATGTACAAATCCTGGCACGCTGCTCGGCTAGATTGGTACAATATGTTTCCAGCTTTTGATTGGCAAATGTTTGTAGTAATTTTTATTTTCAACACATTTGACCTGTCAAGCCACATTAATTCTGAAATTCCTTTTTTTGGTCGTTGGAGGGTTTTGGGGGTGTCTGTTTCTGCTACCGTATTCAGCCCCCTATTTTATGTTGTTTCGTTTAGGTGTCTCTTTTTTTTTGTTGTTGTTTGCTTTTACGTGTGGTCAGGTCTTATAGATGAAGGACGCTTGGCGGCGTTTCTCTTTGTAGGATGTGAATTCTGACCTCCTTTGTTTAAGCCAATTCCTTTTGTTTGTTTTGTGAATAATTTAATGGTTTCCACCATCAATATTTTCCATAAAAATATTTACGTCAAAATGCAGCCAGGATCGGTGTAGGATAACCTCTGGCACAACTTGCCATTTGTACTCAACGTTGTGGTCTCGGCTGACACGGCTTTGATGTAAACACATTGGCATTTTGATAGGCAAATTGCTAGCAAATGTTCATTTCAAAAGCGATTTTTGGTTTTATTTCGCATATTATTTATATATTTTTACTTCTGGTAAGTATGTGATCTTGGTTAGTGTATATGGCACATGGCTACTTAGTTTAAGAGGCTTTTTTTTATTCCTTTTGGAGGGAAAAATAATGTCTGTTGTTTTTGAGTTTGCAATTTTGGGGTTGCAGTGTATGATTGCGAGTAAATAATTATATGTGTATATATATGTTTAATGTGTATGTTTATGCCAGTATATGGTGATAATTTATAGAATAACTTTTAAGAGACATGATGAACAGAGGTCAAGTCCTAAAAAATGAATTGAGGGAACTCCCAAAAATTTCTGTCTCACAATTATCATTTCACACTTGTTACAAACACACTGAATGTGGATTTTAGCAAAAATCTGTGATAAGTTCTACATTTATTGTGACTTAACAAGGATAGATATGTTTGAACACCTGAATACAAGCGTTATAGTGAGTGGGACAAATGGGAACTGGTTCCCTCTGCAAAAATAGTGGAGAAACTGCATTCCCACACAAATCTCCCTCAACTTGACCCCTGATGAAGAAGGATAAGGATCCATATGGGTCACAAAAAGTCTGCAGGGACTAGATGAAAGAAAGCCTGTTCATGGAGAAAGAACGAAGCATGCAACTATATGGGGTGAGGTATAAAAAGCACCCCGATACTTTGCAAGAGGAACCAAGCAAAGGACGGTACATGATGGAATGAAGGAAGAACGCAAATGCTCATTGTGAGGGGAAAAATAGGAGTTCCCACTCTACAAGGACATATAAAAGTATTATCGAAGCCTGAATGAAAGGAAGGAGTGAACAACACTACTGTAGGGTTGAATGAACCATGCCGAATGTGCATGAGAAAAGTATGGTCGGGATGAAGGATGCAATCGTAAGGTGCTTCAAAAGCAAGGTTTAGCTACCTCTACAGGGAAGTAGGAATGACATATCCAATGGGTCTACAAAAGCAGGAGGCACGCAGCTGTACATGCATGGAGGACAGGTTTACTGTACATTGGAAAAGGAGATTGTCTGCAATCCTGTTGGGGTAAATTAAAGAAGCACTCTAAGGCTTTACTTGCAGAAGAAGGGCTTGACAAAAGCCGCTGTAGGAGACTAAATGTTGCTCACAATAAAATCAGATTCTCATTCTTTTGGAATCCTGGTGTTGCTGGCTCAAAATTTTTGTATTGCTGGAAATTCAAAATTTGATTAGGTGTCGTTAAAGCATTGAAAGGTTCTACATGGAAGGAGTTCTCAAAACCTTTTACATAGAAGACAAGTGCTCCAAAATAGAGGAGGTTTGACTAACCCAGGATCCTACTGTCTGAAATGGAAGACCTTGCTCCCCTCCGAAGACCTACGGTTGGGACGGAAGTAACAATACTAAGAATGGGTCAATGAGCAGCACAAACTCTGTAATTTTGTAAGGGGCGCCATTTATTTTTCTGGCCTTAAGGAACATGTTAAAGGCTTTGGACAACACAGGGATCATATCCAAAGATCTAGGATGGGAAAAAGGAAGCACAGACCTTTCTAGCGTGGGAGAAATACCGGCTTGACTCTTCGGGGTGGTAAGCCTTCACACAAAACAATGCAAAAGGACCAACAGATGCATGTCCCAAATGATAGCCAGACCACCGTGGGCTAGCATGGAGGTACACTTGAAAAGTCGACTAAATATCGGACACAAAGATGAAAAAGTTTAGGGGAAGAAAACCACCAGAAGCACCGCTTTCACAAAGTTGACAGGGCTAGTCGTAGAAAGCAATTGGAACAGATTGTTGGGATCACAGTGAAGTTGAATTCCAGTATTTCCTCTGGCACGTCTACTTGGACACATCACACTTGGTTGTGCAAGAGGCTGCGACCGCTGCAGTTTTTTGTCCAAGCGCCAGGTTTTAATCTTCGCAGCATATGCGCCGTGTTTCATTCCATTCTTCGGGGCCGCTTGCCCGGCCTTGTCAGACTACGTTAGCTTTAAGCCATCAGTGCAACGAGTAGCACCAACCTGGGTCAAGATACTACATGCCTCTTCTACTTTTTTTTTTATTTTCTTTTTTCCCTACTATTCCCAAGAGATGAAGATGTCCACCTACATTATCATTACGGCCGTTCAGTGCGTCAATGCGTTTCAATTACAGTTTGGTAAGTTTACAGTTGTTAAAACCTTCAGGTCCAGCCAACGGATGAAATATGAAAGCGTCAGTGAAACCCGACTGCCGGGCCAAAGATTTTTATTCCAGGCTTGCATAACAAATTGCTTTGCATGTTTAACGCTAGATATTTTCCTGTGGGATCTCGAGCGTTGGACCGAACTCATTTCTTTAGATGTAAAAAAAGGGCTTTATTTTTATTGTTTAAAACCCCTTCTGTAAAAGTGAAGAACTGAATAACGCACTAATTATCTAAAGCAGAGGTTGACATATAGATCCAAAAAATAGAACTGCTTAGGTCTGGTTTATATGGTCTAGCAAATACTCACATGATGCTTGATAAAGGCTCGAGTATTGAGCTGAAACGTTGACCCAATAAACCACCTCTAAGCATTCCTGCCCGTGTCTGTCCGTCCTGCTTGTTCTCCCTGGATTTTGAAGGGGTTGGTGGCCACTGTCTGCTGTGTGAGACATGCCTTGTTTCTATTTAATAGGCGTGTGCCCTTCCAACATTTCTTTTCCAAAAAATAGTGTTGACCAAAATCCAAGCATTGTAATTTTCCTAACTAGTATAAAGCTTATGGACAGGGTCATACGATGAAGGGGACATTTCTAAGGAGCAGTTTTGGGACATGGGTTGAGACGTCACTACTGGAATCCATTGGAATATTCATGCTTTAGAGTGCGTCTCGCCTCATCCCTTGTGAGCTCCCATGAGATGATGAAGAAAGGAGCTCAAGGTTCACCCTTGTGAAGCCTCGAATTTAGCCGTTCAGTTCCTGTTTGATAAGATAGGATGACTTTTACCAATCCCGTCCATTTTTGCAGTTGCCTTTTGCGATCAGTCTCACCACCATTGTGACTTTGAGGTCTACTGAACCCCCCCCCCCCCAAGAAAAACATGACCTGCCTGCTGAAAAGTACAATACGCTTCTTTTTAAACTAACATTTGCAGGAGTGTGTTTACTCAAAACGCTTGAGTTTCCAGCTGAGGTAGGATATCATGGATCACACACAGGATATTTAAAATGAATTATCTTCTGCCTCATGGGTAGTTGTTGTTTTATGGTGGCACCAGGCAGAGGCCACCTGGCATTCATCATCAGTGGCTGTATATTTTGCCTCCCCTTTTTGCTTTTGAAGATCGATGTAGCTGTTACCCTGGAGGAAGCATTGTGTCGTATCACAAAGCATCTGGTGTGAAGGTACAGAGTGATCAGTCGCACACAGTGCTGTTTACAGTAACCACTGTTGTGTCCGTGCCTCTCGATCCTGTGCTGAACATTCTTTCTAAAGGTAAACAACAACGTTGTTTAATTAAAGGAGTATTTTACGTGACCTGTGCCTGCACCTGACCTCCTTAAAAGGGGTTTCCCAGCCCTGCACTTGAAAAGCACTTTCCACGAGCTCTGGCTGGTTTGGCACGCAGTAATCTGTCCCCTGTGTGGCACAGGCTGAAAGGAAATACGCAATGTAAACGTTTCCACGTATTGATGATTTACTCTTCAGTGGATCATGACATACATCAAAGAGCAGGCTTAGCCAATCCTGGCCCTCCAGATGTGTTGGAATGACATTTCTCACGAAGATCAGCCAGCCTATGGAGTGGTTGAGTATCATGGCAAATGTAGCGCCAAGACATCTGGAGGGCCAAGGGTGCTGACTCCCGTCCTGCAGGATGGATTTATCAATCTTGATCAAGCCGGACATGTGCTTGGTCATGTTTGCATGCAGCAATGCCTGGGGTGGCACTTGACATCTCACACAAAGTCCATCACATACAGGTTCAGCAAATGTCCGGGTGTTACCCGTCAGTGTCGTGTCTGGGATCCTCTCCCAACTGAAGTGTAGAAACGTTAATGATTGTGTTTAAATTATGTGAAATAAACCTGTGCACCAGGAGATTTTGTATAGTGAGGGTCTAATCGGGCATCTCAAACTACAGGCAACTTAAGGGTTAAAACTCGAGAGAGAAGTGTGGAGGGGGTCAGGAGGGCTTAATGTTTAACCCCCTCTGTTTCCTACCCCCTACTCTTTATTATTACAGTATCCCTTTAAACCCAGGTAAAAAAGAAAAAATGCAAAGCACTTTGTTCCTATATAAATATTTCTTGTAATACCCTGCACACCTGCCTCAAGCATCCGCATTATATACTACAACACAGCAACATCTGTTTTCTTTTAGAAACATTCTTTTTCTCGCTTATTTTTCCGCCCGCCTTGACACAATGTCAGATAATCAGGTAATTTTTTTTGTGCGTTGTGTTTTCAGATCTGTCACCGTGTTACAAGTTTCCAGTTAATCATTCTCCGTAGTAATTACGCTGCGCCGCTGCCGCGGTACGGTTCCCGGACAATAAAGACCTGTCTTTAATTAAGGAATAATCCCTTTAGAACCGGCCTGGTGGATTAATCGGGGGGTCGCATCTCTCCAGCAGGATGTTGCGCTGCCGGCCGCTTGTCTGATTTTGGCACATTCCCGCTCACGCTAGGTTTAATTTATATTCACCGGTAACAGAGAGGAGTTAGAAGAGGCACATTCCAAAATTTCTGCCGTCAGAGACTGGCTAATGTTTTTTTTTCTCTCTCCCCACCTCCTAAATATTTCTCATTTTTAGTAATAAGCGCTCACAGATTACACCGAGCTCTATATAATGATTGATTCAAGGTGTGGACGAGGCGATGGGATGTGGAATAAAGCCCTTGGGTAAGGAATGTTTGCAGAAGGGTTAAAGCGGAGCCGCGTGTCCCACCTTACCGGCAAGCACAGTCAAGCCACAAGAGATGTGGAAGAGCAAGTGCGACGGAGGGATTTTCGAATTGTCTTTTAATTTAGTATGTGCGAGGAGTGAATTGAAAACAGATTTGAATATGGTTCTCAACAACCCAAAAAAACAAAAAGTGGTTACTCAAACTGTGTAATAATCAAAGGGAGCATCTGTTCTTGGATGCGTTGGGTCGGGAGCGGGGGGAAGGATTAAGGCACACGTGCAGGATGTTCTGCGCTGTCAGCCATCTTTTTCGCTCTCAAGAACCCAGCAGGAGGTGAAATAAACAGCAGAAAACCATCGTTTGGGATTGGGAAGGGTCCGTCTTGGGCCCCCAGAATTACCATGTGCTAGCACGTCATTTCCATGTAAAAATGGAAGTTACCGCACAGCGGTTTGCAGAATTCGACCCATTAATGAAGCTGATAGCTCTTTGGACTGTATCGTTTTCCTTCAGCATGTTCAGGCAAACATGGCGGATCTGGCAAAGCTGCATCTGCTGTGTGACATGAAAATGTAACTTTTTTAAAAAATACATTTTGATTTGAAAGAAGGAAGAATCAATACAATAGGAAATGCATATTTGTCTATATAAATTACTAGATTTGTGTGCGTGTGTCTCTACGTCAACTTTGAGAAGAAATATTTATTCTTTTTGGCTTCAAACATTATGCAATAAATGCAGCTTCTGGATTCTCTTCTCTAGAAAACAAAGACCACTAAGGCTGGGGTCAGACGAGTGTCTTTAAGTGCAGAAGGAGTGTCCGTGTGCGTGGACGTTCCTTCCACTCTGACGCCCATCTGGCCACCTCGCTGAGCGCAGTTAGTGCGCTCAGCGCTGCAAGGCTCGATCCTGCTATGGAGGATCGTGCTTTTTAGCCACGTTGAACGTGCGTCGTAGCGCTTCGACAGGCTTTCAGCAAGGCCGCTGTAGTACGCGCTATTCATGAGCGCGCAACAATGTGTGGCCGGCCCCATCGAAGCGTCACAACGCTGCGACGGACGCCGGGAGGCACGTCAGTACGGGCGCACATAGGGCGCTCGTCTGACCCCAGCTGTAAAGGCAATAAACTAAATGGTATTCTCCACGCAGTTAATACTTCCTATGCTATATATTATTCCATCATGGAAGCATAACGACTAACACCATGCTTCTCCCTACCTACTTATTTTCCAAATTTTTGGTATGGATTCTTCTAATTTCACTTTCTGTCCTCCACCTTAATTATAATATGTGTTGATTTGTGCTCCGTGTCGGCATCCGTCACCTACTGACGAGACTAACCAGCCCAAAACAGTGGTCCAGGAGTGGTTTGTGCCTTGCTGCATCCTCTGACCTATGCTTAAATCCATCTAGCATGACACCGCACTGGTATAGAGGGTGTCTGTGCTACAGCAGACCTTTAATGGAAAAATATAAGCGAGAAATCGTGAGCTTCATTTGCATGCCCTACCCAGAATTCCTTGCTGCATACAGGGTGGAAAACAAATGAGCTCCCTGATTTGCTGGGACATGTGGATGGTTTTTTTGCCATCATTTTTATGGTTTGTTGCAGTTTGTGATTTAGAGGTTTTTAATCTCACTTCTTCTCCTTCACCTTAAGTTTAATGGTTCCAGGTTTTATAAATATAAAGAAGACGACACACATTTTATCAATATACATATTTCTATCCTTCATGTTTTCCAGTCTCTATAGGCTTTTCTCTTATAAGGAGTTACAGTTAACGATTTCCCCGTCATCCTTCCATATATCATTCTCGCATCCGTGATAAAGCACATGGTCCGGGAAGGAATGAGGCCTTTGCACACCTTCTTTGTCTCACAGGGTGGAGGAAATTTAGGGGTCGATGGTCGCATCTCCTGAAATTTATATATAAAAGGAAGCCACCCCACCTCTCCCAGCATCTAGCATAGACCATCTTTGGTTCCTGAACCACCGCTTCCCTTTCACAAGAGTGAATCTCACCAGCAAGATAAGGATGTCTTGTTTAGTGACCCAGAACCAAGTCTTTTTGTGATCATACCGATTTGTACAGATCTGTGTGTGTGTGGTGTGTTTCTCAGGTGACGGCATGAGAGCATCAGACATTAAATGGGGCGCCAGGTGAGAGACGGTCCATCCTGTGGACATCCTGGGTCCCTTTCCCAGCACCTCCCACTCCTCTCGATAACAAAACGAGATGCTCGTACAGAGAGCTCAGCTGTGCAGCCTCATAAACCAAGCCAGGGATTCTCTCACATATCAAAATTGTAAATTCAGAGCCAGAGAGTTTACATTATGCTGATTTATAACTGTTGACATATCCTCCCTTCAAGCTGGGCTCTATTCATGTTTGTTTTGATTTTATGGGGGGAAAAAGTTTAAAAATGGATAAAAGTGACTTTTGAGTGGCTAGAGAGTCCAGAGCCCGGCGAGATCTTGTGCGAGGGGGCTGTAATGATGATTTCAGGGCACAGAAACATTGTTTCTTTCATGGTTAACAGAGTAGAGCCTCGCACCACATACTTTCACTTAATCACAATCTCACCGTCCTTCTTTGGTAGTCTTGCCTTTCCTTCTGTGCCTTTAGTGTGCAGCCCTGTTTGTTTTTACCCCATTTACAATGTGTGCACAGTCAATGCTATACAAAGTTAAAAATATATTTGCATGAATGAAGAGAATCGTCACAAGACTATTTCCCTTTCGTCTCCCTTTTACTGCCCAAGCTGCTTTATAGCGACTATCCGCGGAATAAAACAGAGGCGCAGCATGATACTAGAAGTGGTGCTGCCATAAGTATCTGCATAGGACTCCATGGAACTCAGCGCGTCCCAGCCGCGTCCGCTGCTCCAGCTCACAAGATAACGCAAGAGACACAGATGTAGCACAGAGGCACAATGGGAACGATTCGTTTTCATGCTCCAACTGCTCACGAACGCTCTGCCCTCTCCACCATGGGATAAAAGGGGAGTATGGGATTTGGGGGGAGGGAGGTTATCTTGCGGTGTTAAGTGATTTTGCAAAACCAATCATTTAATGCCACATTCTTGGAATCTGTAATTTTTTTTCATTATTATTTTTTACAAATACCGGCTCCAGAATAGAAGAATGAGCTACCACAGAATAGCTTGATTTTGCACTTGCAGGCGCAAATGAATGCTTCTTAATACGAGGTATAGGAGATGTTCATTTACAGTAGGGAAGCGCTATGCCCGAGCTGGATGTGCTATGCCCGAGTTGGAAGCACTATGCCCGAGCTGGAAGTGCTATGCCCGAGCTGGAAGCGCTATGCCCGAGCTGGAAGCGCTATGCCCGAGTTGGAAGCGCTATGCCCGAGCTGGAAGCGCTATGCCCGAGCTGGAAGCGCTATGCCCGAGCTGGAAGCGCTATGCCCGAGCTGGAAGCGCTATGCCCGAGCTGGAAGCGCTATGCCCGAGCTGGAAGCGCTATGCCCGAGCTGGAAGCGCTATGCCCGAGCTGGAAGCACTATGCCTGAGTTGGAAGCGCTATGCCCGAGCTGGAAGCGCTATGCCCGAGCTGGAAGCGCTATGCCCGAGTTGGAAGTGCTATGCCCGAGCTGGAAGCGCTATGCCTGAGTTGGAAGCGCTATGCCCGAGCTGCAAGCCCAACTTGCGCCAAAAGTGTTTTTTTAGTGATTCCCGGCAATAAGATAACTTTTGGAGCCCTTATGTATAACATCTCCAGCAGATACCTTAACATCAAGAGGGGGAATAGGGCCCATGCCTAAATGATCAGAGGACTCGGATAATAATAAACATCATTATAATAAAATAATTTAAAAAAATACAAAAATCCCCACATCTGTATGGACAGATGGTAAATGCCTAACATAAGCCCCTTTGTGCTTTGTTTTTATTTTCTTGTGTTTTCCTGTTCTCGCTAAACTCCAGTCTCTGGGGTAACAAGGAGGATAATAAGCCGTAGTGTCAGTCTCCCTCTGCTGCCTGTCTGCACATGTTGGTGTCACATCCTGCTCATACCATTACTAGAAAACCTATTCACAAGCAGGTATATCTCCATCCTTGTCACCGATAACACCTCGGCAGTGACAGTACAGCGCCTATTAACTGGGGTGTGTGAAGAAGTGGATAAATTAAAGGCACGTCATCACCCCCTGACTCGGAAACATATCTGTTATTGCTCACAGGCCCATGACGGCTTACAGCTGTGCATGTCAACGCACCGTATTTTGGTTTCTGATGCCACCCACGGTGCACTGGAGACTCTGGGAGAAGACCTTGTGTATCTCTCCATACCGACCTTTTAGCCGCAATGATCATTAGGCGGAAGCTTTTTTTTTTTTTATACATCTTTATTGATAAATACGTGCATGTTTGAAAAAAGAATTATAACAGTCGTGACCTTCTGAGTTACCATGTGATAAAACAACAAAAAAATCTAAATAAAGTGACTCCAAGGAGAACAGCGACACTTTAAATGGTTTTCTTCACCCACATATGCCACCTAGAATTAATGTAGAGACCCATCTTAAAGTTTGTGGGATCCCAGATGTTGGGAAGCCCGTCAAAGTACGACGATTACCTTTATTTATAGCAAGTTTTTGTTTTGCAGATGGCGTACAGAATACAGTGTCCTCATCCAGCGATCTGCAGCAGCCCCCACCGCAGGCTTTGCACTACGCCCTGGCCAACGCTCAGCAGGTGCAGATTCACCAAATCGGCGAGGACGGTCAGGTTCAAGTGGTACGTGTTCCCATGTGTTTTTAGTAGTACACCCCACCCCCAACACATACTAGATTTTATCATATGTTAGGTAATTTTTGCTAAAGGCTGACTGTATAGTAGACCATATATACTGTATATACTCTGCCTGGCCAACAAAAAAATCACACACTGTAATATTTGGTTGTGTCGCCTTTTGCTGTGATTGCGGCACGCATTCGCCGTGGCGTCGAGTCGAAGAGCTCATGCATTGTCACAGCATTTATTTGTGTCCAGAGTGGCATTAATTTGTGGCCAAGATCTTGTATTGATGATGGGAGAGTCGCGGCGCTGCGTAAAGTCTTCTCCAGCACATTATCCCAAAGATTAACCTCAATGGGGTTAAGGTCTGGACTGTGCGGTGGCCAATCCATGTGTGGAAATGATGTCTCATGCTCCCTCAACCACTCTTGCACAATTTGATGAATCCTGGCATTGCCATCTTGGAATATGCCCACTGTGCCATCAGGGGAGAAAAAACCCATTGATGGAAAAACCTGCTCATTCAGTATTTTCAGGGAGTCACATGACCTCATTTTTTGGGCACAGAATGTTACTGAACCTAGACCTGACCATCTGAAGCCACCCCAGACAATATCAGGCTTGTACATCAGGTGTTGACTTTTCTTTTTTGGCCAGGCAGTAGTGGAGACAATGTCATATTCACTTGGACATGGACTGGTCAGAGGTCTTCATAGCTTTTAAATGCACCTGCCTGTCGTCCAAATAAGATTAATCATCTGTTTTATCATGAGTTCATAAACCAGGGAAAGCCAATTGTTGTCCTGGCAGCTGCTAGTAAACAGCATTTTTCCATTCTCCTTTGCCAATACGTTCCCAGTCCAATTCCTTGAGTTCCTGTGGGATGTAGCTGAAAAGATATAGAGGTGGATGCTACTGGTGGCCTCCATTGAGTGTATTTGGTGGAAGGTTGGGCTCGATAAATCTGGTTCGTCGGTGGTTTTACTGTCCATTAGTTGTATACAAATGCGTTAAATAAATAATTGTCTTTCTTCTTAGAGCGCAGTTTGTGCATTGCTTTTGCAGCCAAGTTGCGTAGTAAACTCCTCCAAAAATGTTCGGATGATTTAATTTATTTACAAAGCTTTGGGCAAAGTACAATCTGCTCATCTGCATTATCTCACAATGTTAAACAGAACAAGAGCCAGATCGGAACGTAATTGGAGACGATCACATTAAATGGAATATTGTTATTACACAGCCTGCCTTTACTCTCTATACACTAATTACACCCTCCGGTGCCATCTGATCATTTTACCCCATTACTGAAAGCCTGTGATAATAGAGCGATAAGTTAGAGGTGGGCTGAGTGCGCTTATTTAATCTGTGTAGAGTCTGCACTCGCCTTCTTCTCATTGACTTCAAAATGGCTTCATATTGATTCAAAATTTAAACGCCGCGTCCTGATCAAACATAGAGGCTATGCGCCGGCAGATTATAAATCAGGTTTCCCGTGCAGATTATACACACAGTGTAGACAGAGTTCATGTGCACATTATATACATACAGGGTTATTCAGAGAAAGGTGAAACTCTGGAGAACTTTTGGAGAAGTGAAAATTCTGAGACAAAATAGCCGATTTGGAAAGTCGGATAAATGGGAGCATTTTTCAGGTTTGACCATTTTGACCTACAGGTCTATTCGGAGAAAGGTGAAAATCAAGAGAATGACTGGAGAAGTGAAAATTCTAGGTCAAAATAGCCAAAGCAGAAAAATGTCCCATTTATCTCACTTTCCAAATCGGCTATTTGGTCTAGATTGTTCTCTTCTTCTGCCGGTTCTCCTGATTTGCACCTTTCTCTGAATAACCCTGATAGTGAATACGGGCATCCTGTCACGTTATACACACAGTGTATACGGGCTTCCCGTCCAGATTATACACATGGTGTAGAGGGGCTTCATGTCCATATTATCGGGCAGAAATATCCGCAGAGTTCTGTGTCACTCATATGTACATTAACTTCCCATGAACTCGATACATTCCATGTGGTGGCTGCACCATTGCTGAACATCTTAGAGTCCATGCCTGTAAAGATAGACTTGATTAGTCATTTTTTTTCCCCCGAGTTGTCTCCCCAGTAAGCAGGACAATGCTTTGCTCAGCCTGCTGCTCGTTGATGAAACGTTAGGAAGCACAAGTCGTTGAGCTTGGCATATGATAAATAATCGCTCCAGAATGTAACGGGGTTTGTGCTCATGGCATTTCCACAGGCTCTGGGAAGATGAAGTGGCTCTTATCAAACATGAATGAAATCTGGCCCGCTTCTTGAATGTAGAGTCCCTATTGTCAGTTTGATAAGTTCAGCATGTTTTGTTTTCCCTCTTATGAATAGGATGACTTCCTTCCAAAGGAAATGAAACGGTTTGATACAGAGGGAGCTGTGTCTCTTTGAAATTCACAGGCAATTGTTCTTGTTCTTATAAAAAAAAAAAAAAAAAAGCAGGGAAATAAAAAGTAAAAAGTCTTTTTGACTGAATTCCAAATCGAGCATCTTTATTCTCCGTTCCATAGCACATTTTTTATATAAATAGAAATCTATGAAAACAAGGTCAGTGAGGAACTCAAATTCTGTGTATTTAGACGTGGCCCCGCCAGCGATGAAAGCGAGGATACGGCAAGCGGAGCCTCTCTTGGAATCTGTCACTTTACAAGCCGTTACCTCCCTATTTACTTTATACATTCAATAAATCCACATAGTTTGTAAATATCCTTTATTCAAGTATTGTGATAACTGCAAGCAGTTGGAGAGTATTTTATAAAGTCCGCACACATATCTGCCCTATTGGATTATACCCCTCAGTGCTCTGTGTGGCTCCGTGTCGATGTTTTGATGGGCGTAGAACTCTAAAACCCAAACAGGTAGACAACTGATGGAGAACTGCAACATTTAGACAAGAATAATGTAGCGGAGATAATACTGGAGTTGGAAAAAATGTAAATGCAGCTATTTTGGCCCAAAGCACGGTTTTATGATGTTTGCCTGTCAAATAGAGCTATTACAGAAAAAAAAAATCCACTGAGAATATTCAGAGATTTCCCCCCCCCCCGTTTAATTGATGAAAGGTGATTCTCCAAACACCCCACTGATTCCTGACAGTGGCTGTGTGGAAAATCACTTGGTAGTGAAGGGGTTATTTCCGCTGGGGACCTCGAGCTATGTTGCATTAGTTTATATTCATAGATCTTACATACAGTGTTTCAGTCCTTCGTGCTGCCCTTTATCAATATGTTTCATGATTTATATGTACGGCTTGGGCACCCCTCATCTAGAATCCAGAAGTCGGAATTTTCAGAGCCTTCCGGATTTTAGCCAAACTCTGTTCTTATTGGATTGTAATGCATTGGTGCGATTGTCCTGTATTTTTCTCAGAAATGATGTTCCCCATCATGATACTCATCCTAAACTTTTCGTCTCTCTTTTCCTCCTGTCCCGCTTTGATTCCCACAGGGACATCTTCACATAGCACAAGTCCCGCAAGGAGAGCAGGTACAGATCACGCAGGACAGTGAGGTACGTTTGTTTCTGTTGCTACACATCTCCAGGTATTGTGACTTCTCCGATTGTATTACAACGGTCAGTGCTTGGGGATGTGGATGGAATTTCACCCGCATAGTACTATGTGACCCTACATATCACGTCATCAGCCAAACTCCATGTCCTAACAAGCAAATCGAGAGCATCCTCCATTATTCTCGGGCAGTGATGGTGAACCTTGGTCCCCCCGATGTTGGGACCATGTGCTCCATGATGCCTAGGTGCAAAGGGGTTGGAAGAAGAAGGTGCCCTTATTAGCTCCATATATTATCTCATTATGTATTGACCGATATCAGGGTTGTTTATCATTAAAATCTAATCCTGATTTAATATGATCATATGGGAAACCCTTTTTTTTTCTTAATGACACATTAGCTTAGCTTTTGTGGTTGTGGTAAGTGTGAAAGCCTATTGCTTGAGGGTGTTTACACCCTGTTTACCTGGCCATGTAAGCCTGCGTTGTGGCCGCCTCTCACAAGCACACCGCATAAGATATAGTGTAACAATCAAACTGCTTTTCTCCTCCCGTTGTGCTCAATCTGGATGAAAACAAAAGTGATGACATTGCAGGAAAACCAGATATTTCAGCTCTCTGTGGTTTTATAAACCTGTTTCACACTAGCAGCTCACAATCGGTTCCCATGGTTTTTCCAAAGTCCAACGACTTTAGAATTCTGTGTATATTTGAGGTTAACGATCTGCTGCTTTCCCAATTGAATTTGCAGAGCTGGCGAACAATGAAACAGAAGGTGCTACATAGTTTCTTTATTTTCCCTCTTCAAATCCAACATATATATTCCTAACTGGCTATTTAACCCCGTCCCCAGCTCGAGTGATCGATGCTGGCCCACCCTGGAGCCCCCGATAGGTAGGAGTGCTTGTGTTTAGCTTGGAAGCGTAGTTGTAGAAACATTACCATTGGGGAAATAAGCGCCTTCGCCAAAGATAAGTGCAAACCAGGCTCTATCTGGGCCGCGAAGGATAAAGATTTTCATGCAATTAAAAAATAAAGGAGAGCGCTGCTGTTGAAAGGCAGACAGATTTCAGGACGCGCTGTCACATTCCACCACCGTGTTCTCACAACAATAAACCCTTCCCCAGAGAGACAAAAAAATACATATTAAGAAAAACTGTCGAAAAGGCAGAATTTACAATCTCAAAGTACCAAACTGGCCTGTGTGTGTGTGCTGGAAACGCTTATTATTACTAAACACAGAAGCACGCGTTCAGGCCGCTGCAATCGGCAGTAAGTGGCGACTTCAACAGCTTTTGTTATGGTTCGGTCGACGTCGTTACAGATAAAGGTTAGAAATTGTTCCAGTCACTTAAGGATGCATTTATATATTGTGCGTGTGTACTTACACACACACACTGCACTCCATTTCAAAGCTCGCACAGTGTCAAGACTTCTAGCAATTTAATGATCTTAGCAAATTTTTAACCCCTTAACTTGGATAACAAAACATTGGAAATTTAGTTCACAAAATATGGCAATGTCTTGCTTAAGCCTGTTACAAATGTCAATGTATCCCATTTGTGGCAGATCCTGCCCTTATTATGTATAATTTGCATAATCAACTCATTATTATGTTTTAGAAACACATCACTATATTTGTTATATTTCATGTACATAGGGATAGAATATAAATTATATATTAAGGGCTCTATTACATTCTTTGTGCAAAAACGCTCGCGCAGCGCGTTAATTTGTGCACGAAGCATTAAACGTTAACGCGCGTAAATTAACGTTGGTATTACAATCTGAGCGCATTTTTTCATCCATCAAAAAATAACGCGCAACAACGCGCATTAACGTTGCGCGCAGAAATCGGTGTGCAAACAGTTTTTTCACGCGATTCAGCCAATCACAATTAAGAACCACAATTGTCTCCCGTTATGTTTTTGCGCCTGTCAAAATCAATAGGAGTATATATGCTGCAGCAATAATAAAAACACGCACAACTTATCCATTTTATTGTTTGGGTATGTGTAGAATGTGTAACTATACGTTGCTGTATTTTTTTTTTGGGCTGGTGTATTTGGTTTCGGCCAGGACCTACAGATTTGCCGTTAACACCAGCTTTTCAAAGACGTTAAAATTATGCGTGCAAACGCTGTGCGTTAAAAACTGCACATAGATTGTAATACCATCTGCGTACCAGCTCACAAACGCATTTGCGCTCACAATGTTAAGTATAGGACGCACACAGTACAGTAAAGGGTTCGCGCAGGTTCACCCGCGTCAGACGTTAACGCGCATTTTTTGCGCGGATGTTGTAATACGACGTTCAGCGCAAAGGGTTTTGCCCCTCGCGTTAATGCGTTTTTGCGCACATGTTAAAATTTGCGTTATTAGATCTTAATTACATATAAAACTGTAGTAATTTTTATTAGTAACAAATATATATATTTTGTGATCCAGCGCGTCACAGGGGTGTCTAGGGCAGTTATGTCACACAGTCTTTCCACATAGTTTAAAGTTTATTTCTGCAGCATTCAGAATATGACAAAATAAAACAGAAAACAAAACCTAACTCGTCTGAGCACTTACTAACAATAACGCCTCCCTAACAAAAAATTTATGACCTTTGCCAACCTTCTCTTCATACAGCCAGCCTCAGAGGTGTGTGTGTCTTTCTTCCTCCTCTATGCTTCCTTCCACCCAGTAAACATTTAACAACTTGACAATTAGCAGGTGGGAAAACCTTGTAGCAAACAACAAATATAAAAACACATATTGCCCTCCTGACTCAAACAACCCCACACTCACACAAACATTGGGGGACTATACACACCATCGTATAGCATTCCCCTCACCTTATCACAATATGTTTAATATGCATAGCAATAGAAGAGCATATTTATATATAGTCAGTATTTATACTTTTTGTATTATACATGCAAATAATTTTGGAAATGTTTATTTTGTATAGAATATAAAATATTTACATTTATTTTCTATTCTGTTTTATATATACATAACTATATTTTTAGTTATTTTTTTTATTATGTAAAATATGTGTAGACTGAACAGAAAGCTTATATTAAGTCATTTATTTTTATATAGATATATAGTCATGTTTGAGTGTGTGTGTGTGTGTATATATATATATATAATATATTTCTAGTAATTTTTATGTTGTATTTAAACATGTATAGAGACCGAACAGAAAGTATATATCAAGTCATTATCGTTTGTATATTTATAGTAATCTATGTAGCACGTTAATAGTCTCATGTCATTTTATTTTTTAGGGCAATCTGCAGATTCATCAGGTCCATGTGGGTCAGGATGGACAGGTAACCTTCAACCTTTCCAAAGATTACAGAGTGCCAAATTTCCTAAATGATCTGTGTTTGTCAGAATATGTGTGAGCCACGTACAAAACATTTTGCAGGAAGTTACAGGGACCGGGTGCAAGTCCTGAATGGAACCTCTCTGATACAGTGTAAACCCTCCCCGTACATTTGTATCAGTATATAGATGTACAGTTCAGTGATGTCTTCTACAAATATTCCTAGTTTCCTACCTTTAAATTTACTAAATTTATATATATATAACATTTGGATTTTATCGTGCGCAGGCCACGCTGAGAGTCCCATAGGCCAGGCCTTTTGGTTTTGGAAGGTGTACACAGAGTCCAATTTCAAAACAATAGCATTGATCGGTTACACCACTTAACTGACCCGCTCGATGATATATGCTGCCGGGCCGTTAGCTGATCCCGCGTGGTGCCAGATGTTTTCTTTCTCCCCGTTCCACCCGCTCTTCTATTAGGATCTCAGCCCCTGGTAGTCGCATCAGCTGAAAATTTGGTCTTTGCTTTTTTTTGGCAAGAGCAGCCATGGAATGGAAGAGTGGCTCTGCCAGAAGAATCCATTCTCCATACACATGGGTTGTGTTAGGTCTCTACGTGTTGTGTTACGCTTCACAAAAATGTAAAAATGATTAGGCTTCTTTAGATTGATACAGTCACATGTAAAACAAAAAAAAAATAAAAAAATCTCGGCTGCCGAGTTCACGGAGCTGTGCTGAGATTTAGTTTTTGTTGCTTCTCGTTTAGTCTCGCTCTCAAGGCAGAAACTTTAATATAATTTCCAGTTTGTGGGTTGTGCACACAAAGCTTGACCAGGTTTTGCCCCCAGCTAATTCCCAGAATTCTCTACCGAACAAAAATCTTTGGTTCTCTGAGCTGGGTTTGCTGCCGGGCCGAGAAATACAGATAAATCTTCAATGCGTAGTGCTCAGCGTGCAGATTGCACAGGGTTTGTATATAGCGGATACACACTGGGGTTCAGTCCGGCACCCCGGGATCAGGACCAGCCTGCTATTTTAGTGAGGAAGATGAAGAACAGAGCACCTAGCAATCACAGTTTGGGCACTGGGCTGCCTGTGTTAGATAAGAGCACAAACACACAAGTCTGATGGAGAGGCAAAGTTTGTTTAGGTAAACAGTGACCACACAAACCTGTCACAGCTGTAAAGCAACATATTTTGTTGCAGTGGGAGGGAGGGAGGGCGGGTTGGAAAGGGCTCTAGTGACAAACACACAATATCAACAAAAAATACACACAGACCCCCTGAACCTAGGGATGGCAAACAATATGATGTGTCAGACCCTCCAGAACCCACAGTCCCACACCTCCAAAATGTTATTCCAGATCCAGGTACCCCTAGTTCACAGTGACTACAATCACTGTTTATATATACATATTATGGGGAGGGGGCACCTGCATGATGCCAAATGTGTAAAATTCCAACGCTGTGCTCATGTGACAGGGGGCAAAATGATTAAACTCCTGTATAACCTGACCTTCAGGCTGTGTGAGTGAAACCGAAGTTAATTTATTGTTTAGACTTGGGTCCCATCACAGAGAATCCTATATCTCATATATGCAAAATATTCCAAACTACAGAAAAAAAGTGAATTCATTTTTTTATAAAAAATCTGAAATCGAAAACACCGGTTCCAAGAATTTTGGATACTCAACCTGTACGTATGTACAAAGAGAGAAAGAAAGCATCAAAGGAAGGAGGCTCCCAGTGCACCATATATATCAGGGGACGTGATACACAAACGCAACTTTTTGGGAGGGGGCACTTGCCTTTTACATAGTTGGTACTCGGCAGAATCCTGGTTTCCACTGTGCCTGCATAAGACGCTGATATATCCAAGGATTTCCGGACCTTCTGTCACTTTGATCCATGATATTCTTTAATGCAAAGGAAACCTATTTCCTGGATATTCTATATATATATATATATATATATATATTTGTATGAAAGTCGTCTGTGATATCAGACCACGCCACCCAAAACTATTACCTCTCTCATATAATGTTAATAAAGATTCCTTTTTTTTTTGTTCAATGAATATGATTTGAGTGAACGCGTGCTGCAAGGAGACATCTGCTGTATACAGACGTGACCCTGAAATCTGTGGCCAAGTCACAGCGCAGGCCTGTCCAGGGATTATGACAATTTAAAATAGTACAGACATATACGCACGTTCAGAAAGATACAAGGGGTCCGAGAGCTGCCAAGGAATAAGTCTGAGCTGTCTGCCCGTAGATTCCCCTGTACAGACCGCTGTCACTGCAGATCACTGTGGATGCACAGTAAGATTAGCCAACTCTGCACAGTGTGTTGTTGTTTCTGTGGGTTATTTAGTGTGGGTTTTATTTCTTTACTTTTACATGTGGCTCATTGACCCTCAGGTAGGACGTATGCCAATGGTGGACACAGGCTGAACGGGAACGTTAAATGATCCTCCTCAGCTGCTTTGTGCGCATGTTCACTACACGCCACAGGGAAATCAAGAGATGTCTCCCAGACCGACCCAACGTTAGGGGCCGTTAGGAGCCACCTTCAATGCACCCACAGCCAGCCGGGCTTTAACTCCTTGCTTATTCATCTGCTCAGCACTTACTAGCTTTTCCAGCTTTTTGGTTTGTACAGGGTGATTCATATAGACTTGAACCTAAAGGTTTCTTTAGAGATTGTAAATGAATTAGATGAGAGTTTCAGGATATGTACCTCCTCTTATGTTGAGCACAGCACATGCTGAAAGCAGCCACTTGGTGGCAGCACAGTCAAGAGTATGGCACTCTCACAGAACAGAACGGAATACCCTTCCAGCAAAACGGCGCGACATGCCACACCTTATGTCAGCGGCGACAATCCAGTTGACTTTTTTTTTAGGACCATTTCATTTCCAAAAATCTGTGGCCACCCTATTCTCCTAATCCTACCAGCCCGGACTTCTTTTTGTGGGGCGACCTGAAGGAGCGAGTGTAACGTAACAAGCCCCACAGGACCGACGCCTCAGCGGATAACATTAGGAATGAGATCCAGGACATCGATGATACAATATTGAAATGAGATAACAACATGAGGCAACAACAGAAAACCACTTTGTTTTGTGATATGCTCAACATAAGAGGAGGCTCATCATTAATTTCCATTCATTCTTTTATGATCTAGAACAAAAACTATGGGCTTGTCTATTGAATTGCCCTGTATCTGTATGTATTTTGCCTTTATACAGACTCGTGGATAGAAGGCGTGTTTGCCTCTCTAAACTAGAAGACACAAATGTGTGCATACATTTTCACGTCCCTGTGATTCATTAAAAGAGTAGAGCTTGTAATGGTTATCGATGCTGCCGATCTGCCGTTGTTCTCGCCAGTAGAGGGCAGTATAGGGTAGACATGGTTAGATATCACTGTACACACAGTGCAATTGGCTGCGTTTTCCTGGTACTCTGCGAGAACCATCCTTGGTAAAGTAGCGGTAAAGACCCGCTCCCGCTCTCTGTCCGTGTCCCTTTCCCAGCCGTTGCTTACAGATTAAGGATTTGTTTAGCTGCTTTTCAACTTCTGCATCCAGAAAATTCAAACAAAAACAAATAACATAACATAAACAGCACATTCCTGCCATACCAGCAGCCAGCTACAAGTGTTTTACATTGTGGCCGTCAGGCTCCGTGTTCCCAGAGCATAATTCCTGCAAACCTTTAGGACTGCGTGTGTGGCGATTTAATAGGGGGTGGTAGAGGTAGGACACCCCTATAATCAGACAGGCCAGTATAATTTAGATCATTGGCATATGAATACAGAATAATGTCGGTACTGGTTTTCCCCATGAATCCGGCCCTTTACCGTACTCATTGCAACATTAGGGAAGACTTTGCAGACAGATGGTCATGCTAGACTAGTGCTGACCAACAATGGCAGCCTAATGTTTGAGTAATATGCATCCCAGGATTTTAAGCAAGGCTTAAGACAGGGGTCAACCTTGGCCCTTCATATTTATTTATTTATAAAGTATTTTAGCAGGAAGGATACAATGAGATTTCTCTAGTTTTCAAGTTTGTCCTGGGTTCACGAACATTGAATTGTTACATTAGGTACAGAAATACAAGGTAATAAAATGCAAGATATTAAAAACAAAAACACAAATATACAGATTAACCCAGAAAATAAATATGTAGGAAATATAGTCACTGTTACATGTTTACAAGCGCATTCTGTATATAGTCACTATATTACATGTTTACAGGTGCATTCTGTATATATTCACTATGTTACATGTTTACAGGTACATTCTGTATATAGTCACTATATTACATGTTTACAGGTGCATTCTGTATATAGTCACTATGTTACATGCTTACAGGTGCATTATGTATATAGTCTCTGTTACATTCTTACAAGTGCATTCTGTATATAGTCTTTGTTACATGTTTACAGGTGCATTCTCTATATAGTCACTGTGTTACATGTTTACAGGTGCATTCTGTATATAGTCACTGTGTTACATGTTTACAGGTGCATTCTGTATATAGTCATTATGTTAAATATTTACAGGTGCATTCTGTATATAGTCACTGTGTTACATGTTTACAGGTGCATTCTGTATATAGTCACTGTGTTACATGTTTACAGGCGCATTCTGTATATAGTCACTGTGTTACATGTTTACAGGCGCATTCTGTATATAGTCACTGTGTTAACTTACATGTTTACAGGTGCATTCTGTGTATAGTCACTATGTTACATGTTTACAGGTGCATTCTGTATATAGTCACTGTGTTATATGTTTACAGGTGCATTCTGTATATAGTCACTGTGTTACATGTTTACAGGTGCATTCTGTATATAGTCATTATGTTAAATATTTACAGGTGCATTCTGTATTGAGGTATATTAATAGAGATCTCTTAAGTGACGTTAAGCTGGGAGGAGATTTGATGGCGTCTGGGAGGTTATTCCATGTTTGTGGGTCTCTGTAGGAAAATGAGGATGGAGCCACTTTCTTTTTTGTATTGTGGTTTTGTAAGTAAGGTGCAGGTCCTGGATCGCACGTTATAGGATGAGGGAACTGCTGTGGGAAGCCGTCTATTCAGGTAGGGTGGTAGCTTCCCAGAAAAGCTCTTAAACACCAGGTTGGAAAGGTGAAGGGTGCGTCTGGATTCCAGCGACGGCCAGTTTAGCTCTTTTAACTTGTCACAATGGTGGGTCATGTAGTTACATTGTAGCACAAAGCGGCAGAATGAGTTATACAGTGTAGTAAGTTTATGAAGGTGCGTTTGCGAGGCGGCTGCATAAGCATTTGTTGTACAATCTGCTTTGTTACCGCGGGGCTCAGGCAGGATTTGTTTCTGTACAGGGAACCTAGTTTGGGGTAAAGTTTAGATGAGAGTTTTTCGATTTGGATCTAACCACATACCTAGATATTTGAGAGAAGTGGCCGTGGTCAGTGTGCCATTTGATTTTGTCCCAACACATAGATTGGAAGTCTTTAATTTATGTAGAACTAAATCTCCTATGATGCTCAGCCACTCCTCAGTTTGGGTGGCCCATATGTGAAATGAAGTTCCAAAACATCTGGCGGGTTAAAACCTATCGGGGCCTGAAACACCCAGGATGTCAGTGTTAGGTGTTTACCCTCCCTTGGCTGCTTGGTGTTTTTGGAGTTTATGGCTGCATTTGTATCTGTTGGGATTGAGCGTCCTTTCTACCTATTCATTCCATCGACCATCCTAGATATATATCACTTTCTAAAGGTGAATTCTTTGCTTATAATATGACAGCCCTGTGTGACGGCCCTCTGCAGCAGGTGAGGACATTGGACGTTCAGTGGAAACCAATAACCTGCCTTACCACCCAGCGTGGCATTTCTGACATGCGGGAAGTGGTGCCAGTGTAAACCTCTGTGCGCAATTTTAGGCGCTCAGCAACTAAAATGGAAAATCGTGATTTAATTGAAAGCCTAATTCCAGCATTCAGGCCAAACGTGCTAAGCCGCGAGTGTCGCTGAGCTGGAGGAAATGTTAGACGGTGGTGCGCCCAAATGGCATATAGGGGCGCAGACCAGCAGATTTCAACAATTTTCCTCTCGCTGCACGCTTGGAAGACAACGCCACCTGTTTCATAAGGTTATATTTCATAGTGTTAAAACGCTGAATACAACATTTGTGTCTAAAGTTCTGTTCTTCATTGTGCCACGGCCTCCTCTCCCCATACTTTTATCCGAGAGCCAGAGGGTCAACAACCTTGGCCCTCCAGGTGTTTTGACACTACCAATTTAATGAGTAGCTGAGCATCGTGGGTGATGTAGTTTCAAAATATTTGAGGGAGCCAGGGTTAGAGTATTTTACAACCCATGTCCCAAGTGATCCTATGGAGGATCACGCTTTGCAGCCCCGCCGAACGAGCATCCTAGTGCTTTGACGGAGAGGCCTGCTGCACGGACGTTGCTGCGCGCCCAACAGCGTGTGGCCAACCCCGACGCAGCGTCACAGCACTGTGACAGACGCCGAAAGGCACTTCAGTGCGGGTGCACCCAGTGCGCACATCTGACACCGGCCTAAGCCTGACAGAGCATCATGGGATCTGTAGTTCCAAAACAGCTGGAGTGCTTGGGTGAGCCATCGCTGGTTTAATTGATGCACTTTTCCCTTCTAAATACCGCAGGTGGATGGATCCATTTCCATTTTTTGGGGGGAATAATGTGGGCTGTAAATCCTTAATGAATAAAAATGGAGCCCCCCCTTTTTTTATTTAGTGCATGCTCCCCTTTAATTCCTAAAACCCGTCACTTTCAGGACAGCTGCTGAGTGGCTTTGAAAGGGCAGTGTTTCTAAGTCAGCACATCTGCTCCGAATGATCAACAGAAAAGGAAATAAACAGGATTGTTAGATGTGGGGGGGGGGAATAAAAGAGATTAAAAAAAAAACACAAGAAAAGTAACATCACACGGCCGGGGGATCCCCGCCTATTAGCTTTGTTATATGATAAAGGGAATCGGGAAGTGTAGGGTAATTAATAATTGGCTTTTTATTGGTTTGTTGATACCCCCCTCAATCACACGATACTGTAAGCATTTAGAAGAAATCATAAAACCTTAGTCCTGGTGTGGGTTTTGCAGGGAAGCGTTTCACAAGTGATGCACGCTGCTGCTCGGCTTGTACCTCTGCGCGCTTCTACAGGGCCTGGGGGCATCTCCTCGGCATTTTTAGCTTGTGTTTGTGAAACGCTGCTGGCGTGTCTGGACATTTTATTAGCACGGAACTAAATGAAGAGCTTTATAATTCCTAGAAATCTTTTTTTTTTTTTATCTTCTAAATCAGTTTCCGTAACACACTGCTTTGTGAGTAAATATCTGTGACTGAGCGTGCATTTATATTGCGTTCTATTCCAGGGTGCAGTTGGGGTCTATTCACTAAACTGTGAAATCCCACGAGATGACACACAACTTGCAAAAGGCGGGAAAAAAGTAACTGTATTCTAACTTAGATGAGTTACAGGCATCCTCCATAACTATCATGGCTAGGGATGTCCCGATCGAATCCCTAGGATCAGTACCTTGGCATTGTACGGCTTGATAAAGCCAATCTGACTACAAATGTCGGTCGGGCAGCCATGATTTATTGCAAACCACTTTACATTACCTCTTATCCATTTTAAAAATCCAACAAACCTATACACACACACACATTCTTCATTCTCTTTTATATTATTACAGTGCATTTAGTTACTGTATGCAGTTTATCACCAGAAGAGCGCTCCCCCTGCTGGTCAGTCGCAGTAATGCAGCGTGGACTGCTGAGAGTCTCCATAGGAGACTTGGAAGTTCCAGCACATCAAAGAGTTCCAGGACATCAGATGTTGTGTCTGATCTGCTGGTACTTTAGGGATATACTTCAGAGCCCGTTAGAAATTTTACAGCATTCTACCAGCACGGGTTAACTCGATCCCAGGAAGCTGCTGGTACTTTTGAAGATGGTACATTCGATGGTTTTAGTGAAGGGGTTAAATCCAGGCTGTTATCTTCGTAAGTGAACATTTTGAGCTTTAAAAAAAAAAAAACAGAGCTATGTGAATAATGAAAGTAAAGATCCTTCCCCCGTTAATGCCGCGTCCTGTATCCTGCGCACGCCACAGACAAGCCATAATTACATAATGCTAATTACTGCATGCACTGGAAAACATTTAAGGTATTCAGCGTATTGATATTCCTTTACCCGCCTAGAAAAGAAGCCGTTACGACGGATGGGATGAACAAACCTGGATTGTTTCTATTCCGTTTTACCAAAGGAACTTTGTGGACAGAGAAAAGCAGAGAACATATAATTCGGGAGCCATAAATAAGGCTTCTGTTTCCTCAGAACAGCTGGCACTGCAGACATACACAGACATAACCATATATTCCCGGCCCGGTATAGCGACTACAAATATAGAAATAAAAATAAACCCATTATTCCTGTGTGATAATTCACAGTGATCTACAACATCTTTCCCATTTATATCCAATCAAAGCAACTCTATTTCATAGGCTTCCCAAGTGTACATTTTGACCTATTTAAAGTCACTGGATTTGCTGCGCATTACCAGACTTTGCAGCATCTGCAGGGAATTCAGCCCAGAACAGGGCATGACCCGGCTAATCACGATGTCGCCTTAACGCTCTAAAGCTGTGCTTCACTTGGCAGATAATTTCCTAGGAAACGCCGTCCCTCCTGATATTGATAGCCTACTATTCCTAGACATTTTTTAATGCAATAAATGTCCAAAGAATCATGGGAGTTGAAGTTCAGCAACATCTGGGGGGCCGGAATTTGACATTCATGTTCCAGGATGTTGACATCTGGACTGCAAATACCTTTAAATGCCTTCTTCATAGGAACATACAAGCATTTGTACGAAGCGAGGGAAACAAAGCTTCCTGCTGTGACACATCTGAGTGAGGGGCCGAGCTTGTACAACAGAGCTTAGTCAGTTAAATGGCTCAGGGGCCGAGCTTGTACAACAGAGCTTAGTCAGTTAAATGGCTCAGGGGCTGAGCTTGTACAACAGAGCTTAGTCAGTTAAATGGCTCAGGGGCCGAGCTTGTACAACAGAGCTTAGTCAGTTAAATGGCTCAGGGGCCGAGCTTGTACAACAGAGCTTAGTCAGTTAAATGGCTCAGGGGCTGAGCTTGTACAACAGAGCTTAGTCAGTCAAATGGCTCAGGGGCTGAGCTTGTACAACAGAGCTTAGTCAGTTAAATGGCTCAGGGGCTGAGCTTGTACAACAGAGCTTAGTCAGTCAAATGGCTCAGGGGCCGAGCTTTGTACAGCAGAGCTTAGTCAGTTAAATGGCTCAGGGGCTGAGCTTGTACAACAGAGCTTAGTCAGTTAAATGGCTCAGGGGCCGAGCTTTGTTCAGCTGAGCTTAGTCAGTCAAATGGCTCAGGGGCCGAGCTTTGTACAGCAGAGCTTAGTCAGTCAAATGGCTCAGGGGCCGAGCTTTGTACAGCAGAGCTTAGTCAGTTAAATGGCTCAGGGGCTGAGCTTGTACAACAGAGCTTAGTCAGTTAAATGGCTCAGGGGCCGAGCCTTGTACAGCAGAGCTTGGTCAGTTAAATGGCTCAGGGGCCGAGCCTTGTACAGCAGAGCTTGGTCAGTTAAATGGCTCAGGGGCCGAGCCTTGTTCAGCAGAGCTTGGTCAGTTAAATGGCTCAGGGGCCGAGCCTTGTACAGCAGAGCTTGGTCAGTTAAATGGCTCAGGGGCCGAGCCTTGTACAGCAGAGCTTGGTCAGTTAAATGGCTCAGGGGCCGAGCCTTGTACAGCAGAGCTTAGTCAGTTAAATGGCTCAGGGGCCGAGCCTTGTACAGCAGAGCTTGGTCAGTTAAATGGCTCAGGGGCCGAGCCTTGTACAGCAGAGCTTGGTCAGTTAAATGGCTCAGGGGCCGAGCCTTGTACAGCAGAGCTTGGTCAGTTAAATGGCTGGTTGACAAGCACTTTGTTTCAGTTGCTAAAATGCTTGTTTTACCAAACTGGATTTATTAAGGCTAACTTTAAGAAACCTGTAGAATGACATGGCAACACTTTCATTGCCCTTCAAGTTTATTGCATCTGTCTTTAACCCCTTCACTACCATGATCGTGTAAACATGATCTGCAGTAGCAGTCACTGCAGCCGGAGATTGAGTTAACATGATGTGGGGCTATGCTGTATCTTTATTGCAAATTTAATTTTTTTTGCAAACGATTTTCATTTGCTTTTGGGATCCAGAAGGTGCCCCCAAGGTTTTAGCAACGTTGGCATGATTCCTGAGGTACTAACACTTTTTAAGACCAGCTGGGGAACGTCTCTATTGAACTTTTCCACAGCTGAAGCTGCACTGAGACCAGAACTGCAGTACCTCCTTTTGGCCATCAGATGGCAACACCTTACTGCCAAATAGCTTCTAACAGCGAGGAATACATTTGGAATATTTCCAAATATTTGTTGCTGCATAATTGAAGGTGATTAAAAAAAACACACTACTTCCTGACTGTTTAAAATTTAAATCCCTTGGTAATCCAGGGGTTAAACTGACCATCTATATCCTTGTACAGCGCTTCAACAGAGTTTATTGGGGCTCTTCTCAGGTGTGTCCCCAATCCCTAAAATATATTTTGATGCAAAAAATATAGAAATAGTGAACGCACTAAATGTGTAGCCATTATTTAGGACAGCCGGGACAGATCAAGGTCTCCTTGTCTGGTCAACTCTTGGTCTTGGATAAAGTGGAGCTATAGATGTAAATATAAATATTTAATGAGCGCTAGATTTAGATTCGATACAGCGCGTACGTTTTCACATGTGGCTGAACTTTATCCCCCTTTCAAATGAGAAATTCATAGACGATGGAATGTTTGTGTTTAGAATATCGCCGGGAGAAAAAAAAAGACGAAAAACCCCTCTCTATCAATTAAAAGGACGGGCTCTGTCAGTGGCCGCGCAATCCGCCAAGCATCGCGGGACATCTCCAGTACCGCGAGGCTGCATTTATAGAAACCAGGAGCTTCCAAGAGAGCACTTAATAATAGATCTCGTTGCATAATTAAAATGAGAAGAAAAATAACCCATGTCAGCAAGTGGTGATGATTTAAGGCAGAGGGATTTTTTTTTTCCACTTTTTGGTGCGTGCATTCCATAAATATGATGCGATCTGGTTAAAGAAAAACAAATCAGTCTATGAACGCCCAGAGATAACTCGAGTCGCAGCACTCGTCTTGTATCAACTGCTCCGAGGCACGCTGACAGTTGTGTTCGGAGAGGCTTGCTTCTTCGATAAATGATTGCTCTTATGTGTAAATGTTTCTTTCTTTTGTCGTTTTTATCCAAAGTGGATTATTTCTTTGGAGGGAATAGCTTTACTCATACATACGAGGGATTCCTGGCAATCTGCAGCCTTAAAAGTAACATCACAGCTAGACGTTTGAAGGACATGTTAGTGGGCGTGCAAGCTCGTGCACTTTATCTTCCATGGGCATCATTTCCCAGCCTGCCTTAAGTAGAGTTCTGCGATTCCATCGATTTGGAGCTGGGCAATCGATGGCTTGTCCTAGCCAAATCGCAGATCCTAAGCGATTATATTCTCATCTGAGGAACTTTCCATATGGGCAGGATAGACATGGAGGTTAAATACAAAAGTTATTTGCGAATATCTGATTGCAAGGCGCACTTTTCGAAGGTTTTAATTCTAAGTGGATTTTGTGTCCACTGCACTCTTCTGAATTGACCTCACGTTGCAGCAGTAGAATCAGTGTTTACTTTGTATCATGTGGACTATTCCAACACAATCTGATTTTTTTTTTCTCCTTGCCTTTCTTACCGTACAACCTGGAGATCATAACTTCGGAACGAGTGACTCACCGTTAGTGGGTCACTGATGCCCTATAGCGATTCATTTCAAGTTCCTTGAAGGCACCACCACTGGTCCACAGTCAATAAAACCTGGACTTTTGATAGACTCGTGGAACTTGTTTAGGCACTACTAGTAGTTCATAAACATGAAGGTTAAAACCAATGGTTATTTGGGAATATTGCTTTGTAATCCTCAATTTTCAAAGGTTTTAAGTGTCCATGGCGTTCATTCTACTTCTGAGGTGACCTCACATTCTATATACACTGTGGGCTATACCAACACTATCAGGGTTATTCAGAGAAAGGTGAAATTCTGGAGAACTTTTGGAGAAGTGAAAATTCTAGGCCAAAATAGCTAAAATGGGAGAATTTTTCTGGTTTGACTATTTTAACCTAGAATTTTCAGTTCTCCAAAAGTTCTCCAGAGTTTCACCTTTCTCTGAATAACCCTGCAAGTCAATTGTTTTTTTTTTCTTTCTCCTTTCTCAACAAGCAATCTGCGGATCATAAATTCAGGGTGAGTGGTCTACTGTTGGTAGGTCACTGTTGACTTACTGCAATTCATTTCAAGTTCCTCATTAAGAGGACTCATTAAGTGTCACTCCAGTTAATTCCAGAAACCTGGAGATTAAACGTGAAGGTTATTCACAAATATTGGTTTTAATTGGATTCTGTGTCGAGGACACCCTACTTCTGAGATGACCTCACCTTGTAGGACTATGCTTGCTCTTACTCAAACTGTATCATTGTCTATTATACCAATAAAAATGTGAATTGTGGTCTCCTTACCTGTTCTGGAGCACCCTGGAATCCTCGCTTTGGAGCATGTCAGCCACTGATTGTGGGTCACTTTTGACCTACAGCAGTTCTTCTCAAGTTACCTGAATGCACCACCACTGGTCCAGAGTCTACTGTCTTATCATGGTGTTAGTAAAACCTAGACCTTCAATGGACTAATACTGGTTGAGGCACCACTACCAGTTATTTAGTTTATATTTAAGTCATATTTTGTGTACGCCACATTCGTTTTTTTCCAGACATTTCCATATCCTTCTTTATTTTTCTTTATGACAACGTCTCTTAAACGCAGGTGCCCCCCTCCCCTCCTCATAGCCCTCACAGATGATCTTTGTCTATTGTGAGAGGGGGATAAAGAGGTATTAATACTCAGGCTTCTGTTTGAGTCCCATTCCTCGTTTTTATGGTGTGAAATGGGACGGTTGGTTGTCCTGACCAATTGGCTGCTTTTCTCAGGCTGAACGTGTTCCTGCCAGCTGCTCTTCAGATTTGGGAATGTATATCATCTGAAATGGCCTGTGTCATGAAGTGCTTGCATTGTAAAGATATATGGAGATCACATCTCCGTGCTGAATTTGTCCGTTCCAGCGTTGACAGATTTTTGCTACAGCAACCGGATTATTTTCAAAGGAGCCTCCGGGCTGCAATGTATATTCTAATGCATATTACAAATGTCCCGTCCAGCGTCCTGCAGACGGCCCAGGGAGGCAAACGAGACGAGCAAAAAGTAAAATCAGAGTCTCCAAGGCTTCCACTCAGAACTTTCCATCCCGTTGAACGGACGGAGCACTTTGCCCACATATACCTCTGGGCATCAAGGATGTGAAAGCATCCCTCGCCCCAAGCAATCTCCGACCTGTCATCGGTAATAGCAGTGCCGAGCGGCTCCTATATTATCCTTTCTCCTCCGGTTTCCTGTCGGCCCCTCTGGCCATCGTTTTGTCGGGATTTGTTTCTGCGGGGTAGATTTGCACCTGAGATTTTGGCAGTAATTTAGAGCCCGTTTTGCTTCCCATCCCCTCCTCTTCCTCGCCTTGCTGATAAAAATACACATTCAGAATCCCCCCTAGCACATCAGGGGAAACATAAACCACCACCCGACTGTCAAGCCAGCTCCCCCACATCTTTCAGGTGGATGACAGCACTTGTACCCGTGCCAAAATCTATTGCCACTGTTTGCCAACTCTCACGTTCTGCATTTAATTAGCCACCTCTGCTCTAGAACCTCCCTCCTCTCCGTAACTATCAGATTAACATCATCCTTTTGGAGGCAAAGCTGTGCTTCTTGAGCCTTTTTTTGCTGTTTTGTTTTATATGTGTTTCTTTTCAGCTCCTGTGGTTCTATAAACCTCTATAGCGATATACAATGTCTGGAACCCCGAGCCGCAGAGTTTGTGAGGCTTCTCTCGTGATATGATAAATGCACATATTAACCCTGTAAATTTGAATAATTAAGGATCTCCATGCTCTCTTGGTAGAAGCGAGTGTTTGAATGTAGGATTGTGTGTATTTGTGTGAAATGTCAATATGCGTCTGAACTAGGTTTGCATTGACATGCTACATAATATCCATGGTGAGAGGCCCCTGGCTGAGTGAGGCCTTAGGCAGTCACCTATTGTGCCTAAACATAGAGCCTCCTCTGTTAAACTCGATACAATTTTTTTCTTAAAAATCCAGTTTTTTTTAATGCAATGTTAGTCCTCTTTACTGACTGAAAGTCACTTTATGCATTTATTTAATTATCCCTAAATCCATGGTCACATGAGCACGGAGGGAACGTCCTTGAGAACAGGCGTTCTCTTGGCTCGGACGCCTGTGTGGCCACCTTGCTGAACGCACGTTAGCGCGAGCCTCCTATGGACTATCTCCTAGACCCGTCAACCGTCCGTCCTGGCTTTTTGACAGGAAGGGTTTGAGCACGTTCGGTGTAACGTGCAATACTATTACGCAGATTACACAGTGTGACCCTCCCTGTTGAGCCGTCAGAAAGCTGTGATGGATGCAGTGAGGAGGGGTCTCACAGACAGACTCAATGCGCTTGTGTGATGCGGCCTTAATCTTTCAAACCGGTCACTTGTTCATTATCCAAAATGTTCTCAAAGTCAGTTATTTTTGTGCGCCGACATGACACAAGAAGGGGTAAATCTCCCCCCCCCCACGCCTCATGTAACAGGAGGCCAACATGATTAAAATCCTGTCTAAAATGCCTTTCAGGCTGTGTGTATAAGATATGTATGAACTATGAAACATTAATGGATTTCCTATTTAGAATTGGGTCCCCAAAATGCCTCATTATTATATACAAATATCCCAAAATCCAGAACACTTCTGGTCCTGAGCATTTCACATATGGGACACTCTGTGCCTCAGTACAGTTAATTTTCAGCTGTTTTTGTTGATCTCGATTAATTTCTACTAGTATTTTGAGGTCCCCCTGTGGAGAGAGGACAGTTCTGTGTAACTAGATCACCTAGAAGATGGTAAGAATGTATCCCAGTGTTTACTTGTCCTTGGTTCATATTAAGTGTAATGATATGATATGATACTTGTATAGTCTGGCATAATGTTTAAATAAAATAATCTTGCAGAGGTACTAGGAATGCCTGGTCATAATGGTTATATATATATATATATATCAGTAAATCAGTCATGTCTCCTAGCAAATATACTTCAAGTCATTAGTGCCCAAGTGGGAAAAAATGCAAATAACCATAGACATCTAAAGTCAAACAGATGCACTTGTGGGGTTGAATGAAAACAAAAAACTTTATCCTGTACTCTAATCACGAATCTGGCGAATCGGCTCCTAGCTCGCCGCTGATGGTCATGATTATTGCAGTTGTGCTAAACTTAGGCTCTCCCAAGAAGGGAAATTCAACACCGGCAGGCGAAGCTGCTGCAGGTAACGGTGAACAGCAATACCAACGTTGTAGCTGAGGTTATTCGGCATTCAGTGCTGTTTGTAACACCGGGAACATACTGCGGTGATCTCCATTGAAGGGGTAAAACGCCAGACAGCTTCAGCTGAAACACACAGGGAAACCACGGTGAAAAACACATTAAACTACTGGAGCAGAAACCAAGGTAATATCTACCATGAATGATACCGGCATCAACTATGGCGATAACTCCATTAAAAACAACACTGAACAGCTTTGGCAGAAACCACTGGTGAAAGAACAGTGCAAAGTACAGAGGACTAAGGCGGCTTTTGTGTCAATATTGAATTCATGGTGGTTTCACTGTACTTGATCCACCATTGCTCTCCAAAGTAAATCCCCCGTCCTTTCAATAAGAGAGCGGTGTTTAGTGAATAGCTTCACATCTCTTTAATCATGTATTAGATTTTTCTTTATTCATCCCTTTTTCCTCCTCTTCATACCACTGAATGTGCTCGGAGCACTTGATGTTTAGCTCGGATCCTTCATGTGGTTGAGCGCACGTTGGAGGATGCGGAGACGAGACGTAATCAGCCTCTCCCTGTGCATCCCATTCTTCAGGAGGCTGCGAGCATCACGTGCCGAGCCGGAGCTGGCATTCCACGCGGTTGAAAGACAGAGGATTTCACAGCCTTGATTAAAGGACCCTGGGACGTTCTATGCGGGCAGCATGTGATTAAACTGTCTTACGCTCCTCATGTTTCAGTGGGTTCCTTGTCCAACACGCTTCTTTCTAAAGTTGGCAGCAAAAAAAGCAATTATGTTGCAATTGCAGGGCTCCTCTTACGCAAAAACCTGCACCTTTTAAACAAAGGAAACCATCACTTGGGCTGAGCGGGCGTGACCGAGAGTCTCCGTCATAAGACACGGACATTATATACAGGCAAATAAACCAGGTGGCAACTTCCATGCTATGTGAGCAGGCCTGGGACGCCATGATGTGCGAGTCTTTCAATCAGGGGTCAGCAGCTGTGGCCCTCCAGATGTTTTGAAACGACATCTCCAATGATGCTCAGCCACACTTGAGGTTGACAGAACATCATGTGAGATCTAGTTCCACAAACATCTGGATTGCCAAGGCTGCTGACCCCTTCCTTTAGATTATCAGCAATAACAAAGGTAGGAAAGGTTTAACCTAGCGTCTATATAACGTTCCAAGAAGAAGAAACCACTGGCCAACAAAATGCGGTTGCAGAGCGGATCCCATGCCCTCAGGCGTGCTGCTTGGAGGATGTAATTATCACCTGAAAATATTAACAAATCACAGTGCAAATCTGCTATTATTATTATTACTGCTGTAATAATAATAACAAATCACTTTAATTCTAGGTTTAGGAGCCTGTATATAAGTGACACAAAATCCCAGCATAACCTTCTGTGTCTAACCTGAACACAAGCAGGTAAACCATAACAGACAGACACAGCAGCTCATTCCGCTGCCTGCACAGAGGTTTGTATTGCTTGCTTTTTGGGAGATCCTGTTAAATAAATGACTGTGGAGACCTTGGATACACAGGTTTGAATCCCGTCAAGAGCACCTCTCCAGTAAGTGTCCTTGGGCAAGACACCTAACGGTACATACTCGCCACCCAAAAGATACTTGAAAACGAGAGAAATCTCAGTGTATCCTTCCTGGTAAAATCCTTTCTAAATAAAAAATGCTACATCAATGAATGCTGGTTCTGTATTAGGGGACGATTCTGTGCAATGCTTTATTGGTGAATCTAATATGTGAGATATATAATTTCTATTGCAACACCCTTTTTTTTGAATTTGTGTAATTTTTTGGCTGTAGCATCAAACCCTGTCCTGTTTGATCTTCTATTGGAGGTTGTGCGATCACACACAGCCCTTTATTGACCAGAAAGACAATTTTCCTCTATTTCGTTTCAAGACAAATGTGGTATTTAGGATATTTCCTTGGCCGTGTGATCCACTGCTGGACAAAGAATAAAAGCCTGTTATATTTTCAGCCCCCCTCCTCCTAAATAAACATGATGCATGCCCACAGCCTACCACCCACAGGTAATGCTGTCATTGTGCGTCGTCACCACAGAGCTATGTGTTCTTGCCCACATGTTGGTCAGAAATGGTTAATAACAGGAGACAAGCTCTTTGATGGACACTGGACGTATCCACAGTTGTGACAGCATTGGAAATCTAACTGAAACCTATTCTCCCAGTATATAGAATGGGCTTTTTTCCCCGAGCCCGGTGACTCACTGGCTGCACCACGGAACGAGCGACGGGCTGAGATCTGACTTTCCACATGTGAGATCAGAGCTCTGACATGTCCTACATATCAAGAGGATGTTGTTTTTACACAAAACCCCAGTGGGGGGGGGGTGCTCCATGAAATCAAAACAGGAATGAGAGATTCCACTGGTTGGCAGTGCCCGTCCGCCTGAGCTAACCACACCACCACCCACACACCTGGTGCTAAATAACATGCAGCTGTGTGGACGTGAGCGGGCCGGCAGGAGAGCCAGCGTCTGATCGGCCAATTCTTATCTTCCTCTTCCATGCTCAGCCAGATCTTTAAATGCCTTCATTCGCTAGCCAGCAGAGGAGCGTGTGGCAACCAGAGCTTGCCAACGGGCATTTACAAGGCAGCCCAGCCATGGTGTCTCCCTCTCAACTCTGAATTCTTGGGGTAAAAAAAGAGAGTAAATTTGCAATGTAATAAACCATAGATAATAATAACAATATATAAAATTTATATGTATAACCTGCCTGGCCAAAAAGAAGTCATACAATATATATTTTTTTGTGTCGCCTTTTGCTGTGATTGCGGCTCACATTCGCCGTGGCACCGTGTTGATAAGCTCGTGCAATGTCACAGCATTTATTTGCGTCCAGAGCAGCATTAATTTATCGCCAAGATCTTGTATTGATGATGGAAGAGTCGCGGCGCTGCATAAAGTCTTCTCCAGCACATTATCCCAAAGATTAACCTCAATGGGGTTAAGGTCTGGACTGTGCGGTGGCCAATCCATGTGTGACAATGATGTCTCATGCTCCCTCAACCACTCTTGCACAATTTGAGCCTGATGAATCCTGGCATTGCAATCTTGGAATATGCCCGCTGTGCCATCAGAGGAGAAAAAACCCATTGATGGAAAAACCTGCTCATTCAGTATATTCAGGGAGTCACATGACCTCATTTTTTTGAGCACTTAATGTTGCTGAACCCAGACCTGACCAATTGAAGCCACCCCAGACCATAACAGGCATATACGGGAGGTGGTGACTTTATTTTTGGCCCGATAATGTGAAAATATGTATATCTGCTATTATACACGATTGTGACTGATCCCTTTTCACTTTTTAACACATTTTAATGCCCTCCTTGCCCCATATCATATATAAATCAAAGGGCTGTTGATAGATTTGGCGGAAGGCCTGGTAGTGCTGATGGTAGTAAGATGAATATTAAAGGAAATAATCATTGATCACTTAATATATTCTAGTGTTGCAGCCCAGAAGCTAGATATTTTTAAGTCTATTTTGTCCATAATGAAAGCTCATTTCCCGTTTCTGTAAGCCGGCTTCATAACGGGGGAGCAGGTTTAGACACGGCTGAAATACCCAAACCGTTCCCTGTTCCATGGCACATCCCGTCATTCTTTATCGCTCATCAAATCTTGCAGATAGGAATACACTGACTAAAGGGAAATAAAAACGGTTTAATCTGACGAACAGAAACAAACCAGCGTAGTAACGTTTTGGGGGTCTGAGCCTCCACCGTACAAAGGAATGGATCAGGCTCAACACTGGGAAAGCATATCTGAGATCAGGTCAAAGTGAGCTGAAACATAGCTGTTAACAGTGAACTAACCAATGATGTGGACTTTTGTTTGACACAGTATCTCCTAGTTTCTGCAGCCCGATACGTAAATAATGGCGGGTCTCTGCGTATTTGTGTTTGGTGGGAAGCGCACGGGGATAGAATGTATCCTACCGGTTTCAAGCCGCCTGGACCGCAACCTGTGCTTCTTCCGTGTAAGGGGTCCATCCATCTGTATGGTAAAGCGTTGTTTTCTTTGTATTCTCAGCCACTTGTACAGACCGTAATGTTTAATCGTACATGACCGGCTTCCGATACTTAGACCTTGGCGACTCTCCGTAGGAGCTGTTAGAGAGCATTGAGCTGTCTGCGCTCATCCCAGATTCCATGGAGCAGAATGCAGACTGGCAGCTTCACCTCCCACGAGCCTGATCAGCAGCAGGTGAAATGCACTCAGCCGTCCGAGCCAAGAGCACTGATGGATTTTCCAGGTTCGGCTGTTAACACAGATATGTACGAAGGCCGCTGATCTCTTCATAACGCAGATAGGGATAAATATGCCATCTTATGCTTGTTGACATGCGTTTATTCCCAGCCAATCTGGAACATTGATTTTCTTTCCATGTAAATACTTAAAGTGATTCCCCAGAACTGACAGGCTGTCTCTCCTCCTGGAAACGCAGCATGACGTGCAGCCGGTATGCCTTGGCCAACTGGTGGAATGGTAAGACTGTTGAAGAGGGCAGCAATCACTAACTTGATCCAATGCTCCCAGTGTACCTACCTACCTGCAGATACCTGGCTAGGCCTGGCTCTCGCCTTAATGGACGTTAAAATAAATGTTTTAAACTACAGAACAGCGGAATCTGATGCTGTGAAGGTCAGATTTATGGCCTGCCACGATCCCGTCCTCCACGAAGTGGTTTAGCAGACCCGTCTCTGTGCTGACACATTCCAGATGTACAGGAGAAATTTATACCCTGCCACAAAACTAATATATTGCTGAAATTCAGAATGTACATGGTACATTTCCAGTGTATAAAAACATGATTTATGCTTTCATTCCTCTATTATCTGCAGTCAATTTTTTGTGAAAGGGCACAGCGAGTATTTGAACGTTTTCTGTGTGTAGAACCAAAACGGATGGATTGGATGTTGCTGCAATGTGGTCGTGGTGACGGACTGTTCATCCGTTCTCTAGTCTTGTGATCCCTCCCACTGTCAAAGTGACATCTCATCAAAAACCTAGAAGGCTGTCAATCAGAGGCCTCTTTGCAGGCCTCTCCATTTCTTGGACACCCCCTCAGACAAAAATACTAAGCAAATGTTTGTGGTGTGTGGATAAATCCCCTACCTCTTAATATGTACTACATTCTATTCTACATACAGTATCTGACAGGAGTGAGTGTACCCCTCACGTTTATGTAAATATTTTATATCTTTTCATGTGACAACACTGAATAAATGACACTGTGTTACAATGTAAAGTAGTGAGTGTAAAGCTTGTGTGTAACTTTACTGTCCCGTAACATAACTCAACACACACAGCCATTAATGCCTAAACCGCTGCCAACAAAAGTGACTAATAAAATATTTACAAAAATGTGAGGGTTGTACTCACGTCTGTGAATTAATGTATATTCTATATATATATCGGTTAGGTAGGTAGATTGGCAGAAAGGAGAATCTACTAGCCGTGCATTATCACAACCTCAGTGGTAAAGCGTAACTTTGGTTTTTAGAAGAACAAGGTAAATATATATATATAATTTCACAGGAGATTTGGGGTTTTCCCCTCATAGGACAAATGAATGTTCTATCCCACCAGAGAACCGTAAGGACACAAAGTATTATTAACTGCGTTAATAATAAAACTTAGCGTTTATTGTGAATCAATTTTTTGTTAAAATCACACACTGAACATAACCACAGTATTGTGTCTCAAGCATACCCACAGCAATAAGTTCCCGAAGTACAAAGTAAATGTTTAGTCTGATTAAGAAAAAACATTCTGGACACCTGTGGTCATAAATAAATTAAACCTTTACTTTGTACTTCGGGAACTTATTGCTGTGGATACCCAGTAGATTTGGTTTTAACACGTGATGTGTTGAATGCTTGAGACACAATACTGTGGTCATGTTCAGTGTGTGATTTTAGCAAATAATTGATTCACAATACAAGTTTTACTATTAACGCAGGTAGACACTTTGTGTCTATTCATGGCATCTTCCTCATTGAAGATTTACTGGATTACACCACGAATGAAGCTATGCCTGCCACCTAAGCGCAGGAATAGGGGCATGGAAAACCATGCTTTACACGTTTAAATCAAGCTTTTGAAGCCAGCTGTCAAAGGGGAAACATAGATCTGTGTAGAATAAACTGGGCATTCAGGAGTTGATGACAAATTCAGGGATCAGATTGCTAAGTCCTGATGTATACATTGTATCTGTATCCATAGTGCAATTGTTCTCTACAGCATCAGTCAATGGCTTTACTGTGCAATAACTGTTTGTTTGTTTTTATATATATATATATAAATATATATAAAAACAATGTCAATATGGTTTGCACTCACGGTTCACCTTGAATCCACAAACCCGGTGCTTGGTGACGGCCTCTTAGGTATATGTAGATGTAAAGATTCAACTGCACTCCAGGATTTTCAAACTTCCACTTTATTAGAACATGTTTCAAACCGCCAACGTTTCAGTTCCCGTCCGGAACTTTCATCAGGACAAAAAACAATTGTTTTTTGTCCTGATGAAAGTTCCGGACCGGAACTGAAACGTTGGCGGTTTGAAACATGTTCTAATAAAGTGGAAGTTTGAAAATCCTGGAGTGCGGTTGAATCTTTACATCTATATATATATCAATTAGTAGTGATACCTTTTTATTGGACTAACGTTACATTTAAAAGACAAGCTTTCGAGAGGATTCCTCAAGTCAGGAAGCTATAGACCTGAGGAAGAGAGGACTCCTCTAGAAAGCTTGTCTTTTAAATGTAAAGTTAGTCCAATAAAAAAAGTATCACTACGTACTGCTATACTCGGGTTTTGGCATCTGGACTAACACGGCCTATTGAATTGTTAGTATATATATATTATAGATATATAATATATATATACACTAAGCATGGCAGGCTGTACTTTGCATTGAGTGTATATACTGTGTCTTACAGGCTGTACTGTGCAGGACGCGTATACTGTATATACAGTGTCCTTCAGACTGTAGTGCCCTTGCAGGGGTCAGGGTTTGCGTTTTGTACCGCGGGTGGGTTTCAGGTGGCCTGGAAGTCGCTGATGGGAGAGTTGTGCACCTCTGGTCTTTGCGATACCCTCGCATGGCGCCTTTTCAGGTCACTTCAGGCCTGCAACCACTTTGCATATGGCTTTGCACCACATAATTAATTAGGTGTTAATTGGATAAAGCCTGGACCTGTTGGCAGGTCAGCAGCCCCTCCAGGGGCAGAGTTGGAAAAGCCCATTGAACAAGATTTATGGAAGAGGTTCAACCTCGGAAGAATCACTACATTCACAGAACGAAGGCCGAGGATTGCAAGACCGCAGCAATGAACCCTAAGGAACCTTGCACCCACAAAACCGTGCTATTTAAGGTCGTGTTTACCCGTAAATAGGATTAGTGACTCCGTTTGAGGTTTTATGTGCGAGCATTACATAGAAAGCCTTAACTGGCGAGCATTGTGCGCGGTGTTGGTGAATGTCAAACACCAAGTAAAATAGAGCGAAATAGAACATAAATCAACGAGTGTGATAGCCACGGCACTCCAATTGACAGAGGACCCCCAAGGGGTTATTCACTGAACGACGATTTATGCAAGTCTGCTAAAGAGTCCTTTATGTTCTCTTTATGTACACAGAAATGTGGGCTGGCTTGTTTTTTGATTGGTTGAGCCCATTCTCATCCATTTACACGTCTCGTTCTCTCTATTTCTTCTTTTAATGGTGATTGAATTATTTTGTATACCGCGATGTCGCCGGGGTTTGCTTTACCACCGAAGCATTAAAATTGCATACATGTAGGGTGGTGTTGCAGCTGTATGCATTATAATATACATTATCCTCTCTACGGATAATGTGCGCTCTCTATAATCAACCCCATGACCATAATTCCCCTTAATAAAGTCAGCGTGCTGTGGCCCAGGTATTTTTTTTATATTTTGAGAAAACTTCAATAGCAGCAGATGCTGAACATTGTGGCCGGACAGCTGGGAAACACCTGTACCTCCCGAAAAATGTCTCTGAAAAAGTCAGCTGATTCCCGCCCTCCCTCATGAACAAGCAACAACCCAGCTGAGATCCACATCTGTGACCAGACCACCAGAGAGCGGTGAAATCACCCAGGATACTTTGTTCCCATAACACTGTGTTACTGTCAATATCCCATTCACCCAGCAAATCTCTATAATAGGGTCTTGCAGAATATACAGATACTCCAGGTGACTGCACTTCCCTGCTGTCCCTCTAGCTTTGGGACTCCTGTAAATGGATTTTGAGACAGTAGAGAACCATTTACAAGAAGGTCTTCTTACTAAGGATTTGGCACCTGCCCACACTGCCAAAAGCACCAAAGGTTGGTTAAATGACCATGGTGTTGGTGTGCTTGACTGGGCCAGCAAACTCACCAGACCTGACCCATAGAGAATCGATTGCCAAGAGGAAAATGAGAAACAAGAGACCAAAAAATGCAGATGAGCTGAAGGCCACTGTCAAAGAAACCTGGGCTACCATAGCACCTCAGCAGCGCCACAGACTGATCACCTCCATGCCACGCCGAATTGAGGCAGTAATTAAAGGAAAAGGAGCCCTTACCAAATATTGAGTACATTAACAGTAAATCAGCATACTTTCCAGAAGGCCAACAATGCACTAAATTGATTATTTTTTACTGGTCTTTTGAAATATTCTATTTTTTTGAGATAGTGAATTAGTGGGTTTTTGTTAAATGTGACAAAAATCATCACAATTAAAAGATCCGAAGGCTTAAACTCCTTCAGTCTGTGTGCATTGAATTTATTTAATACACAAGTTTCACAATTTGAGTTGAATTCATGAAATACATGAACTTTTCCACCACATTCTAATTTATTGAGATGCACCTGTATATTTTTTATCCATTTGGTGTTGGTTAAAGCACCAGATTCCTGGGCTACACAGGTTACACCTTCCCCCTGTATTAACCCCTTCCATGCGGAGGACGTCCTCCCTTTGCAGCGGCAATCAGGCAGGATTCCGGCCGATCGCGGCAGCCCCCCCGGTGCGGGCTGACCTCCTCGATGTCAGCCCAGCCTCCGGGACGTCATCGCGCCGGCGCGATGACGTCTATTACATGCACCCCCCCCCCCAGCAGTGCGGGGAAGGTGCCTGAAGGGGAGGTCATTTGGACCTCTCTCCCTCCCCATCCGTGCGGGCCACCGAGAAAAGGCAGGCACCGTTTGGAAGGGCACAGCCTGCCCTTCCAAGCGGCCGGCAGCTGTCTTTAACCCCTAGGGGGCGGGATCCTGATACAGCGCTAACAGGCGCCGTATCACGGTCCCCTCCCGGAACTGGCTGACATCTTGGATGTCCGCCAAGCTTCCAGGATATCCCCCTGATGACTGGCGTCATCGCGGATAGCGCGCTGGCGTCAGTTCTGCAATTAACCCCTAGCTGCCACCTATGGTAGAGATAGGGGGTTCCAATGAACCCCCTATCTCCCGATCTGTGACAGCTAGGGGTTAATGTTTGATATCATTGGAACGGCCTTTTCAATGATACCAAACATGACCATGTAAAAGTTAAAAAAAATAAAATTATTTTTTTTGTTAATGCAGCAATATCGTTCCCATTTCAATTAAAATGTGAACAATGATGCTGCACTAACGATTTTTTCTATGATGGGGGGCAATTACTAAAAAACACGTTTTCCCCAAAAAGTCCCCATTTCTATTTTTTTTAACAAGCGCACCCCATAGAAAATATAACCGAAAAGGCTTGCATGATAAATGTGAAAAGAAAAACACTTTACACAATGTAGATGATTGAAAATTAAATTTTATTGCATTTTTTGTTATAATATTCAGGCAGGACATGACGTATACATATAATAATGATATATTATGAATCTGCCCAGTCTGCCGGAAAGAACGATATATAATATGTCTGGGTTGTATAATAAAATGTGACTTCAAATCACATTTAAACATGATGAGCGAAACAGGTAAAAACAAGCTCAGCACACAGAGCTGAAATGGCTCAGCAGCGAAAGGGTTAAATAAAAAGCATATCCTTACAGAGGACTAGAGGAAGAGCAGAATATAATCAACAGCTACACTATAGTCCAGGGATGTCAAACTCAACTCCCACCCAATTGTTGCTGAACTACAACTCCCATGATTCTCTGACCGTTTATGCATTTTGAGATATATACAATTTAAATTGTTATGTGTATTTACTATATGGTCACGTCCAAAAGTGGGTATGGGCCGGCGTGCATCCTATGAAGTCATACTAAGCCTCCAGGCCACAATCGCCAAGCTTCACAGCAGCTGTTGGGTTAGTGTAACAGTGACTGGAATCATGCAGAGTAATTTCATTCATGTTTTTCAAGCATGAAATCACTCATATTGGTAAATCCCAATAGGTTTGTGATTATTTCTTTCTTACCCATTGGTGTGGGTTAAGACATCCAATTATTGGGCCGCACAGGTTACACATAAACCCTGTATTATATAAGAAGCATATCATTTTCATGCTCAAATATTCTTTTAAGGGCCCACAACACGCCCGGTATGTGATGAGATAAAACCATTCCATTCCCCAGCTTTAATGAAGGACAGGAGCTCTTTAGTATTAAAGCAGGCGTCCCTCAGCACAGCCTGCAGAAAATACCATATCTCTTTTCAACTCGTTTCACGAAATCAATGGGAAATATTCTATCCGGATAGCTGGATCTTACGGATTCGCATATCGGTCACAATCCTCAGCCTTTCATGGCATCGGAGGACTCAGGTCAGGAGAGAGAAGGCAGAGGTTTGGTTTAGGCCGTTTTTTAAGCAGGAGCTTTTCTGCCCTGTATATAGCACATTCCTGCGTTGTAGCATATATTGCAGCATCCCTCTCACGAGTATTGTGCTGTCAGTGTCTGAGCGGCGGCGGGCAGCCTCCGTTTATTGGAACACGATGCCTGAAGTAGCACAGGCTCCTTTGTTACGAAGCTTCACACGGTGATGAATGTGTGCTAGACCAGCGAGCGTCTGATCCGTGTTATGAGAGGCTGCCTCGGCTCATCCGCGTGGGGTTAGAAAAATATTCTCCCTGTTCCCGCCTGTCTAGCGGTGACAGCCTGCGTTGGACGAGATGGTAAAGGTTCATACAGTGCGGGAATTGAGACATGCTCAGTGCTGGGGCAAACCTGAATATAATATTACACAGAGGATCATGTATGGGTTGTTTGTTCGTGTGAATAGTTTTCTATGCAGACTATGCAGTACGCTTATTTAATAATAGATAATACAGCCAGGCAGGGAGCTCAACCCAGAGCAGGAAGTGACTCAGCCAATCAGGAGCCTCATATTGCAATGCATGTAGGTTGAGCATATCCCTGTAATATCCCAAACAACATGCTTTTATCAGGGAAGCATCACTCCGATTTAGGCTAGGGTCAGACAAACGCATTTTTTGCGTCATCCGTCATCTTTCATGCAACTTTATGCAAGAGAGAGGGGGTAAGGGACCTACTTTTAACATGACAAACAAAAAGGAATACACTGACCACAAAATGGGAATAGATTCTGTGCATAGCAACACATGTATCTGTGCGGTGGATGTTCTTAAGGTCGCATTATACAAAGCCTGACCGGGCAAATAAAAAAATAAACTTCTAGCAAAGGGCATTGTGACGGACGATTATGGGAGCCTGGAGCTCATTTTAGATTGAGAAGAAAAGCAACAGTGAACAGGTCTGTGAGTTGCACATGCCTTTTCTTTTTTTTTTTCTTCGTGAATTTACAGGCAGGTGTAACTGTCCTCCTCCACTGAAATTCCCTGTGTGCTGGTGGAGCATAATAGGGTCTCCCACTGTAATACATGTCTCCTATAGTTGCCCTCATTTAAATTAAGCCCCCCTCCCTTCCCTATATGTGTACTTTGGTGAAGGAGGTTGTGTTGTAAAATATATACATTTAAAGGAACATGATTGTTCATTCACACAGCGGATTAGAGAGTTATCTGACAGTGACAGCTCAGATTAAACAAGACAAACAAAAAAGCCAACACACACGATTCTGAACAGCTGATTTAAAATGTATCTCCTGAGTGTATCTGTGCGGACAGAGCCCGACACTGTGCGTAGATACGACACAGTGATGTTTGTCAAGTTCTTGCCGTCGGCATTAAATATGAACTAAGCAAACTAATAGATTTGCGTAGAAGAGGGGGAGGGGGGTTGAATATCACGAATATCTGCCCGAAGGGTGATTTAGCTGTTTTACAAAATCTATATATATGTTTGAAAGGCATGTTTTGTGACTCTTTTTGTTTATGTGCATTTAAGTGCCTGCTAAGACACGAACCGAATGAGAGCGCTCAGCCCCATGAGGGTCCGGCCTTCAGACTAACCTATTCAGTAGGTTTTTTTTTTTTTCCTCTCGTCACTTGCATTTTTCATCCCTTTCTCTTGCATCTTGAGCCTTAATGGTAATTACCCTAGCCCTCCTCAAAATGAAGGTAATGTGCGCGATAACGACAGCTCTCCAGTACTTAATTATGAAAACATTTACTTACGTGCCCAGGATTTGCGACGGGTGATCCCCAGGACTTCCTGAGCTGCCCACCTTCTCTGAAGGCCTTTTCAGACCCGTCAAGGGAGACCTTCAATATGGCCATTATGGAACCTCCCCTGCCGCTCGAAGCAGCCTTCAGCTCTGAACATGCTGAAACCACAGATATTTACACACTTTACACAAGAGTTCCTTTTTCGGACAATCGCGCCCTTCTGTAAATTGTTTTTTGGCTGTGCAGTATGATTGACATCGTCGCTTGGAGGCGAAGAGAAGATCTCTATCGGGGGATCTCTAAGAGCCTAGTCAGGAATTCAGAAAATACCAAACAACTCAATAAGCAGGATTTCAACCTCCATGGCGCCAACCAGAGGCCACACTCATTACTGCAATTCTTTAATTAATACAGCAGGGACATCTATATATCACAACACAGTAACCTGATGAGAGAACATTAAATGCCCGTTTATTAATTTATTCCAATATATTGGAATATATTTTCATGAACTGTGGACAGTATGATTTCAGGGAATTTGTTATGTTCAGTTACACAATGTTATTTTGTGTCGGCTGGTAACGTCACTGCTCTACAGCCGTGGAGACGTAGGTTTGAATTCCGGTCAAAGTACCTCTCCATCAAGTCCTTGGTCAAGACACTGAATGGTACATACGAGGGGGTGCTAATAAATATTGAGCCTTACCCAGACAAAAGTGAGCTAGGAAGCTGTAAATTGCAGGGTGTACTGCCCTATTTGTCTACATTCAATGTTGCAAAAAGAAACTACCTATGATTTAAACGTATCCTTTTTTTTTTCGGTCCAAAGAGCACATTGCAGCATCTCCAGAAAAGTTCAATGTGGAAGAGCCTAGGACCATAATCAAGTTTCTGTTTCTCCAAGGGAAAGGTGCGAAGCAAATCCATGATGAAATGTCACAAACTTTGGGTGACAGTGGCCCTTCATTTGCAACAGTTAAACGTTGGGTTGACACTTTTAAAACTGGTCATTTTGGTGTTGAAAGTGAGAAACCCAGTGGAAGGTCTGTTTCTGTCTCTGTGCCTGCAAATGTGAAAGCCATCCATGACATGATCATGGAGGACCGCCGAATTTCAGCCAAAAGTATTGCTACATATCTGGGAACATCACGTGAGAGAGTTTGTGCCATTGTTTTCAACGACTTGGAATTGAGGCCGCTTGCAGCAAAGTGGATCCCCAAACGTTTGTCAGCGAACAAAAGAGGAGACATGTGGAGACACACTGCAGGTGAAACTATGGCAAAACTGACCTTAGGCTTTCAAGTGATACCCCATCCACCCTCTTCGCCCGACCTGGCTCCTTCTGATTATCAGCTGTTCCCCAATCTCTAAACCCACCTGAAAAAGGACAACAATTTGGGAGTGTTCTGGAGGCAACTAATGCTGCAAATGATTGGTTACACCAGCAGTCGGCAGAACTTTATTTGCATGGACTTAAGAAGCTGCAGGAGAGATGTCGCAAGTGCATTGACTTCCTGGGGGGAAGATGTAGAATAGTGTTGCAGTTATAGCTTCCTAGCTCAATTTTTTTTCTGGGTAAGGCCTAATACTTACAAGCACCCCCACGTACTCGCCTATCGTACAATATTGACTTTGTAGCGTACTGACCATGATCTTGCTGTACAAGGACATCGGCAGGTTCAAATACCGAGAAGAAAGCCTGACCAGCACATCTCTCCTCTACAGCTATAGAGAAGCCGTTTCAAGAGCAAAGTAACGGATTTACATCAAAAGCTGTAGGCCTTAAATAGGCACACATGGAGGGAAGAAGCTTAACTCTCCAAAGATCCAGGATCTCATATTAATACCATTATGTCACTCTAATTTTGTTGGAAAACCAGTGCAGCCTGTGAAGCTGCTGAACGATACCCTGCCACTGCTTATCTCGAGGTCAGCAGGCAATCCTCTGTGTATCCTGTCTCTATAGTTGCTAATAAAATTGATATTTTAGGAGAAACTATATATGGTAATTTTTAATTGGCCCTTTTGCCGTTCTTATGGAATCCAGGGGATGATGATTCCTCAGAACTTTTCTAATCCTTCCTGATATTATGAGTTGTACCACGGGCCTCGCTGGCCAAGGCTGCGTATTGCCGGACCCCCTTGGAGACATGAGACGTGTTATTAATAATTATGTTCTACCTGCCCTGGTTGTTCCTACTGCGAGTAATGCACAATTTAATGGTTTATTACCATGACAATGCAACGATAAGAGGGACCTTCTGGTAAATATCCAGAAGTGCAAGTAACAGACTCCAGAAACATAATTCCTGCTTATGTTCTTAATAACTCCAGACGTCCCGTAGAGCTGGACGCTGTTCTTTTATATCTCAGTCTGTCTTGTCAATCCGCGATATGTACTGGGGTGGAAAAATGAATATAAGCCAAACTCCGTCGTGGGCCGCCTGTGATTGGAGAATTCTTGCAATTTACATAATTATTAACCCACTTAATGCATTGCGAGACACAGACTAATGTCTACAGGAGTAAATCCTGGCTTTGGCACTGTAGATGCTTTGAAATAAATGTCCTTCAAGCTGACAGAGTGGTCACAGTGCATAGAGTGTCCCTTTAATTTTGTAATGACATTGGGGAAAGGGTAATGAAATAATCTCACTCAAATATTCAGCTGTCATGTGGCATGATTTATCACAGCTTACAGTTTCTTTCTTGTGTTCATCCTGTTGAACCCTCCCTGTCATATGTGTCTCAGTGTCTTCCTGATGCTGTGGAATCCACTATCACATGGCCTCTGTCTCCATTCGAATAATAAGTGAATGGCTTTCATCCCTTCCTTTACGCCTTGCACTACTTGCCAGTTTCCCTTCTGTGAATCTTCCTTGGATTGTTTGGCCTAGCTTGCAAGAGCAAAATTGGCAATCATTAATTACCTTGCAGAAAATTCACAGATAATTTGCACAGGGCTGTGCAAATAAACCTGAAATTTGCAAAGCGAAAAAACGTTCAGTTTTCCAACAGCCTTCAGATTTCCACAGTAAATAGGGTCAGAAAAATTACAGGTTATGTAACCTCAGTCAGTATTGATAACCCCCCCCCCCCAAATGATTAAGCAAAGTTTAACTCTGTCATTTACTTATTTTTTAATTCAGTGCCCAAACTGTCATGAAAATTCTAGCAATCCTCTAATACTGTATTCACAAAGTGTCCCAGACTCATGTGCGCCCATTTAGTTTAAATAATAAGCAAAGCTGAACTCAGTGGAACAAAATCCACACGAACCCCCTTTCCCTCCCCCTTGCAGATTTTAATAAATAATCCGTCAAACAGATTGGATTGATTAGGCAGGGAAACCTCAGACCTGATCTGATGAAGAATGATTGAGCAACCTCACTAACAGAAATCAGACTTGTCAAGTCATTCCCTTGTGACGGCTTGTTAATGTGGGAAATCTGTCATATTATTTCTGCGTTGGTCAGCAGAAGCTTAATGGCATTTTTCGTTCTTAACCACTTCAGGATTTAACAGTGTAAACCTTTAATATAGACACCGTTTACACAATACAAACATAGCAATAATAATCATTGCATTTACTTAATTGTGCCTCTGTTTTTTCCAAGAAGGATAATAGTTTGGTAATAGTCTGTTTTTTGCAAATCCTACAGTCATTATTGTATTTCCCATTGCTAACCCCACCTAAAACATGGCAATTTACTGTGCCTTGTTTCATAGCTTCGAGTCTTAGAAAACATTTTTGTTTTGTTTTTTCCCTCAATTTTCTTGTGCATCACTGATTGTGTGCAAGAAACTAAACATTACAAAGAAGCTCTTCCAGAACCCCTCACCTCACTCCTTCATATCACCATCCATCTCAAGCATGTCATTATTAAGCAGTCTCCTCGAGACAATAAGAGACTTAGAGCCCCTGCTTATTTTCAAGGACGTCTTTGTCTAATCACTTCTCAGAACAGGAAATGCGTAGAGGGTCAAACTGAGCGTGTGCAAAGAGCTCTCAGAAAGGGCAGATTCAGAAAGCGTCCATAAAACGTGACAACCCTCAGTTATGTCCACATCCATCAATCATTATTATTATTATTATTCTTTCTTTATAAAGCGCCAGCATATTCCGCAGCGCTGTACAATAGGCACAGTATAGACAGGGTTACAATACATTGAACAACATTTGACAAACAGTACAGGAGGAGATGAGGGCCCTATTCCCGTAGGAACTCACAATCTAGGAGGGTTGGGGTTGGAAACAGGAGGAGAGGACTGTAAGGTGAGAGTGATTGATGGTTGCGTCAGTGAGTTGGGTGGTAGGCTTCCCTAAATAGGAATGTTTTAAGGGAGCGTTTGAAGGAAGATAAGTTAGGGGAAAGTCTGACAGTACGAGGGAGAGCGTTCCAGAGAGTGTGGGCTGCGTGTGACAAATCCTGCAGTCTATCATGGGAAGAGGTGATGCGGGGAGAAACTAGGCGCAGGTCACTGTTTGACCTTAGGGAGCGGGCTGGGGTGTATTTGGTGATTAGTGAGGACAGGTAGTGGGGAGCTGAGTTAGTGTTTTGTAGGTGAGGATAAGGATTTTGAACTTAATTCTGCAGTGGATGGGGAGCCAGTGAAGGGACTCGCAGAGGGGAGTGGCAGAGACAGAGCGGCGGGTGAGGTGAATTAGCCTGGCGGAGGCGTTCAGGATGGATTGTAGGGGGGAGAGGCGGGACAGAGGGAGGCCAGATAAGAGATTATTGCAATAGTCGAGTCGGGAGATTACCAGGGCGTGTATGAGTTGTTTTGTGGTGACAGCGGTAAGAAATGGCCGAATTCTGGAAATATTACGCAGTTGGTATCGGCAGGAGGAGGAAAGAGACTTGATGTGGGGGATGAAGGAAAGAGCAGAGTCAAGTGTAACTCCAAGGCAGCGAACTTGGTTTGATGGGGAGATGGTGATACCTTCCACCGTGATAGAGAAGTCAGGAGGTGGGGAGGCATTGGAGGGAGGAATAAGTAGGAGCTCAGTCTTTGACATGTTGATCTTTAGGTGGTGGGAGGCCATCCAGGAGGAGATGCCAGATAAACAGTCACTGACTTTTGAAAGGACAGGGGGAGAGAGATCAGGGGTAGAGAGGTAGATCTGAGTGTCATCAGCGTAGAGGTGGTAATTAAAGCCAAAGCTGTTGATGATTTTGCCCAGGGAGGAGGTGTAGATGGAAAAGAGCAGAGGACCAAGGACAGAGCCTTGAGGTACACCAACAGATAGAGGCAATGAAGAGGAGGCGTTACCAGCAAAGGACACACCTGTTGGATAAATAGGAGTCAACCCAAGCAATGCAGTGTCACCGGGACCCAGAGAGTTGAGGGTCTGTAGAAGGAGGGGGTGGTCAACAGTGTCAAAAGCAGCCAAGAGGTCAAGCAGGATGAGAATAGAATAGTGGCCGTGTTTTTTAGCAGTTAGGAGGTCGTTGGTGACTTTGGTGAGGGCAGTTTTAGTTGAGTGTAGGGGACGGAAGCCAGATTGCAGGGGGTCAAGTAGGGAATTGGAGGACAGGAATAGGGAGAGGCGGTTGAAGACTAGTTTTTCTAAGAGGTAAAGGGAAGCAGGGATACAGGGCGGTAGTTGGATGAAGAGTTGGAATCGAGGGATGGTTTCTTTAGTAAAGGGGTAACTAGCGCGTGTTTGAAGGCGGATGGAAAGGAGCCAGTGGACAGAGATAGGTTGAAGATGTGTGTGAGAGCAGGGGTGAGGGAGGAGGAGAGGGGAGGAATTAGATGTGAGGGAATGGGGTCGAGCGGGCACGTGGTGAGATGTGAGGAGGACAATAAGGAATTGAATTCCTCCTCAGTAGCTGGGAGGAAGCGGCAGAGGGTGACAGAGGGGACCTCTGGGAGTGGAGGTGGCAGATAACTATCTTGTGTTGGGATGTTGCTTCTGATAGAGTTTTACTGAGGAAGTAGTCTGCCAGGTCTTGAGCGCTGAAGGCAGCTGAGGGGGGAGGTGCAGGTGGGTAGAGGAGGGTGTTGAAGGTGGACCAGAGCTGTTTAGGGTTGGAGGACAGCGTAGATATAAGAGATGAGAAGAAGGATTGTTTGGCCAAGTGGAGGGCAGAGGTGTATGACCGGAGAATAAACTTGAAGTGAACAAAATCAGCTTCAGAGCGGAATTTCCTCCAGGCACGCTCTGCAGTGCGGGAGCATCTTTGCAGGTAGCGAGTTTGGGGTGTGCCAGGGCTGAATCTGGCGGCGTGGGTCCTTACAGAGTCGAAGAGGAGCAAGAGTGTCTAGAGCAGAGATAAGCGTAGTGTTGTAGTGATTAGTGGCAGCATCAGGGCAGGTGAAGGATGAGGTATGAGGGAGGTGGTGAAGTAGATTGGAGAATTGATGGGGATCCACAGCATGTAGATTTCTGCGAGTGTGTGTGCGGGGTGGGGGAACAGGGTGTTTAGGAAGTCCAGATAGGTTGAAAGAGAGAAGGTGGTGGTCAGAGATGGGGAAAGGGCGACAGTTGAACTCAGAAATGGAGCAGAGGTTGGAAAAGACAAGGTCAATAGCGTGACCATCGCGTGGGTAGGGAGGAGGGAGGATTGTGTGAGTCCAAGGGAGGACGTGAGTGAAAGAAGTTTGGAGGCAGCAGGGGCGGAAGGATCATCAATGGGAATGTTGAAGTCCCCGAGAATTAGGCATGGAAGATTACAAGACAGGAAGTGAGAAAGCCAGGTAGCAAAGTGGTCAAAGAACTGGGAGGTTGGTCCCGGTGGGCGGTAGATGACTGCCACCCTGAGAGCCAGAGGAGAGAACAGGCGGATGCAGTGTGTCGAGAAGGAGAGGGATGGGGGTGGAGGGAGATGCTGGTAGATGCAGGTGGGAGAGAGCAAGATTCCGACCCCGCCACCTTTTCTCTCACCCGGTCTGGGGGTATGGCTCAAGTGTAGACCGCCATGTGAGAGAGCAGCAACGGAGGCCGTGTCAGAGGGAGTTAGCCAGGTTTCAGTTAAAGCTAGGAGGTTGAAGGAGTTTGAAAGGAAGAGGTCATGGATTGCTGTGAGTTTGTTGCACACAGAGCGAGCGTTCCAAAGGGCGCAGGAGAAAGAGGACCGGCGCTGAGGGATTATGGGAATGAGGTTGCTGGGCTTGCAGGGAGGTGATTTATGTGCGATGGAGATAGGATGAGAGGGAAGTATTGGATGTGTTGTGGGGCCAGGGTTAGGGGATATGTCACCTGCATAGAGTAACAGCAGGAGGGTGAGAAAGAGAAGGTGGGAATGGGATTTGTGTGAGTGATTGGCAGCACGAGAGTTAGAGGGAGACCATGTTCTGAGGAAACAAAGGAGCTCATGTGAGGCCATCATGTGGGACGAGAGGAGGGAGGGAGAGATGCAGATAGTGTAGGGGTCGGTGGTAGAGGGGCAGGAGTTCCATTTAAGGAGAAAGGTAGAAGTGAAGAGTAGAAGCGTGAGAGAAAGCATGATATGGATGTGCGTTTACCCAGAGTAAAAAGTGGGCCTTGCAGTTCCTTCCTCCAGTCCCGCAACTCCAGGAAATCAACTCTAAACGTCCACTTAGGATGCCACTGAACTCCAGAAAATCAACTCTAAACGTCCACTTAGGATGCCACTGAACTCCAGGAAATCAACTCTAAACGTCCACTTAGGATGCCACTGAACTCCAGGAAATCAACTCTAAACGTCCACTTAGGATGCCACTTGGGGATGTCACAAGAGCCAGGGCTCAAATGGAGCCAGTCTTAGCTGTTACATAGGGCAGACTAATTGCATTCAGGCAGTTAAAAGGTAAACACCTGATGCTGGATAGGCTGTGTCAATAGGGCAGGAGATTTACATGCTAATTAGCAAAGCAAATGGTGGAGAAAGGAGACAAAAATAAATTTTAAAAAAGAGACCAAGGTAACGTTACAATGTGGAGGGAGATGCTACAATCAAGGAAAGGATACAACAAACCCAACAGTATTTCCTAAAAATTTGGGGATGGAGTCTGCACAAGAAGCTTTAATGTGCTGTATGTATCTTGTGTAGATGACAGAGCTGCAAAGTTATAAAACATCTGGCAACAAGTCACTAAACTATAATAATCATTTGAAAACGCTTGGACCAAAACAATTTATTTGATAATATTTTTAACAACATTTTGTTTTTTATTTAACTTGCCCCTAAAGATTGTGATGTCATCCAAAAAATCTGGCAGTTGCCTTGCCTAGAACTCCGCGTCCTAAAATGCCAGGATCCATCTTTGGTCGTGTGAAACATTAGTAGGTGTGTACTCATGCTTGGGTAAGAGAACCCTATAATAAACACCCTTAGGTGTACGTGAAGACACAGATTAATGTGCACTGTCTTTAAGAAGTACCGGCTGGGTGGAGTAGAGGTAACATCACTGCTCTGCGTGGAGAGAGCCTGTGGAGTCATGGGTTCGATCCCAGCGAGCACCTCTCCAGTAAGTGTCCTTGGGAAAGACACCTAACGGTACATACTCGCCACCATACTTGAAAATGAGAGAAATCTCAATGTATCCTTCCTGGTAAAATCCTTTCTCCAAAAAAAAAAAAAAAAAAGGCTAAATATATGTGTAGCGCTCACTCCCGGAGGAGCCGCTGAATTTAACCTCGGGTTAGTCTCTCCGCACTAGGGAATAAATATACTCCAGCACTGTTGTGAATTTTATAAATCATATATACTTTACTGGTCTCAATAAAGCGGCATAGATAAAGTAAACACGGTATGTGGAAACAGGATTTCGTAATGCGGGAAACGCGCAGCGGTAAAAGAAAAGTTTAACCCCCTTAGTTTCTGAACTGTAAGTCCCGTGCAGGTTATGTCCCAAGAAGTGTGTGTGTGAGCTCAGGTACCCGGGTACTATATTTCAACTGGCCAGTGAATGTATTTAAATAAATCTTTGACTAGTCACGTCGTGGCCCTGTAGATTTTAGCAGTGCTGCAGCGTGCTTCTTTAAACTTTAACTGTGGCCTAGGAGGCCTCTCACCCATCCGCCAGACAATCTGTTCCGCTGCCCGATCAGGACGTCTCTCCGCTGAATTGTGCTGGGACTCTGTGTCACCGGATCCACTTCTCTCGCTTGTCCGTCGTTACAACAAGATTCACAGCTTACCGCCTGCACTCCCAGTGGATCATCGCGGTCTCCTAACTCGGGGTCCAATCTGCAACTCTTTGTCTGTGTAAAACCTCTCAGCGGTGGATTACTGGGTCTCTGGAAAGTCACTATATCGATCCCCAGCGTCGGCAAGGCAGCACCTGCTCTCCGGCCTGGTTACAATCGCTCACAGTCTCACGTGCGTCTCACTTGGTTCACTCCTTGGCTCACACTGGCTCTCCTTCCACAAGGCTGCGGATGTCCTCCCTTCCGTCCCCACCCACTTCCTCTCTCTGCCCCAAAGCATGCTGGAAAACGTAGTCCCATTGTCCAGTATAGTTTACATGCGCTTGTCTCCCTCTGGTGGCCAAAACGGAACATTACAGCAACAGGGTTTTAAAACAGCGCTACATATGTTTAAGCTCATTCCTGGGTGACGGATGGTGATCAATGCACACGGGATACGTTTGTTAGTTTCAAGCGACATTGTTCAAACCTCACTCTTGAAAGAGATCCATCAGGGGTTGCTGCATCTCTCCTGTAGAGGCGGCTTCCTTGACATTTTGGTTCTGGCCACCCTTTATGGGTGATGGCATCTGATTTGCATATGGTATTGTCTTCTCTGTAATGACACCATGGAGCTAAAACCTTGTGAGTCCTGTGCGGGGACCCACCATAGGGCAGGCCACCAGTGCTGTTGCCAGTTCTGAGGACCCTCGCAAACCTTGTTTTTGCTCACTTGAAACAGACCTGCTGCTGACAGCCGTAATAAAAATGTATAAAATCGTGGTTTTGGTTTTTGAATCTGACTGTATGTCACCAGCAAATCCTCTTAATGGTACAAATCACAAAATTATTCTATACTCCCCAAAAAAGTTCATATTTCTGAAAGGATTTCACTCAGCAAAGACCTAATGGGATGGGATCCTGAGAGTAATGTATTCTGCGCTTTGGGGAAAGAAAGCAAACAGAGGAATCGTGAGGCGACGGGGTTCAAATTAGGACAGCTTGACGTTTCTCCATCTTGACCTGAATTTGGTAGTCCACATGGGAGCTGTGTAACAAACAAAATGAAAGAAAAATACATTAGTTGAGCCGAGGAAGTATACTTTTTCTGAAGAGTAAATGAGATCTGACATGTAAATCAACAGGAGGATGGGAGAAGGTTAAACCTGATCAGCTGAAGGGATTACCAGTCCGTAAATGTTTGCTTTCTTTGCAAGGAAAACAAACTTTTTGGGAAAATACAAATAAATGTCAATGTTGGCGTTTGATGAGATCTTATTCTTCGTCATTCAGGCTCGCGCTGCAGTTTGGGAGAGGAGCATGGAGTCTCTGACCAAACCGAAGCAGAGATGGCCTCTGATTACTCAGACGTCCTCGCACAGGAAAGCCCCGGCACTCACGGACAGGCCGATGAGTAACTGCTCTATATATGTTCCAAGGCACATCAAAGGGAAACTCAGAGATGTGAACGTTTTCTCCATGTGTTTGTCCTCTTGCCAGTCCTTCCACTGTTTTTTTTTTTTTTTAATACTTATTACATAGTTGACTTCTGAATTTAGATAAACACGCATATCCAAGACGAGCCCAATCGTAAGAGCTCGTGTGTGCGATTTTTAAAACCTGCCATGTTTGAGCTCTTTCATGGGACCACTTTAAAGCCCTAGACAGGTGGATTTCTGATGACCATTGTTGATATGTCTAAAGGTGTGTCAGCGCTTAACATAAACCACAATGATGCAGGATGCCGGGGCCGGACCTCTGCATAGAAACCTAGAAAAATGTCGGCAGATAAGAACCTTTCGGCCCATCTAGTCTGCCCAATTACATGGATACTTAACCTGGATTTATCTTTTGTTTAGGATAGCCTTATGCCTGCTTAAATTCAATTACTGTTTTGGCCTCTACCACTTCTACTGGAAGGCTGTTCCATGTATCCACCACCCTCTCTGTAAAATAATGCTTCCTGATGTTACTTTTAAACCTTTGCCCCTCTAATCTAAGACCATGTCCTCTTGTTTTGCTACTTTGTTTCCGTTTAAATATACTCCCTTCCTCTACCTTGTGGATTCCCTTTACGTATTTAAATGTTTCTATCATATCTCCTCGGTCTCGTCTTTTTTCCAAGCTGTACATGTTAAGATCATTAACCCTTTCCTGGTAACTTTTCTCCTTCAAGCCGTACACCATTTTAGTAGCCCTTCTCTGAACTCTCTCTAAGATGTCTATATCCTTCTGGAGATACGGTCTCCAGTACTGCACACAGTACTCCAAGTGAGGTCTCACCAGTGCTCTGTACACTTCCCTTTTCCTACTGCTAATACCTCTCCCTACACAACCAAGCATTCTGCCAGCATTTCCAAGCATTCTGCCAGCATTTCCTGCTGCTCTATTACATTGACTACTTACCCTTAGATCCTCTGAAATAATAACCCCTAAATCCCAACCCTCAGATGTATCAAATATTCTATATTCAGCCCTGGGGTTTTTACGCCCCAGGTGCATTATCTTGCACTTATCCACATTAACCCTTTCGCTGCTGAGGCTTTTCCCGCCTCTGTGCTGAGCTCATTTTTACCGATTTTGCTCATCATGTTTAAACGTGTTTTGGAGGCTTATTTTAGTATATGACCCAGACATATTATATATCGTTCTTTCCGTCAGACTCGGCAGATTCATAATATGTCATTATTATATGTATACGTCATGACCTGTCTGTATATTATAACAAAAAATTTTCAATAATTTACAACGTGTAAAGTGTTTTTTTTTTTCACATTTTAACATACGAGCAATTGTGGTTATATTTTGTATGGGGTGCGCTTGTTAAAAAAATTAGAGATGGGGTCTCGTTACATTTTTTTTGGGGGAAAATTACGCGATTTTTAACAAACGCACCGCATACAAAAATCGTTAGTGCAGCATCATTGTTCACATTATAATTGAAATGGGAACAATATTGCTGCATTAACAAACCAAAAAAAAGAAAAAAAACTTGTTTATTTTTTTTTATAATTTTTAATTATTTTTTTTTTATTTTTTTTAAAATAAAACATTTTTATAGTCAAGTTTGGTATTGTTGGAACGGCCATGCTCTGGCCGATCCAACAATACCAAACATTAACCCCTAACTGCCACGGATCGGGAGATAGGGGGTTCATTGGAACCCCCTATCTCCACCATTGGTGGCAGTTAGGGGTTAACTCCAGGACTGGCGTCATCGTGCTATGCACGATGACGCCAGTCCTCAGGGGGCATTCCCGGAAGCTTGGCCGACATCTAAGATGTCGGCCAGCTCCGGGAAAGGATCACGAACCGGCGCTTTTCGGAGCCGATTCGTGATCTGGCCCCCATGGGGTTAATGCCAGGTACCATTTGGAAGGGCAGGCTGTGCCCTTCCAAACGGTGCCTGGGTTAACCCCCTGCACGCCGCCGATAGGGAGGGAGAGAGGTCCGACCTCCCCCCCTCCCTTTCAGGCGCCTCCTCCGCACATGTGGGGGTGGGGCCTGAATTAGGTGTCATCGCGCCCCCGCAATGACACCTAATTACTCCGGCGGCGGTTCCGGGTGCTGGGCTGACATCGAGGTGGGCCGGGGGGGAACCCGGCCGAACGCTGACCCCAAAGAGAGGACGCGCTCAGCGCGTCCACCGCATGGAATGCTACATGCGGTTGGACGCGCTCAGCGCGTCCACCGCAGCGAAAGGGTTAAAACTCAATTGCCACAACTCCGACCATTTTTTTAGTTTACCTAAATCATTTGTCATTTGGCTGATCCCTCCAGGAACGTCAACCCTGTTGCAAATCTTTGTGTCATCAGCAAAAAGACATACTTTTCCATTAATACCTTCTGCAATATCACTAATAAAAATATTAAAGAGAATGGGTCCAAGTACTGACCCCTGAGGTAACCCACTGGTAACAAGACCTTGCGCCGAATAAACTCCATTTACCACAACCCTCTGTTGCCTGTCACTCAGCCACTGCCTAATCCATTCAACAATATTGGAATCCAAACTCAAAGATTGCAATTTATTGATAAGCCTTCTATGTGGAACAGTATCAAAAGCCTTACTGAAATCTAAATAAGCAATGTCTACTGCACCACCTGTGTCTATTATTTTTGTTACCCAATCAAAAAAATCAATAAGATTAGTTTGGCATGATCTCCCTGAGGTAAACCCATGTTGTTTCTGATCCTGTAATCTATGTGTTTTTAGATGTTCAACAATCCTTTCCTTTAACATGGTTTCCATTGCATAGCGAGAGAATGAACACAACCCATTCACTAGTGTATGTTCATAGCACAGTGTGACAGTAGTCCCTCTGGACTGTAGGTATGTGGGTCTGGGATTGTATGTAAATGACCCCCTCAATCTGGAAGGTTCTGCTTCTATAATGGAGTCAGGGTGTGGGACTCTTAGCAGAGGGGCTTAGTGTACTCTTTGTGATAGCTGCTGTGTGATCTGTATCTAAAGGACGTTGGCTGGTGTCTACAGACACACAGGTACCAGCGGAAGGAGCATCCTATTGTTCTGTGCCTATTGGCCTGTGCGAGCTGCTCTACATTTTTAAATTATTGGCTTTTTGAATAAAACTCCTTTAATTTTTGCTTAAACCAATGTCGAGTGCCGTCTTCTGTGTGGAAAAGCTGTATTCACTTGGTGGGGAGGTTATAAGGGGAGCTAAATAACCGAAATACCCCATAGGGGTACAGGAGCTCCATTACACGAGTCCAAGATGCGTGACAATTACAGGGGTTATCATCGCAAAATCTGCCTCTGACACGATTAAATTGCCCAGCTCTAATTTAAGGGAATATGGGGACTGTTTTTTGACACTTTTTTTGTTGACGGCATCGATTTCCTCTGGCTTGGTGAGTATCCCAGCTCCATAGATTGTCCAGAGACGCTCTATCCAGATCTCACCCTCTCATCACACGACGAGTCAGACCTCCAAAAACGAGGTGTATCCCCCTAGGGACAGACCAAAGCTGTCCTAGATCCGTTTCTTTGGTCTTTGAACTTCAGTGGTTCTGTATCCAACTCCTGCAACAAAGTATCCGTCTGTGTTACTGCTAAAGCCCCGAGTCTCCCGAATCGCTGTGGCCCATGCAAAAGTCATAGCAACACTCAATGCATAATCAGGTCAGGACCGAATAGTCTGCCTCATTACAAGGACCTTGTGAGCTGTTTATCTGTCTCTTCTTTCATTCAGCACCTCATATATACGGTCCTCAGAGATAGTTTAATTATGTCTTAATACGTTCCTGCTGGCTTTTCCAAATTGGTACCTCGAGCCCATCTGGCCTCTGCTGGACGATTAATACCAAAGGCTTCGTACAACGCTTGAAACAATTATTGTGCCCGACAAAAGCTCTGCAGAATCTGTCTGCAGCCTTAATGATTGTGTTTTTCTTGGACGGGTTTCTTCAAAGGGCTTACTCAGTACATTTGCATGTTTATCTGTTATTGCCAAAAAACTGGAAACATTGGACCGGTCTTGGTTATAATTAAGTGCTCCCCAACCCTTTTTTCCCTCCTTCTCTTCCTCCTCTCCTGCGCTTCGTTGTGGAATTTCTTCCATAGAAAAAAACCTATTTATAAAAGTGAATAATCTCAGAATAAAATCTTTTCAATGACAAGTCGTCGTACCTGATATTAGCATTGGCTATATTAATTTATTTAGAATCGCTGACCTTGATGCTGATGGCATAGAAAGTGAGAATGCCACTGTGAGCTGGCAAACCGCACAGTTCTGGGGGAAATGAGGGTTGGTATGTCTTGCTTTAAATGATATTATATGGATTTTAATGATTTTTCTGTACCATTCCATTCATGTTAATTTTTCCAGTGGTTTAGAGACCCCTCTGCCTTGTTTGTAGAAAGTGAAAATATTAAAGGGGCCAAAAACGACAACAATCCGTGATCTTTGTCATGGGCATAACACTGATATAACCAAGTCCCTTCCTTAAATCTATTATATATATATATATATAAATATAAAAATAACCCGACCCGTCCCTGACACAAATCACACAGCTATAACCCCTCCCCCTCCCTGACACAAATCACAAAGATATAACCCCTCCCCGACACAAATCACACAGATATAACCCGACCCCTCCCTGACACAAATCACACAGATATAACCCGACCCCTCCCTGACACAAATCACACAGATATAACCCCTCCCCCTCCCTGACACAAATCACACAGCTATAACCCCTCCCCCTCCCTGACACAAATCACAAAGATATAACCCCTCCCCGACACAAATCACACAGATATAACCCGACCCCTCCCTGACACAAATCACACAGATATAACCCGACCCCTCCCTGACACAAATCACACAGATATAACCCCCGCCCCTTCCTGACACAAATCACACAGATATAACCCGACCCCTTCCCGACACAAATCACACAGATATAACCCGACCCCTCCGACACAAATCACACAGATATAACCTGACCCCTCCCGACACAAATCACACAGATATAACCCGACCCCTCCCCGACACAAATCACACAGATATAACCCGACCCCTTCCCAACACAAATCACACAGATATAACCCGACCCCTCCGACACAAATCACACAGATATAACCCGACAAATCACACAGATATAACCTGACCCCTCCCTGACATAAATCACACAGATATAACCCGACCCCTTCCCGACACAATCACACAGATATAACCCGACCCCTTCCCGACACAAATCACACAGATATAACCCGACCCCTTCCCGACACAAATCACACAGATATAACCCGACCCCTCCCTGACACAAATCACACAGATATAACCTGACCCCTCCCTGACACAAATCACACAGATATAACCCGACCCCTCCCTGACACAAATCACACAGATATAACCCCCGCCCCTTCCTGACACAAATCACACAGATATAACCCGACCCCTTCCCGACACAAATCACACAGATATAACCCGACCCCTTCCCGACACAAATCACACAAATATAACCCGACCCCTTCCCGACACAAATCACACAGATATAACCTGACCCCTCCCCGACACAAATCACACAGATATAACCCGACCCCTTCCCGACACAAATCACACAGATATAACCCGACCCCTCCCCGACACAAATCACACAGATATAACCCGACCCCTTCCCGACACAAATCACACAGATATAACCCGACCCCTTCCCGACACAAATCACACAGATATAACCCAGCCCCTCGCCAACACAAATCATACAGAACCATCCTTATTTATATTTTAAGATGTTTTGGGTGGCTCTGTCTTTATTTTAATGTAGGTTTTTCGTGCTTTCAGTAGTGGAAAGCTTTAAAATCCCGGCTGCTGAGTGAGGTGGAGGAAACTTCACACGACGATATAAACCAGATCGGGGCAGCAGGGGAGGTGGGGGCCCGTCTCATCTCCTGACCACTTTAAAATGATATAACGGTCAGGATGAGTAGAGTGTCCCTTTAAGGCTAGGGTCAAACAAACACATTTTTCGCATCGTCCGTAAAAAAGTGCGTCCGAACGCATTGAACTATTTTTTTTACGGAAGACGCGAAAGCGGTCATACGATGCACATTTTCGTGCGTGATTTTTGGAGCTGTTAAAAACAAATGGACGTTATGTTGGCCGGACATGTGCAGCGTCTGACGTCTCCTAATCACGCACACACGCCGCTATGCCGACGCAGCGCACTCTGTATGTCAGTACTAGCGGTTCTACGTTCTCGAAAAAAATGCGTTCGTTTGCCGCTTGCGTTGCGCGGCCGAACTTTCGTGCGTCCATACTTCGTATATTGCCCGTCATTGGACGTCATTTGCTGCTACTACGGCCGTAATAAAGTGTGGCTGCACGCGCGTTCGCCTGAGCCCAGTCTTAAACCAGTGTTTCCAAAACCTGTCCTCAGGACCCACTGACCCAACATGTTTGCCAGATATATGAAGCACAGCACTGGTGATTGAATTCTGCAATCACTGAGCAGCAAATCCTGTCTGCGTTTCCCGAGGATGATCTGCAAAATCTGGCCTGGTCGAGGGTCCTGGGGACAGGTTTGGGAAGCGCTGCAACAATGTGTCCCTCACAGTTGACACAACAAAGACGAAGTGTGCAGTGTAGCAACAGATTGGTGACACACCAATGGGGTCGGCGGACTACCTGAGAAAGGAGAAATGTCCTTTAAATTAAAAGACTTCTTATTAAATTATGTGCTGTCTGCAAGTGATGGATGGGATGATCCTATGTTCCATTCGGTGTGTATTTCAAGCCCTCGCGCAATGTCGTACAATAGATTAATTTTGATTAATCACATGTTGAACTTAATTTTCCATCTTCGCTGTGAGGGGGTCGGGGGCTTCCCTGCTTCTCGTGACAGAGAAATTTGTTGCTGAAATAAAAATGGAATTTGACAAACTACTGTTGGAATACTGATGGATGCGGTCTACTTAAGGGATTAAGCTAAAGGTTTCTTTGCGTTTCTTTTTTTTCGTCTTGCATCTTCTAACATTCTTAATGTGGAGCAGATGCTCGCGCAGAAGTGACATCACTAATATCGTTCTTGATTAGATGTTGTTCGTCTGGAGCAGCGATGCCCAGCCCTCCCCCAATCCATAGATTAATATTAAAATAATTTTCCCTTACTAAGCACATGGGGGGGGATATTTGTGTGTGGCAGCAGCAGGGACATCTATTCTAGTATGACTCACGTGGTGATATTTGGATAGCATATGAAACTATTTTAAGTACTTCTGAAAATAAATAGAAATAAATCATGCCTTTAGAGAATGTGAATATCCATTTCTGCAGGCTCCTTGGGTGTCTTTTAGGGGATGTTTGGGATGGGGAAGCGGAACAAGCAAGCACTGTTTCATAATACGCACTGTGTACCCCAGCAGGTCCTCCTGATGCCAGCTGGCAAGGACTCCTTCAGAGACAATTCCTGCGACTGCTGTAGTATTTGGTCATTAGCCTGATGAATAACACGGCTTCGTCAGTTTGTCTTCTCTTAATCACATTATCTTCCTGCTCTTATAAGAGACACCTTTATGTCATAAACAACAACATTTGCTCTTGTGATTGCAGGTCCTGGGCTTTGCAACACATTCCTTTAAACTCAATTTGCCCTATAGGAGATCAGATTCTATTTTTATTAAGCTTTGGATTCCCCATTTGAGCCGTTAAACCAAATCAAGGTGTTCTGGGTGTTTTACCTTGGTATGCATTGCCTTGATCTCTCTATGTCTGAGAGGTTTGGTGCTGTCCTCTCGTTTTCACAGAAAGACGGTCCAAACATTTAAGGAGGCATCTACAAATGGTGTCTGAGGATTCAAATGAAGGCGACCTAGTTAGGTGTCAACGTCAGGATTCCATGGTCATTGACAAAGTCGTTAACAATTTGGATGTTTAATGGTATCATGCCTGCTCGATCCTGAACATTCCTGGAACGTGAAGTCTGGCCAACCGGAATCACAATAGAGCATTAAACAATAGGAGGTATATAGATATGTAAACGCATTAACAACGATGCTGATAAAGCTATTGAAACACATGGAAACCTTTGACGTTGGCAATTGACAAGATGACATGGAATTTTCCAAGTCGGCCATGTATAGTAGATGAAGAAAACTTATAAATAGCCCCACATCTGCGAACAGGCTTATAGATAACAATTTGCACTGGGATAAGTTTTGGAAAACCCACTTGGCAAGACATTCTAGAGGTTCAGTAGTGGGCCTTCACCTAGTGCAGCACATGCAGAAGGTCTTTTGTCTCCATTGAGAAGAGGGTGGTTTGAAATATCACCCTGAATGTTAACAAATGAAAACATTCACTATCCCCAGAACAGAAGTCAATGCTACCTTGTCCCTGGAACAGAGACTCTAGTATGGGGCACACCTTCAATTTCATCACTGTTATATGTGTTGTTCGCAGAATTTCTCACTAACATCACTGGCAGTTGGAAATGGGAAAGAACCCACCAAACGGGATCAACCCTCGCAAAACATAAGGAAAACATTTTACATTTTTTTAATTGAATGGGTGTACATTTGTATGAAAGACATAAAAGATGGGAAAGGGATTTAATTCTTGCGCAATAACTCTTCATGTCCAGGCCATATTATGGTCAATCTATTCTGAAGCTCATTGATTGGAAGCCCTTGAGGCTACGGTTAAGCACCTTTATAAACAGACAAGCAGAGATGACGAAGGTTTGTGTTTCATCTTATGTGTTGGGGAATCTGTAGTTTTAGCTTAATCATGTAAACCCCCTTCTTTTGTATAGTGTTATCCCAGTGTAGAGCACACACCCAAGCCTCCTAGGCATTCTAAATCCCCTCCGGTTGCTAGAGCTTGCATTACATTGCTACAGCTGTACGGACTCTTATCCAGATGAAAGGTTCTTTTTTGTTCCTTAAACTCATACAAAATTAAACTAATCACTTCTATTTTTAAGCTAATCCGTTATTACGGCCTTGTCTTGTAAAAAAATATCCAGTTCTTACTGTAAATTGAATTAAACTGGAATATCCTGTAAGGACTGGTGACAAGGACTGGTTTATGTATAATAAATGTATCCTCCAGAATCATTCAACATTTACAAATGTGTGTCTACATCAAACCAGAGAACATGCCCTCCACTCAGTATGAATTATATTGGGGAAACACCGCTGGATCATGTAGGAAACATGCTTAAACATGACCAAATTTTTCACTTGGTTGTTGTCTACGTGTCCATTAGATTAGTGGGAATGAATGGTATGTCCATGTACAGTAAGTACGTAGGGATAATAAATTGTATCTCCATGTCCTGCAGGTTACTGGGACTTATTGGTACCACCACGTACAGCGATGAGTGGGAATGAATGGTATCTCCATTTACAGAAGTTGAATGCGCATGAATGGTATATCCATGTATAGCAGATTTATGGGAATGGTATATCGATGTACAGTAAGCCAGTACGAATTAATGTTATCTCCATCTATAGTGAGCTGGAATGAATGGTATATCCTTATACCGAGGTTGAGTGTGAATGAATGATTTCTCCATGTACAGTATGTGCAATTAAAAGGTACAGTTGCAAGAAAAAGTATGTGAACCCTTTGGGATTACGTGGAGTTTTGCATGAATTGGTCATAAAATGTGCTCTGATCTTCATCTAAGTCACAACAATTTGAAAAACACAGTCTGCTTAAAATAATACAACACAAACATTATATGTTTTCATTTGTTTATTGAACATAACATGTAAACATTCAAAGTGCAGGGTGGAAAAAGTATGTGAACCCCTAGCCTAATGACTTCTCCAAGAGCTAATTGGAGCCAGGAGTGAGCCAACCTTGAGTCCAATCCGTGTGATATTATTGGATGTGTTGCTGAAAGCTGTCCTGCCCATTAAAAACATACACCAGTTTTGAGTTTACTGGTTTCAAGAAGCACTGCCTGATGTGAACCATGCCTCGCAGAAAAGAGCTCTCAGAAGACCTACGATCAAGAATTGTTGACTTACTTTTTTAACCCTTTCCAGCTTCAAGCATCTCCAAAAGCCTTGATGTTCATGTGTCCACGGTAAGACAGACTGTCTACAAATGGAGAAAGTTCTGCACTGTTGCTACTCTCCCTAGGCGTGGTTGTCCTTTAAAGATGACTGCAAGAGCACAGCACAGAATGCTTAATGAGGTAAAGAAGAATCCTAGAGTGTCAGCCACTTACAGAAATCTCTGGCACATGCTAACATTTTTGTTGACACATCTACAATAAGGAAAACATTAAACAAGAATGGAGTACATGGGAGGACACCACGGAGGAAGCCATTGCTGTCCAAAAAGAATATTGCAGCACGTTTGGAGTTTGCAAAAGAGCACCTGAATGTTCCACAGCACTACTGGCAAAATATTCTGTGGACAGATGAAACCAAAATTGAGTTGTTTGGAAAAACACACAACACTGTGGAGAAAAAAAGGCACAGCACACCAACATCAAAACCTCACCCTACTGTAAAACATGGCGGAGGGAGCATCATGGTTTGGGGCTGCTTTGCTGCCTCAGGGCCTGGACGGATTGTTGTCATTGATGGAAAAATGAATTCCAGAGTTTGCAGGAAAACGTAAGACCATCTGTCCGCCAACTGAAGCTCCGCAGAGGATGGGTGATGCAACAGGACAGTGACCCAAAGCATACAAGTAATTCAACAAAAGAATGGCTTCAACAAAACAAAATACGCCTTCTGGAGTGGCCCAGTCAGAGTCCTGACCTCAAACCGATTGAAATGCTGTGGCATGACCTTAAGAGAGCGATTCACACCAGACATCCCAAGAATATTGCTACACTGAAACAGTTTTGTGAAGAGGAGTGGTCCAAAATTACTCCAGATCGTTGTGCAGGTCTGATCTGCAACTACAGGAAACATTTGGTTGAGGTTATTGCTGCCAAAGGAGGGTCAACCAGTTATTAAATCCAAAGATTCACATACTTTTTCCACCCTGCACTGTGAATGTTTACATGTTCTGTTCAATAAACACATGAAAACATAATGTTTGTGTTTTATTATTTTAAGCAGACTGTGTTTTTCAAATTGTTGTGACTTAGATGAAGATCAGAGCACGTTTTATGACCAATTCATGCAAAACTCCACATAATCCCAAAGGGTTCACATACTTTTTCTTGCAACTGTATATCAATGTACAGCAAGCGAGTGTGAATGAATGGTATCTCCATTTACAGAAGGTGAATGAATGGGCTATCCATGTATAGCAGATTTACGGGAATGGTATATCTATGTATAGTAAGCCAGTACAAATTTATGTTATATATAGTGAGTTGGAATCGGGGGTCAAGTCCTGCAGGAACGCATGGGAACGCAGTTCCCTCACTGTTTTAGCAGGAGGAATTTAGTTTCCTTTTGGCTGATATACTGGGAAGCTGCAATACCTTTCTATATAGACACAGTTTTATAAAACAGTTTTTTTTTTGTGTGGAAATAAGCACATTGGGAAAGCATGGGAATGACAATTTCTCAGTGTTTGCCAGAAGTATGGCATTCTCATGCATAAAGAAGCGCTGCAGCTGCTGCGCCTCCCAGTAAGCTTTAAGACCGGAGTGGGCAGAAATGTAGAGGAGTTAACACACTTATTTTTTTAGGACTTGACCCCTGGCTGGAATGAATGGTATATCTTTATGAATGATTAACTCCATGTACAGTAAGGGCAATTGAATGGTATATCCATGTATAGCAAGTGAGTGGGAATGAATAGTATCTCCATGCCATGCCAACAGGAGAGTTGGTACAAATTCTATCTTCAGTCACCATTTATTCCCACTGTATCTCCACGTAGAGTATGGAAATGAGTGAATGCTATCTGCATGTACAACAGGTGAGAATGAATGGTATATCAATGTACAACAGCTGATTAAGAATTAAATTTCCAGGTGCTATTACTGCATATAATTATGTAACCGTAGATATAAGAAAATAATCTACTTTTGGTGAACAATAATGCAACCCTTGGGTAAAGTAGGTGTGTAGGAATGAATGATTGCTCTTTATAGTTTAAGTGAACATGAACAAATTTTCTTTGTGCAAGAGAATATGTGAATAATGTATCTAGGCCCTGTTTAAATAAGGCTTGCATGGATGCCTATTCGAAGTACAGTAACTGGGTGTGAATTATTTGATTCTCTAGCCTTTCCTGGAACACTGCAGAGAATGAGATCCCCCAGGTCCTGTGTGGACACTTACGGGCAGATTAAGTGTTTGTGTGTATAAATCCTTTAAATTGAATATTTTGCTCTGTGTACTTTTATCATCTCTCACACACGCTCCAGTTTCATTTAATCTTTGAATTATGACATTTCCTGAGCTCCGACTGGTATTTCTGTAAGAAATTACGGCATATATATCATCTTTGTACGTCTTAGCCAACGAAGTGCTAGAGAGAGCTTTAAGTGGAAACTGGAAATTTGTCAGTTTCCAAGGAAAGGCAAAGCTAACAAGTCATTAAAGTCAAGTTGGCGCTACATTTTAGAAACTAAGGGATCTTGCTACAACTCCCATCATGGCTCCGTCTCCTGCGAGCACTGCCGTCCAAGAAAAGCCTTGTGGATGAGCCTGTTGCATTGGACCGACTTATGCAATGTATAAGTGCATTAATGTGTGAGTACTTCCCGGCAATCTTTCTGCAACCGGGTACATTCCAAAGATGATAGTGCCGCGTATACATCCTATTTACAATTTAAAATAGTTTCCCAACGTTCCTTCCGATCCATCATACTAAGACTTCATGGCATCCGTTCCAAAACACTCGAGCGCTCTCGCCAGCCAAGCCAGCGTGCTTTTATCGGTTGTCTTTGGCTGTTACTGAGCAGAGACTGCAAATTAGCTCAGCCACATTCTACCGGTGTGGAAGCTGAGATCAAGTTTCCAGTCACTGCACACTATGATTCCCATGATGCGCTGCTAGTTCTTGCCATACCCTACACACGATGTTTCCACCAATTCTTTCTCTAAGCTTGTTTTACCGGTTTCACTTCAATGAACTATTTGGACCTTCCTGCCTCCCTTCTTTGCTGATGTTGGTATTGCATGGGTGCATGTTTTCAGAACTTAAAGGGTGTCCTAATTAAAAGCTGCAACATACTGTACATTTATGTGTGGATATGTAAGTATAATCACAGGAGGGCCAACGATAGATCCACGAGTTGAAACGTATCCATTGGGAAAGTTCGGAGTTGCTGAAAGCTGTTAAATGTCTGGCCATCTCTCCCTTTCTCATTAATGAGCTGGATGGGACTTGGCTTTTGACCTTCCATCCAGCCTCAGCTGTGAAATTGCTGGCTGGAACTTGGGTCGGGTCCCATTCTCCACTGTCTCGCCTACGGTTTAGTTGGAAGGTTTCCTGTTTGAGAAAGGAGTTCACCTTTTCTCCCATTTGATGAAACGAAGAGATATTTTTAAACATCTTTTAAAAGCCTCCTTTATACTTTGTAGCATTAAGTAGGAGTTAGAATGCTCGGCGTTTAGGAAATAAATTATCATCCCACGATTAGGTGACAGTAACGGCAGGCTTTCCAGAGCCGTTAAAGCATTCTGTTGGACGAAGAAGATCCTGCCATGCTGGGCCAAGCGGTACCTCAACTCGGAGATGGCTGCTGCACGTTCTAATTGAGCACAGATGAAAAGAACGGTGAACATTTTTTTTTTTTTTTTTTGTGAAAGGATTTTACCAGGAAGGATACATTGAGATTTCTCTTGTTTTCAAGTATGTCCTGGGTGGCGAGTATGTACCGTTAGGTGTCTTGCCAAGGACACTTACTGGAGAGGAGCTCGCTGGGATCGAACCCATGACTCCACAGGCTCTCTCCATGCAGAGCGGTGACATTACCTCTACTCCACCCAGCCGGTATAACATGAAGATGTGGGCTGCAACAACTCATATCCACCCTGATCATCCAAAGCCCCCATGAATGCAACCTGACAAAATATAAAATAAAGGTCCTAAGTAACGATTCCAGGGATAACTACATCAGAGAATGGAGACATGATATAGCAAACTCCAAGAAACTCACCATTTACCAATCCTTACAGAGGGAATACAAACTGGCCCCATACCTGGAGCTACTACAAGACCCCAAGGACAGACAGATCTTGAGCCGGTACAGACTGAGCGCCCACAGCCTGGAGATCGAATCAGGGCGGCATAGACAGACCTACAAGCCCAGGGAGAATAGACTGTGCCAGCATTGTGACCAGGGGGCCCTGGAAGATGAGGTCCACTTCCTCCTACAGTGCCCCAAGTACTCAGCACTGAGGGAAACTCACTTCCAGAGACTCTCCGCTCTCATCCCAGACTTCACCTCTATAGAAGAGACGAGGAAACTCCACATCATACTGGGAGAAGAGGAGCCGGCGGTGAAAATATCTGCCCAATACGTCACAGAATGTCACAGACTGAGAGGAACATGAGAGATCCCAGACTTATAAATCCCAACACGGACTTGCCCCCATCCGACTTCACATTATCCCTTACCCCTGATAATGTCCATGGACTTGTCCATTCCCCCCATACATGTCCCACTACCCCCCCTCCACCCCATATGCTTTGGCAATGCTAAAATGTATTTGGTCCTGCTAATAAAGCTTATTTTGATTTGATTGATTTGACAGACTAAGACCCTCGTATTCACCTCTCAGGTTTCTGGAAGAGGTAACAAAATGTGATCAAGGACGTCTTCCGATGGTACAACGTTTTAAGTGCCATTTCATAGTCGGTTTATTTGATCTACAAAAAGAAAATTATTTTTAGGTGAATGCCTTGCTGCATTGCATAAATAAACCATTCTTAATGGACCCCAGAAAAAGACGTAATAAATTGTCTGGCCAAAAAAAGTCACCTCCTGTCATACCAGCCTGTTATGATCTGGTGTCGCTTCATTGGGTGATGTCTAGATTCAGCCACGTCCTGTGACTCCCTGAATATACTGAATGAGCAGGTTTTTCCATCAATGGTTTTTTTTCTCCCCTGATGGTACAGCGGGCAAATTCCAAGATGGCAATGCCAGGATTCATCGTTCTCAAATTGTGCAAGAGTGGTTCAGGGAGCATGAGACATAATTTTCATACATGTGTAGCGCTGTGTTAAAAATCATCTTGCTGTGGCAGTACCTATTTTTGGCCACAAGATGGAGACTATCGCGATCAGATACTGGACATTGGGACTACAATGCCCGGCATGCTTTGCAAGAAGACAGGAAGTGGGTGGGGACTGGACACTTACATCCTCTGCCTCGTGGAGAAAGTTCCGGAGCGCGCCAGGGAAGAGGAGAAAGCAGACGCACCGGGAAGATCGCGGGAGAATCTAGGCCCAAAGCCTGAGGGAGACCTGTTGTTCCGGTTTGGGTCACCTAGCCTGAGGAGAAGGAGACTCGCCAGAGCCCAGACACTGCTGCAGACCGGCGGAATCGAACGGAGAGCAGGCGGTGAGCTGGACAAGCGGCATACAGTGAGACAACGGATCCGGCCGCTAGTATCCCCAGTCAAAATCCGGAGGAGAGACGTCCTGGGTCAGCGGAGCCTAAAGCCTGCGTCGGATGGGTGAGAGGCCTCCAAGGCTGTTTCAGGGGCGGATCCAGGGGGGGCAATGGGGCAATTGCCCCCCCCCCGAGATTTGAGCCGGGGACCCAGATGCCGCCGGGCAGCGCAGGAGCGCCTGCCCGGTCCTGAAGAGTGCGTCCTTGTAAAGGGGATGCGGCTGCGTGCAGGCGCAGCCGGTCACGTGGTCCGGCTAATCAGGTGGTACTGAGTCTCTGTACCACCTGACTGTCCGGACCGCGTGACCTGCGCACGCACGCAGCCGCCTCCCCTTTACAAGGACGCACTCTTCAGGACCGGGCAGGCGCTCCTGCGCTGCCCGGCGGCATCTGGGTCCCCTGAACACCGGAGCTGGAGGCCTGGAGCAATATCCAGGTGAGAGCTGGGCAAATCCATGAGCTGGGGGTAAATCCATGAGCTGGGGGTAAATCCATGAGCTGGGGGTAAATCCATGAGCTGGGCAAATCCATGAGCAGGGGGCAAATCCATGAGCTGGGGGTAAATCCATGAGCTGGGCAAATCCATGAGCTGGGGGTAAATCCATGAGCTGGGCAAATCCATGAGCTGGGCAAATCCATGAGCTGGGGGTAAATCCATGAGCTGGGCAAATCCATGAGCTGGGGGCAAATCCATGAGCTGGGGGCAAATCCATGAGCTGGGGGTAAATCCATGAGCTGGGGCAAATCCATGAGCAGGGGGCAAATCCATGAGCTGGGGGTAAATCCATGAGCTGGGGGTAAATCCATGAGCTGGGGGCAAATCCATGAGCAGGGGGCAAATCCATGAGCAGGGGGCAAATCCATGACCTGGGGGCAAATCCATGAGCTGGGCAAATCCATGAGCTGGGCAAATCCATGACCTGGGGGCAAATCCATGACCTGGGGGCAAATCCATGAGCTGGGGGCAAATCCATGAGCAGGGGACAAATCCATGAGCAGGGGGCAAATCCATGAGTTGGGGGCAAATCCATGAGTTGGGGGCAAATCCATGAGCAGGGGTCAAATCCATGACCTGGGGGCAAATCCATGACCTGGGGGCAAATCCATGACCTGGGGGCAAATCCATGAGCTGGGCAAATCCATGAGCTGGGCAAATCCATGAGCTGGTGGCAAATCCATGAGCTGGGGGCAAATCCATGACCTGGGGGCAAATCCATGACCTGGGGGCAAATCCATGAGCTGGGCAAATCCATGACCTGGGGGCAAATCCATGATCTGGGGGCAAATCCATGAGCTGGGCAAATCCATGAGCTGGGGGCAAATCCATGAGCTGGGCAAATCCATGACCTGGGGGCAAATCCATGACCTGGGCGCAAATCCATGAGCTGGGGGCAAATCCATGACCTGGGGGCAAATCCATGAGCTGGGCAAATCCATGACCTGGGGGCAAATCCATGAGCTGGGCAAATCCATGAGCTGGGGCAAATCCATGAGCTGGGGGCAAATCCATGACCTGGGGGCAAATCCATGACCTGGGCAAATCCATGAGCTGGGGGTAAATCCATGAGCTGGGGCAAATCCATGAGCTGGGGGCAAATCCATGTGTGAGCTGGGGGCTCTCTGCTCCTCTAGATTGTAAACTCCTGGGTGCCCTCTGCTCCTCTAGATTGTAAACTCCTGGGTGCCCTCTGCTCCTCTAGATTGTAAGCTCCTGGGTGCCCTCTGCTCCTCTAGATTGTAAACTCCTGGGTGCCCTCTCCTCCTCTAGATTGTAAGCTCCTGGGTGCCCTCTGCTTTTCTAGATTGTAAACTCCTGTGAGCCGGGCCCTCTGCTCCTCTAGATTGTAAGCTCCTATGAGCCGGGCCCTCTGCTCCTCTAGATTGTAAGCTCCTGTGAGCCGGGCCCTCTGTAAATTCTCGTGAGTCGGACTCTCTGCTAAAACACCTTATTTTCTGTCAGTGCCCCTCCCGAGACTAGTCTCTGGATCCGCCCCTGGGCTGTTTGTGATTAAAGGTCAAGCTGCTGTTTTCTGTTTAAAATCCACAGGGCCCCAACTGACTAGTCGAAGACTTCCTTTAATAAACTCACTGGCCAGTTGAACAGTACCCGGGTACCACACACACATATACACCTTTCACCTCCTGGGACTTAACTTGTGCAGGACTCCTTTCCTTTTAGGAATCAGAATAGGGGTTGAAAATAAAGATACGTTCCGAATATATATTTTTCCTCTTTTTCCGTTGCGCGTTTGCCGTAATACGAAGGGATTGTATGTTCGGGGTTTTGCTGCGTGTTTTCTTTTTCTGAACTATCGGGAAATTGCATTGCTTTTATGTTCGGTTGCGAATATTTTATTTTCCGAAATACGAAGCCTCGTGTTTCGTTTCTTTTCCGCTACGCGTTTTACCGGGATACGAAAATACTGTAATAATACTTGTGAATACCGTGTCTCAACATCTGCTCAAATATTTTAGTAAACTATATAAATATAAAAACTCACAACTGTGTTGGAGTATATTTATTCCCTAGTGCGGGGAGACTGACCCGTGGTTCATTTTCAGCGGCTCCTCCGGGAGTGAGCGCTACACATGGATTGGCCACCGCACAGTCCAGACCTTAACCCCATTGAGGTTAATCTTTGGGATAATGTGCTGGAGAAGACTTTACGCAGCGCCGCGACTCTCCCATCATCAATACAAGATCTTGGGCACAAATTGTGACTCTGGCGCAAATAAATGTTGTGACAATGCATGAACTTATCGACACGATGCGGCGGCGAATGCGTGCCTCAATCACAGCAAAAGGCGACAACCAAATATTACAGTGTATGACTTTTATTTTGACCATGCGGTATATAAACGTTACTGTAACCTTTTAGCCATGCACTACTGCATTTCTTCAGTCCTCTAGTTTAGTCTATTAATGCGAATAAATGGTGATGGGACCAGTTGATCCCCTTTATCTGATTGACTTTAGCGCAACCTCTGTAAGCGTTACATGACTGACAGTCTTTAAAAAAAAATGCTGTCTCAGTACCGATGATTTGCGAATTCCCCATAAAACCTATAAAGGGTTTGAGTCGGGAATCTCCATGTTACAGATTAATCCACAGGAATTTCAGCTGTATTTATTACATGACTTCCCGGTTTCACCCAATGGCCTCCCATTGTATTAACCAGGCCTGTTTTTCTATATCTGTTTTGTGAATATTTCATTGCCTTTTCTATGCATGTGTGTGTATGTATATTCATATATATATATATATATATATATATATGTTGTAGTGGAGGACAAAAAGTGAGATAAAAGGTCTCCACACTATAATAAGTGCTTTTATTATTGCAGAAGCCACCTGCACATCACAGCAATTCGATGAATTGCATCCCAGAGCTCCTGTGCCACATTCCCCATATGCAGCAAGGAATTCTGGGTAGGATATGCAAATGACCTCTGTCTCCCTTTTATGCATCCTGGGTCTGTTATTACACAGAACCCTAAAATCAATGCTATGCCACACTGTGACTTTGTAGCCGAGATAAGGTTTATGCAACTGGTCAAAGCCACTCCTAGGACAGCACTGTTTCGGGTTTGTCGGACCCTCATCAGCAGGAGCTAGGCATGATGACCAGTTGCAGGTGATGCTTGGGACCCATAGGGCAATCCGTATCTACAAGGGTTGTAGTATATGTATATATATATAGTAGTCCACTGAATACAGCACTCACCGTCTAATATATTCATTGTCCGGTGCAATCAATTTGAAAATATAAATATGAACAATAGGAGATGCACTCACGGTCTTCCAAGTTTAAAACAAAAAATCTTTATTGAAAACTCACATGAATACCGAAATTTCGGCTCAACTGAGACTTTTTCAAGCCTTGAAAAAGGCTCAGTCGAGCCTAAACGTCGGTATTCATGTGAGTTTTCAATAAAGATTTTTTGTTTTGAACTTGGAAGACCGTGAGTGCATCTCCTATTGTTTATATATAATATTTATATAGCAGGCATTCAACTCAAAATCACCATTAAGTGATTCAGCCCCAGTGCAAGCTCCATTGCAGATACAGTTTCAACAAACTGAGGGCACTCGCTGGTCTTCACGCAAAAATCCAAACTTTATACCAAAATAATCTTCAACGTTTCGGCTCGTTCTTTATCAAGGTCTTAATTTTGGATATATGGATCTCCTTTAACTTAGATTAGGCACTCTAGTCCTTGTAAATAAAATGTATCTTCGTTAAAAGCTTTCATCGTGTCACAGTGCAGTCATATTATGGTCTTTTAACGGACACTCGTCTTCTACCATTTTCATAGATATTTAGCAGTATCCACTTTTGGAAACTCCAGGTTATTTCATATTTTAAACCACAATAAATTGATAGCTTTTTTTTATCTAGTAATTTTCTAACTAGCCTAGTATTAATGCAGCATTGTCAACTCGCATGTAGCCAATCTCGAAATGAAATTAAATCATGCAGTTCTTCTATCCGTTTTTAACTCCTCTATAGTGATTAAACTAGGGCTACAACTAACGATTATTCTCATAATCGATTAGCTGGACGATTATTATTTTGATTAATCGATTCATCGGATAAAAGAAAAAAAAATAGAAAAAAAATTGTTTACTTAACCTCCTTCTGACGGTTTTCCTGAGTGTGGCTCGGGGTTAACTTTTTGTACCGAAAGCGGTATCCCCGAGCCGCACTCGGGCTGGATACTTACATGTCCTGCGCTGCCTCGCTGATCCCGCAGTCTCCTCCAGCCACTCGCAACGTCACACTGCCTGGTCCCCTTATGGCGAGGAGTGAACCAGGAATTGTGACATCGCAGTTGGCTGCAGTGTGAAAGTTAACCCCCGAGCCACAGTTATACCGCTAGGGGGCCAGAATAAATTGGAGCGATTCTGACATATAAAATATGTCAGAATCGGACCGCCAGGGAGGTTAAGCAATTTGCGTAGCGTATGTAACTTTCATATGTACATACGCAAATTGTGTATCTTGCATACTTTTCACACAAGGTATGCGAGTGCTTGGTCAGAGGGATGGGTTGATGCTGCGAGCGCTTGGTCAGCTGGATGGGTTGATGCTGCGAGTGCTTGGTCAGCGGGATGGGTTGATGCTGCGAGTGCTTGGTCAGTGGGATGGGTTGATGCTGCGAATGCTTGGTCAGAGGGATGAGTTGATGCTGCATGCGCAGCTTAAGCCCATGTTTGCCTTCTCAAATGATCGTGGCTACAAGCACTTGGTCATAGATGATGATGTCAGCATGAAATCGGGGTTAATAAGCTAAAGTGGTCAGGGTGCGTAGAGTGTCCCTTTTAAATAATTTTGCGAACAAACGGAGTGGGAGGAGGGACTGGAGGTGGAAGGGAGTGACTTGACCTGAGTGTGAGAGGGAGTGGGTATGGACTAAAGACCGGATCTGAGTGTGGGAGTGAGTTTGGGGAAAGGAACCAGACCAAAGGTAGGGGGATTTTTGGCAGTTCCCGTCCAAAGAGGGTGTAGCAGGTAGGGTGGGGTGGTGGCACAGGTTCAAGTAAGGATAAAACACAGGCATACAGCTCCTTCACCCAGTGGCAGAATCCTATTGTTTGTGTTATAGTTCTACTGTTCTAAATGGAATTAAAAACAAACTGGTTGTGTCTGACATAACCCTAGAACTAAATCCTACAGAGTAAAGCAGCGGCGCGTCTTCTCCAATCAACTCTGAAGCTGAGGTTATTTACGTTTAACTCCGTCTGGCTCTAAGGCCGGTGTCAGATGAGCGAACTAGGTGCGCCCCTTCTGACCGGCACCCGTCGCAGTGTTCTGATGCTGCAACGGGAGCAGTCACATGCTTGTGCGCGGGCACAAAATGCGCACGCAACAAGGGTCCGCCCACAAAGCCTCCCGTCGATGCGCTAGGACGCGCATTGGCGGGGCTGCAAATCCTCCATAGGAGGATCACGCACTGAGTGCACTCAGCGAGGTGGGCAGACAGTCGTTGAGTGGAAGGAACGTCCACTCTCACGGACGTTCCTTCCACTCTCCTCTGCCCACGGCCTAAACAGTGTGTGCTGTACACAGGACGATTAATCGACACCGATTAATCGATAATGGAAATAGTTGACAGCTATTTTAATCATCGATTAGTTGTCGATTAATCAATTAGTTGTTAAAGCCCTAGATTAAACCCATTCAGGGCATTTTATACTCCTGGATTCAGCTCCCATAATAAATTAAGAGTGTCTTTGGACATTTGTCTTAGTCTTATAGACGGGAACATTGCATATTACGCATAAACAGTCGTCCAGAAACCTGTATTTACAGCATGCATCTGCTGATTGTGAAGTGCGTGGTTTTATAGCTTGTACTTGCGCGAGAAACATGTGCTTCTCATCTGGTAATAAAGAGTTTATTAATTATTTACGTAGTGCAAGGACTTAGTGTTTTTATATATATATATATATATATTACTATACACACATACACAGGCTGAGTATCCCGTATACAGAATCCAAACGATTTCTGAGCACTGGCATGACCCCACAAGTGTAAAATCCCACATCTGACCTCCTGTCACGGGACAAAATGATTAAACTATGGAATCGAATGCCCGTCAGGCTGTGTGTATGGAACAGAAATGGATTTCCTGTTTAGGCTTGCGTCGCATCCCCAAGACATCTCATTATTATGATCTAAAATCTGAAACCATTCTGGTCTAGAGCATTTTGGATAACAGATATTCAATCTGTATATATATATATATATATATATATTTATGTAGTCCACTTAGTTGCTCAAAAGCACATTTATTTGGCATCCTCCATATGGTGAAAGTCAAGGAAAATGGAGAGTAAAGACCAGCACTTAAACACTTTAAGTCATTTTTTTCACGTCCAGCTGTTCCAGCGAAGAATTGAGGGGGTGTTTATAATCCGCCCATGAAGAGCTATGAAAAATGCACCAAATCTAACACCCGGCAGATCAATAGCAGATGCAAGGTACGTCTGAATCATCCGTATTAAAAACCATTTATCACAAGATTAATTACAACAGCTAGATCTCTGCTCTGTGGGTAAGAAGCCAAGCCATATATTTTTCTAATATACAGTAATATAAATAAATCACCTCTGATGCCGACGGGAGTGATTTGAGTGTACAAACGAGGCGAGATAACTGGATGTTTACCGTGCCGTAGGAGTCCTTCAGATATGTCGGCTCGAGCTTTGGTGTGTATACATTTAAATATATACAACATTTGCTAATGCTTTTTGGCCTCAGCGTTTGTTTTATTCCAGAGCCAAATCTATGGAGAATTATTGAACATTAAGTACATTTAATGTTGGGAAAGCTTTGCCAGTAAAGGCCTTGCTTTACAATGCATGCGTCAATTCCCCTCTGGGAGCAGAGCCACGCTGGGAATAATGATGCGGAAAGTTGACCAGATTGAGAACGTAACAGCCGGGTCTTCTTGTGTTAAACTGTTCCAGGTAATATTTTCCTCTTCAAGGGTTCCAAGACCGAAAACCTATGCTGCCTCCTTTTAGAAATTGGAGATCCAACCTGAACTTCTGTAGGCAATTTTGCTCACCAAACGTCATCCATCGCTGGAAATCTATAGGTTGACTGCTGCCTCTATGGAGTATTTATTTAACCAATGAGACTGACAGAAATTCCTATAGTCTGATCTCAACGAAGATGGATAGAGTCTCCAGCCTTGTACGAGGTGGATAATGTCATTATAGTCTTGTATGAAATGGGATATGTCTTTTCAGCCTTTTACTTGGTTAACCATCTTGGCAGTTCCTTTTTTGTTTGATCAGTTGTAATTCATTTCTTCAATCAATCCCGTTATTTAACAGGAATATTTCTCTGAAATTATTTTAATGAAGAACATTAATGAATGACCTACAGCATCCGAAGTTCAAAAAGTTTGGCTTACGACTAGGTCCTTGTATGATGGATTTAGTGCAGACTCCGAGGCTTCAACCGTTGCTAGATTGCAGAAGAATACTAGCCCTGGGTCAGCTTGATGATTGTCTTATAGAATAGGAGCTCCGGGTACAGAGACTCAAAAGACCCCAGTCGACCTCTCCATGCGAAGAAGGGAATGCTGGCTTAGGTGTTACCTTTGCAACTTGTCAAAAACATATCGCGTGTCATGATCACCCTCCCTTGTCACATGAAGCTGCCGGGAAAGCACTTGCCACTAACTTAGAGGCTGATGCTTGTCAGTGATCAGTTTTTCAATGCGGTCCGACCTGTGGCCATCGTGTGGTGGGGTAACATTGATCTATTGGCTGCATGTACCAAAGAACTCGATGGTTTGAGTGTTTGTAGGTCTAACCTTACACAGGTCAGCTGGGGATTCAGTGGTCCCTGATCTTACCAGTCAGGACCTTGAAGAATCACTTCAAAAATAATGAAATGTTCTGCCTGTTCTGTTCTCGAGTAACCTTTGAAGCCGCCAAAGATCAATGGAGAAATAGGGCAAGATTATAGTCTATCATGGGAGCAGTAGGTTGACTTTTGGACAGTTGGTAATCTTGATGCATGTAATTGGTTTAAGATGTCCTTTCTAAAAGCACCTTATGACAGGTTCATATATTGGTGTCCACCTTCTTTCCACCAGATCCATCATCACTTATGAAAACTCAATGATATGTAGTTGGCTTGCAAAATATGCCTTAAAGACCATCTTTATCCAAACCTTCCTGTTAGCTAGATGGACTTCACTTTCCAACTTGTGCGGTTTACTCAGTACCCTAGTGCCAGACGAAACTTCCATTTATCTTGTTGAAATATCTTGTTGACCCCCTTCCGATAAGTATGCTTTCTAGAATGACCTGAAGTCACTTGTTTTCATTGTGTATGATCTATGGAGCCCTGTCATCTGAGCCTTCTGTTCAGCATAAATCACCGTATGGGTCTGGAATAAAAACCCATCACATCTATGACCATTTAACCTCCTGGAGTCTCATCGGTGCTAGTGTGGTTCCTAATACAGTACCTCTTATTAGATGGCAATAATTTAATGCCGGGTAATGCAGCGGCCATGAACTGTTGCTTTCTGTAAAAAAAATAATTATGTCAAATGAATGGTATGGGTTGAAAAGAAACATGGAAAAATCTTGTCAAGTTATAGATATGACAAATAGGCATTTTTCAGTGAAATTCAATTACTTTTGGAATTTATGTAATGGTCGGTTTCAGTTTAGTGTTTGCGGAGATTTCAAGTGGAAATAAATGGAGAGCGACATGCGGAGGTCAAACGACCATAATGTTGCGTTCTCAGACCCATTGATAGACCTCCTTTTACTCTGTCACATCTGAATCTGTCACATCTTCCACGTGACTTTAAGAGTTGGTGGGATTCACAGAAACCATTTGTCATTCAGAGAAGAGTAGATGATTTTATACGCTGCTTGTAAAGCCACCATACCTAAGGTTTTTCGTCAAGGGGTCCTCGAAACGCTCACACGATAAATCTGACCAGCTGTTCGCAGTCCTGGTGCTCCGGACACATCAGGACACAGTGTCTCAAAGCTGTGCTATGACTGACGGCTCTGAACTAGTCTGGTTCTTCAATTATGATTTGACACTTGGCTATTTTTATCTGATTTTTAAATCCTTTTCGAAGCGGCGGAGGCCAGCAACACATTCCTCTGGCAATAGTGTTATTAAAGAGAAAAAAAATAAAGGGATGCTCCCCAAATCACCATTAAATCAGCTGCATGTTGAGCGCATGGGAACCAGTGCAGTTTCTTCAATCACGCGGGTGGTCCGAGAGGTGACGCATCCCTTCCCAGTTAAATTAGGGTTAACGCTGCAGCTTTTTAAGCAAATCTGACAATGATAAGCCCCATAAAGATATTACTGCTCGTTTGAGGAGGAAGAACCAGGCATTATACACACAGAGATTATGGCTGTAAATATTTATACACAGGAAGACGTGCTCTATGAATACTATATACACACTCCTTCCTCCTTTTTGTGTTGTTTCTTTTTTTTAGCATTTATATGTTCTTAGAATTTCCTGAATAGTATGTTACACGCGGAGTCAATTCGTTTCCCATACTTTAGTGACATTATGTATTAAACACTGCATACAAATAAGATATGGCTCAGCAATAGATGAATGAAAAAAGCTGGATAATGCCTTCCTAGTATAATTTAAGGAGGACAGCATATTCACAGTTGTATCCAATATGCCACAGTCTTGTACAAGGTGGATAATGTCACTATAGTCTTGTATAAATTTTGTCTCCACAGTCTTGTACATGGTTAACGGTCTTGGCAGGAAGGAGAACAGTGTCTCCAATCCCTCATTGTTCCAGGGTGGACTTCATCCTATAGCCTTCTGTCATCCAAGATATACATTGTATCCACAGTGGGAGACGTCTGAACAGTCTTTCGCAAGGTGGACAAAATTTTGTCAGTCTTAGCTGAAGACTAAGGGCACCATTACCTCCCCATTTTAGCGTTAGGAAGCTAACAGGGAAAACCTGCACCTGTAGTGTCCCCATTTTAGTGTTATTTTCTGGGGCAGGCGCTACTTCGTCACCTTGCACCTTGCTTCCTCACCACTGTGAGTATCACCTCTTGGAGTCCATAGAATTGCTGAGCCGGGAGATCGCACAGTGCCATGGAGTGATCACGGAGGGAGACCGAGCACAATTCGTCCCCAGTCTCACTCTGCTCGCGGGCAGAAGAAGCGGCAAATCGGGCCACCGTTCTTGCCGCGGGAGGAGAGGAGAGTAGGGGATTCATTGGGTGGGTGGTTTAAGAAGTCCTAGGTGATTCTGCAAAAGCGGAACCCATTAGCACCAGCTTTTAGGTGTCGTAAAATATTTTGGTAATCCATGGGTGCAGTAATCAGCGGTAGGACCTTGTAACACCTTAGTTAACATGGGCAGCGCAAACAGTAGTTAGTGTTAAGTATAGGTTGCGCAAAGTACAGTAATCAGAATCAACAATGCGCTAACGGATTTTTCACAGGTTTAGCGTTAGAATCCCTTATCCTGGCGCTAACGCTTATTCACCCAAACACTACTGTTAGTGGTCACTAGGGAATAGGGCCCTGAGACGTGCATATTCTGTGGTGTACAAGATCTCACGGTAAACAGTGTCCTCAAGTATGTTTTGTCCACCTTTTAATGAGCTGAGGTGCCATATCCAAGATGGCAAATTCCTTCTTGAAGCAGACATAGGTGTATTCAGTAGTAAGGTGACGCAGTGCTCCGGGTTTTTTCTAAACCTTTACCTCTTTTGGCTCTCAGCTGCTAAAGTACAATTCCTCGACTGGCTTAAACTCCACCAACTGCTTATGTTCATGTGTACCTGTATGTATATATGTGTTTTTATTAATTAGAAGGTTTAATACAGGGGTCAGCAACCTTGGCCCTACAGATGTTTCCGAGGCTTCTTTTCCGTGAAGTTCTGGCATCCAATGAGTGGTTGTACATCACGGGAAGTGTAGTTCCTAAACATTTGGAGGGTAAAGGTTACTGAACCCTGGTTTAATGGAATATACGGCTATGTCCAGACACCAAATGGGAAACATGCAGTGAGTGATCACAGAACATCACAGAATCCTATCTGGTTTCGAAAGATTTAAGACTGTCCCGAGGAGTCTACTATATTCTTTCCTTAATAAATACCACAAATGTCTTTTTGTGTATTTTTTTTCTGTTTAATATTGTTTTAAAAAAATATGTACTGTTATTTTGGGAATTGAACATCTGTTGCCTGAAACCGAAACAGATCCTTCAATACAGAAGAGAATATAATACAGAGTAACCTATACAGCTCATTGTTTCTGTAAATAAAATTAATTTCCGCCTAGCATCAGTCTTTTCTTATTCCCCGTATCCCCCCCCCCATAGCAAAGTTCATTAAACAGCTTAACGTCCCATGCTTTGGTTTGCCTTACCGATAGGTGTGCCCCTTTGGCCCTCACGATAGAATACATCCAACAATGGATTTTTAGGAAGCTTTGTAGCTTCCCGGCATTTCGACGTAGCAGCCCAGAATCCTGCTTTTGTCATCATAGTTTGTGTGTCTAACATTTCCAGAGTTAAATTATCATTCAGATAAAATCTCGAAGATGTGCTCTTTGGAAAATAAAAGCCAGAACAAGAAGGAAGGTATTTTATCAGCCCCTTTGGCTTGGTAATAATAATAAACAGATTAAAAGCTTGTCATATCGAGAAGATCAGAAGCAGTTGCAGGGTCCTTCGTCCTGGTGGTCTGTCTCTTTTTCAGCCAAAAACAAGTGTTCATCAATTTGCAAAGGAGAGCATTTTAAGTTGATGCAATCTCTCTCTTCTTTTGCTTTTGAGTGTTTTTCTAAAGTTTTCTAATTTTCCATCTGTTCTGGAGGCCCAGTCCTTGACTGAGACTGCGATCAGACCTGACGTGTGCATTATTCATAGATAAATCTGTTCCTGGTAGATCTGATATTTCAGCGCACAGTCCATTTTACAGGCCTGTTATGGTCGTCTTTACATGTGATTTGAATTAGCGTTTCCTAATCTTTGCTTTCAGCCTTGATACTAGAAGACCGTTATCGTCTGGGTAAAGTCACCTTTACCTTAATGTCTACCAACTCCACATCTTTCAATCCAGTCTCTCCACAATGGACACCTCATTGCTGAGCAGTCAAAGCAGCCCTTAATCGTCTATCGACTTATTCAAGGACACATTTGTCTGTAGGGGCCAGTCATTATGAAACGGCATACGACAATCATTTGGCTGCAGATTTGTTTATATTAATTTCTGATGAATACTATCAGGGTTATTCAGAGAGCACCGAAATGTTGCCGCCTGCACTTCAGCTAGTCTGATTCGCCGACCTTGCGGTTAGTTCAGTATTCCCCGCTGGAACCCCAAAGTGCAGGGAACAAGCCGTTGAATCGATTGGAAAAACCACCGCAGAACCACCAAAAAACATTTGATCGATCTGAGAACCCTCCCAATGCATCCGACAATCTGCATCAAAACCGCAGAATCGATCCAATATTGTACGTATGTGATCTTCTGCTGTGAAGGAACGTTTTGATGATCTCAGAACACTCTGCTTCTATTGACTTCTTGATGAATGTTGAGGACTATTATCTGGTGCAGTGACACTTGACCACCCCAGTCTATCCCTTATGAATATGGTGGAGGAATGGTCTTCTAGGTGTAGAAGAAGAATTGCCTCCAGTGGTAGCCATCATTAGGCTTACAATCGATCGTAACTGCAGGCATTATCAAGCTCTCCACCCTCCTCCTTTACAGAACGCGGTGGTTGACCTCTTCATGGCTGCAGCAGAACCTAATCCATTCGATTCCAGCATACTCTAGTTTTTCCTCGATTAATTCATGGAGCTGTTCTTAGAAATTTAGATTTCCCAAACTCTGTTATAGCTGAAGATCGTGTTTTCATTCAGAGAAGAACACACAGTGATGGATGTGGCTGGTTCCCCAGGCACTTTAAGTCTGTATGAGGTTTCTTTCGAGAAAGGCTTAAATTTCATCTTGTCCTCTTGATGTAAAAGGTCTCCCATATATCATTATGTAACTAATTTCCCCTCGTCTCCCGAGCACTGTCTCTAGTCTTTAGAGCACAACCTCTATGTATCCATAATTTAATGATAAAGTGTGGGAGTCTTGGTTTTGTTACATACTCCGTCACAGAGAATCAAGACACCCCCTGATCGATGGGTTATCCGATCATAGCGACCTGGTTGGTTGTTCTGCTTTGTTGGACCACTTCAAACAAATGATTATGGGCTCTAGTGTTATTGCTGATGAACATTGGACAATGTAGATATTTATATACAGAATCTCTTTATAGTTTATCAAAATGCTGTGTTCTATACAGAAGGTGGAGTGAATGGGCTGCATTGCAAGTGGTCCCAATGGTACCCTGGTTTCTGTCCTTAAGAGCTTACAATTTGTTTGAAGATGAGTGGTAGATTTAAGGAGGTGTCTTCTCGACTAGTTACTCAAACCTTTATATGCAGAGTGAAAAATGGCCCTGATGTACCTTATTATATAGAAAAAGAAGACAACACCTGGGAGGGTTAAGGGTAGAGTAATCGAGTGGGACAGAACACGATGTAGGACAATTCTCCAGAACATTTATCCATAGGGATCACTCAACTGCTAGAACTTTATCTAGAAATAATTGTAATTCATCCTAAAAATCAAAGTATTTGATGATTATCCTTCATGGCGGGGCGGCTTCAAGTCTGCACTGCCGGTCTCCCCATGACCTTGTCAAAGCTTATTTAGAGGCGTATAAGATTCAGAAATTTACCAGTTGCCACTTATGGATGTGGATGCCTTCTCTACATTACTACTATGGCATTTATTCTCGTTGGAAGGTGGCTTTGATTCTTGCATATCACTTTGTTTCTATGGTTTAAAGCAACCTTTGTCCTTCTGTGCTTTTTGGGATCTACATCTCTCATGATGCTCAGCCGCTGGCTACTGGCTGAGCATCATGAGAGATGTTGTTCCAAAAGAACACAGAAGGGTGAAGGTTGCCGACTCCTGCTTTAAACCATAGAAACAAAGTGATATGCACTAGGTTTGCTGGAGCATCATGGGAAATGCAGTTCCAAAACATCAGGGGGGCCAATGTTGCTGAGTCCTGCCTTAAAGGGATAGCTATCCTTTAAAGCCGACATATAAGTGAACATGATCCCACTGTTTTAATTTTTGGCATGTCTGTCATTTAAGTTATTCATTTTTAGGAATATGTTCATTTTTTGAGGATTCCTCCTTAACCAGGTGCTATTTTTTTTTTTTCTTCCTTGATAAAGGTTCTTGCCTTTGGAAACGAAACGTCGGTCGCTTAGTTAATAAAGTTTTTTTTATTTTTCACTAAAGACCCAGAGTGCACCTATTTCTGGATTTTCTGTAAGTTTTCATTGAGCAGCACCTGGGCCAGCTATATTTTTCTACTATTGTGACTGAGTGCTTTCTCCATTTGCATTTTATATATATATATATATATATATATATATATATTGAACTAGAATGTGTTCAGTCCAGATCGTAACTTTGTGTCTATAAAGCATCATTTTATGTTGCAGCGCGGCAGTGTATCAATGAGAGCAAACTGTCTCGAGCCATGGGGTTTTTAATCATATTTATTTGGTAATATTTTTATGTCTAGGTACGTGGAACATGTGTATCCTGGCTGAATAGTCTCCCGGGTTCATTATCTTTCAGCTTCTAATGGGAAAACATGCTGTAAAAAGCTCCAAATCACTGGAAGCTTGCAGCAGGATGAACAATAGCCGATTCACACGGGCTTAATTAACAGCGTGTCGGGATCTGTAATGAATGCAGGACACGCAGTGAAACCGAACTGGATTGTAATTGTTTTACAGCGAGAGGCAGTCATAAAATCCTCTTATTCCTTATGTATACACAGTGAAAATAGGGCTGATTAAAGTGGTCAGAGTAAATTCCTGCCTTTTGACTTGGTGTTCTATGTTTTACGAAGCCGTTGCCGTCATTTTGATCAGGCTTGCACATCATCTTCCAGGATGGACTCACTGATTTTACACATACTAATAAGCTTAGCTTCACGCTGTGAGCATTAGAAGGATCTTCTTCTTTTTATACAGAATATGAGTGGAAAGTTCGGGCTGCTATTCCAAGTCGAGAGGTACATACTTTGTGAAGCCGCTCGTTCCAGTCTGTTCACCCTCAGTCACCACTATCAGACTTCATTGCATTGACATTGAGGTGGTGCAAAAGCAAGATTAAGGGCCATATTACAAAGTTGGTGCTAACTTAACCAGAGCTGTTGTAAACTTAACAACTCCATAGGCTATAATGGCTCCGGGAAGTTAACACCAGCTCTGGTTACGTTTGCACCAACTATGAGATAGAGCTGGAAGGGTTTTAATCCCTTTGTGTTAAATCACGTGATTCTGCAGATAATTTGAAACAAAAATAACATGCTGTACAATGGAAAAGAGGTCAGAATGTGAGAAGTGCCCCCTCCACCCCAGCCCTCCCCAACCAAATCTGCAGATATTGCTGGATGAAGTGGAGGAGTTTCCTCCACCCAGCATCAACTGCAGCCATGATTTTTCTAATTGCCCAGCTGTCGGTCACCAGATCGGTCACCTGTGACATCACACAGGGAGCATGCCGACGCCACCCTTGCTGAGACTATTCAATGTAGCGAGCATTCTCAGAAATGCAGCGAATGGATCGGATATGCACATGCGCCCGCAGCTCCGATCCATCATTCTGCGCAGGCTCTACTAAACTTGTGTTCATTAAGGTCGGGGTCAGACGAGCGTTTTTGAGAGAGGAAGGAACGTCCTTGAGAGTAGACGTTCTTTCAACTCTGCCCGTCTGGCCACCTCGCTGAGCGCAGTTAGTGCACTCAGCGCTTCAAGGCTTGATTCTCCTATGGAGGATCACATTTTGCCGTCCCGTCGAACACGTATCGTAGCGCTTCGACTGGTAGGTTTTCAGCACATCCCCTGTAGCGCCGCCATTCGTGCCCACACTGCAGCGTATGGCCGGCCCGTCAAAGCGTCACCATACTGCAATTGACGCCAGGAGGCACGTCATTACGGACGCACGTCTGACCCCGGCATAAATGCGCAAGTCCTGTTGCTCTGTGCAATCTGCCGTTCCTATGCTATATAAGTTACATAGGCGCGTAAATTGCATTTGAAAGCTTCAGGGACTTCTGGTTTCGGGAGTTCCTGAACCAAAGAGGAGCAGAGCACGGGGAGGGAGAACAAGGTGAGTAAAATCACAAAAGAAAATAAAAAATAATTAGTGAAAGGTGGTCAGCAGCATCTACCCATTTATTTTAGGGCAAAAAATGGGAACTCTATTAAAAAAAAAGTGTCCCATTAAATCCAGCTCTTCGTTTTGCAATTGAGTATCTCTTTAAATGTTACTGGGGTTCACATTTATTACGTATGGTAAATATATATATATGTACATTCTCCAGCCGCCTGTACTTGGGTAAACAGAACATTTCACTATGATCCCACCTTTTGAATGGAAGATTTCCAAGAAGGCCACTATAATGTAAATCTCAAGTATACAAGCTGTCACTTCTTCATCTCCGATGTCATGTGTTTGTCACGATGTAACAAGCTCAAGCACTCAAATATTTACTCCCAGGCGTCATCCGAGTCAACATGGAATCAAACAAGATTATGTCTTTCCAGGCACTGCAGCTGTCCTATGATTGGGTTAACTAAAAGCTTCAAAGTTCCCGTTTCAATTTCTCCCACACAATTCATAACAACGGTTTCCGCTCCTCGGATTCTCTCATCCCATATCGGAGCAGGAACGTGCTCTCTCAGCTGAAAGGTGAGATCTCCTGGATCATGGAAAATCTTTAACCTGCCCAGCTGGAGAAAATCTCCCATCTGAGTTTCGGCAGAGCTTAAGCAAATTTGGCATTACCTTGTTTTCCTCATAAAGAGATTAGAAAAGGGAAAAATCTGGAATTTTTTTTTTATGTTTGATCCATTGTGGCAACCTCACCATGAACCAGCCCTTCCAAATACTAATGGAAAGATGATAAATTTCACCATTGCGTCGTCTTCATTTCATCGTTTCGTCAAGTGTATTATTTAATCTTTACGGGTCACCGGCCGTTGGTTCCCATTTCTTTGAAAACTGAGAAAACCTGTAAACTCAAGCCAACTTTTCACTTTGTAAATGTTGATTAACATCCAATTCACTCTCCGTTTCTGAATGGGCATCAGACATGCCAGGGGCATTGCGTTTGTTGCCTTCGGGCGGCGGGATTGGTGGCTCTGAAGGAACACGGGCTTCATCCAAAACAAATGTCATTTGAATGCTGACGAACACGTACAGCATTGTGACCTCCACCATATCAATCAAGTCCTTTTAATACCATGGTGCAACATTTGGCCACAAAATACCAAGGGGTTCAGAGAGGTTTGAACTTCATCGTATCAAGATTTGCTGATGACACAGCTTTTTCCTTGCCTGGAGAGAACAACGCATGACTTCACTCTGACTCGTGTTAATGAGGTTATAGGACAATCCGCTCTTCATGTTGATTGAATACGAGCAGAGCTCTGAGGCTTAATCCTTTCCTATTTACATTTTCTTGTGTCTGTTGTTGGTTATTATATTTTATTTCAGCCATATGTTCATCTCGGACGAGACAAGCTTGCTCTTGAGCAGCTTGGATAAGCCACAGGTTTGGTATGTATTAAACCTTTTTATTAAATTTAATTTTGCCCTCCAGCCAACAAAGCTGAATAAGCGCGGCTTTTTTCAGTGTTGGAGTTGGCAACGGTCTCTATTTGTTTGGCACATTTTCAACCAATGAAGCCCTTGTCCCACTTTTCAGCGTTCTTGACCAATGTTCCATCTTTTGACTCCAGGATCTCAGCCATTATATTGGTTAGATTGAGAGAATGAACATAAATCAGCTTTTTAGGGACTGGTAGGAAATTCTCATTGACGAGTCTTTTTCTCAATTCTCATTGACTGTTGTAGTGTTTTTATATATACTGCAGCAGCCACGGCTCTGACATTCCAGAGTCACCAGCACTAACGTGGACAACAGAAGGAGGACCAGTCACACAATCAGGAGCTAAAGCCAAACCATGGGTAACTGATCCTTCTCTTTCTGAGTCAACATAGTATGCCAGCTGCTCGCCCTCTCCCCCGTTTTCTTTATCAGCTGTATACCTTGATATCCCAATGTATATATGCCAACCACGGGCTCAATATTATCTAGCTCAGTCTCCAAAATGTACCTTTTTTTTCTGCTACCACAATACGACTAGTTTTCGACTTGGCATACGGTATTGAGGGCGTACCAGCATTTCAATTCCCAAATCTGTCTCAGTTATGGGAACTTGCGCCTATACTTGCTGATGGAATTTCAGCTTTAGTGATTCATGACAAATTTATCGGTGTTTCATGTGCTCGCTTGAAGGGCTCTGCATAGAGCCGAAACGTCGTATGATATGTGCCCACAATAGAGGCTCCCAAGATTTCCTCTGTTTGAGTGCCCAGGTTATTTGTTTTCGCTACAAATTGATCAGTAAGACTGTCTTCAAAACATATCCAGTACTGAAAGGTTTGATAAATGGATTTTCATTCTGGAAAACAAGAGAAAATCAAACAGGTTTGGTTAGTAGTGAAAATCAAAACAATGTCTACCGAAAATATGCTTTTATCGGGCGTTTTTTTTAACCTGCTTTTTTGGAGCAGCATAATTCTAAAGTTTCCAAGTCTGGTATTTTTTTTTTTTTTTTTTTGAATCGGCCAACATTTCCAAATAAGATCGGTCAACAGTCAGATTTTTTTTTGGTTAAAAATCTGGCAAAATGTAATTTATCGAGCCCTATATGTGGCCAACAGGGTAGGTTTCCCTCAGCCCAGCTACATGTGGCTTCCATAAGTGTAGTTTCAACCAGGTATGTTTGACCACCTTGGTAGGTGTCTCTCAACCAGCTCAACTTGAGAGTCAAAGTATTAAATGGTTGTATTGTCCAGAATTCATTATGATTTTCGGATGTAAGTAGAGGTAATGTCACCGCTCTGCATGGAGAGAACCTGTGGAGTCATGGGTTCGATCCCAGCGAGCTCCTCTGCAGTAAGTGTCCTTGGCAAGACACCTAACGGTACATACTCGCCACCCAGGACATACTTGAAAACGAGAGAAATCTCAATGTATCCATCCTGGTAAAAATCCTTTCACAAAACCTCCTACCATCAGTACCACCGGTAAGTGAACCGGAAGTGTCTTAATTTCGCGCTTGGATGTTGTCTTTGTACAGGTCTCTGTAACATCCTTCCAGATTCATTCGGCGTATATTTAATTTCAGCACAGTTCATTCCCATTCACACACATGTTGCGATGGCCGTGTGTTTCTGGAACTATCAGACGTTATCTTTGGCAGTTATCACGTCGACCGTCCGTAGTGAAACTCTGGGTGACTAATCCTGGGAAAATAAAAAGTAATTTGGATGCGAGATGCAACAGGAAATTCCAGCAGCTCTCCTTACTGTGCCGTGCACAGACACATCTCTGTGCTTTAAATTGAGATTATTTTTGTCTTCTCCGTGAGGCAGATGTATCTTTACTGCGTTGGGGGATTCTCCCAGGGATCTTTGTGTTTGTATTAACATTTTCTTGGCTCTTTCAGTTCCCTGCGGCCTCAGAGCTCGACTTGCTGCGCAGCCATTGTGCACCCCGGGGAGCACTCAACGTGTGAGGGAATTCCTCTTTTTTTTAAGTTTATCGAAGAAGAAGAAGAGCATGAGTTGGTGATTTTGCACCCCATACACTGACGTTTCTCTGAAACGCATTCCATTGAGAGAACTTTTAATATCAAGATGTTGTGATAAAGAGGTTTTACCCTGTGATTGTCATGGATGGGCTTTGACCCTCGTCATGACGTTAGACTGTGATGCCTGCTTATCATTACTTCCGAGACGGGCAGAATTCTTGTATGGAAGGCCGTAGCCCGAACAAAGAGCAGATGTGCTTCCCTCTCTTTTTTTCTTCCCCTCTTTGTCACCCTTCACCAGTTCTGAAAATCCCCGTTGGGCAGTAAAATGAATAACGGAGCTGGCAGAGGGTCAGGAGAAAACACATCTGTACGCAAAGACGCCCATCATTTTGTTTTTTTACGTTCGGAGATTTCATTGAAACCTGCTTTAAGTTCACATCTCTTTATTAATAAAAAAATATACATATATGCAGTGAAACAGGAAAAAAAACAAAAAAAAGCGCAAAACCAATCCAAAGCAGTCGGTGCAATGGCTCATGTGCCGAAGCCTAAACCTGGCTCTTGTCTTTTCGAAAAGGAAAGAACTTTGGCTGGCCCAGGATTTTGGCTTTGCTGACGCTGATCAGGAGTCCAGCTCTCTCCCTCTCTCAGCATTTGGACTTTTTCGAGTTTCAAGCCAGCAGCAGCTGGGAGATCGGCAGACGGGTCACGTTTGGGAAGGGAGGCCAGGAAAAAATGCCTTAATATTTTCAAAATTATGTTGTAGGAACGTCTATAGGGTGATTCGGACTCACGGCCAAGAGCCGTTTGGACTCGATTCAGGAGTAATAAAAAACAATGAAAAATGCTTGATTCCAGGGCAAGATGATGTAGAACATATAGAATGGTCATTGTTCACATGGCAACATGTGACAGGTACTCCATCACCTTGTGGCTCTTCAGATACAATGTGGAGGAAATTTAAACTTGATAGACCTCAGTAACCTGTCTGGATCTGACATGAGTCAAATGACTGCTCGAACAACATTGTTACACTTTATGTATCGTAAACTAGCCCTGCTGATCCTATCTCTATGTCTGGTGGAAGTGCAGGTATTCATATATATATATATATTCCTTAGAGTTTTTTCACTTTTTTTTGTTGTCTTGGCTAAATTCCAAAGTGACAAAAAAAATATAATCTCGTCACAGCTTTTTAGCAAACACTCTGATATTGTATCGTTTAGCATCTCTACCTAATAAACAGATTAAAATAAAGCCAAATAAAAGAGTTCCCAGGTAACATTTCAACGATTCCTACTTCCAGCAAGAATTTAATGTACATGATATTGTCAGTGGTCTGCTCATAAAGACACTCACATTCTGATATCCCTCCTGATCCTCCTACTGCGCCGTGCGTGAAACCATCCTTCTATGTGAGTATTAGACAAGAATAGTGAAAGAGCAATATGTTATTATTATTCTCTCAGATATGCGGTTATCGACCAATCAGGTTTTCTCTATATTATGTATTCACCCCCACCTCCCTTTCTATAATACAATATTGCGGTTTTTAAAATTGCAAAAGGTTCCAGCATTTTTCACCTCGGAGGTGTCGTTGCCAGTTGGCTATAGCAAATATTGCTCTTAAAAATTGTGTTTTTTTTTTATTTCTTTCTAAGAAATGGTCAGCCCACCCAGCCAGAACTTTACATACATAATGTGAAACATGTTTATTATAATCACATTAAGGTGGACTTCATGTTTTGTTTTGGTTTTTATTATTGTAAAATTATTATGCCGCCTTTCCCTCCCCTTAAATTGTAACGGTTTTATGGATTATGCCTTTATATTTTTGGCTAAAAGATATTCACCAATGCAGAAAGTGAGATGAGGTCAGGAGTCAGCAGTGATTAGTGTTCTTCCAGTTGGGGCCTCAACAGAAACTAACCTTTACAAAGGACAATTCCAAAAGGTGGCAGCAGAAGCTTCACTGAAGCTCTTCCTGTCACAGTTTTGATTTCCCTTCTGTGAAACGTGGCTTGTCACCATTGCAACATCAGCAAACACAGACACTCTTTGAATAACCTCTGTGTCCCAGTGCACTGAGGTACCACCTTCTCTTCCAGAGTGAACAAGCTCTCCAAGGTTCAGATTGATATCCATCCTCTGATCAGGCGCTGCAGACACTTCTCTTTGTACCCTCAGCTCTCAAATTCCTTTAGTGCCCTGAGTCAGTGCTCTAAGCCAATTCACTATTGTGTCAGTCCTCACATGACCATCACTTCTGGCAACCTTAAAGTGCTCCATGTTTGCAGGTAGCCACTACTGACGAAGACCACCCCTACCCCAGGGTTGTGAGCCAATGAGAGGCCCAGGATTGTATACTGATCGTTCAAACACCCTAAAGGCAAATAAATTGGGATGCTTTAAATCTTTCAAAGAGGGCAGACAGAGCGTGTGCAAAGTGACCTCAGGACGGGCAGCTTATCAAAACGCCCATATGGAACATCTCATGCTCAGGTGCTAGGCGCAGCAAATTTAAAAAAAAGTATAGATTCTTAGAATCTATTGGATCTTTGTTTTTTCCCAAGGAAATTTTAACACAATTACTTGTCAAAATCCTAACCTATACCATTTTTTTTCTTTTATGTGTACAAAACAAAATGGTGGGGCCGCTGCCCATACTGACCCTATTAATGAGCCTCCACTGAACCCAGTGTAACCAACACACTTACCTTCTGACCACAGAAAAAAGAATACGGAGAGATAATATATGCCTCATTAGATGGAGCTGCTACATTACTATCCCACACTTCCAAAATGTCATTAAAATAAGGGGACAAGTCCAAACCCCTCTGTGCCTCCATTCAAATTGTTTTCTTAGGGACTCTACACCTCCTTATACTGTGTATGGGTTCTGTGGGTCTATAACAGAGCTGGAAGGCTATAAAACATGGGCCGTTTGTGATGTTGGAAGGCATACAGTTGCGTGTCCTACAGACCTTTGTGTCACAAAAAGACATAGATGTCATTCTTGGTTAAGTTTCATATAACCAGCGTGAGACAGGAAAACATCTTGGTCCTATAATGCAACGTTCCCAGCAGCTGAGCCTGATCGGTGACTCATTCTTGGTAATTAGGAGCTCGTCAGCTGGGATTTAATCTGACTCACCCATTGCGTGTTATCTGCATGTACTATAAAACACATCAGGATGTGGAGGTTACAGATTCCCCGTTGCTTCCTGCGCTGGAGGAGATCCCACTATTTCAATAACACTAGAGTGGATTTTATCTGTCTGTGTCTGCGTGCCCCCCCCCCTTCTATATCAATGACTCATTTGTGCAGCGGGTGACTTTTTCTCTGGAGCGTTGATATAAGACCGCTGCCTCCCCGTGTAAAGATGGCTGACAGTCTGACTTTGAGCTAGAATTTTGGTGAATTACAAGAAGTGCTAAATAAGGAATCAACCGGTTGGAGAGGAGTTTTGCTGTCCTATGACACACAGTGAGAAAGACTCCTCCAAATGGTGTCCTGACCAATCTACAACATTATAATATCCTGGAAATAATGTGCAATGCCAATATACACCAGAAGGGGCAGCAGCAGCACTCAGAAGCCATACAATTCTACCCTACATAGGGAAAAATGGTGGGATGATTTACGCATCCATCAAACGGTTGCCTTAGGGGTCCTGTGAAAAAGCCGATATATTGGGTATATTGGTACAAAGTCCTGCTGATTGCTCAGCATCCACTGTATTGCTTTTTTTTTTAAATTAACACAAATAATGACCAAGCTCTTGACTTTTAATATATTTAAGTGGTTATTGACTATCAGCCGTTCTTTCATTGATAATCTGGTTTCATTGTAGCTCACGCGCGATCAAGCTACGGTGAATGCACTATTTAGGGGACAGTCGCTGTGGTTTGCCATACTTTTCACAGTTGATTCTGCCAAAGTTTGTCATCCTGATTCTCTGCTTCATTTTCTATGGGGTTTCCTCTGTAGTTTCTGCTGTAATAATAAAGTTAGGGTAAGTTTTTTTCCCGCAGTTTTCCAGCATTGTTTTCACCGTAGTTTGTTTGGGAGGTCAATTGGCGGTCACTACTTTAAAACCGGCAAAGTATGTATTCCCCGGTGTTACAAAAGACACTGAAACAGCAGTTAATGGAGAATAGCTCCTATTCACACTGAAAAATATTGGTGGTACCGTTCATCTTCATTCACTGCTATTTGCAGGGACTTCACCTGCTGGATTCACCTGTTGGATTCTCCTCTGGAAAGACGATGTTCACCGTAGCTGCAACAACCGTGTACTTCGCTATTTAGTGAATTGCCCTTTATGTGTAGAGGTTGTTCGGAAAATTACTGGAAATTGCCAATTTTAGGCCAAATATCTGTGGGGAAAAATAGCTTCTTTCTTCCCCAAACCATTTTATTGGAAGTCAAGTACGACAGAGAAAGGTTTTGCTGCAGCGTTAGTTTAATTTTAATCGTTGTGTGTGTAATTCTTTCTATAGCCGCAGTGACAGTTGTTTGAGGGTTTTATATATAGTTATAATACTGTTGCATTCATTCAACTCCTCTATCTGGATGTGGATCCGTCAATTTGCCGCTTAGTGAATAGCTCCTCGCTCGTTTGGGAGCAGTGTGTAGTTTAATACATTCAATGTATTTGAGAATGCAATGAAGCATTTTGAGATCCAGGGTGTTTAAATAAAGCACGTGATCGCTGGCAGGGAACTGAACCGCAAGGCTGGGTAAAATTATATTTATCTGCTCCAATTCCCATGATGTCATTTTGACAATGAAGTCTTATCCCCTCAGACTTTGGATGGGGCTGGAAGCTTTCCAATCACTCTCAGAGAGAATTTGGGAAGCAGACGGTGGCTGTCGTTAACCACTTCCCCTCCAGCATCATCCTGTGGGCCTGTTCTGGCAGGGAGTTGGTTAACGCAGGCCTCATAGAATGTGGATAATCTTGTCTCAGCAGCACATCTATCTTCAGAGCAGGGCTCTGCGTCTCATCCATGACAGGCTGTGCCTATAAACCGGCTCTGGGGCTTCATCACCGTGCCCGGGCAGCGGTACCCATGGCTCGTTTGCGTGGGACCGCCTTTGTGGGTGGTTACCGTACGAGTATTTCTCGTTTGGACTTGGCAGGTCGATGCTTCTCATGAGTTCTCCGATGGCGAGGGGAAAAAAAAGAGAAACTAATGAACGTAGTTTTGTTTGAAAGAAGCATTGTGAAAGAAGCCTTTGAAGCTCCATATGTTTCGAATACAACACACCGCAACACGCCACAGTTCAAGATAAACACTCGGCTCCCGCCAACCACAGTAGCCTATTAGGTGAGCCGGGCATTATTCATAAACTGATTTGTCAATGCCCAACTGTACCGCGACATTCCTCCTCTAGATCCCCCCCACCCCATTCATTCCCTGGAACGGATCGTGCAGCTGGAATCTGCCGTTAGAGTTTCACAGCGAGCAGATACAGTCACGCTCCGATACACGCGTGTTCCGCACAGGCTTATACAAACTCCGTAGGTCCGCCTTCTGGCTATTCATCCCTAATTCTGGGGAAACGGGAAGTGCCGGACGATACACAGACGCCAGCCCTCAGTAAATACCACTGGGCATGTGCTGGCCTTTAGTTTTTCCTGAAACTCCCATGATGCTCTGCTGCATTCAGTGGTTGCATGTAAAATCCTGTTTTTAGTTTGCCCAGTTTTACCCAAACTGCTGGGTCATTTTAAAGTTTTACATGTCATTGCACTGCACTTACAATTTGCTCATTGTGGCAAGATAGGAAAAATTTAGATTATGGCACAAACCAATGCGGTTGCATGTAGTGGACTTTAAGGGGGAAAAAAGACCCCCCCCAGTTAATATGCTTATATGGAATCCAAACAGTAAAGTGACATGTATAATTGTGTATTTATTTTCCATTCAGACGCAATATAGTCAATATGCGAGGCATCAGTGCAAACATAAATACATCTACTAGCCCAGCTAGTAACTGGTGACATTATTAACATTCTTTGGAGCTTTATTTTATCCGATCACTGACTGAGGGCAATATTATATAGTTAATGCTAACGTTAGCTCTCAGGTGTGCGAGCGTTAATGTTAGGTTAAGTGGCCCTAGCGTGGGCCGCCCATATTACATTCTGAACTCTAATGGGTTAAAAAACCCGTTAGCGATTCCGAAATTGTGCCTCTCAGCGCCAGCTTACTGTACTTTGCGCTCCCTATGCTGAACATGGGGAGCACAAAGAGTTAATTAGCGTTAGCTGCGGCTAACTAAAAAGTTAGCCAGAGCTTGCAGCTGGTGCTAACTGGTTGCGCTTCTGCAGACTCCGTTGGCATCAGCTAAACCCCTCCACCCCAAATTACATACTTGCCTCTAATCCCACGACGAGAAAGGCAGCTTGATCGCCTCTTCTTGCCACCGGAGCAGAGTGAAACTGGGGGGAAAAGTCCCCAGTCTCCCTCCGCAATCATCCAGCCGACCTGCAGGATATCTTGTGAGGCGAGATCCTGCCGGTCATGTGAACTGGCAGTCAAAGCCTCCATGGAGTCCTATGGACTCCATGGAGGGGATGCTCGGGGTGGTGTTTAGCACTGCTGATTGAACGCCTGCCCCGTAATATGGAGCTAAAACGGTGACGCTAAGGAGAAACCTGCAAGCGCATATTATCTTAGCGTCCCTGTTTTAGCGGCAGTATTGTAATACTGCCCAGAATTTTTGGGAGCTCGACAGTTACTTTTATTTTTTGTTCTAAGTTTGTGCAGAAAAAACACAGCCAGGTTTTAATGTCCGGGGTTCACGTGTGTCTCTGGTCCCTAGAATTGTCAAGCCCCCCATTTAAATAGGCACTCTTCACAATACCTACCCTCCCTTCATGTCGTAACGCATGCAATCAAAATCCAGTAAGCTCCTTGGAGCGGCCAGCAGCGCCAGTTCTGCGTTTCCAAAAAGTTAGCATGTTATTACATAACCTCTCGAGGCGCATCCTCCAGGCGCCACGGCCCTGGGCAACGGCGGATCAGACATGGCTGCGAGCACATGTGATTAGCCTGTCACCGTCTATATTTCAAAGCCCCCCCTTTTTTTCTTCTAAATCCAGTGCCGTGCAATTTCCTCCATATAATATCACGGGACGTAAAGCCGCATTTTGGCTTAACCATGCGCCTTCTCGCGTTTCTCTTCTTAATTTGAGGCGAAAGAAGTCACGTTCTGGAACAAAACAAACTTTCTATATCTAGATCTTGATGTTCAGTCTGTAAGGCGTGAACGTGGTCAGGCTTTTCTATTATTCTTATTCTTGATTTACATAAAGAATCTCAAATTCTGCCCCCCCCCTCCCGCCGATGTTGATGGCCTACAAATCCCAGAATTCTTTTGAACATGAAATGACCTAGGAAGATATTCATGGGAGTTGCAGTTAAAGCAACATCTGGGGGGAGCAGAGTTTGAGACGCGTGACTTGCATTGTTTGTCCTGTTTTGTGTTTTCGAGATGCAAAAAAAAAATGGAGACTTTGTTGTTTTTTATTTTTTCTTAACTGTTAAAGGTTTCATGAGATAAACGGTGGTTGGATACTTTCACATAGGACAGTCCAGCAATGTGGTGAGAATCCTGACCTTGATGGTTGCTCACCCAGAAGTCTGAGCCACTTGGAAACACTGCCGATTTGTTTGTCGCACGTTGACATCTTGACCACAAATCAGATCTACGGTTTGCCAGAAACTGCAGTCGGGATTAATTTTCCGCTGCTGGCACAGCCAGAATCCATTTCAATAGAGGTTTCCTTTGTGCGAGCGAGGATTAGATCTGGGCTAAAATAATCTATTAGTTATTTCTAGAGGTGAGTTCCTTTCCACCATGGGACCAACTCAACCACATGGCTGCATAACCCCTTTTTTCACGTACATTCCTTTTTTTTCCTGTGCCGTGGTGAGCAAATCCACCGTCGGTGAAGCATTCCCATCTGAAAGACGTTTCTCGGATTCTTTGGATACGTTATTCACAACCGCATCCCTAAAGAGCTATTTCCCTTTCTCCTGGGTGGCCCGGTCGGCCATTATTTCCAGGCCGAGCTCTCGTGCTCTCAAACCCATCACAATCCTGGTTTTAATTGTCTGTTACAAGTCAACGTGTTATTTAAACCCCATCCACTTGTAGGAAACGGATTTTTTATGAACATGCGTTTTGCAAGACTTAGCTGGGCCACGAGGTGATCGTAAAACTTAACACCCGTATCAGCGCCCTAGAGCTACAGGGGAACATTGCCGAGTCGCCAAGGTGACCTTTGCGTCCTGCGGGCTTTTCCGACCCTAGATGATATATTGCCAACCTGTCACCTGTACGTATTGTTTAGCTATAACATAACAAGAGAACAAGGAAGCCGTGGAAATTGGCTTGTCAAGAAGAAGAATTCATCCCATTTGTGGATTATTGAGATATGGCTGCCCATATGTAGCCTAAAGAAAATATTTTATTTTGGACAAAACTAGCACCTTTATATCCTATGACTTTTTTTTTTTTTTTTAAACTTTAAGAGTAAAATCTATTATTTTGGAATAAATAAGGGAAAATACGTATATTATGCACAAAGTGTAGAAGAAAACTATTTTTTATGTGAACAAATATGTTCAAATATATATATATATTTATATATAAAAATCACGAGTATAGCAGTCTACGACTGATTTAAAGTACAAGCTTTCGAGAGTGATCCTCCCTTCGTCAGGTATAGAAGCTTACTGATCAGAATGGTAGAATTAAACATTGGGACATTCACAGGGCGCACAGTGGGGGTGTTAGATGTTGTACATCTCCAAATGGCGTGGTCAGAGGGGGAAAAAAAACGCAAGGTAGGATCACTTTTGAAAGCTTGTACTTTAAATGTAACATCCAATAAAAAAGGTATCACTACAGACTGCTATACTCGTGATTTTGGCATCTGGACTAACACGGCCTACCTTAAAATCTATATATATATAATGCAAATCCACAGAATCACGGTGGCACTCCAGGACTATTAAGATTCTTTTATTAATCCATATTAAATCGACGTTTCAGCCTCTCCCCGAGACTTTCATCATGATATACCCTATATATATATATATATATATATATATATATTAAAAAAATCAACATTAAAACTGAAGAGCGGAAAAAAGTGTGGCAGGATTCATAAAACTCTCTACAGCAGGGATTGCAAACTCTGGCCCCCTCCCAGATGTTTCTGAACTACAACTCCCATGATTCTCTGCCATCCATTGCAGAATTCTGAGACTTGTAGGCCATGAATAACAGAGTGGGGGGGCAGAGTTTTAAATCCCCCCCTTCCCTTTTGCTCTGGTTTCTTTTAGGAAAATCATGCCTTGATTGGGCACCGAGCACCAAATTGAGAATTCACATAATATCTAAACACAAAAGCACACAACTTTGGTCTTCCTTCAGAGAAGCTATTTTGGCATAAAATGTGTAATTATCCACCAATTCAGTTTCATGACAAGACTATCTCTGAACTCAATTTAATCCCATGTGTGGTTTTTTTTTACGGGGGACAAAAGTTCCTACCAATATTTTTGTAATTGTCGGTGAATCATTTGAACAGATTCTGCCAAAACAAAAATGTAAAAATTATCATGTTTCCAAAAAAAAAAAGCCTATATGGATGGAGTAGAGGTAACATCGCTGCTCTTTAACTGTGGAGACTCAAATTCGATCCCGGCCAGAGCACCTCTCTGGTAAGTGTCCTTGGGCGAGACGCCTAACAGTACATACTCGCCCACCACACAATATCGGATGTGGAGTCAGTGGTAACATCTCTGCTCTTCGGCCGTGGGGAAGCAAGTCACAATCCCATTCAGCGCATCCCACCAATACAACTGTGGAGAAGCAAGTCTCGACTTTTACGAGAAGCGGGTTCAACCTAACTACCAGCTCGCTGCTCTACAATCATTGAAAGTAGACTCTGATCCCAATCAGAAGACGCCACCAGGTCAATAGAAAGACGACTTGATCCCACTAAGAAGATGCCACCAGGTCGATGGAAAGACGACTTGATCCCACTAAGAAGATGCCACCAGGTCGATGGAAAGACGACTTGATGCCACCAGGTCGATGGAAAGACGACTTGATCCCACTCAGAAGATGCCACCAGCGAGTGTCCTTGGGCAAGACACCTAACGATATGGATGCGCCGCCTACCTCACAAAATACTTGTACATCTCCTAGATTGTAAGTTCCCTTGGGAACAGGATCCCCTGAATCAGGTCGTATTATCCATGTGTGGAATTCTAATGTATTAACTCCTTGTACACTGATCTTGTAAAGCGCTGCGGAATATGTGGCGCTATATAAATAAAGCATAATAATAAATGAGGGTTTCAGTGTTTGTCCACAGAGCCATTTATCAGCAACTTTCAGCACGAGATCTATATCCTGCTATTGGGAAACCTAGAAAACAAAACTGGCTGAAGCTGGTATTTCCATTATGGAGGATAGGCAAGAGTGTCGAGAACTAAGCCAGTATATTACTGGCAATCTAAATCCTGGTAAACCGTTAAGCCGTTGTATTCTGTAAATATTGGATATCAGACTCTTTCAATTCGAGCCCTGTATATCGTATTCACGCTTCCAGTGTGTTTCCTGGGCTTGTGATTCCCATAATTCACTCCTTTCTCCTAACAAAAGTGCGAGTCATGGAGGTGTTTTGATATCCAAGGCTACCATCAGAATTCTTGGGGTCTCTTACTTAACCTTTGGTCGGACCTCCATTCCATCAGCTGCCCATTTCAGCTAACGACATACAAATCAAATCATTTTGGCACCTCTTCCATTTCTGTATAGGGATACAAAGTATTCCTTGGTGGGAGAGTGCTCGCTCTGCATCTCTACCTGGCGCAGACCATACTAATCACTCTTTAAGTGTTGAGTCGGAGTGCTCTTACTGGCCCCAGATGCCACGGCCAACCGGAAATTTTGTTGGCATCTTGGTGGACAAGTCCTGGGTGGCATGGAGAGACTCTTAAACCTGTGGCACTGCCAAACTGCCAGGGCACCCTGAAGCCACTCGGCCCCTGAAGATATCATGGTCTGTCACCCTCTGATGGCTGTCCCGTTGATATCCTTCTCAACCTGAAGGTCCTCTCAGGTTTTTAAAATATATGTAGTAGGTATTGAGTGCTAGCAAATCTATGATATTTGCAATTGTAATGATAAAGTGTATCAACTCGTATCTCATGGAATGCCGCTATTACTTTGTATTTCTGTAACACTTCAATGTTCTCGAACCCAGGACATACTTGAAAACGAGAGAAATCTCAATGTATCCTTCCTGGTAAAATCCTTTATAAATAAATAAATAAAATGCCGCTAATCCAGATGTTTTAATCTCTGACCACTGAACCTCCCACTTTTGGCTCGTCCCACCCCATCTTCATGTGGCCGCCTGCTTCACCTAGCGTTAAACCTGTGCGTAAATGCACCATTTTTACTAGGAAAGTGCATCCCTCTATCCTGAGACATGAAAAGCCTCCCTCTTTTCTTTTAAACCTCTCTGCGCCGCTCTGATCTCATCTTTATTGCCAGGCATCCCACTGCTGCCAGACCATTCCTGCGCCAAATAAAATTAAATAAAATATCTCTCCTCCTAATTAAAATAGGGGATTAAAAAGTTAAGTAAATAGACGTATGAAAAAAGTGCCGATCCCTCTAGAATATCCCTGACTCTCTCCCCCCCCCCTTTCCAAAGTTTCCTGTATTTAAGAAGTTACGGTTTGAGTTTTGTAGATTTAAGTTACGGTTTGGTTGTCAAAGGATACGCGTCGGCCTCAGCTCGTACGTTGCGCGGCGATAAACGGAGTTAGTTGAAAGATACGGCGGCGTGCTTATGGGCTTCCATGCCGATTAGATAAATATTTAACCTGAAACCCTTCCTTTGTTGTCTTTAAGAAGCTCATTCACTTTCCCCCGACTGGAAAGAATGTGTAAATGGGGGTCATAAATCTAATTTATAGGACTTGGATCTATGGCAAGCAAGCGGTGGGGATTTAACTTATAGAATAATGCTACGAGAGTTCATATTTTTCTTTTTCTCTTTTTTTTTTTTCTGTTTGCTGAAATAAAAGAATGAGTGTGACGAACAGATGTCTTGGAGACATCTGCATTTCAATTAAAAACAGCGCTCAGTGAGTCATCAAAGACTCGTTTTAATTTGTGCCTAAAGGCTTTCGGTCTAATCCAACCCCGTCCTCCCTCTCTCCAACCACCCGCTTTTCTAATATTTCATTTCGGTATGACATTATTTATAAAAGAAAATGCATTTTTTAGTATTTTGGGCTAGTCACCATTGTCTTCATGGTTTGATTTGAAACAGTTGCAGGTTTTGTTTGTTGTGTTTTTTTGTTTTTAGGAATGGACAAAATTCTTGTCTAAAAGTCGGACCACGGTGGAGTCACCTGGTGGAGACACTCGAAGGTCCACCACTGACATAGCCAAGAAACGACCGTGTCCATGTCCTGGGCCGATGGGAAACACCAGGAGCAGAAGTTGATTTACAGCAGGGGTGTTAATGGGTTTTTGCAAATATGGGAGGGGATATCCTTCTGCGTGTTTGTCAACATGACATCCAGTAGACAAAATAGCGGTGGTCAGGCCCTCCACGTTCTTCTGAGTCATTGTCGGTGGAATGTTGAGACAGATGTCATTGCTCGCACAGCGTTCAGAAGGCTCGGCTCCGAAACATGGGAAATAGCAGAGCTGTGTTTGCTAAAACGCGTCATAAGAGGCAACAGAGTATGCGATTGCAATGGCAGCCAATGCGCTCTACCAGTCTACCCTCTCTGAAGAACACAGCCTTCTTTATTTCCCACACCAGGACCGTTTTAGCCCTTTGACCTCATGAATTCTCAAACTGAAGTACCAATCACCACCTCATCTACAGTGCTTCTCCAGGCGTCTGCGACTCCTCAACTAAAACATGAGACCTGGAAAGAAAATGTTTGTATACGATAAAAAAAAAAAATGGCATGTCCAGTTTCAATAGACCACGGTGTTTTGACGCAGATGTCCGTCAAATCGTGTCGTAAGTCAGTGCCCTGCCGTCTGCTGCGGACGATCCGTACAAGCCCCATCTCCTCATGTCAGATCAGAAGCACCGAGACCACCAAGTCTTTTCCTGAATGCTGAATAACTTTCAAGTCACTGGGCTCTTGGCTTTCTTTATTACATGCATAGAAAAACTGAGAAAAAAAATAAAATCTATGTTTTATATACTGCAATACGAGCACATATTAAAACTCTGAAACAAAGAGCTTGGTCTCGGTCCAGTGGCGTGTATTGCCAGATCAAGTGCTCCAAAGATGCCGCTTCCTTTGAAAAAGAGACTCATCTAATAGAAAACACAGTCCGGGCGCTCTTAAAAATATTCCGCACTCATGCAACACATGTGTCATCACTCGGCTGTGACTTCACGGGCCGTGTAATCATTGAAGTTCCTTTTTTTTCTTCTTATGTGACGGGGTCTCATACTGCCCAACAACACGTCTTCAACCGTACATTATACAATTGTAATTTTTTTTAATATGATAAATGAAAAAAAACGTGTAAACACCAATATATAATTTTTTTTTTTTATAAAAAATGCTGACCTTATTAATAGAAAAAAACATAAAAATGAGGGGAGCATAATTAATGTTACGGAAATCTTACAATGCTAACATAATAAATGATAGAAAATATAATACTACTATAAAAATGATCTGAAAAATGCTTATCTAGTAAATCTTAAAAGTACTAAAAAAAATTAAAATGAATGTAAATACTAAAATGTTAATTCTGACTTAATAAATAATAAAGCATAACCATGAAGAGCATAAATAATGTTAATCTTAAAACACTAACATGATAAAAATATAGAAATGAGGAAAGTATAAAACTATCACATTAAAAAAATGTAACAATGCTAATCTAAATAATATAAATTAGACCGTAAATAGTAATGTTAAACATATCTTAAATGCTAACCTATTACATAATAAAAATGATGAGAGCATAAGTGGCAATATAATAAAACTCTTAAAAAATACTGAAACCTACTAAAAATATGAGCTGATGAGGGTCCAACAAACCCGAAACAGCGCTGTCCTAGGAGTGGCTTTGACCAGTTGCATAAACCTTATCTCTGTTAGACAGCCAAGGTGTGGCCTAGCATTGATTTTAGGGTTCTGTGTAATAACAGATCCAGGATGCATAAAAGCGAGACAGGGGTCATTTGCATATCCTACCCAGAATTCCTTGCTGCATATGGGGAATGTGGCACAGGAGCTCTGGGATAGAATTCATCGAATTGCTGTGATGTGCAAGTGGCTTCTGCAATAATAAACACACTTATTATAGTGTGGAGGTTTTTTTATCTCACTTTTTTGTCCTCCACCACAACCCTTGTAAAAAATAACATACAAATATAAGACAAAATTCAGCCATTGTCTGTTTAACGGAGGTGTTTCTCATTTTGTCATGGTTGTGGTTTTATTATTTAAGTTTTTACCGTTCTGATTTGCCTGGCCTTTTTTTATATATATATATATATATATATATATATATATAACAAGGGATCATACCTGTGCACGTCAGAAAATGTGGTATATATGATCCAGTGCACGGCGTGTGATAAGGGCTGCTATATTGGTGAAACCAGCCTTAAACTAAATCTCAGGATGAACCAGCACAGACACTCCATCAGGAACCACCAGGAAAACACATATTGTACCCCAGTGGGACATCACTTCAATCTAGCAGGCCACTCCATCCAAAACCTCAGAATCAAAATCCTCAAAGGACATTTTAAAGATCACCGGGAACGCAAAACATATGAAATGAAAATGATCACATATTTCAACAATATAAAACAAGGACTTAATATAGATTCGGGTTTTCTAACCCACTATCATAACGTCACATAATATTCATAATTCCTATTTTTCTGTGTCTTCCCCATACTCACTGTGTTGTGTTTTTTTTTTTTTCTTTCTTTCGTTCTGTCCTTTCACATTCCCTTTGAAGTGGACATGATTGCATCTTGCCTGAGACAATTAAATGTTTCCTTTTTTTTTTTTCCCCTCTGACCATGCCATTTGGCGATATACAACATCTAACACCCCCAACTGTGAGCCCTATGACTGTCCCAATGTTTAATACTATTATTCTGATCAGTTAGCTTCTATACCTGAGGAAGGGAGGAATCCTCTTGAAAGCTTGTACTTTAAATGTAACGTTAGTCCAATAAAAAGGTATCACTACAGACTGCTATACTCGTGATTTTGGCATCTGGACTAACACGGCCTACCTAATCTATATATATATATAATATTCTATAATCTTTTTTTAATCCTGTATCTAGATTCCTGGTAACTCCAGTCTAATGTTCTTCATTCATCATGTTTTGACATATCAGGGGTAGCGACCTTGCTAATAATACCTCAAATATGCTGCTTAATCCAGTTTATCTGCTTTTTCACGTAGACGTCCCTAATGTCTTCATGATGTCAGAATAAATGAAGAAATCCCACCAAAAGCAAATAATGAAAAAAAAACCTGGAACTCCCCACAAGTCCCAATTTAAATCCATTTTCCCTGATTTATTTGAGGAAGAGGGGCTGGCCGAGATAAATTAAAGATAAATAGTAGATAATTTACCCATGAATAGGCACAGGGTGTGATTACATATTACGCTGAGGTTTTCGGGGGGGACTGGTTAAAAGTTATTAATGGGGGTGTGGCCGGACGTTGCAGCGCGCGGTCGCATGTAAGGAGAGCTCCTGTGACCGGCGCTGAATTTTCATTTCTTGCGGCTAAATAACAGCAACCCCGGGGCTAAAATTTCACCCACAGCTGGGTGATACTTCCTGGCTTCCAGATGGTGCCCCCTAAGGCGCAACGAGCATTGGAACCGGCAAAATCGCCGAAAAAAGACCGGGTTCGTGAGGCCCAAGATGGCGGATCTCCCTCCTCTGTCTCCTCTTTTACAACGGAAGCGGCTGTCCCAGGCCCACCCTGCATGTCTGACACCTTACCACCTTCAGAAAGCAGACTACATGCCATGCTGCAAGAACTTCGATCTACTATACAAACGGATCTTAAAGAGGCGCTGCAGGAGCTGAGGCGCGATGTACAAGACCTGGGTGAGAGGACAGACTCTTTGGAGTCTAAGACAGACGACTTATGTTTGGCCCATAACGACTTAGTGGATCGCCATATAGCTTTGCAGACAGCACATGACACCATGGCAACGAAATTAGCCGATTTGGAGGACCGCTCACGGCGTAACAATGTACGGATCCGGGGCATTCCGGAGGCAGTAACCCCTGCTGATCTTCAGTCTTATATTATGGAACTTTTCCAGATCCTGGTACCAACGTACTCGTCACAGGATTGCCTGATGGATCGGGCACACAGACTGCCACGTGCCAAGAACCTGCTGCCCTCCGCTTCTAGAGATGTTTTAGTCCGGGTGCACTTTTTCCATGTTAAAGAAGTGTTAATGAGAGCGTCACGGAAATCTATGCCTCTACCCTCTCCGTATCCCGAAGTTTCTTTCTACGCAGACCTGTCAAAAGCTACCATGTCTAAAAGAAGGGAATTTTCGTCCTTCACAAAAATTTTACGTGACCACAACATGGCGTATCGATGGGGATTTTCCACAAAGATCTTGTTATGACGGGAGGGAGTCTTGCACGTTATCCCTGACCCCCTCACTGGCATGCGTTTGCTGACGGAATGGAAAGTCGTGTCTGAGTTTACTCCCCGTCGGGAGGAATCATCTTCGCCGCTGAAAGTTTCTCCGGAGTGGCACCGGGTCCGGCCAAAATGAGGTGCTTTGGCCCTGCGTTATCCAGCTTCTGGGCGTGTTTTTATTATTGCGCCATGTTGTTTTCCGTCTCCTTGGGCGTCAGAACTCCTCCACGGATGCCGGACTGACCCCTTTTGATTCACCTCAATTGGGCGCTCCTGGGGGCCTGTTCTGTTCTTTTATTCGGCAAGCCCCGAGGCCTTCCAATGGCCTGTAAATTGGCGCGGTCACCTTCTCAGGTAGAGTTGGGACTGTTGTTTCCCCTACTGGAGTTTTTTCTTGACCTTGTTTCTATTTCCCTACTTATACCATTCTCCTGTTTTGATTGACTCCACTCAGCTGCACTCATGGAGTGCAGTTTTTTTTTTTCTGGTGTTTGGTCGGGTTTTTTCTTTTCTTTTTTCTTTCTTTTTTATTTTTATTTTTGTTTCTTTCTGGTTCGACCTATGTATGTAATGTATGTATTGTTTGTTAGTTTGGTATGCACTATAATATACGGTTCCGGGCGCTATTGTGTGCAGGAGAATCCCTCCATTCTCACGAGGAGATTGTCTGTACTGACCGTTGTGAGATCTAGAGGGCTGGGCGTAACCAAAAATGAGTAAACCTCACTTTCAGATTTATTCCTTAAATGTTCGGGGCTTGAATACTCCGTACAAACGCCATGCTTTATTTCGAGACCTAAGTCTCAACCGGCTATTGTATGTTTGCAAGAGACTCATTTTTGTAAGAGGCGTCCGCGGTTTTTGAAATCGCGCATGTACACTGAGGCCTACCACTCCACTGCTCTGACGAAGTCCAAAGGTGTCTCGATCCTGTTCCATAGAGACTGGACCTTTGTGTGTTCGGCTCAGTATGTTGATCCGTTGGGTCGCCTTGTGATTCTTGTGGGCACGCTGAACGAATTACCAATCACTATTGCTAACCTATATCTCCCTAACGATACTCCGGTTTCTTATCTGCGGAAAGCGTTTGGTAGAGTGAAAAAAATGTCTAGTGGTACGATGTTCCTATGTGGGGACTTTAATTGCACTCCTGACCCCGATGTTGACACCCAGACGAGCCAATCCCGCCCCCATTCCCGCTCCCCCCCCGTCCTCTAGTAAACAACTACGGGAATTCATGCATTCGTTTGACCTATATGATACTTGGAGGATATGTCACCCCAATACACGGGATTACACATATTTTTCTCATGTCCATTCCTCATATAGTAGAATTGACTTGTGTTTGATACATAGCTCAGCTTTGTCTCGTCTCCTGGAGGCGACCATCAGCATCATTACGTGGTCTGACCATGCTCCGCTTACGCTTACTTTTGAGGCTGCTTTTCCACCGAGGGGTATGGGGAATTGGAGACTCAATGACTCACTCATTGTAGATAGGGATGACGTGACAACAACGCTACAACTCCTTCGGGAGTACTTCACGATGAACGTGACTGGGGACGTTGCAACAGCGTCGATATGGTTGGCCCACAAAGCTGTTATGCGAGGACATTTTATACAGAAAGGAGCGCAACGTAAACAACGTTTTAATGTTCAGATGACTGCCCTTACACGGCGAATCACGGTATTAGAAACCCAGAATAAATCCTCGCCTACCCCTAATATTACCGCTCAGTTGATTTCGCAGCGCCGCGAGTTGGAACACCTTATGCTCCAAATCACTGCGCGCTCAATTAGACGGCTTAACTATGCTCATTATACCCAAGGGAATAAACCGGGGAAATTGCTGGCGTCTAAGTTGAAAGGGAAAAGCATGCAAACCAACATACCGTACCTGTTGGATGCTAATAATGTAAAAATTTATAACCCAGCCCTTATTACTGATGAATTTGCACGTTATTATGCCTCCCTGTACAACCTAGGATCAGACCACACCGTGCCGTCCCCTACCCAGGACGATATAGATCTCTTTCTTCAGGCGGCGAGTCTCCCATCCCTCTCTCCCTCTCAGGCTACAGGTTTGCTTGCTGCGTTTACAGAGGAGGAGGTACTTAAGGCTATTAATGCACTTCCAAAAAATAAAGCCCCAGGCCCTGACGGTTTTACGAATCTGTATTTGGAGGTATTGGAGTCACTGGTTCCGACTCTTACCCTGTTTTTTAATGACATTAAGAACACTGGCATCATTCCTCCGGAGATGTTGCAGGCAACAGTAGTGACCCTGCCTAAACCTGGTAAACCCCCGACACACTGTGCCAACTTCCGCCCCATTTCCCTGTTGAATGTAGACGCCAAACTGTATGCTAAGTTACTAGCTACTAGGTTGGCTCCCCTACTCCCGTCCTTGATTGCGACTGAACAAACCGGCTTTGTCCCGGGCCGTCAAACATGTGACAACACCCGACGTTTTTATGATATACTCGACTTGGCCCATAGGACTAATACCTCCGGACTCCTGCTGGCATTGGACGCTGAAAAGGCGTTTGATCGCCTGCACTGGGGGTATATGTGGATGGTGTTACTAAGGTTTGGTCTCCCAGCACAATTTGTACATAGTATTATGGCCCTTTACTCTGCTCCGTCGGTGAAAGTTTTGGCATCGGGGTTTTTATCCTCCTCTTTCCACATAACCAATGGCACCCGACAGGGTTGTCCATTATCCCCGTTAATATTTATTCTGGCCCTAGAACCCTTAGCGCTGCAGATTAAGATTTCCCCGGCAATCAAAGGTTTGCCAACCCCGAATGGGGAGCACAAGCTGGCACTTTTCGCGGACGACATACTACTTTTTTTGACCACACCGGAGATTTCGATTCCTTCCCTGTTTCACCTCCTTGATAGCTTTGGCGCGTTATCTTACTATAAGAATAATGTGAGTAAAACACAAGCTCTCCCTATAAATATGGCTGCTTCATCCCTCGGCGCTCTGCGTAGTAAGTACCCTTTTGATTGGCGCTCTACCTCTTTAAAATACTTGGGAATCTCCCTTTCTAAATCGCGAGGCACCATCCTTAAGGAAAACTTCACGCCACTTTTGAACTCCATCGAGACGCAGCTCTCCACATGGAGCACAAATGAATCCTCCTGGTTGGGTCGTATGGCGGCCATAAAGATGTGTATCCTACCCCAAATTTTATACTATTTCAGAAATATCCCTGTTTTCATACCGGCGCATTTATTGCTCCGGCTGCAAAAACTGCTCCATGCGCATATTTGGAAAGGGAAACCTCCTCGAGTATCGGCCTCCACAGTCACTGCGCCGCGACGTAACGGAGAGTTGGGTTTTTTGGATCTACAATCGTACTACAAAGCAGCCTTACTAGCCCAACTGTTGTCGTCAATGCATTTAAAAGAATCACCTCTATGGTTACAGTTGGAGAACGCCATGATTTTTCCATATAAACTTCATGACCTGATGTGGCTTCCATTCCTTCCTAGGAATAGCACCATGGGTCTGCTACCCGCCTCGATGCTCTCCCTCATGTCCTGGCGCCAGTGGGGTCGTCCGTTGGTACGGCCTTATGACTTATTATGTCTCGCCCCTCTCAGAGTTTTGTGTCGCTATATCCCAGACTTAAATTTAGTTTCTTGGTTCTTGCGCGGCTTGACGCATGTGTGGCAGCTCTTTACACCCCACTCCCTGAAACCCTTCCCCGACTTGGTACAGGAGTTTGCCATCCCATTGAGTGACTGTTTCACTTACCTACGTGTGAAGCACGCTTTACACCAGAAGGGCCTGACCTCTTTCACACCTACGAACCTTTCAGCTTTTCACAAATTGTGTATGGGGAAGAAATGTCAAATGAAACCATTATCTCTGTTACAACAGCCTCCTAACCCCGACCCCACCTAAAAAATTACCCTATATGGTTAAATGGGAAAAAGACTTAGCTTTCACGCTCTCCGTAGATGACTGGTCATATGCCATGGACACAATATACAAATATTCTAGAAGCACCAACCTACGCGAGGCCCATATTAAATTACTGTGTAGATGGTACTTAACACCAACCCGATTGGCCCATATCTCGGGGAATACCGGCTTCTGCTGGAGATGCCTTACCGGCCTCGGTTCTCTACTGCATACATTTTGGTTATGTCCCGCACTAGGGGGTTATTGGGAAAAAATAAGCAGACTGATTTCCCACTGTACTTCACTCATACTCCCACTATGCCCGAAATTGTACCTCCTACATATTATACCCATTACTATTCAGATCCGTCACAGGAGGTTTATCTCTATGGTACTGGGGACAGCAAAAACAGTTATAGCGAGACATTGGCGTTCCTCACTAGGTCCCTCTATGAAAGAAGTTATGATTGCCCTCGAAAGTGTTTTTAAATATGAGGAAATGTTCCACACCGCGAATAATTCTATGTGCCTACTTTATGATACGTGGGAGGGATGGAGGGTGTTTGTCGAATCTGGAACTTTGATATAAGATATTTCGACATGAAAATGGAGTCTGCACAAATGACCTCTTATCGGATAATATTGATACTTCATTTGACTTATCTATTGTCAATGCTGCGAATTTATGTCCTTTATCTTTGAAGTTTCCTTCTTTTTGCAATGTTGTACCATTCTATGTGTGAACTCCAATAAAAACTTTTATATTCAAAAAAAAAAGTTATTAATGAGAAATTTCCCAGACAAATACAATGAGCGCTTATAGGCTTTCCTGTGAAGCTCCCAAAGGGAGTTAAACATCTCCAAACCTTATTAATCAGCTTCCTCTTCATTCTTTCCCCAACAGGTCACCCTGACCTGTTGCTCAAGAAAACCTTTTTATTTCTTATCCCCCCCCCCATCCCCACAATTCTCGAAACCCCTTTGACTAATTTTCATGAATAGAGTGATTGGTCAGCAAAACAATGAATACGGTGGTAATATTTCATACATCTGCGTAAAATTGCGTCACACGCAACAAAAATATAATGGGGCAATGACGGTGTCCAGTGGTGGGGGTTATTGGACGTATGAGTCCCAGTGATGTAAAGACGGGGATGACCGGGCGTTGGGGAATGCCATGTAATCAGATCGCTATGCGTCCGTATTAAATTTTACTGCAGATTGCTGGTGAGCTAAACATTTTTCTGCTTTCCTGCGGCCTATGGGTGTTACGAGAAAAGACACCCACACACCCTGAATATATGGAGGAGCCCCTAAAAAGACACCCACAAACCCTAACTATATGGAGGAGCCCCTAAAAAGACACCCACACCCTGAATATATGGAGGAGCCCCTAAAAACACCCCCTCACACCCTGAATATATGAAGGAACCCCTAAAAAGACACCCACACACCCTGAATATATGGAGGAACCCCTAAAGACACCCGCACACCCTGAATATATGGAGGAGCCCTAAAAAGACACCAACACACCCTGAATATATGGAGGAACCCCTAAAGACACCCGCACACCCTGAATATATGGAGGAGCCCCTAAAAAGACACCCGCACACCCTGAATATATGGAGGAGCCCCTAAAAAGATACCACTTATCCTGAATATATGGAGGAGCCCCTAAAAAGACACCGCACACCCTGAATATATGGAGGAGCCCCTAAAAAGACACCCGCACACCCTGAATATATGGAGGAGCCCCTAAAAAGATACCACTTATCCTGAATATATGGAGGAGCCCCTAAAAAGACACCCGCACACCCTGAATATATGGAGGAACCCCTGAAAAGACACCCACACACCCTGAATATATGGAGGAGCCCCTACAAAGACACCTGCACACCCTGAATATATGGAGGAGCCCCTAAAAAGACACCCGCACACCATGAATATATGGAGGAGCCCCTAAAAAGACCCCCTCACACCCTGAATATATGAAGGAACCCCTAAAGACACCCGCACACCCTGAATATATGGAGGAACCCCTGAAAAGACACCCACACACCCTGAATATATGGAGGAGCCCCTAAAAAGACACCCGCACACCATGAATATATGGAGGAGCCCCTAAAAAGACACCCACACACCCTGAATATATGGAGGAGCCCCTAAAAAGATACCACTTATCCTGAATATATGGAGGAGCCCCTAAAAAGACACCCGCACACCCTGAATATATGGAGGAACCCCTGAAAAGACACCCACACACCCTGAATATATGGAGGAGCCCCTACAAAGACACCTGCACACCCTGAATATATGGAGGAGCCCCTAAAAAGACACCCGCACACCATGAATATATGGAGGAGCCCCTAAAAAAGACACCCGCACACCATGAATATATGGAGGAGCCCCTAAAAAGACACCCACACACCCTGAATATATGGTGAAGAATCTAAAAAGACACTAGTACACCCCAAATGTCTAAATGAGCCTCTAAAAAAAATATAAAAACCACCAACATACCCCGACTATATAGAGGAGCCCCTAAACAGACACCACACACCCCAAATTTATGGAGCACCTAAAATGTTATCCACACAGCACAAATATATAGAAGAGCCCCTATAAAGACACCCAAACTATATGGAGGAGCCCTTAAAAAGACACCCGTACACCCTGAATATAGAAAAAAAAAGCACACCCCAAATATTCAAGAGTCCATAAAATTAAAATATCTGCATAACCCAACTCTTTAGAGGAGCCCCTATCAAGACGCCCACACACCCCGAATATATAGAAGCGACCCTAAAGTTATGCTAAAATAAGTGATTTTTTTTCTGTAAATAGGAACTTTCCCATATAATACTTCTCGTTTTGGTATCCACTACAAACCTTTATCTATTGATCCTTATACGTATTCTGTGTGGCGTAATAAGAAAACACATGGTTTTCCCACCGTGGTACTACACGAAGCCACCTGCTTCATATTGAGGAAGTGAGATAATTTGTCTAGCTTTCAAAACCTCAAACCTTCCGACATTGAGGATAATTGAACCACTTTAATCTCTCTGCAACGTTTATAATCAGTTTGCAGTACCAATAAACCCTCCAAAATGCTGACTTTTATAAGAACTGCTGCTCCTAGCCAATAAATTAGGACAATGTAAATACCGTCCAAGTATGTTAGTCTCTTTTTGCCAACGAAAGCACGCTTGTACCTCTGTAACGAGCTTAAATCATATTTCAGGACCTATCAAGACTACCTCATTAATAACGAGTTTGTGTTCTAGTTCCTGGCGTCCTCGTCGTACACCGAGTATGTAATAAAAGTTGCCTTGTATCTTGTAACAGTCACTCCATTTACAAGATGGTGATTTTTTTCCCCCATAAACTTCAGAATTGCTTTGTGCGTTGCTGCGATTATTAAAAAAATTGGTGTTGGTCAAGCCAAGCTATGTTAGCCCTCTGATGAGCATCCATATGGGATCGATAAGATGATATTGTTGAATGTGATACCTTCTCTGCCTGGGTACTACAACTCCCATTTTTTTAGACATCCTTGATCAAACACACATGCAGCGTCTTTTCTTGTAGGCGAGATGCCAGTCTCACCCATCAGAAGGTTTTGCCACTCTTCAAAACCCTTATGCCATCATCAAAGCCCCTTAATCATAATTTTGTACTTACTCTTCAAGGTTCTGCTTTGGTTTCATATTTTTTGACAATTTCAGATGTTGAGTGGAGAAGGAAGGCTGGAGGATTGCTCTCAACCCATATTTATTTATTTATAAAGGATTTTACCAGGAAGGATACATTGAGATTTCTATCGTTTTCAAGTACGTCCTGGGTTCAAGAGCATTGAAATTTTACAGTTGTTACAGAAATAAAAAGTAATAAATGCAAGATATTAAAAACAAAACACAAATATACAGATTAAAACCAAAAATAAATATGTAAGTAATATAGTTACTATGTTACATGTTTACAGGTGCATTCTGTATAGAGGTACTGTATGCTAGTAAGGAGCTCTTGAGTGACTTAAGACTGGGGGAAGATTTGATGGTGTCTGGAAGGTTATTCCATAAATGCGGTGCTCTGTAGGAAAATGAGGATCGAGCCACTTTCTTTTTGTATCGTGGTATTGCAAGTAAGGTGCTGGTCCTGGATCGGAGGTTATAGGATGAGGGAACTGCTAGGGAAGAAGACTATTCAGGTAGGGTGGCAGCTTCCCAGAAATGCTCTTAAACACCAGGTTGGAAAGGTGAAGGGTGCGTCTAGATTCCAGCGACGGCCAGTTTATCTCCATTAACATGTCACAATGGTGGGTCATGTAGTTACATTGTAGCACAAAGCGACAGAATGAGTTATACAATGTAGTAAGTTTCTGAAGGTGTGTTTGCGGGGCGGCTGCATACACTACATCCATGTATTCAATAGCCGGCATAAGCATTTGTTGTACAATCTGCTTTCTTACCGTGGGGCTCAGGCAGGATTTGTTTCTGTACAGGGCACCTAGTTTGGGGTAAAGTTTGGATGAGAGTTTTTCTATGTGGGGGCCAAAGGATAGATTTGGGTCTAACCACATGCCTAGATATTTGAGAGAAGTGACTGTGGTGAGCGTGCCATTTGATTTTGTCCTGACATGTAGATGGGGATTTTGCAGTTTATGTAGTTTAGGTGCTGTTCCAAAGAGCATTGTTACAGTTTTGTCAGTATTTAGAAAAAGTTTATCTGTGATCCACTTTTCTACCTCTGTGAATTGTTCTTGCATATGCTCCCTGCCTCATCACTAATTGTGTATACTACTGTAATGATGGTAAAGCCAATTTACGATGATATACAGCTGTGTTCAAAATTATTCAACCCCCACTGAAATTGAGTGTTTTGGCCAGTTTGACATTGATTTTGATCATTAAGTCATCTTGCTTACAATTAAATCAAAGAGGCACGTGTAGGTCAGACAAATATAACATATCATTTATAATGAAATAACCACAAATGTCTTTTCTGTGCTCACATCATTATCAGTTTTATTCAACCCCAAGTGACATTCAATCTTAGTACTTAGTACAACATCCTTTTACAGTTATAACAGCTTTTAAACGTGAAGCATAGCTTGACACAAGTGTCTTGCAGCGATCTATGGGTATCTTCACCCATTCGTCATGGGCAAAAGCCTCCAGTTCAGTCACATTCTTAGGCTTGCACACTGCAACTGCTTTCTTTAAGTCCCACCAGAGGTTCTCAATCGGATTTAAGTCAGGTGACTGCGATGGCCACTCCAAAATGTTCCAGCCTTTAATCTGCAACCATGCTCTAGTGGACTTGGAGGTATGCTTGGGATCATTGTCCTGTTGAAAGGTCCAACGTCTCCCAAGCCTCAGGTTTGTGACGGACTGCATCACATTGTCATCCAATATCTCCTGGTACTGAAGAGAATTCATGGTACCTTGCACACGCTGAAGCTTCCCTGTACCTGCAGAAGCAATACAGCCCCAAAGCATGATTGACCCCCCGCCATGCTTCACAGTAGGCAAGGTGTTCTTTTCTTCATAGGCCTTGTTCTTCCTCCTCCAAACATAGCGTTGATCCATGGGCCCAAACCGTTCTAATTTTGTTTCCTCAGTCCACAGAACACTATCCCAAAACTTCTGTGGTTTGTCCACATGACTTTTGGCATACTGCAGTCGACTCTTCTTATTCTTTGGAGACACCAAGGGGGTGCGCCTGGGAGTTCTGGCATGGAGGCCTTCATTACGCAGTGTGCACCGTATTGTCTGAGCTGAAATTTCAGTACCCACATCTGACAAATCTTTTCTCAGTTCCTCAGCAGTGACACGGGGACTTTTCTCCACTCTACGCTTCAGGTAGCGCACAGCAGTCAAAGTCGGCATCTTCTTTCTGCCACGACCAGGTAGCGTTTCAACAGTGCTCTTTGCCTTGAATTTGCGAATGATGCTTCCTATGGTCTCTCTTGGTATGTTTAACATCTTTGCAATCTTCTTATAGCCATTGCCCTTCCTGTGAAGAGTAATCACCTCTTCTCTTGTCTTCCTGGACCATTCTCTTGACTTCACCATGTTTGTAACCACACCAGTAAATGTCTAGAAGGAGCTGAGTATCACAGTCATTTTAAAGCTGCCTAATTGGTGCTTGTTATGCTTTATTGCTGCTCCGTGACATCCACAGGTGTTTTCAATACCTGATTGAAAACACTTGAATGAACCTCTGTTCTTCAGAGTGGTAGTCTTTAAGGGGTTGAATAATTGTGTCAATGAAGAATTCACAAAAGAAACATTTACTACTGTATTACAAAACCAATTGATGTCATTTTAGTTGCATATGGTTCTTTAAAAAGTCCTTGTAGGATTTCATTCTGAATACAATTACAAATGTACACTAAATTCCCTAAAACCCTTTACAGCATTGGGGGTTGAATAATTTTGAACACACCTGTAGATCAGGGGTCAGCAATCTTTGCCCTTTGGATGTTTTGGAACTACATCACCTACGATGCTCAGCCTCTCATTGATGTAGTGCCAAAACATCTAGAAGGCCAAGGTTTATGACCTCTAGTATAGATTATGGAATTTTCTACTTGGGAAATGGAACATCATCAAAATGTATCTGCATTAGCACTGGCAAACAAAGAACCTCAAGGGATTGCAGTGTCACCAAAAAAGATAGAAAAAATCCTAGTTTTTCCTTCCACAATTAAGGTCCTACAGGGACTAATCACCAGGACTTTCTTAAAAAGCTATTGAGAACTACTTATGATTAGTAACTTGGGTCACTTTTGAAAGCTGTCCTCTCTGAGGCCACTTCGGACATGCTCAGTCTGGTGGAGTCAAACTTCACTTTAGCCACCCTCTTAGAACTTTTCCAGCCACCACTTTTCAATGGAGTTCAAGGCATAGAGGCCAGTGCCTACAGCAGAGCCTCTTTACTATGGATTGCTTAACCACAGGGAACAGAAAAACCTTTCCATAGGTGGTCCTCCTTGTCCCTTTTCTGGTCAATGTGTTTGGGGAAAGAAGCCAGTATAGTTTGGTCCGTAAATCTTATCAGCCAGTGGGGGGGGGGGGTTAAAGCTTGCAGGAGAGACCTGGAGAGTCTGGAAGCTGCAAGATGGAGCTTAGCTAGGTGTTTATGTAATATCTCATTAAGCACGGACATACGTCAGCCATTTTCAAGCCATAATCGCAGAGTACCTGGAAAGTTTGTGGCCGGCTCACTTGAATAATTATGTGTGATTTTTTTCCAAGATGTTGACAATAGTCCATATCTCATTGGATAAAACAGCGATGATTAGAGGAGATACAGCAGAAGTTGTTGAACGTCTGTTAAAGTGGCAGATCATTTTTAAAGGTTCGTGATAAATAGCTTTAAGAGCAAAGGTTTTTCCTGCTCTGCAGTTTAGTACATTGCTGCTTTTGTCTGCTGACTTTGAAGATTGAACGTGAGGCAAGGTTTAGCTCTGGACACAAACACTAAATATCGAGCGCAAAAGGCAAAGCACATGTCCCATCGCCTTTATTGCTGCTCGTTGGTGAAAGTAGGCCCCAAATTGCAGTTTCTTGTAAACCAGACAGATGTTACAGAAGGTTCCAAAATATCTTTTGCCACTGAATCATCATAAAACATTGTTAAATATTGAATATCGCATCCTGAAGAACCTGGGGAATCAGTCTGTTCTCAATAATCCATTTGTTCAATCGTCCGCAGGCTTGGGGAATCGCCTCGATCTGTATTCAGATTTGCTGGTTCCACTTGAGAATTGGCCTGTTCACTGTAAGACCGTGAGACTCTTCCCGTTCTTGTTGAGAATCTTTTCATCCATCTGGGAGTTTTTTCTTGTTGGTTTTTTACCTCGATTCCCTAAGAGATCTTCATACTTTTTTTTTTTTTACCCCAGCCAATCACCTGGCAAAGGGACAAAAAAATTCTTTAATCACTCTTGAATATCTCCCAGGTTATCTAGTTTCCATATGGTTGACAAGGAGTTAGTCTGTAAGGGCTCCTTCCTCTACAAACCCATGAATCACACACTGCAAATGGGCAATCACTTGCCCGATTGAAAACACGGTTGCTCTTTAAACTGTGGGATCAAAGTACTTTGTTAGCCCTTTGAAAGTAATTGAACCAACCCCAATGCATTTTTCAGTGCACATAGTCAAGTACAAATGAGCTTCCAGCAGATTGAGCAGGTAGAGGTGATTCAACTGGAATGGAGAAGGACCTACACTTAGAGACAGTGGCGTGAAATATTTTATCCTGTATAAAATCTAAGTATGAGCAAAATATATGAACACATTTCCAGAAAATACTCCCAGGCTCTGTCTCCGTGGATAATGCTTCTCTGTGGCAGTGGAGGCTTGGGTGCAGCTCTGTCTTTCTAAACGTGGAGGTGCTATGTTACCACCACATTAGGCAGAAGGCTCAAAACAATCAATGCCATTCAGTATGTTGGAATGAAGTCTGACGGTTCGCATCACCTCAACCATTGAGTCACGTCACCTGGAATCCATTATGGGAATATTTATACGCCATGGCAAGCGTAAAATAGAAAGTCCCTGGTCCTTGTGGAGCTGTAATGATTCAGCAGTCCCAGCCAGATTACTCAGAGGTTGACTCAGTGCAGATAGCAGACCTGTGTGTCAGGACTACAGACTCGCTCCGAACACCGCGTGCTTTATGGTCAAGTCGAGCTCCAAGTCCAGAAGTGTTAGATCTGTCACAAAGAATGCTTTCTGGCTCATTCTCCTCCCAAAATTATCCAATGCATAAATGGACTTGACATTTCAGGTAGCTGGCTAATTGGATCCTGGCACCCGTGTTCTCCTCGTTTTTTGGCGACAAAAGTATCCCCACCCTTTGCTCCTTAAATCCTTTTCCAGTTATTGGTGAGGAGGTCACGTTACAGAAGTATTATTGGCAGTTGACCACTCGTATTAAACTATTTTGGAAATGAAAGGCTTATCTGTGTAACGTGCTTAAATGTGTCTAGCCAACCTCAAGAACCTCGGCTGCCTGGATACCTCTGTGTGGAAATCATCTAAAATTATCCGTCCTGGACTCCTGATTTAAAAACACTCGTTGGGTAGGCCTAAAATCGGAAGGCCAGTGATAAGCCATCTATGGTTTTAACCTACCATCATTTCATGTAATAAACTGCATTTCAGCCTATTCAAGAATGTAGCCATGCCTCTGAATTAAAGTGACACGGCAGAATCCCTCCTTACCCATGAGATCATCCCCATGAGTGACTTCAGTGAGTGAAACCTCCAGAAAGCTGGGCCTGCACCCGATTGATCATTGCAATGATTTTACTCAACATATATATATATATATATATATTTAATAGCTAGAAATCTCTCCCTTCAAATGTGTCCCTTTCTAAAGTTTTTGCTTTTATATAAACCAACCAAAGGAATGGTCTTCACTTCTTGATAACACTATAGAGATGGTGGTTGACTTCCCCCTGCACTAGTATTTTGATTGATATCACAGCGAACCAATAGTCACGTCCTTCTTGACTGTGCTCATAGAAGAGGTGGGCCTATATCCATCATTAATATTCCGTTTGTGCCTTACTTAGCCTTTAGGTGGAACGATTCACTTCTTCTTGTAGTCAGCACAGCCCGTAAAGCAAACTAAATATACAGATTTTTGGTTAAGAAAAAGAAGCCACTAACAGACACACCAACGCACAATCTCATCTGTCTGTTAATTAACCCCTACAACAGTGTTTCCCAAACCTGTTCTCAGGACCCTCCGCCTTGCCAGGTTTGCAGAATATGTGAAGCACAGCACAGGTGATAGGATTTGCTGCTCAGTGATTGCAGGATTCGGTCTGCTTTTACCCCAAGGTGATCTGCAAAATCTGGCCTGGTTGAGGGTCCCGAGGAGAGGTTTGGGAAGCACTGCCCTACACGAACGCAGTTGAGAATCTTTTCTATGAATCTTTTCATACATTTGGGGCATTTCACCTCAACGCCTTCACTCCTGTAGGAGCCCATCATCCAAGTAAACTCGATCTGTGCATATACTGGAGCAATGAAATGGAATTTGGTTTACGATCTTAGATTGTAAGCTCTCGAGCAGGATCCTCTCTCCTACTGTTCTGTGTGTCTAACTTGTATGTATATTTGTTGTTCTGTTCACCCATTGTACAGCGCTACAGAACTTGTTAGCGCTTTATAAATACTTGTAACCATAACTGCAATCAAAATTTGTTTTGCAAATGGACTACAGAATATGCCCCTAAAGTTTCAGCACCTTGGACATGACGGCCAAGGTGCTGAAGCTGTTTCAACAGCTAGGAGATCCATTTTTCTTTCTAAGAATCTCTGATCCACAGCTATATTATTACACATGTAGTAGTGTATTATGACCAACAGGGGGAGCACTCCGCCTGACACATAAACAAACTGTATCTGAAATGTATCTTTTTTTTAATTAAAAATTTTATTTTGTAAAGAAGTCAGCATATAATCAAACATATGAAAGCAAGGGCCAAGCAGGGCCATCCACAGCATAAGTACCACGTGGGAAAAATAATTAACATCTCCCGAAGGGGGGGGGGTCTCAGCGTACAGTAAACAATTAGTAAACAAGAGGGGGGAGGGAAGGGGGTAGCGGGTAGCGCAAAAATACACTTCAGATAAAGAAATAAGCAGTACTATGCCACACACACACAAAAAAAAAACTGCCCTCATAGAAAACAGTCAGCATAGGTACAATAAACTTCCCCGGATATGGGGGTCTCAACGAAAAATAGCAGAGGGGGAGGGGTAGTACAAAAATCTAGATAATCCCCAGCCGGGGATCATCGGCTTCAAGTCATCAGACACCATTGTAAAGAGGGGGTTCACATTAAAAATAGATAAACATCTCAAAAATAGTAATACTCTGCTTGTAAGGGGGGGGACTTGGGCAGGAGAGAAACGCAGCAGGTAGGTAGTGAGAAAATTAGCAAACGTCTCCTGGAGTGAAAGGTACTCAACATGAGAGGGGGGGACAAAATGTCTCAAAGTCTCCGTTAAAGCAAAAACGAAAATCAGAAAGGGCATATCAAAGTAATAAAGATGGAGGGCTTGCTGAGGGAGATCGTCGGCCTGTATCCAAAAAGGGGAACGGGGCTAGGCCAGATCGAACCTCGTCGCGTTTTCCAGGGTGCCCTAGCACAGCGTAAAGGAGGACATGGGGCAGGACACAGAGAGTAAGGCAATCCCGTAGGGGGCCATAGGTAGCTCACAGGGATCCCCCAGCGGGCCCCAGGCTGCGTCTAGGAGGCACTGACGTTTTGGCCGCCACAGGGGTCGCCGCATCCATCTCCAGGCACCGATCCAAGGCATCCAGGGGTACCCCATCTCCTGCAGGCACATCCCCGGCGTGTAGATCGCAAGCGTCAGACAGGCTCAGCCCCTTAGGATCCATCGACCGCGGGACCACATCCAGCCGCCGAACATCCAACCTCGGGGCCACTGCCTCCCGGCAGCACCGCAACGCCGCCATCATCTGCCGCCAAACCCCTTTAGTAAGCGGATCGTCCTCAGGTTCCTCCGCCAGAATCTGTAGACAAGCCTCCAGGCTCAAATCCTCGGCTCCTCCGAGTCCAGCGTGTGGGGGGTCCGCCCCCCACCATCCTGCAGTGCCATCCGTCGCTCCCGGATGATATTCCTCCAGTTCGACCGGGAGATGCGGGCACATCATCTCCACAGTCCGCAGGTGTGCCTCAGAACGGTCAGATCACCAAGGCTGGTGCTCATATGAAGCCTGGAAGGGGGCCGCAAGATGGCCGCCGTCTTCCACTGCAGCACGAGGCAGCAACTTCATAGTGATCTCAGGTCCAGAGGGGGGGTGGTGAACGGCCTCCAGACGGCTCAATACCGGTAGCCAGCAGCACAGGTACCCCGAAATATATAAATTCTGCAGGATAAGTCAGCTGGGGGTTCCAAAGTGGAAGAGACGCGTGGAGCTCCAACAAAGCACATCCGCTCCCTCTCGCCGCCTGCCACGCCCCCATCTGAAATGTATCTTATAAATGATACATGCATTTTTACATTCTGTCTGCAGTGGAAAATTGTTTTCCATAAAACCACTCAAACTAAAAGGAGATCAAATAAAGTTTCTCCTCACTAGATCTTCTAGACTCTCTTCTGGATTTTTTCTGTGATTGTGGCTTTTCTCTGTGAAACGCGTGTGCATAGAGAGGTTTTTTACTGCAATAAAGTGTTACGCCATGAATCATTTTAATCTTTAGTTAAGTATATTTTTTAAAACCATGTTTCCTTTCTCTCTTTCAATAAATACTTCTTACTGTGTTTGGGTTGTGTTCTGTTATCTTTTCCTGTGTGTGCAACAATGTTTGAACAGAGCTCCGACAAACACTAACAAAACAGCCAGCTGTAATGAGTCTTGCAGCAAAAAAAATGTTGTAATTTTGTTCTTTGCAATCGAAAACTATTGGGGAATTTCACTTTGAGATATGTGATTGGGATAATGGGGCAGATAAGCGTTGGATGCGTGCCACCTCACTGATTGGTTTCAGAAAATATGAAGGGGTGGAGAGGTGTAGCTTGAAACAAAGAAATCCCTAAAATCCTGCCCTGGAACAGCTAATTGAACATGGAAAAGCTCACATGCCCTGAAAAATGCAGTACTAATATTCTTCCTTTTTATAGCTTGATGAAACATTCTTCACATATAAACAAATTTCCCCATACACTCTTTTCTACCCTTGTTAAATTGTATTTTATGCATATTAATGTGCCTCCAAGACCGGCTCTATAGCAGTGCTTCCCAAACCTGTCCTCAGGACCCTCAACCAGGCCAGGTTTTAAGGATCACCTTGGGGTAAAAGCAGACTGAATCCTGCAATCACTGAGCAGCAAATCCTATCACCTGTACTGTGCTTCACATATCCTGCAAACCTGGCGAGGCGGAGGGTCCTGAGGACAGGTTTGGGAAACACTGCTCTATAGGATAGAGATGACAGACAGAAGGCTGTATGAGACAGATGGACAGCAGGCTCTGTAGGGCAGACAGCAGGCTCTGTAGGATAGATTGCAGACAGCAGGCTCTGTAGGGAAGACAGCAGGCTCTGTAGGGCAGACAGCAGGCTCTGTAGGGCAGACAGCAGGCTCTGTAGGGCAGACAGCAGGCTCTGTAGGGCAGACAACAGGCTCTGTAGGATAGATTGCAGACAGCAGGCTCTGTAGGGCAGACAGCAGGCTCTGTAGGATAGATTGCAGACAGCAGGCTCTGTAGGGCAGACAGCAGGCTCTGTAGGGCAGACAGCAGGCTCTGTAGGGCAGACAGCAGGCTCTGTAGGGCAGACGGATGGCAGGCGACAGGCTCTGTAGGACAGACGGATGGCAGGCTCTATAGGAGAGTAGGATGACAGTCGGCATAATGCACTAAAGTCAGGGCAGACAACGTGGAATGTATTGAATATTATGCAGGGCAAGGATATCAATAAGAATAGTGTTAGTTTGGAGGATTTTATTTATTTCCATGCATTAAACCGGTGGTTCTCAACCTGTGGACCCACAGGACCCACAAATGTCCTTGGCCATTAAGTCGCGACACAAAAATAATTGAATTTCTGAAACCTAATTTATTCCACAAAACGTGTGCAATACTCTAGAATGTATGCACTTTTTAAACCATTTTATAAACAAACAGGGATTCTTTCTAAAATGGATAGTGCAGTAATCACAGCACTAGTGAAAACTAAAGTGCTGTTGAGGAAAAAACCCAATAGAATGAACTGTAATTGAAACATAGGAAATTAATTAATTTAACTTATGGGAAAACTGGGGATGCTTCTTGCTCTTAAGTGTCTCAAAGTCTGGGGTGATGGTAGACAAAGGAACTTGAATTTAAATCACTACTGAATGAGTAATAAAATATTATAAAATACTTAACAAACTCACCTGCTCCATGCTCCCCCGCCGTCTGTCTCTAACCACTGCGTGCATTATTTATTCACAGCAGTGGCAGCCTGCCCTCCTTGAGCCTATGCAATTTGCGTAGATGAACGCAATGCTAACCGTGTAACCTCAAGCTGGCCAAGAAATTGAGAAGCCTGCAGCGCGCGTCTGGTGCTGCCTACTTCCTGAACCTATGCTCTTCAGTGCCTCAGAGGCACTGAGAGCAATGGAATAGCTTGGAACAATGGGAAAGCACCATTGGTCCAAGCCATTCAAAAAATGTCTCCATGGGAGGCTGAACTCCCATGCGTTGATTGACACAAGATAGTCATGTGACTGTCCTCGTCTTGACACTCGGCTGCCTGGAGTGGATGATGCAGATTCTGGGGAGCACTGAGAGCAGCTAGATCCTGGGGAGCACTGAGAGCAGCTAGATCCTGGGGAGCACTGATAGCAGCTAGATCCTGGGGAGCACTGATAGCAGCCAGATCCTGGGGAGCACTGAGAGCAGCAGATTCTGGGGAGCACTGAGAGCAGCCAGATCCTGGGGAGCACGGAGAGCAGCCAGATTCTGGGGAGCACGGAGAGCAGCCAGATTCTGGGGAGCACGGAGAGCAGCCAGATTCTGGGGAGCACTGAGAGCAGCCAGTTCCTGGGGAGCACGGAGAGAAGCCAGTTCCTGGGGAGCAATGAACCTATGTAACCTTTGTATATCTGGTTCTGATACTAGTCAGTGCCTCACCAGCCACTGACCTCACCACACTTCCCTGGTATGCAGGGAGGCCGGGATCAGGAAGTAGTGTGAGATTCTGCTGAGAATTCTCAGTGTACATTCTAGTTTTCTGCAGGGATTATCACCTCAGGAGGAAGGCAGGAAGATTTATAGAGTAAAAAGGAGAGAGTGATAGAGGGAGAAAGAGAGATGAGAAGAAATGGAGAGGAAGACATAGATACAAGGATAGATGGAAAAATACACAAGGACAGAATAACAAATATTCAGAAAGAATGATGCCTTAAATAGGATAAGAGGACAAATTCACAAAAGGCATCAAACAGGGAAAAACACAAATATACATAGGGAGCCCCCCCCCTTACCCAACAGCCTTTTGCTTCACTGAGATGTGCACAGTGGCTCCTGGTGTTGGCAGCCAGTAGTAGAATGCTCTGGACACATTTCAGTCCCTGTTGGGAGTACAGAGCTGCTGCCAGTCATCCCACACCTTCCCATTACAGATTCTCCCCCCACCCCACCTTGCCATTACAGAGTATCTTACCTGATGCAGCGGGTCCCAGGCAGTGCGTGTGGTGGCTGGACTTGTAGCTGAGGGGGTGGGGCTACCCTGCTTCCCTCACTAGCAACTGCGTGCCGGAACTTCCTTCAAGTTCCGGCACACAGTTGCTGGTGAGGGAGGCAGAGGTAGCTGCACCGCCTGGTACCCGCTGCTGCAGGTAAGATGCAGCAGCGGGTCCCAAGCATTAGAGCGGCATGAGGCACTTGTCCCGTGACCCAGTGCACCCCTGGTTGTGACCCACTACTTGAGAACCACTGCATTAAACAATTCTATGTACATTTACAGTCCCCCGTTATAGATTTGTGGTTTGTGTCGGACTACCTTGGTTGCTGAAATGATCCGTGATGGGAAAGGGGGAAACCTTCACAAGCACATGTATAGTAATGTGCACCGTAACACAGGGGATCTATGCTCTGTCCAAAAAGCAATGCGTTAACACATAAAAATAAGAATTAATAAAGGACTCCAACAGAGTCCAGCTGGAAGCAGCCATTTCCAGACTGAAGGCAAAAGTACATCTGCAGTGCGAGGAGGCTCCATTCAATGTGCTAATAAACCGCAAGAGCTCTTTACCTCCCCAAATCCTGAGTCTGCCTTTGGTTTATTTATATTTCACAGTCTTTTACATATAAATGTACCAACCCGAAGGACAAGGTGGCAACATAAGTTACAAACAGAAACCTGGATCTGAAATGGATTGTGTAGAGGTGCCTGGAAACAAAGTATTAATAACATGTGTTTTGTATGACAACACCAAACTCCACAGTCAATCATCCCTGCTCAGCAAAAACCAGACTCTGGAAACACATACTCACTATTACTGGGCTTTAGACAGGCAGCCACTAAGATAGAGGATGACCTAGAGAGTCAAATAATTCTGAAATATGGCCACTTGCTTTTCTACAAATGTCGAGTAGATCCAGGATATGATCATTCTCCAATTTTTTTCTTTGTTTTTTATTAAGCTGCTAAATTCTGCAAATCAATACCTGATTCCTGTACTCATGAGATTGCTGTTTACCCTGACTCCGTCTCAGGGCTAGGTGATGGTCATCGTTTACCAGAAACAAATCTGAGAAACTATAGCATACTACAAGCTGCATGGTTACAAGTTTGGCAGCCTTCTTGATGCAGTTTTGTAAATACAGAATGGAGACCAAAGCTCTTGGTTTAGTGTTTACCTCAACTGGAGCTCACTTGTTTATTGTTCTTATGTCATGTGCGCTAGTGGAGGAATCCAACCGAAGAGGGGATAGACCACTCTGGCAAACGTAGTGGACTGGCCAGTCTGGGAATTGTAGCTGACTAATCAAACTGGGAATTTTAGCCAACTGGCCAAACTGGGAATTGTAGTGGACTGACCAGATTGGGAATCATAGCAGACGGATCAAATTGGAATTCTTTGTATACCAAATTAACTGGGAATCACAGCAGATGAAAATGGGAATCATAGCAGGCCATCAAACCTGGGAATCGTAGCATTTATGAGCCACGTTGGGAATCGTAGCAGGACAACCAACCTGGGGATCTTAGGAGACCATCCAACCTGGGAATCGTAGCAGACCATCCAACCTGGGAATCGTAGCAGGACAACCAGCCTGGGAATCGCAGCAGACCATCCAACCTGGGAATCGTAGCAGACCATCCAACTTGGGAATCGTAGCAGACCATCCAACCTGGGAATCGTAGCAGGACAACCAGCCTGGAAATCGCAGCAGACCATCCAACCTGGGAATCGTGGCAGACCATCCAACCTGGGAATTGTAGCAGACCATCCAACCTGGGAATTGTAGCAGACCATCCAACCTGGGAATCGCAGCAGACCATCCAACCTGGGAATCGTAGCAGACCATCCTACCTGGGAATCCTAGCAGGGCAACCAACCTGGGAATCATAGTAGTCCATCCAACCTGGGAATCGTAGCAGGGCAACCAACCTGGGGTTTATAGTAGATCAGCCAACCTGGGAATCTTGGCAGACCAGCCAACCTGGGAATCGTAGCAGGACAACCAGCCTGGAAATCGTAGCAGACCATCCAACCTGGGAATCGTAGCAGACCATCCAACCTGGGAATCATAGCAGACCATCCAACCTGGGAATTGTAGCAGACTATCCAACCTGGGAATCGTAGCAGACCATCCAACCTGGGAATCGTAGCAGACCATCCTACCTGGGAATCGTAGCAGGGCAACCAACCTGGGAATCGTAGTAGTCCATCCAACCTGGGAATCGTAGCAGGGCAACCAACCTGGGGTTATAGTAGATCAGCCAACCTGGGAATCTGGCAGACCAGCCAACCTGGGAATCGTAGCAGGACAACCAGCCTGGAAATCGTAGCAGACCATCCAACCTGGGAATCGTAGCAGACCATCCAACCTGGGAATCATAGCAGACCATCCAACCTGGGAATTGTAGCAGACTATCCAACCTGGGAATCGTAGCAGACCATCCAACCTGGGAATCGTAGCAGACCATCCTACCTGGGAATCGTAGCAGGGCAACCAACCTGGGAATCGTAGTAGTCCATCCAACCTGGGAATCGTAGCAGGGCAACCAACCTGGGGTTTATAGTAGATCAGCCAACCTGGGAATCTTGGCAGACCAGCCAACCTGGGAATCTAGGCGGACCAGCCAACCATGGAATCTAGGCGGACCAGCCAACCTGGGAATCTTGGCAGACCAGCCAACCTGGGAATCATGGCAGACCAGCCAACCTGGGAATCATAGAAGAATGACGTCACTAATAGTTTCAGCAGATCAACCAAAGTTAGGAATGTTAATTTTTGCAAATTTTCCAATCACTTTGTTTGCCCACTGTGTTGTTTCTGATGTGTTCGTGCGGTGATTAATACAACAAAAATGTGAAAGGTTGCAATTCCGCATACGTAGGACCAAGATGTCACTAAGTAAAATTTACATGAATAAAGATCCCAGCAGTGCACAGCCTGGTGTTCTTCTAATACCGATAAGCATGATGGTTGTACTGGTCTGTAAAGCAGTGCGCTAACCCATCCTTTGAAATAATAAAGATATATACACTTATTTAATTTACTGCATTTAATTATTTTGTTAGTTGATATTTGGGTGGGAGTCTCCGTTTTCGCTGTGTGTTCCCAATCTGTTTTCTTGTCGCTGTTCCATTATTCTACCTCTTATTGAGTTTCACCGCAGCCAAAACAGACAAGCCGTCACACTGTATGTAGTCTTACTCCTCACCTATGCTAGCGCGCGGTTAATCTGATTCAGATGCTTCCTGGTGAAAGCTAAAGGGAAACCAGTTACGTTGTATTGAGATTCTTTCCATAAGCCAATCTCACTTAGGCATTAAGTGCTCCGATTGTTATTGTGTTCTACGCGAAGGTGTCTCGGTAGCTCCTGCAGTTCTTTGGATGACTGCACTTGGAAAAATGATGGTGGAATTCTTATTTTTTTTTTCTCTTCCGTCCCGGGAATATTTTTGTTCAATAAAGCTATAGGAATCCACATTATTGAAGTGAAATTGATATTCCTAGTGAGAACCTTCCAGCTTCTTAACTAAATATAATATAAATCAGAAGCTGAATTGAGTGTTTTCAGTAACACCGGCTTTCCGAAGGTGTTCCATGTGTGCGCCCAGAGGTCCACTAAATGAAGACCAGACGTCTTTCCATGCCTGGTGATGCTCTTGGCCAGCTATACTTTATATATGACTATAATAGGGCAAATTATAGTATAAATTGAGATCGTTTAGATTTTTCATCCTATGACCCATGCCAATTTCAAGTATCTGGTGCATCGTCTACTGATTATAAGGAAGTGCCAATGTCTACATGACCAACACGAGGTTTTTCTGACTTTTGGGTGGGTCAGTTTGAGCATAGAAGGACATGTAGTGGGTCACAAGTCAAAGTTACGTCTGTCGTACCAGTGTCAGTATGGTTGGGTGGTATAGACGCTCCTTACTCAAGAATCATTAGATCCACAGGTGATGAACAACATGCCCATATTTCAGGATGCTCTCCTGGCGCACATGATTGCCAATTGTCTCATAGAGATGCTTTCCCAATGTCCGATATGCCGTATCATTTGTAAGGCATGTTAAATGAACGTCTTGCGAGTCTCAAGAAGAGGAACAACCGAAGAAGTCCAAGTTATATATGTCCTACAAGTTTCAGTACGGTTGGGCGTTGTAGACGCTTCTTACTCAAAGATCAATGAGATCCACGTGTGATGAACAAAACACCTCCACCGCTGCTTCAGGATGCTCTAAGCTATGTGCTGCATGTTATTTATCATGAGGAACTGATCCCGGCTATAGACAGGGAGCCATTACCCCACCATTGTTTGGTTTATTCATATTGAGTGAGTTTGACACATGGTCAAAACATCGCAACGAGCTCTAGGATTACGTATTCATTAAATGAGGCGGTTCGAACTATGACATCATTTCTCAGTGCTTGAACCCCCTTTCAGCTTCATCCGTCCATCCATCAAGTCTCCAGGGCGGTTGCCATGCGAGCTGCACGTACATTCCTCGTAACGTACTCCTTCCCAGAAGACGCGGGGCGCTGTGTTTGTGTTCTATACGCGCGGCGCTGCCAGGAATGTTCGGTAGCAGGTCTGCCTGGTGGCCCGCGCCAAGCCAAACACATATGTTGCTGGCATCGACTTTTGATAATGAGTCAATACAAATGTTTGAGGCTTTTTTATATTTTTCGTTCCTTGCAAAATAATTCCTAATTTCCAGACTTTACATTAAGCCATAGCGTTCCTGGGGTGATTTTTTTTTTTTCTTAACCCATTGTTGTCTGATGTAAGCACATTTCCTATTTTTAAACTCCTGATCGGCAGCAAATTATCATTAGAATTTACATATTAGCCCCCTTTTTTTTTTCTTGGTTTTTGGACGTATTTACCAGGAAGGATACATTGATATTTCTCTCATTTTCATGTATGTCCTGGGTAGGCAAGTATGTACTGATAGGTTTCTTGCCCAAGGACACTTACACCCACTCTCTGGAACGCTCTCCCTCGTACTGTCAGACTTTCCCCTAACTTCTCTTCCTTCAAACGCTCCCTTAAAACATTCCTATTTAGGGAAGCCTACCACCCAACTCACTGACGCAACCATCAATCACTCTCACCTTACAGTCCTCTCCTCCTGTTTCCAACCCCAACCCTCCTAGATTGTGAGTTCCTACGGAATAGGGCCTCATCTCCTCCTGTACTGTTTGTCAAATGTTGTTCAATGTATTGTAACCCTGTCTATACTGTGTTTATTGTACAGCGCTGCGGAATATGCTGGCGCTTTATAAATAAAGAATAATAATAATAATAATAAGGTGGTGCTCTGGCTGGGATTTGAACCTGTGTCTCCACGTTTATAGAGCAGTGATGTTACCTCTACTCCAACCAGCCTGTTGATATCGTTCTTTAATTTACTTATAGCCATGGTAGCATTTATCTGTAAAATCTTAAGATGATATGAGTGACAGCGTGTTTATAAATTGTCGTATAATCACTTTTGGCATCACTAAGTCACCATTGTGCAGAGCCAACTTAACAACACAATGTCTGCTCTCTACAGGGTTTATTAAAAAAAACAAAAAACAGTATTTTGATATTTTAGTACATTATTAGGGTGAAAGTGATGGCTGTCTGATTTGTAGGTAATCAAGCCTCTATTTTGGCTGAGACAGGAATATGTTGATACAATTTAAGTTATAAGAACAAGAAAAACTATTTGCATGTTTGAAACATATGCCTGTTAGCTTGGGGATGTCCCCTTCCTCAGCTCACGCAAAGCATCATGAGCATTGTAGTTCCACATGTCTGTGACTCTGCCCTTGGGCATCAGTTGACTCTTACCTGGGAGTTATTGAGCACGCGAGTAGTACTGGCGGCATTCTAGGCAGCCGGCAGCGAATGGGTCGTGTTTCTGCATCGGCGTACACTCATGGCACTCAGTGTTTCCTGGCCTTTTCTGAACACTCAGCGGTTGTCTCCACTGGAATCCAGCCCTGTAATCATCACTGTGGTATGTTGATTTGGCTGGCATAGAGTATACAATACTTTTTCCAGATCCTTTTAAAAAAAAACAAAAAAAAAGGTATTAACCCTTCCTCTGCTGTCATGTGATCTGGCTTATCATGGTGCACTTCTCCAGTCCCTCTTGTCTGCTGTGTTCACTCACATGTAAATGATGCCGTCAATGGCATGAAAATGGAAAATGAATAAGGTGGTCCTCCTATAATGTCCACTGATCATCCATCTAGGCCAGTGGTTCCCAACCGTGGCCCTCAGGTCCCCCTAACAGGCCAGGTTTGCAGAATATGTGAAGCACAGGTGATATGATTTCCTGCTCCGTTATTGCAGGATCCAGTCTGCATTTCCCTAAAGTAGTCTTTAAAACCTGGCCTGTTAGGGGGACCTCAAGGACCAGGGTTGGTAACCACTGCTCTATATAGAAATAGTTTTTCTGTTATTTTGGTTTTGACTGCTTGCATATAAACCTATCTCTCTCCTTTGTCCTGTCTATAGGTAATGCAAGGAGCCCAGCTCATAGCCGTCGCCTCGGCTGATCCCACTACAGGAGTGGTTGATGGTTCACCTCTTCAAGCCAGTGACATTCAAGTCCAATATGTACAGCTCGCTCCGGTCACCGATCATTCAGACACCGGCGAGGTAGGTAACTCAACAGACCCCACACAAAGTGTTGTTGCAGGCACATTGGTAGAGGTGTGTGTGCGTTTACATGGTGACCAAGACCTTGTTGTTGGATGAGCCGCTTCTTGAATGGTTTCCTAGCATGTTGTTTGTTTTTATCCCGGACCTTCATTTTCTTTAATATTTATGTTTGTACTGAAAATCAGACACCTGGTGAATCCATCATGCCCAGATGAAACATCAGATATGCCTAAAAAAGAGATAAAATAAATTCACTTCTTGTCCCATTTGTCACATTTCTCACCATGCATCGATGTCTCGTTGGCATGGAAGGCTATTCAACAGAAGAGCAGTGTAACCTGGGAATTGTATGCAAGGGAACAGCATATAGACCCTTCAAGTGATTCTCCTGTCTATCCTCAATAAACCTGTGTTACAGAACATGGCGGCAGCAGACAGGCAATGAATCCAGCATGTCAGCCTTTTATTAGTAGGACGTGGAGAGTGCAGGGAGTGCCAAGATAGTGGCTCATTATCACGGAGTATGAGGTTACATAGTTATATAGGCTGAAAAAAGACATGCGTTTATCAGGTTCAGCCTCTCCCACATCACCTACTGCTGTTGATCCAAAAGAAGGCAAAAAACCCAGTCTGAAGCGCTCACCAATGTAGAATATGTTTAATATTCATGTTACTTTTCCTGCTTGTTTTAGGATCAGGCTTACTATCTGTGATCGTTTTTTGGGGATAAGGTTACAGTTAGGGTTAACCCTTAGTGTCATAAGTATATGAATCTTTACCAGCCTTCTCGGTAGGAAATTAACCCAGTGCGGGTTTCTGCATTAGCACATAGTTTTACGTTAGGATATTAACCCACGTTTCTAAAGCAGAAAGTAAGTGTTGCCAAATTCCAAAATGGAGCTAGTTCAGTGGACGTCACGGTAAGCAGTTCTGGGAGCTGCTGGTTCCTTTAGTTTGCCTCAACCATCAGTTAAATTGTAATATTTTGCAAAATAAAGCCTGGGTGTTTACAGGTCACACTATGTGAGTTTAAAGGGTTAATGTCTTTACGCTGGATACAAGAAAGGCCTGCTCGCCAATTATGCCAATCCCCACCCTCGGTATATATGCACACAAGTGCCTATTTACTTCCAGTTTTATTTTAATCCTCTCACTGTGTAATTTCCGACTGCCGGGATTTCAAGGTCTGCCAGAAGCCGTCCAGGCACACGTCTCTCATGGTTAGTCATTGCCCGGTCTTATCTCCTGTGTCTAGTATTTTTTTTTACGCCAGGCTTTCTGTGGACTGTTGTCCATTAAGTCACACTTGTGGCTATGTTCACTGGACTCTGAACTTGAATTTAAAATATAATTTAGATTTTCCAAACTCAATGAATCAATGTCATGGTACACAATCTTGCAGAGACTAATCAGGACAGAGAATGAAGACCAACACTGGTGCATGTAATGACTGGAAAAGGATATCCTAAGACTAAAGGGGGTTTACCTGCACACAAGTTAGGAGAATCGAGGAGAAACCAAGGTTGAGGACAGTAGAGAATCTACAGGACAATCAAACCGACCCAGGTCAGGAATGGAGAGAACGTAAAGGAAAAGCCAGGTCAAGCAGAGGAGCTCAGAGCACTGCAAAATGCACTCTTGGGCAATGAAGACCACAATCGGGCAATGAGCATTGTCTTGAGAGAGGGTTATAAAGGTGAAACTGTTCTCTCATTGGTTAACGTCATTGTAGTGCTCAAAAATGTCTGCCACCATGATGGAAAAATGAAGTAGTTAGGTGTCTCGTGTTTTCGGTGTGTGGTAAGGGAGCTTAATAAGATGGTTGTGGTCAAGCAGTCCTCGTTCAAAAACGTGCAAAGAGTCAACGTGGGTAGCACAAGCACCAGAGAGAAGTCCCACGATGCTTAGAAGGACAATGAATTAACCCAACGAACCTGCCGGTCGGTCAAACCTTCAGGCGCCATGGATGGACGTAAGTTAAAATGAATGAGTGGTGCTCCTTTCAGATGCCACAAAACTCTAATGATTGCAGCCACAAAGATGGAGGTACTTTACTGCAAGAAGAGAAACGCTAGAAGTGATATCATTCTGTACGATGCAGTGCATTTAGGTGCCTTGTGATTGTGAATATTTGATAGGGCCCTCGGGGTGGCAACCTGTTTTGAGAAGGTAAATTGGCATGAAGCAACGCCATGAACCTACAGAACATCATCTGCTTCGCTACTGGTATCTTGTGCTGTTCAATAACAAATGAAAGTATCCTGAAGTAATATCGGGGTAGACACGTCGAGCCGCGCTGCCGTGTTCCATGACGTAGATCAGGCAAACACAGCAAGAGGTTTGCATGTTTAGTTCTGCTCGAATCTGCTTATTGATCTTTCAGTTCATAATCAGTCGTGCTGCCGCAACATGTTTATTTTAATTAAAAAAGGTAGTTTTACTTAAAAAATACAATTAAAGTAATCTGTATCCACTTAGAGACAAAATACAGCAGTCTGGGAAGGTGACTTCCGTGCAGGACAGACGCAGGCATCACAAGTTTTGCAAACAAACAAGTAAAGCCCGCAGGAAATTGTACGGAACTGAAAATTCAAAAGAACCCTGCAAAAACCCATTGCATGTTTCAGTATAAACTGAAAATGTGTTTGCGCTTCAGTATTTACAGCAACTAATTGGGTCGGTTTTAGGCAGTGGTTTGATCTTAATGCACGTAGTCAGTTGGGCCTCAGCATAACCTTGATCTAATTTGCAGAGGTTGAGCACGAAGCCAAGGTCGGGTAGGTAGTAATAGACAGTTTATAGACCTCAGAGTCACAATGTGGTTCGGCTGTTCCTCGTTGCGTCAGTGTTTGCCTATCCTGTTGAGTGGTTATGCAGCCTTAGGGCCCCGTTGAGAGCGGAGCGGTATCTGTTTGTAAATGGTTATGACTCACCTGTTACCACTGAAATCAGACGTTTAACATTATGAAAAGGTATCCTATGCAAGAGACGCCACCTTGTGGATGCAGATAAAAATGACAAATCAAAAAAGTTGCAGATGTAATGCTCCTTATGTTTAGATACTACGAAAAAAAAAATGGTTGTGGTTGATGTAAAGAAAACGCTGCACTTGTGGCTTTTTTCTATTTTTGTTATTGTTGCACCAGCCCGGTTCCCACAGTATTATTCTGACATGAGTATGCTGCAAAAATATGCTAGTTTTAGGGTTAGCAATAGGGTGAGGGTTACGGTTTGTGCTTGTGTTTGAGTTACGGTTACTTTACTGTTAACAAACCTAACTAACAGGCTGGGCTCCATTTTCACTTCATTTTTATGTAACCGATTCTGCTCCTTCTTTTGTCACAAGCATCAAAAGAAGACGCAGCGGTAGAATCAGTTGCCTAAAAGTGAAGCGAAAATTTACCTAAATCTGTCTGCGAGGGGATAACCCTAAAATAACCCTAGAGCTGACGCAGGCGTTGTTTTTGCGCAGTACTTGAGTATGGTGGTTAATTGCCTCGAAAATAAAGTAACACAAGTGCATTGTTTTTTTGTGTCCGTTATGGCTGCTTTTTCCCTAGTGACTAAAAGTAAGGAACATTTTCAAATCGGCAAATTTGACTGGGCGTTTCTATACTAACTGGAATATATGGAAAGGACAGACCAGCGCGGATTTTCAGGTGTAGAAGTTGACTCCATTGTGATGATCCTTCAAGGCTTTGTGGTAAATACAGAGGTTTCCATGTTCACTAGACTTTGGCTGTGAGTGGCCCTCTAGGTGTACTGTTTATATAGCTTGGGCCATACTCATTGGTTCCATCCAAGACAAATCGGCCTCTACATCAACTCCTGTCATTTGTTTGCCCTTACATAAAGCCGCCACACCAGTATCCTTTCCAGACCCATCTTACTTTGTGAGCCGTGACGACACATTCTAAGTCCTGTGCACATGGTCCATCCATTGTCTGCAAAATGGATTTATCAAACCATGTAGCATCTTGCCTGTATTTCTGTAACTGTAACACTTCAATGTTCTTGAACCCAGGACATACTTGAAAACGAGAGAAATCTCAATGTATCCTTCCTGGTAAAATCCTTTATAAATAAATAAAATAAATAAATAAAGCTGGCCTGGAAACAGTGTTGTCATCTTCTGTGTCTCGTTTTAGAGCCCCTCCACCATCACCTTCCCACAAAACAAAACAAAAAAGTGTGCGTTGCAGATATTTGAGAAGTTAATATAAACTTCCTCCAGGAATGTAAATCCGTTTGTGAATATTATGGGACATCCTTATTATTACTTTTTATTGCTCTGGGAAGTCTACGTTTTATAGAAAACAAGGGGCCACTATTAATTTATTCCCACATGTGGACGTTCTGGTTGCAGGCCAAGATCTGAGACTCCCATGATCACAAAAGGCGCAAATCTGAATATGTATCTGGTTTCACGTGTATTTATAAGGGTTATTAACCGAGCTGCGGATAGGGGGGGAATCACAACGTTTACACAAAAAACTCCCAAGATTCAGCTATTTTTGGACTGAAATTCACCTCTCTCTTTACAAAGTCACTTGCATTTCTCAACCTATTAAACTGCCTAGAGTAGGGATTGGCAACCTTGACCCTCCGCATATTTTGGAACTACATCTCCCACAAGGCTCAGCCTTCCCAATGATCAGATGAGCATTACGGGAGATGTAGTTTCCAAAACATCTGGCTGCTGACCCCTGCCCTATGACCCCTGCCCTATGGTTTGGAATCAGTCCTCTCAGCCAGCGTTTGCAACTGCTTGAGCCATTTGACGAGTGGGATGGGAAAGATCTGGAGAACCTGCAAATACTAATAAAGGTGAAAGGAAAATCTACAACTGCTGACCATATCTCTGCAGCTGGACCATGGCTAAAATTCAGAGGACATTTGGATAACATTTCAAACAATTTGCTGATTGGCGCCATCAACATAGAGAATAATAAAGTCAAAACGCTAGACACGCATTGACGGGGCTGCAAAGCGTGATCCTCCATAGGAGGATCAAGTCTTGCAGCGCTGAGTGCACTGACTGCGCTCAGCAAGGTGGCCAGACGGGCGTCGGGTGGAAGGAACGTCCACTCTGCTTTTACAACCGCTCGTCTGACCCTGGCCTTATGCGGTTTTACCGGCCTTTGAACCCGCTACCACGCACAGGATGTCATGACTCGACAACGACCTTCCACTGTCGGCAGAACCAGCCTTTGAATGCCTTTTGGTACGAGCGATGCGCAGGGGTTTGCATTTCTGTTGCAAGTAGAGTGATCAAAAGACCCATAAAGTTATACAACAAAGAAAGGGAGGAACAAATTCAAAGGAGCTTTTATTATGGAGTTCTGGAAGCGGATCAGACAGACCGAGGAGGGGGAAGTCACAGTTTAGCAAATTGGCCAAGGATTTAAGAAAGAAAAGATGAGATGCGAGGAGGATCATCATCAACTCCAGGAATCAGACTCGAGTAGTTAATTTCTCCACTTTATCATTTAGATTGCAAGCTTCTATGGTATAGGCCTAATTTCGTACCTGCATTTGCCTGCTATACATCTGTGTTCGACTTAATAATTATCCTAAGACTTCAAAGTTCACTGTGTACAACTGAAGATCTTAAGGTGTAGGAAATCCTCACATTATATTCAGAGGCTCTTTGCTCGAGAGCAAGCTACGTCCTGACGCAGGAAGCACACTCATTGTGAGGGACCTCAATTATTGGGTGGGAATGCAGTAAATTCAGCATGAATGCCTGGATATCTATGTGTTTGCTGTCATTCAGCCCATCTATGGGACGTCCACATGTCTGAACACAAGTCTGCTTTGATATTGGAGACAAAACCAAAAAAATGAAGGTAGTTCCTTGCTGTGTCCTACAGTTGTGTTCAAAATTATTCAACCCCCAATGCTGTAAAGGGTTTTAGGGAATTTAGTGTACATTTGTAATTGTATTCAGAATGAAATCCTACAAGGACTTTTTAAAGAACCATATGCAACTAAAATGACATCAATTGGTTTTGTAATACAGTAGTAAATGTTTCTTTTGTGAATTCTTCATTGACACAATTATTCAACCCCTTGAAGACTACCACTCTGAAGAACAGAGGTTCATTCACGGAGCAGCAATAAAGCATAATAAGCACCAATTAGGCAGCTTTAAAATGACTGTGATACTCAGCTCCTTCTAGACATTTACTGGTGTGGTTACAAACATGGTGAAGTCAAGAGAATGGTCCAGGAAGACAAGAGAAGAGGTGATTACTCTTCACAGGAAGGGCAATGGCTATAAGAAGAGAGAGACCATAGGAAGCATCATTCGCAAATTCAAGGCAAAGGGCACTGTTGAAACGCTACCTGGTCGTGGCAGAAAGAAGATGCTGACTTCGACTGCTGTGCGCTACCTGAAGCGTAGAGTGGAGAAAAGTCCCCGTGTGACTGCTGAGGAACTGAGAAAAGATTTGTCAGATGTGGGTACTGAAGTTTCAGCTCAGACAATACGGCGCACACTGCGTAATGAAGGCCTCCATGCCAGAACTCCCAGGCGCACCCCCTTGCTGTCTCCAAAGAATAAGAAGAGTCGACTGCAGTATGCCAAAAGTCATGTGGACAAACCACAGAAGTTTTGGGATAGTGTTCTGTGGACTGAGGAAACAAAATTAGAACTGTTTGGGCCCATGGATCAACGCTATGTTTGGATGAGGAAGAACAAGGCCTATGAAGAAAAGAACACCTTGCCTACTGTGAAGCATGGAGGGGGGTCAATCATGCTTTGGGGCTGTTTTGCTTCTACAGGTACAGGGAAGCTTCAGCGTGTGCAAGGTACCATGAATTCTCTTCAGTACCAAGAGATATTGGATGACAATGTGATGCAGTCCGTCACAAACCTGAGGCTTGGGAGACATTGGACCTTTCAACAGGACAATGATCCCAAGCATACCTCCAAGTCCACTAGAGCATGGTTGCAGATTAAAGGCTGGAACATTTTGGAGTGGCCATCGCAGTCACCTGACTTAAATCCGATTGAGAACCTCTGGTGGGACTTAAAGAAAGCAGTTGCAGTGCGCAAGCCTAAGAATGTGACTGAACTGGAGGCTTTTGCCCATGACGAATGGGCGAAGATACCCGTAGATCGCTGCAAGACACTTGTGTCAAGCTATGCTTCACGTTTTAAAGCTGTTAGAACTGTAAAATGATGTTGTACTAAGTACTAAGATTGAATGTCACTTGGGGGTTGAATAAAACTGATAATGATGTGAGCACAGAAAAGACATTTGTGGTTATTTCATTATAAATGTTATATTTGTCTGACCTACACGTGCCTCTTTGATTTAATTGGAAGCAAGATGACTGAATGATCAAATTCAATGTCAAACTGGCCAAAACACTCAATTTCAGTGGGGGTTGAATAATTTTGAACACAACTGTAAATCACTCTGTATATATAAATAGAAATGATAGTACATCTTTAATGGCGGCTAAAGAGTGAGCACAGCTGCCAACATCAATGCACTACATAGACAACAATACACTATATAGATGTTTTGTTATGTTTGTATGTCTTGGGTTTTAGGATCTATAGCACGGGATATACAGTCTGGTCCAGAAATATTGGGACATCAACACAATTCTAACATCTTTGGCTCTATACACCACCAAAATGGAGTTGGAATGAAACAACAAACACAATGTGCTTTAACTGCAGACTGTCAGCTTTAATTTGAGGGTATGTACATCCAACTCAGGTGAACGGTGTAGGACTTACAGCAGTTTGCAGATGTGCCTCCCACTTGTTAAGGGACCAAAGGTAATGGGACAGAATAATAATCATAAATCAAACTTTCCCTTCTTAATACTTGGTTGCAAATCCTTTGCAGTCAATCACAGCCTGAAGTCTGGAACGCATAGACATCACCAGACGCTGGGTTTCATCCCTGGTGATGCTCTGACAGGCCCCTACTGCAACTGTCTTCAGTTTTTAACCAGCTGTCCTAAGTCATGCATCTGGGACTGGGGTGGCTGGTCAGGGCAGTACTTCCAGCAGTGAACACGTTGAGCCCGGACAGCAACAGTTACCCCAAGGCGGGCCAGAACCTCAGCTTTCAGCCGGTCATAATTCTTTGCATCTTCTAGGGGCAGGTCAAAATATGCCTTTTGAGGGTCTCCTGTCAGAAACGGGGCAATGAGACCGGCCCATTGGTCTTGGGGCCACCCCTCTCTCTCAGCAGTCCTTTCAAACGTGGTGAGAAATGCTTCCACATCATCACTGGCAGAAGGGTTTTGGAGGAAATGACTGGCCCTTATGGAGACATGGTTACCAGTAGTGACCACTGCTTGATCACGTACAGGTGCAAGTTGCTGCATGGCCTCCCGCAGGGCATTGATCTGCGTCTGTGTGGCTACCTGCTGTGCTGCAAGTTGTGCAGCCAGCAAATGGGTGCTTTCTTGTTGGGCAGCAACAGCCTGTGCCAGGGCTTGTTGCTGCTGAGCCATCACCTCTTCATGGCGAGTCTGGGCCTGCACATTGACAAAGACCATCTGCTTAACGAGCTCCTCCATAGCTGTGGACTTCAGTGCAGCCTTAGCCCAGGACATGAAATCAGAACACTGTCCTTTTTAAAATGTCATTTTTTTAAAAAAAATTCACAAAAATTCCTCTTGCTTGGCGTGTGAGGGATAGCAAATTGCCCGCATTCTCCACCAGTTGTGACGTTTGGGGGCCCACAGAGCACGTGCACAATGTCTTTCACAAACAAAACAGTTTTATTCACCCTTTCAGGGCAGTCAAAAAGGCAACATAAGTACACGCTTTGGTTCAGCGAAATTAAAGCAAAGTCCTGTTCTTCAGCACAAATAAACAGAGAAATAATAGTGGCTCACCAACGCTTTAAACAGTCCCAAACCCAGGGAATCCTTTCCCCAGTATGTAGAAGCCTCTCCAGCAAGGCACAGCACGTCTCCTGCTTTTGGAACACAAACACACAGCTTCCACTGATTACTTTTCTTTTCCTAAACTCCCACAATCCTATCTGGGAGTTGCTGGCTTTAAAACTCTTCCTGGACAGGAAGATTAACCCTGTGTTTGCCCTTAAAGGGTCCACAACCCAAATAGGGGTGAAACATATTGTCCATCCAGGACCCAGCCCTGCCGACCTCTACACTTAACAAGTGGGAGGCACATCTGCAAACTGCTGTAAGTCCTACACCGTTCACCTGAGTTGGAAGTACATACCCTCAAATTAAAGCTGACAGTGTGCAGTTAAAGCACATTGTGTTCGTTTCATTCCAACTCCATTGTGGTGGTGTATAGAACCAAAGATGTTAGAATTGTGTCCATGTCCCAATATTGCTGGACCTGACTGTATACTTTTAGATTGGTTTGTTTTGTGTGTATATATATACATACATACATACATACATACATACATGCCGATGGCATTCCCCACCTCACACCAAATAGACCAGGTAAACTGGTACATTAATGGGCCACACTTTGTCTTTCAAAGCCATCAGGCGACCCTGGTTACATACCATGGGTCCTTGGTGACTCTTAAGGATGTCCATTATGATGGGGAAGCTCTGGGTCTGATGCCCCGCATCCCATTCAGCCAGAATTACCTTGTTATTTATGTATTTTGTGGAATGCGAGATGTAGAATGCAGGTGACATATTTATAGAGTATGAGTTGAATACTGTGTGGGACACCAGGAAAAATGGTAGATTTATTGACCACACATTGTTTTGAAGGCCTTATTAAGACCCTGATTATGTATCATTCATATGTCTTCAATGACTACACTGGTTGAGTGGAAGCTCGTTGTGGTTTAGGTTTGCTTCGTTAGAATCCGGGAAATTAATCACCAAGCTCACTGGTAAATACTTTTATTTGTTCGCTTGATGGATTAATAAATTACCCACATTGCTGTTCACAGCTTATAATCGCTAGCTCACAGCCTATGTAGGCTTTCTCCACAAGGTAGCCAGGCGAAATGGATGGTGTTATTATAGTCCGAAATTCTGGCACATACTAACCTTGGCTGGTATTATTTTCAGTGCATCTTTCTGGGTGTCCTACATGCCTTAGCGCAGTGGTACTTTTTGTAATTTTACCATGGTAGGGGTTCTCAACTACGTCCTAAATGCCAATCTTTGCAACTGTTTACGCACTTTCCATCCAACTATGCATATTACAACACTGGGTATATGTATATAAATGTTCCCTTAAGCTGCAATTCAAGTATTGTGCTTTAAATATATTATACTCTTTTTCTCCTTGTTGCAAACTGTGCATTTGTCCATGTGTCTATTTGTTTTTTAACAATTATCGGTCTTACCAATGTGTGTCTTTGCATTATAATCTATTAAAAGTTATGTTCCAATTAGCACTCCCATCTGTTGTTTGAGGGTTATCCCTCAAATGTGTTTTTTTTTTTTTTTTTCTTTTTTCTTGTTGTATCTCAATACTAGGTTTAGTCCTATATGGGTGTGCCCACGCCCGGTGCACTTTTGTACTTGTGTGTGGAGTGATTGTTCACCTTCTTAGTGGAGGTGGTTGTTTTTTCTTTTTCTAATCATTTACGCAAGAGTTTCAATACTCCATTTACAATCACTTAATTTTTTTATACACCATGGCTGGTTGTTTTGAGTCAGGCAGGTAGTGGCAGTTTTTGGTGCTAGGATGCTGATAATGTCTTTTCTAATGATTCCAATATATACAATGCATTATTCCATTATCACATACATCTGACCCGAATGAAGCAGTAATTGTCCACTCCCACCTCTACTGATTTGGCTTTTCAAACAGTATTTAACCAGCCTCGGTGGCACACAGTACCGATATTAATCACAATCTATGTTTGACTCCTGATGAAGCCGTTCTAGTACCGGCGAAACACGTGTCGAGTCCAGTGTTTGCTTTTACTTTGCACAAATATGAACTAACAGGGAGAGTATAGAATTTTTAGCTTTTTAGGGACAGCTACAGTTTTAATTTATTGCCCTGGGCTTTTTTATTGCTAAGCATGGTTGTTGGTAGGACTATGTCCTAAAGCATTGTTGCTCTGGTTGGTACAGTTGCAAGTGAATTTGTTGATTTCCACCTCTAAATGTATTGTGATTCTTACGACTACGCTCTATTGCAAGATTGATATCCCTAAGTATTATGATGCCTTTTGCCAACTAGCCTATTTGCGACATTGCTGTTCACAGCTTATAATCGCTAGCTCACAGCCTATGTAGGCTTTCTCCACAAGGTAGCCAGGCGAAATGGATGGTGTTATTATAGTCCGAAATTCTGGCACATACTAACCTTGGCTGGTATTATTTTCAGTGCATCTTTCTGGGTGTCCTACATGCCTTAGCGCAGTGGTACTTTTTGTAATTTTACCATGGTAGGGGTTCTCAACTACGTCCTAAATGCCAATCTTTGCAACTGTTTACGCACTTTCCATCCAACTATGCATATTACAACACTGGGTATATGTATATAAATGTTCCCTTAAGCTGCAATTCAAGTATTGTGCTTTAAATATATTATACTCTTTTTCTCCTTGTTGCAAACTGTGCATTTGTCCATGTGTCTATTTGTTTTTTAACAATTATCGGTCTTACCAATGTGTGTCTTTGCATTATAATCTATTAAAAGTTATGTTCCAATTAGCACTCCCATCTTTTGTTTGAGGGTTATCCCTCAAATGTGTTTTTTTTTTTTTTTTCTTTTTTCTTGTTGTAATAAATTACCCAATCAAACTTATCTCGCTCTTCAAATTGGGTTGTTTTCCCCCCCCCTTTTAATTTGGAAACCGGAAAAAATAAAGCTGTCTTTGAGCACAGATTGATTCCACTCCAAACTTACAGGCGGACTGGCAGGTCCCTCACATGCAACACTACTTTTGGGTGTCTCGATTTACATAGATGCTGGTGGGCCAGAAGAGGCTGCATCTGTTAGGATGACCTCTATTAGGAACATACACATTTCCTCGAGTGAGGCTATTTAACTAGTGACTGACAAAAAGCATCATACAGTTTAGGCTTGGTCTTAAATTTGCTGCTTTTCTTTAACCTCTTCACTACTGAGATCAATATTTCTCGGGCTTCAAAGGTACCATTCGGTGCCCCTATATCAGGATATCTCGATCTGCAGCCCAAAAGCTAATTAAATTTGTTTGCTGCAAACTAATTTCATTTGGTTTTGGGCTGCAAAGGTACCCACAACATTTTAGCCCTAAAACTGTAAAATCAGCTGATGAATGTCCTGACTTCGGGCATTCAGCAAGTTGATACAGTTGCAGCTTGTGGTACACTGCTCAGTTTAGCAGTAGATGGCACCATCTGCTGTCCAAATATGTTAGTACAGTAAGAGATCAATTGGGAATATTTTTGAAAATGAGAGAAATCTCAATGTATCCTTCCTGGTAAAATACTTTATAAATAAATAAATATTTCTTAATGTGAAATTAATTATTTATTTTTAAAAAAATAAATTAAAAAAAAAAACGCTGTTTCCTGGCAATGTTTTTTCTTTTTTAAATCACTTGGTAGTGAAGGGGTTAATTACCGTCCCCCCCCCATTCCACATAATTTCTGTACTGTGCACTATGAATATCTTGCGGCCCCATTATTTAGAGCCATTTGGGCTCATTTTCTCAGACTTCCTTTCTTCGCTGTATGATAAAGCTGTGTTACGCAACATCTGGCACTATCTTTTTTTCATAATTTTTTTCCTTCCCTTCCAGGCGATGGAACCCCTGCAATCTGCTCTCCAGACGGACATGCACATCGAACATGGAGCTATCCAGATTCAATAAACAGATCACCACCAGCAGCCTCAATTCCCATCAATATTAACCACTCCCCCCAAATCTCACCACGAGCCTAAACCTGCAGCATGGATTACGGCAACAGATTTTAAAGACGCCCAGAGGATATTTGTTTGCGCTTCTCACTTGTTACATTAATACAACGCAAGTATTTAATTTTCCAGAAGACGCTCGATACCTTCGATATATTTCCAGGCTCAGTGGAAACCCCCTGACTTGGTCCCAGTAACAACAAATATAATCGTAAATAAAGTGCATTGGCCGCCTTGCTGCATGTTGCATAGAAGCGATGGACAAGTAATCCGCCAAAACACCTTTGTAACCTATAATATGATATTTTTTTACCTGATGTACTCTTTCTGACAGAATGTTTTTGAATATATGGCGTACCTGGAATTTTCTGTTTAACGTGAAAAAAAAAAAAACACCTTGCCAGATATATATTTTTTATTTTTTTGTTTGCTGGATATTTGCAAACATCCAATAAACCGGAAATAGATTGCCTGAACATTCTAAGCATTTGAAATGCTACGCCCAGCGTCTGATTGATCGCAATGATGAGTATTTGGAGAATGTTTTTGTTGTTTTTTTTCTTCACACCGCATATTTTTTATTCAGTTTTCAAACACTCGTGTCAGCAATATTTCCTTTAATTGGAAAGTGTTTTTTTTTTCTTAAAAAAACGAAAGTGTTTTTTTTTTTTTTTCCTGAGCAAAATAAGCCGCGCCGACCAGCTGTAAATATTTTTATCAAAAGAAAGAGAAATCAAATTAGCGGTTTTGCATATATATATATTTGTTACAAGATGATTTCTTTTCTATTATGGCTACGTGTTACAAGCACAGATTAATTTATGGATACACTTACAAGAGTCATTAATATAAGCGAGAAGGAAAAATCTTTCCTAGGGAGAAAAAAAAGCTCACGTTTCAGGTATTTGTGATATTAACTGTATTTCGCTTTTTCTTTTCTTGCAATTATTTTAATTACACATTCATTTGAGTTTTGTTGTCTAAGCCAGTGTTTCCCAAACATGTCCTCAGGACCCCCTAGCAGGCCAGGTTTGCAGGATATGTGAAGCACAGCACAGGTGATATGATTTGCTGCTCAGGGATTGCAGGATTCAGTCTGCATTTCCCCCCAAGGTGATCTGCAAAACTGGCCTAGTTGGGGGTACCGAGGACAGGTTTGGGAAACACTGGTCTAAGCCACTCCAGATCAGTCTGCACCAACGTATGTGTAGAGTTTCCATATGGTGACAGTTATTAAAAGACACCAGTAAGATTATTTAGATTATCTTGGAATTTTCTTTCTACGCGGGAGGAGATTCACCACTTGATCAAATGTGTGAAATGTTAATTTATCTCCATCTGAGATTGCAAATACTTCCAATAAATACACACAAAGCTCTGGCGTATATTGTATCACACCTCACACAACAAACGTTGTCTCCGTTCATCTTTCACTGTTGATGGGGTCCGGACTTTGGATATTTGTCACAACCAGGTAGGCAATCAAGGGATGTTATAACAAAGTGAAGAGAAACAAACTGACATGTACGTATCGCCTAAAATCTGCATCATAAACATAACAGAAAAAAATGTAGCATTCGATTAGACATTGGTGACATTCCTCAGAGGCGTGGAAATACAAAATGTAGAAAAATATAGCTTAATTTTTACATAAATTTTGAATAACGGTAGAAAATAATGAATTATGAGCTTAACTGACGCCAAATAATTATTTTTTGCAGAATTACGTGTGAGTTGTTACACCTCCTAATGAAATGCTTGCGTTTCTGACCTTTCTTTTTTTTAGGAAATGGAATGAAAGTCATGTGATGGGCTGACCTATTCCTCCGTAACGAACACCATGTGTACACTTAAAAGGAACAGAGAAAAAAACCAAACAATCCATGAGGGCACCATATATTTCAGTGATAAAAACGAAGGAAAAACGTGAGACACAATATTTCTTTAAGTCCTGGTACCTCAAAAAGAAACAATATAAGGGATAGTGTAGTGCAGTTATGATATGGGATTAAACAGATAATGAAGCAGTTTGCGGCCTGACCACTCACATTTTACAGAGCCCACTGTGGGCCCTATTACATTGTTCACGCAATTTTGCTCGCGCAGCGCATTATTTTTTTTGCGCGCAGCAAAATGCGTTATCGCACGAAAATTAGCGTTGGTATTACGAGCCGAACGCATTTTTTCATCCGTCAAAAAATAACGTTCGTAAACCCGACGCGCAAAACGAAGAGAAATACGAGCGCAGTAACATAGCGCACGTAAATCAGTGTGCGGACTGTTTTTTTCGCATGATTCAGCCAATCAGACTTAAGAACCTTAATTGACATAAATTGACCTTCATTGACTCACTTAAGTTTTTGCGCCTGTCAAAGTAAATCTGAGTATACATGCTGCAGCAGTAATAAAAACACGCACATATTCTCAATTTTATTGTTTGGGTATGTGTAGAATGTGTAACTATACTTTTTTTTTTTTCTGGTGTATTTTGTTTCGACCAGGACGTTCGGATTTGACATTAACACCAGCTTTTCAGAAACGTTAAAATTATGCGCACAAACATCGTTTGTACGAATTTGTGCATCGATTGTAATACCATCCGCGTACCAGCGCACGAACGCATTTCGCTCACAATGTTTATAGGACGCGCAAAGTATTTTGAGTTTGCGCAGGTTCACCCGCGGTAGACGAAAACGTGCATTCGTTTCGCAAACATTGTAATACGACGTTCTGTGCAAATGCTTTTTCTCCTTGGGTTAATGCATTTTTGCGCACGGGTTATTTTTTGGACGAAAAATGTAATAGGGGCCTGTATCTGCTCTGTTTTTGTGGTTTTGGCCAAATTACTTTGTCTTGGTAATCTTTTCGGATAAGTCTAATTATGAAGCCTGAAGAGGAAGGACCAATGTTCAGGCATGGATTTGTTTCTACATTGGTTGAAGAAACGGGATGCAGAAGTAATAAACATAAAGTGGCTCGGGGGGGGGGGTGCTGTTGATCAGTGTTTCACAATTCTGGTCCTCAGGTCCCCTTAACAGGCCAGGTTTGCAGGATGTGTGAAACACAGCACAGGTGATATGATTTGCCGCTCAGTGATTGCAGGATTCCTGTTTCATTTCCCCAAAGGTAATCCTTTAAACCTGTCCTGTTAGAGGAACCTGAGGACCAGGGTTGGGAAACACTGGTAAAGAAAAACGGTTAAAAGTTTTAATGGATGAAACAAAAGTATCTGAAACAAAAATAGTACGATGAGACGCGTTTCGCCTTACTAGTCTTCAGTCAGTTCTTCTGACCGAACCTCAGCCCATTGTATCTGGAAGGATTACGAACACTAAGGAGAGAAGGGGAAGAGTCAACCTGCAATTTGACCAACTCCCAAAGAGCCGATGTGGAGGGCTCTGTATAATGTGAGCGACAATCCACATGCTTTCTTTAGCTCTTTATTCCCATGCTGTAGCTTTATTTATACAGTCCGCTTTGTTTCTGTTTTGCTTCTTGAGGTACGAGGACTTCGACAGAAGGACACAGGTATATTGCCACACATGTTGCTGTGTTCTATGGGGGGTTTCAACCCACTAAGCAAAAACCAGGGTAAAAAAATTGCAGAGGGGGAACAGAAAAGAGGCCTTAATTATCCCAAGTTTCTCTGCTCCTTGTTGGTTTGCACAGAGCATCCTTTCGATTCGGCTGAAGTTTTATTTTGTTTTTTGTGGGTCTTCTGCATTTATGTGCTTTTTTGCGCTCTATGTAAAGCTGTTGGTGCTGCGTTTTTTGTGTCTCCTTTGTTGCACGGTTACCTTCTTCTGAGGAACTCTGCCACCACCTTTTCTGAACGCACTGGTCTTATGGTTTAAATTTGAATTGATGATTTATATGACAGAAATTTAGGGAGTTGTTTACTAAACGCCTGTGTTTGCCGTAGATGTAAACAAAAAAATCATTGTTGGTGCAACGGTTTGTTGGAACCTGCTTCGTTGCTTCACAAAAGGGGAATTCAATCAGTGGTACCGTTTAAATATCTCTTTTTGGAAACGCAAACGTTTGTCACTGTTGCTTAAATCTTGTCATCTCTGGCTAGTTTTTTGTAAATATTCTGCTCTTCACAAATATCTGTTATAAATATCTGTGGGACAGTTATCACAGTACAGTTATTGGGTAAATTTTGGGCATTTTCGACTTTCAATTTTTTTATTACTCCAATAACAACTTCAGTGAAAGGTTTTCCTCTCCTGTTTTTTTCAACATATGGAAACTCTTACATATATCTGCCACAAAATTGCTATAATCGACAAAAAGCTGCGTTTCAGCATTCTGAATGTTACTTGTTGACGTTGACCAAAACCACCTGACCTAGATCTGGTCACAGCTTGACCCAGCCGTTATATTGATATTATTATTTTCTCCTTTTGTCAATAAACTTTGCACAATCCGTCACTGAAGGCGATGCGTTTGGTGATGCTTTCGGGCCCCTTATCTGACTTTAGGTTGGTTTTTTTTTCCCCCAACTAATGTCCAGCAGCGGTTTCCTTGTACTAGAAAGGTACAAACTTTACAACCTTTTACTAGGAATCACCCGCTGGGACTTTCTAAGTTCTAAGAAGCCGTGACAAGTGATGGGAGTGCAGATGCCTTATTAAAATAACAGCAGTGTGGTGCAGAGGGGTCTGCGATTCTTAAAACTAAGGACACTGTGTAACGGGTAGAGTAGTTTCTTTGTATTGTAAGGAGAAGTTGAAATGTTTCCTGTCGGGACATTGTAATATTAGTATGTATCCGTACAGCTGGTGAGCGTGGACTCCGTGTGTGACTCGGACATTCTCCATTCTGGGCTCCCTGCTTTTTCATACTGGATCCCAGAGCAGAGAATGAGAGCTCTGACACTAAGGGCATGAGGGTGCAAGAACGAGCAAGCCCTAATCACATAGATCAAGGGATGTGGACCAGCAGGAAAGCAGGTAAGATAGGTCTGTACCATGAGAGAGCTCCCTCACCCTTAATCTCATAGATCAAGGGATGTGGACCAGCAGGTTAAGTGGGTAAAATAGGTCTGTCTCATGGGAGATCTCCCTCAACCCATATCACATAGATGAAGGAATATGGGCCAGCAGGTGAAATAGGTGTGTCGCCTGAGAGTGCACCCCTTCACCTCTAATCATATAGATAAAAGGTTGAGGACCAGCAGGAGAGTGGATAAAATAAACCTGTTCCATGAGAGAGCTCCCCTCATCCCTAATCTCATAGATTAAGGAACATGGATCAGCAGGAGGGGTCTGCCCCATGAGAGAGCTCCCTCTCTACCCTAGTCACATATCCAACCGGTCCTCATCCTTTTGTCTATCAGGTAAGATAGGTCTGTGCCATGAGAACACCCACCTTCACACTTAATCATGTAGATCAAGCGATGTGGCGCAGCAGGAGAGCAGGTACGAGAGAACTGTCACTTGGCATACCTCCTTGAACCGCAGAAAACCAGAAGCATGGGCACTCGTATGCTAGAGAGAGAGCATGGCATGAACGATTCTGTCCGTGACATAGCTCCATGCCACCTCATGCTTAGACCTCTAAGATTAGAGGATGCAGATCTTTTGGATGTTTCAGATTGTGGTAGATTCACCACCACATCCCATGCAAGCAATCCAAGACACATACCGCCTTGTTCACTAGCATCTGCACGTTACCAATATTGCAAGAACATTAAACGCTGGCATTTCCCATAAGTAGACTCAGTGACGGGAGAAACTTCATCAGTGAACGGTACACTATGGTTATTATGTATGTGTTGGATGGCCGGTATGGGACGTGGCCGTGATCAATAAGAAGTACAAATTGGTTTTAATTTCTGCAAAAATATGTAACCCTGAGATCAGTAGATTTCCTTGTAAAAGGGGAGAGGTGTTGAATATACATCACTGCGTTTCCATTACTGTCGTCCTTTTGATAAGCAGTAATCCAGGAGAATAAACCACAGGCTAATTAAGAGAAACACAGAAGACCTGGTTTACTGTTTAACACACTTTTTTTGACATTGAAATGCAGAGTAAATGGACAGTGTAACAGCCTAATCCACCTATGATGTCACTGATTTGTTTCATTTTTTTTTTCATTTTATTTAAGCCTGATACAGCTGAAAGTCCACAGGAGGAAGGTGTGTATATGTTATATATATATATATATATAAAGTGCAGGTCTTCTATCAGTCAAGGAGTTAAGACAGAGGAAAGAAATGAGGATTGCTTGCTTTCGTGCTTAGGTAAGACTTTAAGCGTGATACATCTCAAATATTAGCAGGCCCTATCGCTGAAAAAGACTGCTTTATGGCTGGCACCATTTTCCTATAGTGCCCAGCAAACAAACATGAATTCATGCAGCAGCTTTAGGACAGGGAGCCAAAATTATACACCTTAAACCGGGCACTGGGTTTAATGGCAATAAGCTTCATGATGTGTCCAGTTACTGTGACATTCCCATTTGTAACATCGTTGTAGGTATTTTACAACACTTTGTGGGAGTCATGGGATTGCTTTTCCCTTTTTATTGTAATTTATAGTGTATCAAAGGCAAAGAAGGCTTTCTGATCACCAATTTTGTGGTCTTTATATTTTTTGGTACTAGAATAACCGAACATTGACGTAAAGACATATAAAGGCATTAAAGAAAAATAAATAAGATCCTGTCATTTAGCAAGAAAGGATCATCACTGGTTCTCTGGAATGTTACATGATTCACCAAGCTCATCTTTCACAATCCTTTTTTTTTTTCTTTCATATAAAAGATTTTTATTGGAGTTCACACAAGAATTGGTAAAAACATAAATGAAAGAAACCATCAAAAGGAAGAAATATAGATGAGCAGCATTGGCAATAAACAGTGTAATTCAAGTGGGTTATCATTGTAATCTGAAAAGGGGGTCAGTTGTGCGGACTCCAGTTTCCAATAACATATAAATTCCTAAACAAACAGAAAACATAAAACATGGCAGCACTACAATCTTACATGTCGAAATATCTTATATCAAAGTTCCAGATTCGACAAACACCCTCCATCCCTCCCACGTATCAAAGTAGGCACATAGAATTATTCACGGTGTGGAACATTTCCTCATACTTAAAAACATTTTCGAGGGCACCCATAACCTCCTTCATAGAGGGACAGATGGAAGAACGCCAATGTCTTGCTATAACTATATTAGCTGTCCCAAGTACCATGGAAATAAACCTCCTTTGACGGGTCTGACTAGTAACGGGTATAAGGTGTAGGAGGTACATTTTCGGGCAAAGTGGGAGTTTAAGTGAAGTACAATGGGAGATCAGTCTATTCATTTTTTCCCAATATCCCACCAGTATGGGACAGAGCCAGAATGTGTGCAATAAGGAGCCAATGCCGGTAAGACATCTCCAACAGAGTCCTGAGTTCCCTGAGATATGGGCCAACCGGGTGGGTGTTAAGTACCATCTACACAGCAGTTTGATATGGGCTTCTCGTAAATTGGTGCTTCTAGAATATTTATATATTGTTTCCATGGCATATGACCAATCCTCTATGGAAATTGCTAAAGCTAAGTCTTTTTCCCATTTAACCATATAGGGTAGTTTTTTAGGCGGGGTCGTAGTTAGGAGGCTGTTGTAACAAAGGGACAGCGGTTTCATTTGACATTTCCGTCCCATACACAGTTTATGAAAAGCTGAGAGGTTCACATCAGTGAAAGAGGTGAGGCCTTTCTGGGTCAAAGCATGTTTCACACGAATGTATGTGAAACATTCACTTGATGGGATGGCGAACTCCTGTACCAGATCGGGGAAGGTTTTCAGGGTAACGGGGCGTGAAGAGCTGCCACACATGAGTCAAGCCTCGCCAGAACCAGGAGTCTAAAGTTAAGTCGGGGATAAAGCGACACAAAACCCTTAGGGGAGCGAGGCATAGTAAATCATAAGGCCGTACCAAGTGGCGACCCCACAGGCGCCATGACATGAGGGATAGCATTGAAGCGGGCAACAGACCCGTGGTGCTATTCCTCTGTAGAAACGTAAGCCACATCAGGTCGTGAAGTCTGTATGGGAAAATCATGGCATTCTCCAGCTGTAACCATAGTGGTGGTTCTTTTTGGTGCATTGATGACAACAATTGGGCTAGTAAGGCTGCTTTGTAATAAGATTGTAGATCCAGAAAACCCAACCCTCCATTATGCCGCGGCATTGTAACCGTGGAGGCCGACACTCGAGGAGGTTTCCCCTTCCAAATGTGTGCATGGAGTAGTTTTTGACAGATAAACCAGGTGCGAGAACAGCGCTCCCTAGTAAACACTCGTGTATCTCCCACAACACCTCAAAGAGTGATGCAGAGAAAAAAATATATATATATTCTTACGTTTCGATGGAGGGAAAGTTGTTCAAAAGGAAGTCCTCTATCAAAGCACAATATTTGTACACACAGAACCTCCAATATGCAAAAAGGAGAGAAAATATAATAGTGCAGATCGAAACAATATAAAGCATTCACAATATATCAATAGTCTTATGCACTCACGCTTTTCAAGAGCTCCCTAGCTCTATTTTCATCGCCTTTCGAACTGTTAGGGGCCAGTCCGACAGCCAGAAGTAGCCAAGCTTCTTTTCTAATCCTTTGATGTTATCCTCCTTCGGATCTCAAAATAAGAGAAGAAATTCACATGGCACAGTATTGCAGTTTTATTACGAATTCCGTCCAGCCCCCAGGGGAAAGAGTGTAACTCACCCTTTCAAGAGCTACACCGAGCTCTAGGGATCCAACGTATATATATTGTTTAAGGCACAATTAAAAAAGCCAATTTCAATAAATTGGGTAATACCAATAAAATACAAAATAATTTGTATATAAAAATAGGGGTGTTTAATATAAAATAAACAATATAAAATACAAACTACAAGGCCAAACGCGTTTCGTGCATCACGCGCTTCATCAGTGGCAGAAAACAGGAAATTTGCATTGGTAGGAAACCACATACATATATACATATCCCATTCTTAATTAAGAGTGGTACCAGGTGACAAACCGTTAATTTTCGCGCCTTTGAGGACTTCCGGTTTTAATTTATTTGACACAAAGCAAGAAGAATACAAAAGACTTCCGCTTTCGATTTGTCCATCGCATAGCGGCAAGCGATGGACGGATTTTACTTCCGGGTCAGAGTTATATCCGTGTCACAGGGAACTTCCGCTTTCGATTCCTCTCCAGCGGTAAACAACCCGATTTTGCTTCCGGAGCATAACTCGGCGGCAGGTAATGGACGAATTTCACTTCCGGATCAAAAAGTTCTATACGTCACGGAGAACTTCCGTCTTCAGTTCCTCTTCAATAATAAACAACCTGATTCCACCTCCGGAGAGCAATTCCGTTGGCTGGAGGTCTATATTTCAGGCCCTACATCTATATGTAAAGGTCTCCTTTTCACCACATATTGATACGTTATTAATCCTTAACTTCCTGGACAAAGAAGTCCTTTATGTGGGATCCACTCAAGAATCACAAACAAAAATCATCAACGAGAGACAGACACAAAAAAAGAAAGAAACAGGGGTCACTATCGGGATGGACACAATACAATATAGATCCTAAATTCCCTTAATGTACATCATATCATTGGTGTCCAACAAATAACATCATATCTGTAAACAGTCAATCCAAAACAGCTCTCTAGCGGGCAGATCATGCCCTACATGACATCTTTCTTTTTGCTTAGAAAGCCTAACTAATATAGATAAGGGACTCACAAAAAATGACATATCTCAAAGTCCTTATTTAGACCCCTTGGTATTAGAGTATCAAACAGAAAAATGAGTTTCATTTCTTCCTGATTGATCTTTTTCAGGAAATCTTCCCCTCTCCAATCTCTTTCAACCTTGCGCAGGGCATAAAAAACCAAACCCTCAGGGGAACCATTATGTACGGAAAGGAAATGAGATGACACTGTATGTTTATCAAACCCTCGCTGAATGTTACGAACATGCTCCAAAATCCTTATGTAAAGAAGTCTGGTCGTCCGACCAATATAAATCTTCCCACAAGGACACACAAGAGCATAGATAACATTAGTGGAATGACATGAAATAACCTTTTTAATTTTGAATATATCATTAGTACCAAAAACCGGACAAAATTCTCTTTTTAATTTTAATTTCTTGCAGGCAGAGCATAATCCACACCGATAGAAACCTTCCTTTACTGTTATTGTTTTAAAAACATTTTTTTCCTGGCGAACATGACTTCTGACAATCTGTTGTTTTATCGTTCGTGCACCTCTATTGATGATTCTTGGATTATCATCTAAAATATCTTGAAGAACCGGATCCTTCCTCAAGATATGCCAATATTTCCGTATTGAATGATTAATCGCACGTGTATGACTATTATAATTATAAATAAAAGGAATGGAAAACTCCTCTTTATCCTCACATTTCCTATATTGAATAAGGGTCCTTCTATCTTTACTCTGGATGTCTTCCAAGACATCCATTAGCCCATCCTTCTTATAGCCCTTATCTTTAAAATCGCCAATAAGTTTGTTCGCCTGAAGATCAAATATTTCCTTTTCTGTGCAGTTCCTTCTCAACCTAGTGAGTTGACTCTAGGTACACTTCTGAGCCATGCCGGGGCATGGCAACTTGTGGATTCTATATAATTATTCACGTCCACAGGTTTGAAGTACGTTTTGGACTTAATAGTACCCTCCTCAATATAGAGTGTTAGATCCAAGAAGTTGATGGTATGTTTGCTATACTGTAGGTCTAATTTTATCCCCCAATCATTCTGATTTAGCAGACCATGGAAATCCTTTAGACTTTCCTCATCACCCCTCCAGATAATAAAAAGATCATCTATGTATCTTTTGTAAAGGACCAGGTTTTGCGCCCAGCCACACGAAACCCCCGACCACTGAGATTCCCAGTAGGCCATAAAGAGGTTCGCGTAGCTGGGCGCAAAACTGGTCCCCATTGCAGTCCCCATACATTGCAGATAGAACTGATCATTAAAGGAAAAATAGTTGTTCTGGAGGATAAAGCTAATACCCTCCAGAATAAACTCAACTTGTTCTATAGGATAAGTTTGATGTAAATTGAGATGGTAACGCACTGCTTCGCAGCCTTTACTGTGCGGTATTATGCTATACAGAGATTGCACATCACACGTGACGAGCAAAAAATCAGGTTCCCATTTAAAATCTTCAAGGATCTGTAGTAAGCTCATAGTGTCCTTCAAATATGACGAAGTTGATTTAACCAAAGGTTGAAGGAGAATATCCAAATATTGTGATAAATGGCTAGTAACGGACTGTATACCCGATATTATAGGTCTTCCTGGTGGGTGAATTGGATCCTTATGGATCTTCGGGAGAAGATAGAAAACGGGGATCTTGGGAAATGAAGGATTAAGATATTTCAATTCCTGTTTATCTATAATACCCGCATCACTCCCTTTATTAAGTAGATTAGATAGTTCCGTTTTTATATTTTGAGTAGGGTTAGATGGTAATAGTCGATATGTAGTGTCATCATTAAGCTGTCTGAGAGCCTCCTGATCATATGCAACTTTATCCATAATAACTATCCCCCCACCTTTATCGGCAGGTTTTATAATGATAGTGAGATCTTTCTTTAAATTGGACAGTGCATCTCTCTCATCCTTAGTTAGATTGGGTTGTAGTTTTTCTGAATGGATTTTCTTGATATCAGCCATGACCATATACTCGAAGATTCTCATCTCCTCCGAGATCATATTACGGGGGAAAAAAGAAGAACCTTCCTTGAGACCTGAGTGTGTAAATACTGATGTAGTTATCTCTTTTTCAATGGGATTCTTCAGGGAAAACTTTTTTAGACACATTTTTCTTTGAAGTTTTTTTAAATCGATATAAACACCAAATTTATCTACCTTTGAACTTGGTGCAAATTTTAAACCCTTACTAAGAGCTTTAGTTTCGTGTGTATTTAACACTCGACTGCTAAGATTAAATATGCCATTACCACTTATTATTCTCTCCTGCTTTGATGCTTTGATAAGTCCTTTCATTTCCTTTCTTTCTTTTTGAGACCTTCCTCCCCTAGTACCCCATTTACTTTTTCCCACCCTCTTTTGCGAGGAATGGCGCCTAGTTGATTGACAATTTTTACAACTGGTTCTAAGGGCATGTTGGTGAGCTTTAGTTGTTTTGTGGCCGTTGGGCGCAATTTTAAAAAAGACTCTTTGGTTGATTTGGAAGGTAGCATATTAGTACAAGTAGAGGGATTTCTTAGTAATGGCTTTCCTTTATTCCAGGGGGATTTCCAGGCGTATTCGGAAGGGCTCATTGCTGACCCAAAGCTATCTTCTAAAGTATTCAACATAGGGTTAGTCACTAACGTATACATATTTGAAGTAGCTCCTAACAGGTGCCTTTGGGATTTCTTTAACACCGGAGAGAGTTCACTTATGGACTCATCATGATAGAGATTAGAAGGATCAATCATACAATCTCCATTGGAATCTTTCCTTTTGGGACAGTAGGGAGTCTGATGATCAGTTTGAATGAGTTCATCCACAACAGCATCTATATCTATAATGTCTTCCTTCCTTTTTTTAGGGTTTTTACTATTTGGTAAAACATTCTGTATTGGTTCTGAAGGACATCCGAATAGAATCTTCTCAGTTACGGGAATCACTTCAGAAACTAAGTTTTCCCTTCCTTGTTCAAAAAACCTAACCTGAGCCCGACTACGAATTGGAATAAGATTCGGATTCCCTTTGGGAGTGGACCTCTCAAAACTCCTCTTTGTACCGCGTACAAAGGGAACTTTATGAGGGGGATTGTAGCGATACCCTGCTCGACAGAACGATCATTCGAGAGGGTATCGGTACTCTCTCAGGCCTGGTTTTGGGACATAGATATATTTCTGTTTAATTTTATCATTCTTATAATCTTCTATATCCCTTATAGATTTCTTTTTCTTAATTTCTATAACTTCCTGTGTTGTTTTATCCAAGTTATGGAGTAGTTTTTGCAGCCAGAGCAATAAATGCGCCGGAATAAAAACGAATATTCCTGAAATAATATAAAATTTGGGGTAAGATACACATCTTTATGGCCGCCATACGGCCCAACCAAGAGGAGTCGTTTGTGCTCCAGTTGGAGAGCTGTGTCTCTATAGAGGTCAATATTGGCGTAACATTTTCCTTAAGGATGGTTCCTCGCGATTTAGAGAGGGATATACCCAGATATTTTAAAGAGGTAGAACGCCAATCAAAAGGGTACTTGCGACGCATAAAGCTTAGGGATGAAGGAGCAATATTTATGGGGAGAGCTTGCGTTTTACTCATGTTATTTTTATAATAAGATATCGCGCCAAATATATCAAGGAGATTAAACAGGGGAGGGAGCGAGGTCTCCGGTGTAGTCAGAAAAAGCAGTATGTCGTCCGCAAAAAGTGCCAACTTATGTTCCCCATTCGGGGTTGGTAAGCCCTTAATTGCCGGAGCGGTTTTGATCTGCAACACCAGGGGTTCTAAGGCCAGAATGAATATTATCGGGGATAGTGGACAACCCTGACGGGTGCCATTGGTTATATGGAAAGAGGAGGATAAAAACCCCGAAGCCAATACTTTCGCCGATGGAGCGGAGTAGAGGGCCATAACACTAATTATAAATTGTTCTGGGAAACCAAACTTTAGTAACACCGTCCGCATATACCCCCAGTGCAGGCGATCAAACGCCTTTTCAGCATCCAATGCCAGCAAGAGTCCAGAGGTATTAGTCCTATGGGCCGAGTATGTCATAAAAACGTCAGGTATTCTCACACGTTTGGCGGCCCGGGACAAAGCCGGTTTGTTCATTCGCGATCAAGGAAGGAAGTAAAGGAGCCAATCTATTAGCTAGTAATTTAGCATACAGTTTTGCATCTACATTCAACAGGGAGATGGGACGGAAATTGGCACAATGTGTCGGGGGTTTACCGGGTTTAGGCAGGGTGACTACAGTCGCTTGCAGCATCTCCGGGGGAATAATGCCGGTACCCTTAATATCATTAAAAACCAGGGTGAGAATCGGGACTAGAGAGGAAGCAAATTTCTGGTAATACAGATTCGTAAAACCATCAGGGCCTGGAGCTTTATTTTTCGGAAGTGCATTAATAGCCTTATGTACCTCCTCCTCTGTAAACGCAACTAGCAAACCTGTAGCCTGAGAGGGAGAGATAGAAGGGAGACTAGCCGCCTGAAGAAAGAGCTCTATGTCGTCCGGTGCAGGGTCGGCACGGTGTTGTTTAGTCCCAGGTTGTACAAGGAGGCATAATCGCGTGCAAATTCATCAGTGATAAGGGCTGGATTATAAATCTTCACGCTATTAGCATCCAAAAGGAACGGTATGTTAGTTTGCATTCGTTTCACTTTCAATTTAGACGCCAGCAATTTCCCCGGTTTATTCCCTTGGGTATAATGAGCATAATTAAGCCGTCTAATTGAACGCGCCGTGACCTGGAGCAATAAGGTGTTCTAACTCGCGGCGCTGTAAAGTCAACTGAGCGGTAATATTTGGGGTAGGAGAGGTTTTATTCTGGGACTCTAATACAGTGATTCGTCGTAGAAGGGCAGTCGTCGGAGCATTAAAACGTCTCTTACGCTGCGCTCCTTTCTGTATACAATGTCCTCGCAGAACAGCTTTGTGGGCCAACCAAACCGACGATGTCGCAACATCCTCAGTCATGTTCGCCGTGAAAAACTCCTGAAGGAGTTGTATTGTATTTGTCACGTCATCCCTATTCACAATAAGCGAGTCATTGAGTCTCCAGTTCCCCATACCCCTCGGCGGAAAAGCCGCCTCAAAGGTAAGCGTAAGTGGAGCATGGTCAGACCACGTGATAATGCCGATGGTCGCCTCCATTAGGCGAGACAGAGCAGAGCTATGTACCAAACACAAGTCAATTCTACTATATGAGGAATGAACATGAGAAAAAAAAGTGTAATCGCGTGTATCAGGGTGACATATCCTCTAAGTATCACATAGTTCAAACGAATGCATGAATTCCCGTAATTGTTTACTAGAGGATGGGGGGGGAGCGGGTGTGGGAGCGGGGTTGGCTCGTCTGGGTGTCAACCTCAGGATCAGGAGTGCAATTAAAATCCCCACATAGAAACAACGTACCACTAGACATTTTTTTCACTCTACCATAAGCTTTCCGAAGATAAGAAATTGGGTTGTCATTAGGGAGATATAGGTTAGCAATAGTGATTGGTAATTCGTTCAGCGTGCCCACAACAATCACAAGGCGGCCCAACGGATCAACATACTGAGCCGAACACACAAAGGACCAGTCTCTATGGAACAGGATCGAGACACCTATGGACTTCGTCTGAGCAGTGGAGTGATATGCATCAGTATACATGCGCGATTTTAGAAACGGCGGGCGCCTCTTACAAAAATGAGTCTCTTGCAAACATACAATAGCCGGTTGAGACTTATGCAGGTCACGAAATAAAGCATGGCGTTTGTACGGAGTATTCAAGCCTCGAACATTTAAGGAGTAAATTTGGAATTGAGGTTTACTCATCGTCAATTACACCCATCCCTCTAGATCTCACAGCGGTCATGACATACAACCTCCGTGGAAGGATGGAGGGACTCCTCTGCTCACAACAGTGCCTGGAATGATATAGCACAGTGCATACCAATGAGACAAACAGTACATACAGTACAAACATAAGTCGAACCAGAAAAAAAATAAAAGGAAAAAGAAAGAAACCCAAACGAACCACAAAAGGAAAAAAACTGCACTCCATAAATGCAGTTGAGTGGAGTCAATCAACACAGCATATTGATGTAAATGGGAAAAGAAACACGTTCAAGAAAAAACTCCAGTAGGGGAAAAAACAACAGTCCCAACTTCATACGTGAAGGTGACTGTGCCAATATACAGGCCATTGAAAGGCCTCGGGGCTAGCCGATTGAAGGAACAGAACCCCAGAAAGCGCCACCCATAGGACGAATCAAAAGGGGTGAGTCCTGCAACCACGATAGAGTCTCAACGCCCGAGTAGACTTAGAACACCTGGCGGAATAAAAGAAACACGCCCGGAAGCGAGAAAATGCAGGACCATAGCATCTCACTTAGGCCGGACCCGGTGCCACTCCGGAGAAACTTTCAGCGGCGAAGACGATTCCTCACGAGGGGGAGTAAAGTCAGACACCACCTTCCATTCCGTCAGCAAACGCATGCCAGTGAGGGGCTCCGGGATGACGTGCAGGACTCCCTCCCGCCATAACAAGATCTTTGTGGGAAATCCCCATCGATACGCCATGTTGTGGTCACGTAAAATTTTGGTGAAGGACGAAAATTACCATCTTTTAGACATAGTAGCTGTTGACAGGTCCGCATAGAAAGAAACTTCGGCATATGGAGAAGGTAGAGGCATAGATTTCCGTGACGCTCTCATTAACGCTTCTTTAACGTGGAAAAAGTGCACCCGGACTAAAACCTCTCTAGAGGCTGAGGGCGGCAGGTTTTTTGCACGCGGCAGTCTGTGTGCCCGATCCATCAGGAAATCCTGCGGTGAATATGTAGGTGCCAAGATTTGGAAAAGTTCCATAATCTAAGGTTGGAGATCAGCAGAGCCCACTGCCTCCGGAATGCCCCGGATCCGTACATTATTACGCCGTGAGCGGTCTTCCATATCGGCTAATTTTGTTGCCATGGTGTCATGTGCTGTTTGCAAAGCTGTGTGACGATCCACCATGTCATTATGGGCTAAGCATAAGTCATCTGTCTTAGATTCCATAGAGTCAGTCCTCTCACCCAGGTCTTGTACATTGCGCCTCAGCTCCTGCAGCGCCTCTTTAAGATCCGTTTGGATGGTAGATCGGAGTTCTTGCAGCATGGCATGAAGTCTGCTTTCCGATGGTGGTGATGTGTCAGACACGCAGGATGGGCCTGCGGCAGCTGCCTCCAACGTGAGAGAGGAAACAGACGAGGGAGATCCACCATCTTGGGCCTCACGAACCCGGTCTTTTTTCGCCGATTTTAGCGGATCCAGCGCCCGCTGCGCCTTAGGCTGGGGTCAGACCAGCGCACTTTTAACGTGCGTTCTGGCGCACATAATTACGGCCGCACTAGCAGCAGATGACGAGCAATGACGGCCAATATACAATGTACGGCCGCACAAAAGTCCGGCCGCGCAACGCAAGTGGAATTTGAACGCATTTTTCTGAGAACGCTGAACCGCTAGTACTGACGTACTGAGTGCGCAGCTGCGGCATAGCGGCGTGTTTGCGTGATTAGGAGATGTCAGACACTGCTAATGTCCAGCCTACATAACGTCCAGACGCAAAAAGAGTTTTATTGATGATCCGTACAAAATCACGACCGAAAATGCGCGTCGTCTGACCGTTTTTGCGCATCCCGTGAAAAAATACGTCAATGTGTTCGTACGCAGTTTTTCACGTTCGCGGGGAAAAATGCTTTCGTCTGACCCTAGCCTTAGGTGGCACCATCTGGGGACTAGGAGGTATCACCCACCTGTGGGTGAAGTTTCAGCCCCGGGGTTGCTGTATTGTAGCCGTTGGGATTAAAAACTCAGCGCCGGTCACAGGAGCTCTCTCTACATGCGACTGCGCGCTGCAACGTCCGGCCACACCCCCATCTTTCACAATCCTTTAAAAGCAACATGAAATACATGTCAATACATATATATTGACACACAAAGTGATAAAATGTTATATATTGACACACAAAGTGATAAAATGTTATATATTGACACACAAAGTGATAAAATGTTATATATTGACACACAAAGTGATAAAATGTTATATATTGACACACAAAGTGGTAAAATGTTATATATTGACACACAAAGTGATAAAATGTTATATATTGACACACAAAGTGGTAAAATGTTATATATTGACACACAAAGTGGTAAATTGTTATATATTGACACACAAAGTGATAAAATGTTATATATTGACACACAAAGTGATATATAACATTTCCCCACTGTGTGTGTCAATATATAACATTTCCCCACTGTGTGTGTCAATATATAACATTTTCCCACTGTGTGTCAATATATAACATTTATAACACGTTTACCACTGTGTATTTAGAAACATAGAAACATAGAAAAATGTGGGCAGATAAGAACCTTTCGGCCCATCTAGTCTGCCCAATTACATGGATACTTTACCTGGATTTATCTTTTGTTTAGGATAGCCTTATGCCTATCCCATGCCTGCTTAAATTCAATTACTGTTTTGGCCTCTACCACTTCTACTGGAAGACTGTTCCATGTATCCACCACCCTCTCAGTAAAATAATTTGGTCACTGTGACTTGTTTCAGGCCACAATCTTTTCAAGGGGCACAAGCTGGACCCCAACTATATTTTATTTTGTTTTTCAAAAATACAAAACAAAAGTTGTTTTTGCAACACCGGATACAGAGAGTAAATTGGGGAAGGAAAGTAAAACAAACCATTTATGTCAATATTGTGCATCAAAAACAGTTTCTGGACATAATAGTGTTATTTTTTGAACAGTCAACATTGTATTGAGGGTGCAACAACCTATACATTCCTACATGAAAGCATTTTGTAATGTAAATTTAGCATCCGCATGGTTACATACACTTAAGTACATTGCATAGTTATCTAATAGCAATAAGAAAGACGTCCCGAAGAGACCACATGTCTTTTTTTTGTTGTTGAGATGCATTCCAAGGATTGAGTAGCTATGGTCTCAAGTGTTAGCAGATTTGTAAAAAAAAAAAAGGTTATAAGGTTCTGTTGGGTCGAAGATAATTTATTTTTCCAATGCCTAGCTATTAATGCAAAGCCACAGGAAGTCACGGTGTGCTGGACTCTAGCTTTTACTGTGTCACAGAGATGAAAGGTAAGTACATCATGTGCTGATATCCAGTGAGATTGTATCCTACGGTTTCCAATGAGAGCCCACTGTCTATTCTGTAACCTTGGTTTATGGTGGCTATAGCGCGGTCATCATATGTGCTTCCACTTGATAAGGTATGCATGAAACACTTTCATAAGTTCTTCCGAGGCTTTGTACAACTTGCCATGTATAAACAACTTGCCATGTATTGTCCATAAGGATCATATGGAAGGGGTATAAAAAGATTGCAACATACATAAGACCACCCATCCTAAACCTCCAATACCATTGAGTGTACCTCTTTAGTAGCTGACTACTTATGGTTTTGGAGGTTTAAGATGGGTGGTATTTTCTCCCTTTATATATTTTGTGTGCCTATATGTGTCAGGTTTCGATGCCGGCTGGGAACTGGCCAAGGTGGTTGGTGTAACCAATATGCAATAATACGTACTTGTAGAAAAGGGTGGAGGTGGTTTCCAGGCTGTAGACATATGATCAGGTTATGGCTGAAGGACAATGCAGGAAAAGAGTTGAACACGACAGGAATGCTGGAGACACAAACGAGGTTCGGTGAACACAGGAAACTTGGAGGTCTTCAGACTTGGAGAGGGGTGTGGTTCCAGAGGGATAAATACAAAACGTTGTGGCAACAGAGTCAGGTTTGTATTTTCTAGCAGCACACGGGGCTTGAGTGTATGTCTGCTGCAGGGGCTACAATGAATGAGCACTGACTACATGGCGGTGTATCTTTTTATTAGCAGCAGTCAGGGCGCAATTAGTCACATGTTAGCTGCAGCAAAGGAAGGCCAAAAAACAGGACAGCACCTTTCCTGTGATACTCAAGGTGCAGCAATTGTTTGCACCTTTTTTACCTCACCAGCAGCGAGGAACTTAACAGCGCCGAGGACCTTAACAGTATGTGTAATGAAGCACCCAATAAAGTTTTGACTATTATAGTTTTTCTTCTAGTTCTCTAGTGCACCACTTGTGCATTTTTTTTTTTGGGGGTGTAATAATTTACCTCTCCATTCCCCTGTCCCAGTTCAACAATCGTGTCCCTTGAGGGTCTTTACTGTAAACGCCCAGCCAAAACCAAGTTCGTACAATAATGACCAAGTTGTATTTCTTTGCTTATGGTATCGGCTGGATGGAGTCGATGATGGAGACACATGTTCAAATCCCAGCCAGAGCACCTCTCCAGTAAGTGTCCTTGGGCAAGACCCCTAACGGTACATACTCGCCTAAAACACAATATTGGCTGTGGAGTCCAGTGGTAACGTCTCTACCCTTCGAATGTGGAGAAGCAACTCAAGGTCCCGTTTGGCACATCCCTTCAGTATAACTGTGGAGAAGTCTCGACTTTACAAGAAGCGGGTTCAACCTAACCACCAGGTCGCTGCTCTACAATCATGGAAAGACAACTTGATCCCACTCAGAAGACGCCACCAGCGAGTGTCCTCGGGCAAGAGACCTAACGATATGGATGCGCCGACCTCACAAAATACTTATACATCTCATAGAGTGTAAGTTCCCTTGGGAACAGGGTCCCCTGACTCAGGCCGTATCATCCATGTGTGGTATTACAATGTATCAACCCTTTGTACACCAATCTTGTAAAGCGCTGCAGAATATGTGGCGCTATATAAATAAAGGATAATAGTAGGGCTGTGAAAACTAACTATTAATAAGGCTCGTGTCAGACGAGCGCAGTGTTCACGTCTGTGTTAACGCACATAAGTACGTCCGTGATAGCATGCAATTGTGTTAAATGACGCCCCACACACGAAGTACGTCCGCACAGAAGTGCGGACGCATGACGGATGCGGCAAACGGACGCAGGTTAGGCAAGAGCATAATACTACTAGAACAGACGTGCGGAGTGCGCTGCGTCCGCAACGTCAGCATAGCTTTGTGTGTGAGTGATGGAGCGTGGTCAGACGGACTGCATTTATACATCCAGCATTTTTGACGGGCAAAATGTTATTTTCATTTTAATTTATTTTCCCTCCTACATCCGTCAAAAATGTCAGTGAAAAAAGCAGACTGTGTGGCCACTACTGCGTTTTCTGTCAAATAGTGCGTCCGTACTGCACGGGCGCACAGTCCCTAAAAAACGCGCTCGTCTGACCCTAGCCTTAATTGATTAATCGTTAAAGTTTTTGATCAATCAAATTTATTTTTATGGGGGGACATCAGCTCCGCTATCGGACTCTAGGAGTCCGAATGCGGAGCTGTACTGGCTTCCTGGGGCGGCCCTACAGCAGCCTGCAAAGCACGCTGCTTTGGTGCCGCCCTCCAGTCACGTGTGCGACGCGTGTGACGCACACAGCACACACAGCGACTGGCGCAGGAAGAAGACAGCAGACGAGAAGGCAGCGGATGAGCGGTGAGTATGGTGTTGCCGGTCTCAGTCTAGCCTTGAGAACTGAGTATATCTTAAAGCAAAATAAAGAGGGTATAAAGAATCCAAGAGACGTATTTGTCTGAAAGCAGGTTATTGTTCTCCTTGGCTTCATTGGAAGTGTGGCAGCTTCATACCAGATCCGTCTCCGTTACCTCGTAGAAGTGAGTCAGTTAACCACAAGGCAAGCGAACCGTATCTGGTGTGGAAAACCCAAAGACCGTGGCTACATTTTGTACTAAAAAGAAACATACATATATATATATATATATATATCTCCTCTTTCATAGAGAACAGGTAATTTAATAGACAGACACACGTTATATTGAGATTATGTGTCCGATATGTTTCACCCCAGTCTACAGATTTTATATCCTGTATGTGCCTGGGATAAGACTGACCGTCTGTTACCTGATCACCCATCTCACCGGAAAAATATGTTTGAGTATACCAGCTCTTCCAGTTTTAACTTTTTTCCATATATTTTATTTATTTTGCATGAATCAGATCAAGATGAGAATAAAGGAGAATGTTGATACTGTGCGTCCGATATAATGGTACCGATGTCTGGCGTGAGTAAACAGCCAGCAGAGAGGAATGCGCCATGTCTTGTTTACGGATCTGCAGAAGAGGGTGATTTTGGTAACCGCTATGTCAAAAGCTCCTCCGTGTTAAGCCTTTGTAGCTGGCAGCAGCGTTCTGTAGTTCTGTAATTGTACCGGCGCGTCCCAATAAGCAATCACATAAAAACCACCGAAACAGAGGAAGCATAAAAATATACAAAAAGACATATATTTTGTGAAGAAGCAGTGACGGACGAAAACAAAAGGCCCTCTTGTGTCTGAGAATAGAAAAGTTGGTTAATGTGTTATATCCCCATGAAGTAAACAGACGCACTTCCTTGTAACAAAGACATAGAAAGGGATTAGCATCCGAGCATAAAACCACACGCGGACCATGTGAACCACGCCGGAGGAGACCAGCTTAAGCATCCAGGGTCAGTATCGTTGGATTCATCGATGAGGTTTGCTGTGTTTCTTAAAACTAGTTTTACTACTCAGGAAAAAAGACCTACACAACTAATGCAATATACAAGTAAGCTGTAAACTACAAAACCATGGTTGCATAAAAAAAGAGGGGGAGGAAAAACAGGGGCATTGCTCCTGCAATTTCGGAGCTTCCTGCTATTTGTAGAGGAAGCTTCCTACACTTTGGATGCTTTGTATAGAATGCTTCCTACACTTTGGATGCTTTGTATAGAATGCTTCCTACACTTTGGATGCTTTGTATAGAATGATTCCTACACTTTGGATGCTTTGTATAGAATGCTTCCTACTAGACATGTGCACAGCACAAAATTTCGTTTTGAACTAATGGATTAGTCCTAAAACGCAATTTATTTAGTTGCTAAAGAAATTCGTTTTCAGTTCTTTAGTATGAAAACTAATTTCATTCATCCGAAAACCAGCGGATACAATTACTATTGTAGTGGCTCCTCAGAGGGCTGAGATTGCTGCTTGTTACATTATCTCTCACTCTCAGCACAATGTGTCAGGCAAAGCTGTTACAGTAACTGACTGCTCATCACATCGCTCAGAGTTTCAGTAAAACTAGTAAATAATATTTTTATATATACAGTTGTGTTCAAAATTATTCAACCCCCAATGCTGTAAAGGGTTTTAGGGAATTTAGTGTACATTTGTAATTGTATTCAGAATGAAATCCTACAAGGACTTTTTAAAGAACCATATGCAACTAAAATGACATCAATTGGTTTTGTAATACAGTAGTAAATGTTTCTTTTGTGAATTCTTCATTGACACAATTATTCAACCCCTTAAAGACTACCACTCTGAAGAACAGAGGTACATTCAAGTGTTTTCAATCAGGTATTGAAAACACCTGTGGATGTCACGCAGCAGCAATAAAGCATAATAAGCACCAATTAGGCAGCTTTAAAATGACTGTGATACTCAGCTCCTTCTAGACATTTACTGGTGTGGTTACAAACATGGTGAAGTCAAGAGAATGGTCCAGGAAGACAAGAGAAGAGGTGGTTACTCTTCACAGGAAGGGCAATGGCTATAAGAAGATTGCAAAGATGTTAAACATACCAAGAGAGACCATAGGAAGCATCATTCGCAAATTCAAGGCAAAGGGCACTGTTGAAATGCTACCTGGTCGTGGCAGAAAGAAGATGCTGACTTCGACTGCTGTGCGCTACCTGAAGCGTAGAGTGGAGAAAAGTCCCCGTGTGACTGCTTAGGAACTGAGAAAAGATTTGTCAGATGTGGGTACTGAAGGTTCAGCTCAGACAATACGGCGCACACTGCGTAATGAAGGCCTCCATGCCAGAACTCCCAGGCGCACCCCCTTGCTGTCTCCAAAGAATAAGAAGAGTCGACTGCAGTATGCCAAAAGTCATGTGGACAAACCACAGAAGTTTTGGGATAGTGTTCTGTGGACTGATGAAACAAAATTACAACTGTTTGGGCCCATGGATCAACGCTATGTTTGGAGGAGGCCTATGAAGAAAAGAACACCTTGCCTACTGTGAAGCATGGCGGGGGGTCAATCATGCTTTGGGGCTGTTTTGCTTCTGCAGGTACAGGGAAACTTCAGCGTGTGCAAGGTACCATGAATTCTCTTCAGTACCAGGAGATATTGGATGACAATGTGATGCAGTCCGTCACAAACCTGAGGCTTGGGAGATGTTGGACCTTTCAACAGGACAATGATCCCAAGCATACCTCCAAGTCCACTAGAGCATCGTTGCAGATTAAAGGCTGGAACATTTTGGAGTGGCCATCGCAGTCACCTGACTTAAATCCGATTGAGAACCTCTGGTGGGACTTAAAGAAAGCAGTTGCAGTGCGCAAGCCTAAGAATGTGACTGAACTGGAGGCTTTTGCCCATGACGAATGGGCGAAGATACCCGTAGATCGCTGCAAGACACTTGTGTCAAGCTATGCTTCACGTTTAAAAGCTGTTATAACTGTAAAAGGATGTTGTACTAAGTACTAAGATTGAATGTCACTTGGGGGTTGAATAAAACTGATAATGATGTGAGCACAGAAAAGACATTTGTGATTATTTCATTATAAATGTTATGTTATATTTGTCTGACCTACACGTGCCTCTTTGATTTAATTGTAAGCAAGATGACTGAATGATCAAAATCAATGTCAAACTGGCCAAAACACTCAATTTCAGTGGGGGTTGAATAATTTTGAACACAACTGTAAGAGGTTATAACAATATTATTTCTTTGTTTTACTGAAACTCTGAGCACTGTGATGAGCAGCAGTCAGTTACTGTAAAAGCTGAGCCTGATACATTGTACTGAGAGATAATATAACAAGCAGCCAATCTCAGTGCTCACAGCCACTGGATTTAAAGGGCTCAAAAAATGCTCCTCTCTGTATAATGTATAGAACATCCTCCTGCATTAATTAATACCCCTCTCCTGTATAATGTATAGAACATCCTCCTGAATTAATTAATGTCCCTCTCTGTATAGAACATACTCCTCAATTTATACCTTTCTCTGTATAATGTATATAACATCCTACTGCATTAATACCCCTCTCTGTATAATGTATAGAACATCCACCTGCATTAATACCCCTCTCTGTATAATGTATATAACATCCTCCTGTATTAATTAATGCCCCTCTCTGTATAGAACATCCTACTGCATTGGCATGTGGAGGGTGCAGAACTTCGGAATGCAATGCTTATCCAGCACAGGAGAGGGAACTTTTACTTAAACTTTGTATCTCTGTGGGGGAGACAGACAGGATTATAAAAGCAGGGGAGAGGGAAAATAATAATATAAATCGGTCTGAAAACTCAGAGAAGAGATGACTGATGCAAATTTATTTTTATAATAAAAAAAGCACTTTAAATCCAGGGAAAACATTCAAATAAATCACACCGAAGGCTCATAATGACAGAGTAACTGGGAGAGCTGGATACAAAATGTATCAGACGTAAAAAAAAACTTTATAACAAGCAGCACTGGGAGAGGAGAGGGACTTTATATAAAACGTGTATTATAGATGAGGAAAGGGGGATAGTGCTCCTGGATAATATAAAATGTAATGGACCTAAGCCCCTATTATGTAGAGCGGGAGGGTAGATAACACACGTTTTATAAAGTCCCAGAGCTGCTTGTTATAAAGGGGTTTTTACTATCCAGCCCTCCTCTGTCATTAGCTTTCAGTGTGATTTATTTGAATGTTTTCCTTCTCCAGCTGCTTTTATCATCTTGTCTGCCTCATAGACCTGCAAGGGTTAAGTAAAGGTTTCCTCTCCTGTGCTGGCTGTCTGTGCTGAGAGTGAGTATTCTGGAGCTCTATCACTGTCAGATTTTCTGGTAGGGGTCGGGAAGGATTACGCATACAAACCTTTTCTGTAGCTTTGCGATGTTGCGCTTTTCATTGCTGGTCTCCTTCACTCATCAATGCAATATTACAAAAAGGACCGAAACTAAAATGTAGTGCATTTTTTTTTAGTTTCTTTCGTTTTTTGTATTGAGCAGTTTCATATCTCTTGAGTCATACGAAAACTAAATTATCCCAAAATTCGGACTAAGTTGTTTTAGTACTAAAACAAATGCACATGTCTACTTCCTACACTTTGGATGCTTTGTATAGAATGCTTCCTACACTTTGGATGCTTTGTATAAAATGCTTCCTAAACTTTGGATGCTTTGTATAAAATGCTTCCTAAACTTTGGATGCTTTGTATAGAATGCTTCCTACACTTTGGACGCTTTGTATAGAATGCTTCCTACACTTTGGACGCTTTGTATAGAATGCTTCCTACACTTTGGACGCTTTGTATAGAATGCTTCCTACACTTTGGACGCTTTGTATAGAAAGATTCCTACACTTTGGACGTTTTTGTATAGAATGCTTCCTACACTTTGGATGCTTTGTATAGAATGCTTCCTACACTTTGGACGCTTTGTATAGAATGCTTCCTACACTTTGGACGCTTTGTATAGAATGTGTCAGGGTCGGGGGAGTGGGAAGCAGGAACCAGGTGTAGAAGCTATAACGCAGTACAGAGTAGGGGATATCCAGAAGAAGAGTCAAGACTTTCCAGGTTTGGTACACAACAAGGATATATTAGCATTCGTTAGCAGGTATACAACTCTTAAGAGAAGCGACGCTGTGGCAATGATAGTGTGCAAGGACTGGGTATATAGGCAGTTGGGGTAGTCACGCCCCTCTGAGCGGTGATGATTCGTTTCCTATTGGGTCCCATCTGGTAGGCTCTCCCTGGGGGCGAGCCCAGGCCCTGTCTATCAAGGGCTCAGCCACGCCCCCCAACCTGTAAAAGGGAGCCTCCAGACCCAGACGCTGGTTCGGGCCACGCCCCCTCAAACCGCACGGTGAGGAGTCAGGCACCGTGGTTCTCTGGGGCTCCAAATTGGCGCCATGACAGGCCCCACCGGCCGCTCGGATCAGGCGCGGTCCGCCCAACGCCGGAGGAGGCAACCCCCGTGATCGGGGCAGCGCCACTGCGACCACCGCAGGTGAGGGTCCAGGCCGCGAGGCGGCACCAGGTGGGTCCCGGGGTCGCCGAGATCCCGCTTTGGGGCATGACAGAACCCCCCCCGAAGGAGCGCCCCCCGGGAGCGACCAGGGCCCGGTCTGCGCGGGTGCAAGCGATGAAACGCCCGGAGGAGAGCAGGTGCATGCACGTGCTGAACCGGTTCCCAAGACCGCTCCTCAGGGCCATACCCTTTCCAATGCACATAATATTGGAGTCCGCCCCTATGCAGACGGGAATCAAGAATCCGGCCAATCTCATATTCCAGGGAATCCGACACCACAGAGGGAGGAGGAGGAGCAGGGGAGCGGTTGATAAAAGGATCGGGATGATATGACTTAAAAAGGGAGACATGAAAAACGGGGTGTATCTTGTATGAGTCCGGCAGTTGAAGACGAAAGGCAACAGAGTTGATCCTTTAAGGATACGAAACGGACCCACGAACTTGGGACCCAGTTTTTTGGATGGACAGGGCAACCGAAGATTTTTTGTGGAGAGGAGGACCATGTCTCCGATTTGAAAATCTGGTGCAGGTCGTCGTCGTTTTTCCGCAGCTTTTTTGTACGTCTCTTGAGCAGCTTGTAGGGTAGTCGCGGCTAAGCGGAATCCTTGCTTGAGATTGAGAAGGCGATTGGTTGCTTCAGGCACAGTGGTGGTTAGAGGGATATTGGGAATGGCAGTAGGATGGAATCCGTAGTTTACGTAGAACGGAGAGGAGTTTATGGAAGAGTGTTTACGAGAGTTGTATGAGAATTCTGCTGAGGGCAGGAGGTCGAGCCAGTCATCCTGGAGGAAGGAAGTGTAACAACGTAGGTGCTGTTCAAGTCAAGATTTGGTTGACTCGTTCCGTTTGTCCATTTGTCTGTGGGTGAAATGATGAAGAGAGGTTTCGCTGTATTCGTAATAAGGAACAAAAGGCTTTCCAGAACTTAGACGTGAATTGAGTTCCCCTGTCTGTGTTGTATAGTATCGGGAATTCCATGGAGACGGAAGATATGGGTAAAAAATAAGGAGGCTGTTTCTCCGGCAGTCGGTAATTTCTTACTAGGAATGAAGTGTGCCATTTTAGTCAATCTATCGACAACCACCATGATTGTGTTGAAACCTTTGGACGGAGGCAGGTCTACAATGAAGTCCATGGTTAGTTGTGTCCATGGTCGGTTTGGGACTGGTAGGGGGCAGAGTAAACCCGCAGTCTTGGTAAGATTGACTTTTGTTCTGAGACATGTAGGGCATGATTGGACGTATTGTTTGACACTGAGCTCTACAGAGGGCCACCAAAACTGTCGAAGAACAAGATCCAAGGTGGTTCGTATGCCTGGGTGTCCAGCCTGTGGAGAATCATGACATGTATGTAAGACGTCGAAGCGAGCTTCTTCTGGTACGAAGACACGGTCCTTGGTAATATGAAGGCCTTCAGGATTTACTTCCAAAGAAGTGGTTGCGGTTAGAGTGCGGATCTTGTCATATACGGGGTGGATGATGCCAAGGAAACATTTTGAAGGTAGTATTGATGAGGGGGTAGAAGGAATACTACATGAGTGATGGATGCGAGAAAGGGCGTCAGCCTTACCATTTTTCTGACCCGGTCTGTAGGTAACATGAAAAATAAAACGAGCAAAAAAGAGAGCCCAGCGGGCCTGTCTTGGTTTGAGGCGTTTGGCAGAACGCAGATACTCGAGATTTTTATGGTCTGTATAGACAGTGATCGGGTGTGAGGCACCCTCCAGTAGGTGACGCCATTCTTCAAGCCCTCTTTTGATAGCTAACAACTCGCGGTCGCCTATGTCGTAGTTGATTTCAGCCGGATTGAGTTTTTTCGAACAATATGCCACTGGGTGAAGAAGACCATCGGCCGCACGTTGGGAAAGGATCGCCCCAGTGGCTATTTCGGAGGCGTCCACCTCCAAGAAATAGGGTGTTTGAGGGTCAGGCATGGAGAGGATAGGAGTGGTAGAAAAACGGATACGGAGAGTGTTAAATGCCACTTGAGCCTCTGGAGTCCATTTGAAGGGTATTCCGGTCTTGGTAAGAATGGTTAATGGGTGTACTATCTTAGAGAAATTCTTTATAAACCTCCGGTAAAAATTGGCAAACCCTAGGAATCGTTGGACTGCCTTTCGGGTGTCCGGAATGGGCCAGGACAGGATGGCCTCTACTTTTTTAGGATCCATCTCGATCTTTCCTGGAGAAAGCACAAATCCGAGAAAATCCACCTTCGTAGTTTCAAATATGCATTTCTCAAGTTTGGCATATAGTTTGTTGTCACGGAGTCGTTGAAGAACGATACGCATATGGGAGCGGTGGTCTTCGAGGGATGAAGAAAAAAATAAGGATGTCGTCGAGATAGGTGACAACGAAACAATCAAGGAGGTCTCTGAAAACGTCATTTATAAAATGTTGGAAGGTGGCCGGTGCGTTACACAGCCCGTAGGGCATGACTGTATATTCAAAGTGGCCGTAACGTGATCGGAATGCGGTTTTCCACTCGTCGTCCTGTTTCATCCTGACGAGATTGTAGGCTCCGCGTAAATCCAGCTTAGAATATATTTTGGCACCCTTCAGTCTCTCCAACAGTTCTGGAATGAGAGGTAAGGGGTATCGGTTTTTTACCGTTATCTTATTAAGGTCTCGGTAGTCCACGCATGGCCTTAACCCTCCATCCTTTTTATCTACACAAAAAGATGCCAGCTCCTGCCGGAGAGGTAGAGGGGCGAATGAATCCTTTTTCAAGGTTTTCTTTTATATATTCTTTTAATACAGTCAGCTCTGGTTCTGACAGGGGGTAGATACGGCCGTAGGGAATGGCGGTCCCAGGAAGAAGATCTATAGGACAGTCATAGGGACGTCTTGGTGGTAGTGTCTCGGCTTTTTGTTTATCGAACACATCGTGGAACTCATGGTATGCCTTGGGAAGACAGACATTAGTCTGCGTCATATCTTTGTCAAGTATGGACATTACAGTGTGTGTTCTCTGGAGACACGTTTGCTTACAACGAGGAGACAGAAACGACACAGATGCGGACGACCAGTGTATGTAAGGGTCGTGTAGTTTAAGCCAGGGAAGGCCGAGTATGACCGGGTACAGAGGTGAAGAAACAATGTCAAAGCATAATGTCTCAGAATGCTTAGAACCTATGGTGACTTGTAACGGTATGGTTTCGTGTGTTATGGGTCCAGACTGCAAATGAGAGCCATCTACTAGTTGAACGCACACAGGAAAGGTTTTATTGTGAAGGGGAATAGACAAAAGTGAAGATAAGTTTTCATCCAGAAAGCACCCACTAGCTCCTGAGTCCACCATGGCTTGTAGCGGGATCGTCTTCTGCTGCCACTGTAATAAGATGGGGAGCAGTAAGAGAGGGGAGGGATTCTTGGATGTATGTATGGCATGTATGACATGAGGAATGGGCTTACCCCTTCTTGAAACATTTCTGATAGGACAATTACGAACTTGATGGCTGGCTTCAGCACAATAGAGGCATAGGCGGAGTTGGCGACGGCGGTCTACTTCAGCTCTGGGTAGACGTCCGTTAACCAGGCCGATCTGCATGGGTTCAACCGAGGAACCTGGAGTAGGCACCGGGACCAATGCTGTGGAAGCAGAAGGTTGTTCAGACAGGTTAGAGAAGGGTCTAGGTATCCAAGGGAGTGTAGCTCCTCTTTCCTGACGTCTCTCTCTCATTCTGCGATCCACCAGAATACAGAAATCGATTAGGGCCTCCATATTAGGTGGTATGCCGACTCTAGCCAACTCGTCTTTGAGGTGGTCCGCCAATCCTAAGCGGAATTGATCTAATAGTGCCGTGTCGTTCCATCCTGTTTGGTGAGAAAAGTGGCGAAATTCCGTGATGTACTCTTCGACGGGCCTACGACCTTGTTTAAGGGTTCTGATGACCGTTTGGGCTTGTACCGCCTCGGTAACTTCTTCGGGTTCCATGGTATGGCCACAGCGTACTGTCAGGGTCGGGGGAGTGGGAAGCAGGAACCAGGTGTAGAAGCTATAACGCAGTACAGAGTAGGGGATATCCAGAAGAAGAGTCAAGACTTTCCAGGTTTGGTACACAACAAGGATATATTAGCATTCGTTAGCAGGTATACAACTCTTAAGAGAAGCGACGCTGTGGCAATGATAGTGTGCAAGGACTGGGTATATATAGGCAGTTGGGGTAGTCACGCCCCTCTGAGCGGTGATGATTCGTTTCCCTATTGGGTCCCATCTGGGAGGTAGGCTCTCCCTGGGGGCGAGCCCAGGCCCTGTCTATCAAGGGCTCAGCCACGCCCCCCAACCTGTAAAAGGGAGCCTCCAGACCCAGACGCTGGTTCGGGCCACGCCCCCTCAAACCGCACGGTGAGGAGTCAGGCACCGTGGTTCTCTGGGGCTCCAAATTGGCGCCATGACAGGCCCCACCGGCCGCTCGGATCAGGCGCGGTCCGCCCAACGCCGGAGGAGGCAACCCCCGTGATCGGGGCAGCGCCACTGCGACCACCGCAGGTGAGGGTCCAGGCCGCGAGGCGGCACCAGGTGGGTCCCGGGGTCGCCGAGATCCCGCTTTGGGGCATGACAGAATGCTTCCTACACTTTGGACGCTTTGTATAGAAAGATTCCTACAGTTTGGACGTTTTTGTATAGAATGCTTCCTACACTTTGGATGCTTTGTATAGAATGCTTCCTACACTTTGGACGCTTTGTATAGAATGCTTCCTACACTTTGGATGCTTTGTATAGAATGATTCCTACACTTTGTATAGAATGATTCCTACACTTTGGGCTTTTTATATAGAAAGCTTCCTACACTTTGGATGCTTTGTATAGAATGCTTCCTACACTTTGGATGCTTTGTATAGAATGCTTCCTACACTTTGGACGCTTTGTATAGAATGCTTCCTACACTTTGGATGCTTTGTATATAATGCTTCCTACACTTTGGATGCTTTGTATGGAATGCTTCCTACACTTTGGACGCTTTGTATATAATGCTTCCTACACTATGTATATAATGATTCCTACACTTTGTATAGAATGATTCCTACACTTTGTATAGAATGATTCCTACACTTTGGATGCTTTGTATAGAATGCTTCCTACACTTTGGATGCTTTGTATAGAATGCTTCCTACACTTTGGATGCTTTGTATAGAATGATTCCTACACTTTGTATAGAATGATTCCTACACTTTGGGCTTTTTATATAGAAAGCTTCCTACACTTTGGATGCTTTGTATAGAATGCTTCCTACACTTTGGATGCTTTGTATAGAATGCTTCCTACACTTTGGACGCTTTGTATAGAATGCTTCCTACACTTTGGACGCTTTGTATATAATGCTTCCTACACTTTGTATAGAATGATTCCTACACTTTGTATATAATGCTTCCTACACTTTGGATGCTTTGTATGGAATGCTTCCTACACTTTGGACGCTTTGTATATAATGCTTCCTACACTATGTATAGAATGATTCCTACACTTTGTATAGAATGATTCCTACACTTTGTATAGAATGATTCCTACACTTTGGATGCTTTGTATAGAATGCTTCCTACACTTTGGATGCTTTGTATAGAATGCTTCCTACACTTTGGATGCTTTGTATAGAATGATTCCTACACTTTGTATAGAATGATTGCTACACTTTGTATAGAATGCTTCCTACACTTTGGATGTTTTGTATATAATGCTTCCTACACTTTGGATGCTTTGTATAGAATGATTCCTACACTTTGTATAGAATGATTCCTACACTTTGTATAGAATGATTCCTACACTTTGTATATAATGCTTTGTATGGAATGCTTCCTACACTTTGGACACTTTGTATAGAATGCTTCCTACACTTTGTATATAATGATTCCTACACTTTGTATAGAATGCTTCCTTCACTTTGGACGCTTTGTATATAATGTTTCCTACACTTTGTATAGAATGATTCCTACACTTTGTATATAATGCTTCCTACACTTTGGATGCTTTGTATGGAATGCTTTCTACACTTTGGACTCTTTGTATAGAATGCTTCCTACACTTTGTATAGAATGCTTTCTACACTTTGGACGCTTTGTATAGAATGCTTCCTACATTTTGGATGTTTTGTATATAATGCTTCCTACACTTTGGATGCTTTGTATAGAATGCTTCCTACACTTTGGATACTTTGTATAGAATGCTTCCTATACTTTGGACGCTTTGTATAGAATGCTTCCTACACTTTGGATGTTTTGTATAGATTGCTTCCTACACTTTGGATACTTTGTATAGAATGCTTCCTACACTTTGGACGCTTTGTATAGAATGCTTCCTACACTTTGGATGTTTTGTATAGAATGCTTCCTACACTTTGGATACTTTGTATAGAATGCTTCCTACACTTTGGACGCTTTGTATAGAATGCTTCCTACACTTTGGATGCTTTGTGTAGAATGCTTCCTTCACTTTGGATGCTTTGTATAGAATGCTTCCTACACTTTGGACGCTTTGTATAGAATGCCTCCTACACTTTGTGTAGAATGATTCCTATACTTTGGACACTTTGTATAGAATGCTTTCTACACTTTGGATGCTCTCTATAGAATGCTTCCTACACTTTGGATGTTTTGTATATAATGCTTCCTACACTTTGGATACTTTGTATAGAATGCTTCCTACACTTTGGACGCTTTGTATAGAATGCTTCCTACACTTTGGATGCTTTGTATAGAATGCTTCCTTCACTTTGGATGCTTTGTATAGAATGCTTCCTACACTTTGGACGCTTTGTATAGAATGCTTCCTACACTTTGGATACTTTGTATAGAATGCTTCCTACACTTTGGACGCTTTGTCTACAATGCTTCCTACACTTTGGACGCTTTGTATAGAATGCTTCCTACACTTTGGACGCTTTGTATAGAATGCTTCCTACACTTTGGATGTTTTGTATAGAATGCTTCCTACACTTTGGATGCTTTGTATAGAATGCTTCCTACACTTTGGATACTTTGTATAGAATGCTTCCTACACTTGGACGCTTTGTATAGAATGCTTCCTACACTTTGGATGCTTTGTATATAATGCTTCCTACACTTTGGACTCTTTGTATAGAATGCTTCCTACACTTTGTATAGAATGATTCCTATACTTTGGACACTTTGTATAGAATGCTTTCTACACTTTGGATGTTCTGTATATAATGCTTCCTACACTTTGGATGTTTTGTATATAATGCTTCCTACACTTTGGATACTTTGTATAGAATGCTTCCTACACTTTGGACGCTTTGTATAGAATGCTTCCTACACTTTGGATGCTTTGTATAGAATGCTTCCTTCACTTTGGATGCTTTGTATAGAATGCTTCCTACACTTTGGACGCTTTGTATAGAATGCTTCCTACACTTTGGATACTTTGTATAGAATGCTTCCTACACTTTGGACGCTTTGTCTACAATGCTTCCTACACTTTGGACGCTTTGTATAGAATGCTTCCTACACTTTGGACGCTTTGTATAGAATGCTTCCTACACTTTGGATGTTTTGTATATAATGCTTCCTACACTTTGGATGCTTTGTATAGAATGCTTCCTACACTTTGGATACTTTGTATATAATGCTTCCTACACTGTGGACGCTTTGTATAGAATGCTTCCTACACTTTGGATACTTTGTATAGAATGCTTCCTACACTTTGGACGCTTTGTATAGAATGCTTCCTACACTTTGTATAGAATGATTCCTACACTTTGTATAGAATGATTCCTACACTTTGTATAGAATGATTCCTACACTTTGTATAGAATGATTCCTACACTTTGTATAGAATGCTCCTACACTTTGGACGCTGTGTATAGAATGCTTCCTACACTTTGGATGCTTTGTATAGAATGCTTCCTTCACTTTGGATGCTTTGTATAGAATGCTTCCTACACTTTGGATACTTTGTATAGAATGCTTCCTACACTTTGGATACTTGTATAGAATGCTTCCTACACTTTGGACGCTTTGTATATAATGCTTCCTACACTTTTTATAGAATGATTCCTACACTTTGTATATAATGCTTCCTACACTTTGGATGCTTTGTATGGAATGCTTCCTACACTTTGAATGCTTTGTATAGAATGCTTCCTTCACTTTGGATACTTTGTATATAATGCTTCCTACACTTTGTATAGAATGATTCCTACACTTTGTATAGAATGATTCCTACACTTTGTATATAATGCTTCCTACGCTTTGGATGCTTTGTATGGAATGCTTCCTACACTTTGGACGCTTTGTATAGAATGCTTCCTACACTTTGTATAGAATGATTCCTACACTTTGTATAGAATGCTTCCTACACTTTGGACGCTTTGTATATAATGCTTCCTACACTTTTGTATAGAATGCTTCCTACACTTTGTATATAATGATTCTTACACTTTGGACACTTTGTATAGAATGCTTCCTACACTTCGGCTGCTTTGTATAGAATGCTTCCTACACTTTGGATGCTTTGTATAGAATGCTTCCTACACTTTGGACGCTTTGTCTACAATGCTTCCTACACTTTGGACGCTTTGTATAGAATGCTTCCTACACTTTGGACGCTTTGTATAGAATGCTTCCTACACTTTGGATGTTTTGTATATAATGCTTCCTACACTTTGGATGCTTTGTATAGAATGCTTCCTACACTTTGGATACTTTGTATATAATGCTTCCTACACTGTGGACGCTTTGTATAGAATGCTTCCTACACTTTGGATACTTTGTATAGAATGCTTCCTACACTTTGGACGCTTTGTATAGAATGCTTCCTACACTTTGTATAGAATGATTCCTACACTTTGTATAGAATGATTCCTACACTTTGTATAGAATGATTCCTACACTTTGTATAGAATGATTCCTACACTTTGTATAGAATGCTTCCTACACTTTGGACGCTGTGTATAGAATGCTTCCTACACTTTGGATGCTTTGTATAGAATGCTTCCTTCACTTTGGATGCTTTGTATAGAATGCTTCCTACACTTTGGATACTTTGTATAGAATGCTTCCTACACTTTGGATACTTTGTATAGAATGCTTCCTACACTTTGGACGCTTTGTATATAATGCTTCCTACACTTTTTATAGAATGATTCCTACACTTTGTATATAATGCTTCCTACACTTTGGATGCTTTGTATGGAATGCTTCCTACACTTTGAATGCTTTGTATAGAATGCTTCCATCACTTTGGATACTTTGTATATAATGCTTCCTACACTTTGTATAGAATGATTCCTACACTTTGTATAGAATGATTCCTACACTTTGTATATAATGCTTCCTACACTTTGGATGCTTTGTATGGAATGCTTCCTACACTTTGGACGCTTTGTATAGAATGCTTCCTACACTTTGTATAGAATGATTCCTACACTTTTTATATAGAATGCTTCCTACACTTTGGACGCTTTGTATATAATGCTTCCTACACTTTTGTATAGAATGCTTCCTACACTTTGTATATAATGATTCTTACACTTGGACACTTTGTATAGAATGCTTCCTACACTTCGGCTGCTTTGTATAGAATGCTTCCTACACTTTGGATGCTTTGTATAGAATGCTTCCTACACTTTGGACGCTTTGTATAGAATGCTTCCTACACTTTGGATGCTTTGTATAGAATGCTTCCTTCACTTTGGATGCTTTGTATAGAATGCTTCCTACACTTTGGACGCTTTGTATAGAATGCTTCCTACACTTTGGACGCTTTGTATAGAATGCTTCCTACACTTTGGATACTTTGTATAGAATGCTTCCTACACTTTGGACACTTTGTATATAATGCTTCCTACACTTTGGACGCTTTGTATAGAATGCTTCCTACACTTTGGATACTTTGTATAGAATGCTTCCTACACTTTGGACGCTTTGTCTACAATGCTTCCTACACTTTGGACGCTTTGTATATAATGCTTCCTACACTTTGGACACTTTGTATAGAATGCTTCCTACACTTTGGATGTTTTGTATATAATGCTTCCTACACTTTGGATGCTTTGTATAGAATGCTTCCTACACTTTGGATACTTTGTATATAATGCTTCCTACACTGTGGACGCTTTGTATAGAATGCTTCCTACACTTTGGATACTTTGTATAGAATGCTTCCTACACTTTGGACGCTTTGTATAGAATGCTTCCTACACTTTGTATAGAATGATTCCTACACTTTGTATAGAATGATTCCTACACTTTGTATAGAATGATTCCTACACTTTGTATAGAATGCTTCCTTCACTTTGGATACTTTGTATAGAATGCTTCCTACACTTTGGACGCTGTGTATAGAATGCTTCCTACACTTTGGATGCTTTGTATAGAATGCTTCCTTCACTTTGGATGCTTTGTATAGAATGCTTCCTACACTTTGGATACTTTGTATAGAATGCTTCCTACACTTTGGATACTTTGTATAGAATGCTTCCTACACTTTGGATACTTTGTATAGAATGCTTCCTACACTTTGGACGCTTTGTATATAATGCTTCCTACACTTTTTATAGAATGATTCCTACACTTTGTATAGAATGCTTCCTACACTTTGGATGCTTTGTATGGAATGCTTCCTACACTTTGGATGCTTTGTATAGAAAGCTTCCTACACTTTGAATGCTTTGTATAGAATGCTTCCTTCACTTTGGATACTTTGTATATAATGCTTCCTACACTTTGTATAGAATGATTCCTACACTTTGTATAGAATGATTCCTACACTTTGTATATAATGCTTCCTACACTTTGGATGCTTTGTATGGAATGCTTCCTACACTTTGGACGCTTTGTATAGAATGCTTCCTACACTTTGTATAGAATGATTCCTACACTTTGTATAGAATGCTTCCTACACTTTGGACGCTTTTTATATAATGCTTCCTACACTTTTGTATAGAATGCTTCCTACACTTTGTATATAATGATTCTTACACTTTGGACACTTTGTATAGAATGCTTCCTACACTTCGGCTGCTTTGTATAGAATGCTTCCTACACTTTGGATGCTTTGTATAGAATGCTTCCTACACTTTGGATGCTTTGTATAGAATGCTTCCTACACTTTGGATGCTTTGTATAGAATGCTTCCTACACTTTGGATGTTTTGTATATAATGCTTCCTACACTTTGGATGCTTTGTATAGAATGCTTCCTACACTTTGGATACTTTGTATATAATGCTTCCTACACTTTGTATTAAATGATTCCTACACTTTGTATAGAATGATTCCTACACTTTGTATATAATGCTTCCTACACTTTGGATGCTTTGTATAGTATGCTTCCTACACTTTGGATACTTTGTATATAATGCTTCCTACACTTTGGACGCTTTGTATATAATGCTTCCTACACTTTGTATAGAATGATTCCTACACTTTGTATAGAATGATTCCTACACTTTGTATAGAATGATTCCTACACTGTGTATATAATGTTTCCTACACTTTGGATGCTTTGTATGGAATGCTTCCTACACTTTGGACGCTTTGTATAGAATGCTTCCTACACTTTGTATAGAATGATTCCTACACTTTGTATAGAATGCTTCCTACACTTTGGACGCTTTGTATATAATGCTTCCTACACTTTTGTATAGAATGCTTCCTACACTTTGTATAGAATGCTTCCTACACTTCGGCTGCTTTGTATAGAATGCTTCCTACACTTTGGATGCTTTGTATAGAATGCTTCCTACACTTTGGATGCTTTGTATAGAATGCTTCCTACACTTTGGATGCTTTGTATAGAATGCTTCCTACACTTTGGATGTTTTGTATATAATGCTTCCTACACTTTGGATGCTTTGTATAGAATGCTTCCTACACTTTGGATACTTTGTATATAATGCTTCCTACACTTTGGATGCTTTGTATGGAATGCTTCCTACACTTTGGACGCTTTGTATAGAATGCTTCCTACACTTTGTATAGAATGATTCGTACACTTTGTATAGAATGATTCCTACACTTTGTATAGAATGATTCCTACACTTTGTATAGAATGCTTCCTACACTTTGGACGCTTTGTATATAATGCTTCCTACACTTTGTATAGAATGATTCCTACACTTTGTATATAATGCTTCCTACACTTTGGATGCTTTGTATGGAATGCTTCCTACACTTTGGACACTTTGTATAGAATGCTTCCTACACTTTGTATAGAATGCTTCCTACACTTTGTATAGAATGCTTCCTACACTTTGGACGCTTTGTATAGAATGCTTCCTACACTTTTTATATAATGATTCCTACACTTTGGACACTTTGTATAGAATGCTTCCTACACTTTGGATACTTTGTATAGAATGCTTTCTACACTTCGGCTGCTTTGTATAGAATGCTTCCTACACTTTGGATACTTTGTATATAATGCTTCCTACACTTTGGACGCTTTGTATAGAATGCTTCCTACACTTTGGACGCTTTGTATAGAATGCTTCCTACACTTTGTATAGAATGATTCCTACACTTTGTATAGAATGATTCCACACTTTGGACGCTTGTATAGAATGCTTCCTTCACTTTGGATACTTTGTATAGAATGCTTCCTTCACTTTGGATACTTTGTATATAGAATGCTTCCTACACTTGGATACTTTGTATAGAATGCCCTTACACTTTTGGACGCTTTGTATAGAATGCTTCCTACACTTTGGACGCTTTGTATAGAATGTTTCCTACACTTTGTATAGAATGCTTCCTACACTTTGTATAGAATGCTTCCTACACTTTGTAATAGAATGATTCCTACACTTTGTATAGAATTCCTACACTTTGTATAGAATGATTCCTACACTTTGTATAGAATGATTCCTACACTTTGTATAGAATGATTCCTACACTTTGGACGCTTTGTATAGAATGCTTCCTTCACTTTGGATACTTTGTATAGAATGCTTCCTTCACTTTGGATACTTTGTATAGAATGCTTCCTTCACTTTGGATACTTTGTATAGAATGCTTCCTACACTTTGGATACTTTGTATAGAATGCTTCCTACACTTTGGACGCTTTGTATAGAATGCTTCCTACACTTTGGACGCTTTGTATAGAATGCTTCCTACACTTTGTATAGAATGCTTCCTACACTTTGTATAGAATGCTTCCTACACTTTGTATAGAATGATTCCTACACTTTGTATATAATGATTCCTACACTTTGTATAGAATGATTCCTACACTTTGTATAGAATGATTCCTACACTTTGTATAGAATGATTCCTACACTTTGGACGCTTTGTATAGAATGCTTCCTTCACTTTGGATACTTTGTATAGAATGCTTCCTTCACTTTGGATACTTTGTATAGAATGCTTCCTTCACTTTGGATACTTTGTATAGAATGCTTCCTACACTTTGGATACTTTGTATAGAATGCTTCCTACACTTTGGACGCTTTGTATAGAATGCTTCCTACACTTTGGACGCTTTGTATAGAATGCTTCCTACACTTTGTATAGAATGCTTCCTACACTTTGTATAGAATGCTTCCTACACTTTGTATAGAATGATTCCTACACTTTGTATAGAATGATTCCTACACTTTGTATAGAATGATTCCTACACTTTGTATAGAATGATTCCTACACTTTGGACGCTTTGTATAGAATGCTTCCTTCACTTTGGACGCTTTGTATAGAATGCTTCCTACACTTTGGACGCTTTGTATAGAATGCTTCCTACACTTTGTATAGAATGCTTCCTACACTTTGTATAGAATGCTTCCTACACTTTGTATAGAATGATTCCTACACTTTGTATAGAATGATTCCTACACTTTGTATATAATGATTCCTACACTTTGTATAGAATGATTCCTACACTTTGTATAGAATGATTCCTACACTTTGTATAGAATGATTCCTACACTTTGGACGCTTTGTATAGAATGCTTCCTTCACTTTGGATACTTTGTATATAATGCTTCCTTCACTTTGGATACTTTGTATAGAATGCTTCCTACACTTAGAGTGTTATTCAAGTGCTGCTGATGTTTGCGAAGTTCCAAACACCAGTAAAAATGGCCAGTGTTGCAAGTCTGAAAAGCATCTGTATTTCTCAAATTTTAATTCTAAAAAGCGACAGTAGGTGTTTCAGAGTGAAGCATTGTTAAAGGGACTCTCCATTAAAAAAAAAATATTCTACTTTATTTCCCCCCCCCTTAAATAATGGGCAGTTACAGCTGCTGTCTCCCAGAGTGCTTGCTTCTGTGAGCATGTGAAGACAGGATGATGTCAAAGCTTACAGACATCACCGTTGACCAGCATTTGTGATATCCGAAAACCCTGGTGTTGCTTGTGTGGGCAGAGGAAAAGGAAACTCCTTCACTTCACACAGCCATATCAGGAAAACCGGGCAGGAGGAAGGGATGACACATGCAGCCTGACCATTTTAACCCCTTCACTACTAAGCACTTTTTATTGAAAGAAAAAAAATAACATTGCATCCCATGTTTCAAATAAAAGCTAAGTTAACCGTTACATTTATGGTCAAATAGAAATGTTGCACAGAAATTGTTCAAAAATTAAAATAAATTTGTTCATTTTTAATTTATCATATATTTGATTACCCTTTTTCAAAATTATAACTGAGGCGAAACGCTCTGAACTCTAGATGGAGTCCCTTATCTCACACAAAGTCACATGGAGTCTGCATTATCAGCATACAGGCTGAAATGGCCTTTGTGTCAGATGCAGTAAATGTGATGCAGACAGATAATGGTGATCTCTCTTGCTTATTGGGGTTTGTAGTGATAATTATCGGCCTTGCCTGTTTTCCTGGGGGTTGTAAATTGTAATTCTTTTTTTTTAACATTCTTTATTTAAAGATTTAAAACACAAAGAAAGTCACGAAATCACGTGAACAGAAATACGGCCACGCAGGGCCGGCTAAACCTCTTACGAGTAGATCGGCGGATTGTCGTGGTTTAAACTATAACGAGCGGAAAACGGAGCACCAGAGTCCGACATATGGCAAAAAGGCACGCGCAAAAATTCAAGAACAGGACCGTGGCTCACTAAAACAACCACTCAGATGCTGTACATATCAAAATTGTCCGAAAAACTCGTAAAGAACTAAAAACAGAAATGCGTGGTGAGGGGTGGAGTATTTCTCATCCTGGTTGTATCTCCAGGAGGTCCAGGGAGATACCTGCTGCTGTGAGATCCATCCATGCCTGTGCGGGATCAGTAATCGTATACGGGACATTGGCATGCGTTACTACCAGCGAACCCGCCATACCCCATCGATAGCGAATCCCGGTCTTACGAAGGACCATTGTCACGTCCCGAAAGCGACGACGGGCCAGCAGGGTCTGGAACGGGAGGTCATGAAATAAGGCCAGGGAAGAGCCTTCAAATAGCACAAGGTCTCGTGCCCCAGAAGAGGTCATAATCTTCACCTTCAGGGCAACATCCCGAAAAGCTATAACGACATCGCCAGGTGTGCTTCTGGAGGACGTCGCAGGTCTCCTGACCCGAAAAACACCGAACCAAGCACGTCTGGTGTGTCCAATGGAAGTCCAGCGACCTGAGGGACCAAACAGTAGCATTAGGGCAATAACGCCGTAACCGAATCCGGTATGCCCCTGACCCTGATGTTGCGGCGTCTGTGTCTGGTTTCTAAAGTCTCCACGGAGCGAGATAGAACCTCCACCTGAGATCTCAGGTCAGCGACCTGACCGGTCAACTACTTGCTCCGACTTCACCTCAGCGGCCGTCAACTGCACCTCCAACACCTGTGTTCAAACCGCTGCGACCTCTTCTCTGACCGCTGCCACCTCTGGTCTTCACACCTCCCGTAACTCCCGTAGCTCGTCCAGTATTCTATGTAGGTCACCTTTTGTGGATGGGAGATGGTCATCCTCTTCCCGTGGTCGAGGCTCCGCAGCCCCCCCGTCTGGTCTTGGGCCAGGATGTCGCTCAGACGCCGCACTGCTGGTGGCAGAGAGCTGGGGATCCCTGGTCAAGTCCTCAGACGAATCCGGAGCCACCGCAGTCTGTAGGGACGCCGCTAGAGCGGCCTTGGTAAATTGCAATTCTTATCTTCCCCCATGCTTACTTCCATGCTAGATGTTGTTAAAGATGCAGTTTATAAAGTACTACAAGTTACAGTTACACCGGGCTTCTGTTTCGGGGAATTATCTGCCTGTGAGGTGCTGTAGCCTGTAACGTCTATTAGCCTCAATCCAGTGCTCTGTAGGACAGGATCTTCTCTAATGGTCAGATCTCAGGTGGAATAATGTGATCTTCTGCTGATAGATACTTTCTTCCTAAAGTTAAGCTCTCTCCTGTTACAAAGGAGAGGTCTGATCCCTGTAAGGTCTGTGACCAGGTTTTAATCCCGTTACAGTCCATTGACATCTCAAGGTAAACCAGCACATGCATCACGCGGTGGCAATCCCAATCTTTGAATATTTTCAATGGAATTGCAAAATTTAAGCCAAAGTCGTAAAATTCTCCAATTCCGGCACCAGCTTAGCCCTGCAGAAGTCAGCAATAATATCCCGAGCTGTGAAAGTTCATTATTTTTGGGGTATTTTATGCATTTTCAGAGATTTTTTTTACCGTTAACGTTGAGCTTTTTTAAAGCAAATTGTGTGGAGCTGTGATTCGCTGTCCTCCCTCATTGTCTTTGACCTTTTTTGTGGATTGCTGGAGGCGCTGGCAGCTGGACGGCGGATTTGGCTGGGGTTTGGTAATCGGTATGAGCGGACGCTACGCAGTAATTTTCACAGCCCTGGAGTAAGCTTTGTTTGACTCAATGTACTTTTTATCCACTCACAGCAGGACGGCTGGCAAATTCAACAGACAACGCAGAGTATGTGATTACATGTGGAGATAAAACCAATTTTCTGGAAGGAGTGGCCTTTATTTTCTTGTTAAACATTATTTATTCCATGTCTTGATGGAAACTGCTGAAATGTTTTTATACTTTTTTTATATTCTCACTTGTGGATTATGTGTAATGTTCCGATATCTAAGGTTTGCCGTGGGGTAACATTCTTTAACAATATCCTCCCTTTCCAATTCCTCAGGCTTTTCTCCCTTTAAATATTTTTAAAAACTCACAAAACCAAACCACAATAAAATATATAATGCTAGTAATGGGCCATCAAGTTCGGGGCTCGAGTGAGGAATCCTTCTTCCAGGATCTCTAGCCACACTAGGAGAATGGAGATGTGGTAACATTGAGGATGAGGTGATTATGCTTCTAGGTGATCTGTTAAACTATTATGACATCATAACCTGCGACTCTTTAGCTGTTATAATGCTATGTATGCTTCGCTCCTTTTCTTCTTGTCCCATTTCTTTAGCGTGTTTAGTTACAGGTCGAGTATCTCTTATTCGAGATTCCAAAATATTCCAAAAATCCACTTGATTTTTTGAGTGGCAACATGTCATCAAATGTAAAAATCCCGCACCTGACCTCGTGTGACTTTCAGCAGAGACTGACCGGATTAAACAAAATACTGTTAAGAGCGTAAACTGGCTATTTAATACTACTTCGTCCTTTTTCATTCGGTCTATGGTGATAATGTTGACCCAGTAGTAGGCCCAATGGTATTCTAGACCCAAGCCCAAAGTTTTTATTGCTGATCGTAAACGAATGAAAGGAAGTTAAAGAGCGTTCACTCGCCTCACACTGGGCTTTTTGCCTTCTTTTGGATCAACAGCAGTAGGTAGTGTGTTAAAGGCTGAACCTGATGGAAACATATGTAACTATGTTTAAGGAAACATACCTCCTCTTATGTTGAGCACATCACCTCACAGCACGTGCTACAAATGACAGCTAGGTGGCAGCACAACAAGAATAAAAAGGCTTGGGGCCCTATTCCATAGTTGGTGTTAACCAGAGCTGTTGTAAATTTGCCAGCGCCGTTCTAGTCTATGGAGTTGTTAACTTAACCAGAGCTGTTGTAAACTTAACACCAACTTTGTAATATTGTCCTTACTCTTTGGAAGAGCACATGGTTACATCCAGCAGGATGGCGCAACATGCAACACATCATATGAGTCAGTGGAGACAATCTAGAGATTTTTATAGCACTGTGCCATTACCAATTATCTGTGGCCACCCGGTCTCCCAATCTTACCAGGCCGGACTTCTTTTTTGTGAGTCTGTATGAAGGAGTGAGTGCACCGTAACAAGCCTTGTACGACTGTTGCCTCAGCGGATAAAATTAGGAATGAGTGCCAAAACATTCATGGTGCAATATCGAGACGCGCTAGCAACAACATGAAGCCCCGCATCGACATGTGCCTAACAGAAAACAGCACCACTTCCAGCATGTGATGGGATGTGCTCAACATAAGAGGTGGTACAGTTCCTGAAACATTCATTCATTTGAATTCATTCATTTAAAATATAGAACAAAAAACTTTAGGTTCAGGCCGATATGAATCACCCTGTATTTAGTAATATTTCAAGTTGAACGTCCCTTGGGTCTTTAAAAATAAATTTGACACTTTCCAGAACCTAGTCTTTGATGATTAGTATTCTGCTATATGTCTCGACTCACCTCGCTCACATTACTTACCAGAAAATGTCCACATCATCTCAAATACATGGTGACTCCCTACCGTGCAATGACATAGATGTAGCTTTCACAGATGACCCTAGTTCTTTGGAAATTAGTATCACCAACTGCAATGAAGTATTCAAGCTTTAAGAAGAAGAGATGATTAAATTGGGAAACAATCCCACTTGGCCTGAACCTCGATCTATAAAGAATTTGAAGAAGACCTAATGCAACAGTGGGAACTAGCCGCAAGCGAGTGCTCCCCAAAATGTAGGGCCATAATCGTTAACCACGATGAATGCTGTTTGAACGAAGCTCACTGATAAGGAAAGTGGAAGAAATTCTGCAAATTAATTTTAAAATTTTAGTCTAACCTAGAAAAATACAGAAAGCAGCAATAAATAAAGCAGAAAAAAACAGAAACCATGAAGGCCCATATTACATTACATTAAATGGCGCTAAAACCGGAATGCTACAGGGGAAAATCTGCACCTACCCTCCCTGATACTCGCGGCAGTGCTTCCACACCGCTGCAAGTATCACCTCCTGGAATCCATTGGACTCCATGGTGGGTTCCTCTGCTGGGGCGCAAGCCCTGCGTGATCTCCCTCTCACTTGATTGTACAGGGCCATGGAGTAGCTTGTGGAGGGAGACTGGAGACTATTTGTCCCCAGTCTCACTCTGCTCCCAGCGCCCAGAAGCTCCGGAATGGGCTACCATTCGCGCCACAGGATGAGAGCTGAGTATCTGATTTTTTTTTAGGTGGGTGTAAGATGGGGGACATGCGTTATAGTCACTTAGCACTCAGATATGTGAGCGTTAACGCTAGGTTAACACTAGCGTTAAGATTGTAATAGGGCCCAAAGTGTCCTAAAGGAGGAGGACTTTTTCCAGGGGAAGACGCCCAAGACACTCCTTTAGATCATACATAAACATGCACATTACCTAGATAGGATATTATTGGGTTTGTATCCCTCATGTATATCTTTTTGTACACTTTAAGGCAGGGCTGTCAAGTTCATAGCCTCCCAGATATTGGTGGCCTACAATTCCCAGAATTCTTTCAATGGAATAAATAGCCAGGGAATCGTGGGAGTCAGAGGTGTAACTAGAAACCTCAAGGTCCAGGTGCAGGAATCCATGATGACTTCCCCCACACATCCTTGGCAAAAAATATTTCCCCTCCATCCGTAATCCTCATGCACTGGACCCTTCCAGGTTCAATGTCGACTCCAGACAGTCAGTATCCCATCTTTTTCCAGGTCGACTGTGACTACTTCAGTCCATTCCATGTTTAATGTAATGTGTGCATCTTCTATATATCTAAGGGCTCCACAGCAATAAACCTCACAGAAATGTGTTCCTGCGTATGAGCAAATCATAGGTGACGCCGCTGCCGGGTGTGTGTAGGGCCCCCCCCCAAACTCAGGAACCCAGTTGCAGTGGCACTCTCTGCACCCCTGGTAGTTACACCCCTGATGGGAGTTACAGTTCAGAAACATGCAGCAGGGGGTGGTGGAGTTTGACAGCCCTGCTTTAAAGTGTTCAGTTTTCTTTTTATTTACATTTTATTGAGGTTAGCTGCTACCATTTATCATATCAGCTCCTGTTCCGATTAGCATTGTGTTTAAACGATGATGATGCTAATAAAAGCTTCTGCAGCGCTTTGAATAACCAATGGGGAGCGAGATGCAATTAAAAACAGAAACGAGACGTAGAGAGCCCTCGGATGAACTTACAATATAGAGGATAGAGCAGGGGAAATGCACTTTGATTCAACAATTACAGTCAGACCAGTGATTTCAGCCAATCCTAATAAAGCCGCGCAGTCAAATCATGTTCCGTGTCCATAAAACACACAGCGGAGAACACACCACTGGCCTCCTATTGTCTCTTATAAACTGACAAATTCCTGGAACCTTAAAATTAAAAATAGATAATATAAATATTTGAGTTCCTCTAAATGTACTCTTTATATATTCTTTAGACAGATGTTCGAGCGTCGCTGCCTTTTAAAATAGATTTTATTTTTATTGGCTTCTTTTCCATGCACATTTTTCATTTCATGTAATTTGTACCAGAGCCATTGGGAAAGTCATCGGATTGTCGGGGACTAATGTAGCTTCCCCTATGAACTGCTTATTAAATGCATAAGTAATAAACTGGTTATAAAAGGACAATATAGGCATTGAGATCATTCAATGCAGTCACAGTCCACTATATGACCTCCTTTACCTTCCCGCACATAGTGGGTGGGTCCTGAAGGGCCGATTCAGCCCTCCAAACTTTGGAGTTTAGCCCCGCCCACAGAGATCAGATATGCACTCAATGATCTGACTTCCTTGAAAAAAGTCAGAAACGAACACTCGTTCATTCTTCCCTTTAGCCAATGGCTGTCAAAGCACTTGCATTGCAAGCTATTGGATTGGCTGGAAGTGGGATCGAGCGTACAACTTCTCCAAGGTCATGTGACATATGTGGCTTGGGAGGAAGCTGAGGGAGCCTGGCACTTAAATGAAGGTGGGTTCATACCTCACTAAAGGGTTAAAAATGGAGGTGGAGTGCAGGGAAGATGAAGGGGTGGTTCATGCTTAGCCCTTCCTTTTCCCGGTCTTACATTTTAACCCTAGCATACCCCTTTAAGCCGCAAAATCACAACAACAAAACTCAAAAGTACAACTTTGTATCAAAGCATGTCGTCTTTCACTCCTCTATTGTCCAGTTACACCTGATATTGTTGTAAATTTGTTACTTTTTCATTTTATTCTGTGTATATTTTTACAGCTTGAAGATCTATATTTTTGAGATTCCTTGATTTTACTGCAGAGAAAACCATTTTTCTAAAACCTAAGAATCCCTGTCAACGAATGTTTCCCATTAGCGTCTGTCCTGTACCCACACTGCCCCAACCCCACCCGTTAGAATAAAATTCAATATGATTGGAGCTCGGAGTAGGGTAATTGTTCTCAGCCATTTTTTTTTTTCCTATTACATTATTTTTTCTGCCCGAGTTCTTTTGTTATTAATATATATTATTATATGTTCCATTTTTTGACAGATCTGAGCAATCCTCAGACTCTATTACCATTTATAAAACGCATCGAGGTGGGGGGGAGAGCAGGTTATGTCTGGCTCGGTGTCTGGGAATACCCAGAACATTCTCGGAAAGAGGTGATCACTGTTGACATTTCGCATTTGTGTAACCTGGAGTTAATAAAAATGCAGGTTAGCCAGGGAGTACCAGCCTAGAGCTCTCAGTAAGAATCTGTGTGTTTTGGGGCCCATACCAGATCAGAGGGAGGGAGGTGGAACTGGTGGAAAGGCAGAGCACGGCTGTTCCCTGTAAAATGTGATGCACGATTTTCATCTAAACTGGCTGGCAAATACACAGGAATAGTCCATTTCCAACTGAACCCAAGCAATTTATTCCCAACCTCTCGTTTATATAAAATATGTGAAAGAAATGCTGGAAAAACGACAGGACATAATATTCCTAGAATATGATTTATAGCAAGCATAATGAATGAACTTTGTTCTAAAACAGATAGCAAGCTCCTCAGCCAAATATATTCTAAAACCGATAGCAAGCTCCTCAGCCAAATATATTCTAAAACCGATAGCAAGCTCCTCAGCCAAATATATTCTAAAATAGATAGCAAGCTCCTCAGCCAACTATATTCTAAAATAGATAGCAAGCTCCTCAGCCAAATATATTCTAAAACTGATAGCAAGCTCCTCAGCCAAATATATTCTAAAACCGATAGCAAGCTCCTCAGCCAAATATATTCTAAAATAGATAGCAAGCTCCTCAGCCAAATATATTCTAAAACTGATAGCAAGCTCCTCAGCCAAATATATTCTAAAACCGATAGCAATCTCCTCAGCCAACTATATTCTAAAACCGATAGCAATCTCCTCAGCCAACTATATTCTAAAACTGATAGCAAGCTCCTCAGCCAAATATATTCTAAAACCGATAGCAATCTCCTCAGCCAACTATATTCTAAAACTGATAGCAAGCTCCTCAGCCAAATATATTCTAAAACCGATAGCAAGCTCCTCAGCCAACTATATTCTAAAACAGATAGCAAGCTCCTCAGCCAACTATATTCTAAAATAGATAGCAAGTTCCTCAGCCAACTATAATCTAAAACTGATAGCAAGCTCCTCGACCAACTATATTCTAAAACCGATAGCAAGCTCCTCAGCCAACTATATTCTAAAACCGATAGCAAGCTCCTCAGCCAAATATATTCTAAAACCAATTAGTAAGCTCCTCAGCCAAATATATTCTAAAACCGATAGCAAGCTCCTCAGCCAACTATATTCTAAAACAGATAGCAAGCTCCTCAGCCAACTATATTCTAAAATAGATAGCAAGTTCCTCAGCCAACTATATTCTAAAACTGATAGCAAGCTCCTCGACCAACTATATTCTAAAACCGATAGCAAGCTCCTCAGCCAAGTATATTCTAAAACCGATAGCAAGCTCCTCAGCCAAATATATTCTAAAACCGATAGCAAGCTCCTCAGCCAACTATATTCTAAAATAGATAGCAAGTTCCTCAGCCAACTATATTCTAAAATAGATAGCAAGTTCCTCAGCCAACTATATTCTAAAACCGATAGCAAGCTCCTCAGCCAACTATATTCTAAAATAGATAGCAAGCTCCTCAGCCAACTATATTCTAAAACCGATAGCAAGCTCCTCAGCCAACTATATTCTAAAATAGATAGCAAGTTCCTCAGCCAAATATATTCTAAAACCGATAGCAAGCTCCTCAGCCAACTACAGTTGTGTTCAAAATTATTCAACCCCCACTGAAATTGAGTGTTTTGGCCAGTTTGACATTGATTTTGATCATTCAGTCATCTTGCTTACAATTAAATCAAAGAGGCACGTGTAGGTCAGACAAATATAACATAACATTTATAATGAAATAACCACAAATGTCTTTTCTGTGCTCACATCATTATCAGTTTTATTCAACCCCCAAGTGACATTCAATCTTAGTACTTAGTACAACATCCTTTTACAGTTATAACAGCTTTTAAACGTGAAGCATAGCTTGACACAAGTGTATTGCAGCGATCTACGGGTATCTTCGCCCATTCGTCATGGGCAAAAGCCTCCAGTTCAGTCACATTCTTAGGCTTGCGCACTGCAACTGCTTTCTTTAAGTCCCACCAGAGGTTCACAATCGGATTTAAGTCAGGTGACTGCGATGGCCACTCCAAAATGTTCCAGCCTTTAATCTGCAACCATGCTCTAGTGGACTTGGAGGTATGCTTGGGATCATTGTCCTGTTGAAAGGTCCAACGTCTCCCAAGCCACAGGTTTGTGACGGACTGCATCACATTGTCATCCAATATCTCCTGGTACTGAAGAGAATTCATGGTACCTTGCACACGCTGAAGCTTCCCTGTACCTGCAGAAGCAAAACAGCCCCAAAGCATGATTGACCCCCCGCCATGCTTCACAGTAGGCAAGGTGTTCTTTTCTTCATAGGCCTTGTTCTTCCTCCTCCAAACATAGCGTTGATCCATGGCCCAAACAGTTCTAATTTTGTTTCATCAGTCCACAGAACACTATCCCAAAACTTCTGTGGTTTGTCCACATGACTTTTGGCATACTGCAGTCGACTCTTCTTATTCTTTGGAGACAGCAAGGGGGTGCGCCTGGGAGTTCTGGCATGGAGGCCTTCATTACGCAGTGTGCGCCCTATTGTCTGAGCTGAAATTTCAGTACCCACATCTGACAAATCTTTTCTCCGTTCCTCAGCAGTCACACGGGGACTTTTCTCCACTCTACGCTTCAGGTAGTGCACAGCAGTCGAAGTCAGCATCTTCTTTCTGCCACGACCAGGTAGCGTTTCAACAGTGCCCTTTGCCTTGAATTTGCGAATGATGCTTCCTATGGTCTCTCTTGGTATGTTTAACATCTTTGCAATCTTCTTATAGCCATTGCCCTTCCTGTGAAGAGTAATCACCTCTTCTCTTGTCTTCCTGGACCATTCTCTTGACTTCACCATGTTTGTAACCACACCAGTAAATGTCTAGAAGGAGCTGAGTATCACAGTCATTTTAAAGCTGCCTAATTGGTGCTTATTATGCTTTATTGCTGCTCCGTGACATCCACAGGTGTTTTCAATACCTGATTGAAAACACTTGAATGAACCTCTGTTCTTCAGAGTGGTAGTCTTTAAGGGGTTGAATAATTGTGTCAATGAAGAATTCACAAAAGAAACATTTACTACTGTATTACAAAACCAATTGATGTCATTTTAGTTGCATATGGTTCTTTAAAAAGTCCTTGTAGGATTTCATTCTGAATACAATTACAAATGTACACTAAATTCCCTAAAACCCTTTACAGCATTGGGGGTTGAATAATTTTGAACACAACTGTATATTCTAAAACCGATAGCAAGCTCCTCAGCCAACTGTATTCTAGGACTGCAAACCCTAGCGACAACTGTATTCTGGAACTCTTAAGCTATACAAACGGGAATTCTAAAACAGCAAGCTCCAGAAACAAGTGGATTCTAAAACAACAAGATCCAGAAACAAGTGCGTTCTAAAATGGATAGTAAGCTGCAGAGACAAGTACATTCTAAAATGGATTGCAAGCTCCAGAGACAAGTGCATTCTAAAATGGATAGCAAGCTCCAGAAACAAGTGCATTCTAAACCAGATAGCAAGCTCCAGAGACGAGAGCATTCTATAACGGTTAACAAGCTCCAAACAGATAGAATGCACTTGTCTCTGAAGCTTGCTAACCATTTTAGAATGCTCTTGACTCTGGAGCTTGCTATCTATTTTAGAATGCTCTCCTTTCTGGAGCTTGCTTTCTGTTTTAGAATGCTCTTGTCTCTGGAGCTTGCTTTCTGTTTTAGAATGCTCTCGTCTCTGGAGCTTGCTATCCGTTTTAGAATGCTCTTGTCTCTGGAGCTTGCTATCCGTCTTAGAATACACTTGTCTCTGGAGCTTGCTAAGACAGATAGCAAGCTCCAGAGACGAGAGCATTCTAAAACGGAAAGCAAGCTCCTGAGTCAAGAGCATTCTAAAACGGATAGCAAGCTCCAGAAACAAGTGCATTCTAAAATGGATAGCAAGCTCCAGAAACGAGAGCATTCTAAAATAGATAGCAAGCTCCAGAGACGAGAATTCTAAAACTGATAGCAAGCTCCAGAAACAAGTGCATTCTAAAACGGAAAGCAAGCTCCAGAAAGAAGAGCATTCTAAAACGGATAGCAAGCTCCAGAAACAAGTGCATTCTAAAACGGATAGCAAGCTCCAGAAACAAGTGCATTCTAAAACAGATAGCAAGCTCCAGAAACAAGTGCATTCTAAAACAGATAGCAAGCTCCAGAAACAAGTGCATTCTAAAACGGATAGCAAGCTCCAGAGACAAGTGCATTCTAAAACAGATAGCAAGCTCCAGAAACAAGTGCATTCTAAAACAGATAGCAAGCTCCAGAAACAAGTGCATTCTAAAACGGATAGCAAGCTCCAGAGACAAGTGCATTCTAAAACAGATAGCAAGCTCCAGAGACAAGTGCATTCTAAAACGGATAGCAAGCTCCAGAGACAAGTGCATTCTAAAACAGATAGCAAGCTCCAGAAACAAGAGCATTCTAAAACAGATAGCAAGCTCCAGAAACAAGAGCATTCTAAAACAGATAGCAAGCTCCAGAAACAAGAGCATTCTAAAACAGATAGCAAGCTCCAGAGTAAAGTGCATTCTAAAACAGATAGCAAGCTCCAGAGTAAAGTGCATTCTAAAACAGATAGCAAGCTCCAGAGTAAAGTGCATTCTAAAACAGATAGCAAGCTCCAGAGTAAAGTGCATTCTAAAACAGATAGCAAGCTCCAGAGTAAAGTGAATTCTAAAACAGATAGCAAGCTCCAGAGTAAAGTGCAGTCTAAAACAGAGCGCTGTATGGCCAACTGTATTTTAAAACAGATAGCAAGCTCTACATACAAGTGTATTCTAAAACAGCTTTGGAACCAAATTTGTTCTAAAACAAATAGCAAATTCTAGAACCAATTATCTAAGGTAAATATCCTGTTCTTGAGCCAGTTATACAGGGAAACCGACTGTAAGCTCTTCAGCCACGTTAAGTCAGTAACAATCACATGGTGTGTCATCGTGGATGAGACCAGTGGAGAAGGACCACCTTCTTCTACAGTTTATTTTGGGACCTGAGGGTAGGATAGAAATTTAAAATAAATAAATAAAAACAACACAAAATTCTGTAAGGAATATTGTGATACAGGAATTTTCAACCACAGGATTTACAGGAAAAGAAAATGTGGAATAATTTGAAATCCAATAGCGCCTGGGTGAATGTGGCGGAGAAAAATATTTGTTTTGTAGGGGGGTCTACATTCTATGGTACCTTTACTATATAATGATACATTTCATGGCACGTTTGCTAGAGTGATTTCAAAGCTGGACCTAAGGGACACCTCAGGGACATGTCTGTTAGCATCCCAATTATTAGTTAAGTTTGGTTTTCTGGATTTTACCTCACTTCTGGGAATCTTAGGAATATATAATTATAAGTGCCTTGTATGTGATTTCCGCTGTATTAAAAGCCATGTTTTTCTTAACTGTTGTTCTATGATTTGCTGAAACATTCAGCAGTGGTATGTTTTGAAACCGCCTTTATTTTATACTATATAACCACATGAAACAATGAGACTCATAACCTGCACCCCGTGTTCTGCTTTTTGACCCTGTTCCCGCAGCAGTTTGGAAATGGGTTGATTTTGTGATTTGAGTCAAGGGATAAAGAGTGATCACTCGAGAAGTTTTACAGCGGACACACCCCTCTCTCTCATCTATATACTGTATACAGTTGTGTTCAAAATTATTCAACCCCCAATGCTGTAAAGGGTTTTAGGGAATTTAGTGTACATTTGTAATTGTATTCAGAATGAAATCCTACAAGGACTTTTTAAAGAACCATATGCAACTAAAATGACATCAATTGGTTTTGTAATACAGTAGTAAATGTTTCTTTTGTGAATTCATTGACACAATTATTCAACCCCTTAAAGACTACCACTCTGAAGAACAGAGGTTCATTCAAGTGTTTTCAATCAGGTATTGAAAACACCTGTGGATGTCACGGAGCAGCAATAAAGCATAATAAGCACCAATTAGGCAGCTTTAAAATGACTGTGATACGCAGCTTCTTCTAGACATTTACTGGTGTGGTTACAAACATGGTGAAGTCAAGAGAATGGTCCAGGAAGACAAGAGAAGAGGTGATTACTCTTGAAAGGAAGGGCAATGGCTATAAGAAGATTGCAAAGATGTTAAACATACCAAGAGAGACCATAGGAAGCATCATTCGCAAATTCAAGGCAAAGGGCACTGTTGAAATGTTACCTGGTCGTGGCAGAAAGAAGATGCTGACTTTGACTGCTGTGCGCTACCTGAAGCGTAGAGTGGAGAAAAGTCCCCGTGTGACTGCTGAGGAACTGAGAAAAGATTTGTCAGATGTGGGTACTGAAGTTTCAGCTCAGACAATACGGCGCACACTGCGTAATGAAGGCCTCCATGCCAGAACTCCCAGGCGCACCCCCTTGCTGTCTCCAAAGAATAAGAAGAGTCGACTGCAGTATGCCAAAAGTCATGTGGACAAACCACAGAAGTTTTGGGATAGTGTTTTGTGGACTGAGGAAACAAAATTAGAACTGTTTGGGCCCATGGATCAACGCTATGTTTGGATGAGGAAGAACAAGGCCTATGAAGAAAAGAATACCTTGCCTACTGTGAAGCATGGCGGGGGGTCAATCATGCTTTGGGGCTGTTTTGCTTCTGCAGGTACAGGGAAGCTTCAGCGTGTGCAAGGTACCATGAATTCTCTTCAGTACCAGGAGATATTGGATGACAATGTGATGCAGTCCGTCACAAACCTGAGGCTTGGGAGACGTTGGACCTTTCAACAGGACAATGATCCCAAGCATACCTCCAAGTCCACTAGAGCATTTATTATTATTATTATTATTCTTTATTTATAAAGCGCCAGCATATTCCGCAGCGCTATACAATAAGCACAGTATAGACAGGGTTACAATACATTGAACAACATTTGACAAACAGTACAGGAGGAGATGAGGGCCCTATTCCCGTAGGAACTCACAATCTGGGAGGGTTGGGGTTGGAAACAGGAGGAGAGGACTGTAAGGTGAGAGTGATTGATGGTTGCGTCAGTGAGTTGGGTGGTAGGCTTCCCTAAATAGGAATGTTTTAAGGGAGCTTTTGAAGGAAGAGAAGTTAGGGGAAAGTCTGACAGTACGAGGGAGAGCGTTCCAGAGAGTGGGGGCTGCGCGTGAGAAATCCTGCAGTCTATCATGGGAAGAGGTGATGCGGGGAGAAGCTAGGCGCAGGTCACTGTTTGACCTTAGGGAGCGGGCTGGGGTGTATTTGGTGATTAGTGAGGACAGGTAGTGGGGAGCTGAGTTAGTGAGGCTAGTGAGAGCATGGTTGCAGATTAAAGGCTGGAACATTTTGGAGTGGCCATCGCAGTCACCTGACTTAAATCCGATTGAGAACCTCTGGTGGGACTTAAAGAAAGCAGTTGCAGTGCGCAAGCCTAAGAATGTGACTGAACTGGAGGCTTTTGCCCATGACGAATGGGCGAAGATACCCGTAGATCGCTGCAAGACACTTGTGTCAAGCTATGCTTCACGTTTAAAAGCTGTTATAACTGTAAAAGGATGTTGTACTAAGTACTAAGATTGAATGTCACTTGGGGGTTGAATAAAACTGATAATGATGTGAGCACAGAAAAGACATTTGTGGTTATTTCATTATAAATGTTATGTTATATTTGTCTGACCTACACGTGCCTCTTTGATTTAATTGTAAGCAAGATGACTGAATGATCAAAATCAATGTCAAACTGGCCAAAACACTCAATTTCAGTGGGGGTTGAATAATTTTGAACACAACTGTATATTTTATATAAATATATACATTATATAATATATAACTATCTATCCAGTCTGGTAAAATAAGCATTTTAGCTGTTTAAACTGAGTTATTCCTGTTTACTTGGCAGCCCTCAGCATACTGCAGACTCACCTCTTCGGTCTCTAACAGGGTGCTGGTGTATTTCTGCAATTGTATTCAGTGTTAAGGTGGCGCCTGAGGGTGTCATACAGAGACAAGGCATGAGAAAACAAGCAGGAGGTGCAGGGTATTCATCTGTAAAGCATAACAACCCATCATTGTTTGGAAAACATTTTCACAAATTAAAGAGAATCATGATGCTGTTGGTAGGAGACAGATTTTATTTAGGGGACAATTAAACACTACAAGAATATTCCATTAGATGAGCAGAGTTAATGGTAATCATATGTATCAGATGAGGCATGTTTCAGTGCCACATTAGATGATGCCAGTGTGTTCATTTCCACCGAGAATCTTTGAAATGATTTGCTACAAGACAGACTACAGACCCTGAGGGTAAGAGGGTGTCCTGGCATGCATGCGGAGAAATGCCAGGGCGAGGAGCCAGCGAGGTCACGTCACCGGATGCCAGATGCGATAATTGTCTCCTAGGGTGCAGGTCTGTGGTAGCTTCCTACAGATGTGCATCAGAGAGATCTGTGAGCAATTAGACACAACTGTCTTGTATCTGACTTGGTCCTGCAGCTCCACATCCATGACTCGGATTCAGGCCATTGAATGCTTTTTCGAGTTTGGATTTTTTGCGTTAGGGGAGATGTTAAGGAAGCGCTCCTGGATGTCACAGGGAAGTTCCCCCTGGCACTCCAGATGTTCCTGAACTACTTGTCCCATGATGCTGTGCCAGCCATAACAGTTTGCAAAATATGCAAGATGCAGTTCTCTGTGAAAACAAATGTTAAAAATATATATTATGCTGTATATTATTTTCTAAATGTATATTTTTTATAGTATATATACAAACATTTAAAATCAAACACAATCACATCACAATTTATATTTGTAACATTATTTTCCTTTAGGCTAGGGTCAGACTGAGGCAGTGCGAACGCGCGTGCAGCCGCACTTAATCACGGCCGCACTAGCAGCAGATGCCGGGCAATGACGGCCAATATACGAAGTACGGTCGCACAAAAGTTCGGCCGCGCAACGCAAGTGGAAAATGAACGCATTTTTTCGAGAACGTGAAACCGCAGGTACTGACGTACAGAGTGCGCTGCGTCCGCTAGCGGCGTGTGTGCGTGATTGGGAGACGTCAGACGCTGCTAATGTCCGGCCAACATAACGTCCAGACACAAAAAGAGTTTTATTGATGATCCGTACAAAATCACGGACGAAAATGCGCATCGTATGACCACTATCACGTATTCTGTAAAAAAATGCGTCCATTCGTTCGAACGCACTTTTTCACAGACAACATAAAAATGCGTTCGTCTGACCCTAGCCTTATGCTCACATTCTAAAATTCATACACAATCACATCCCCATTTGTATTTTTTTTAAAAAATTCATTGTTGTTTTTTACATCCTACATTTATCACATATTCATCACATTTTTTCTGCTTTTCAATCCCTGTTGTGATATTATTTAGTTCAGTATTTATTGTTTTTTGTTTTTTTTACACCAATGAAACCCAAGCCGTGAAACCCTCAGTTTTGTAGAACTTCATGGCATATGAAACAATCAGACACAAGTCTTGCCAAGTATCATGGGACATGTAGTTTTGAAATTTCTGGGCTGCCACACAGTGAGCTGTCACACCTAGAGCATTTCAGAGGAATCTTCCCAATGTGAATGATGCCAGCCATATGATATTAAAATAACTACCTAAAAAAAAAAGTATTAAAAACAAAAACCTGTTTCTCCCAGTACAAAGAGAGTGTCATTAAATGTACATTTCACAGAAAATACTTGTTCCATGAGGATTTATTAGAAGTACATCCCCTCCATATGTGTTCTGTGGCACACAAAGAGCTGTTGGTTCTTTCAAAGGTAAACGAGGAGCGTGTGTTAACTTCTGTTCATCTGTTAGAATGATGCAACAGGACAGTGGGTGAAGGTGTGCTCTTTGCTGTACATATTCAGCCTACTGTGTCTTCTTCATTGCTATTACTTGTAACGTTGGGGGCTTCCAGCCTCTACAGTGTGTTTGAAGGCAGCATGTCTGATGCTGCTCGCTGACCAACACCCGGTTTAAATAGAGACAGGCAGGGAGGTGGCTGCATGAGGCGCGGCTTGAGAGGGGGGCACGGTCTGGTGAAGGTCTTTAAAAACCCACAGTTCCTTCACAGCAGTGCCAGATCGTGGTTATCCATACCTGAGCTCCCTGTACCTGTATTCTCTCGTGATTTAACCTGTTATTGACCTCTGCTTGTTTTCTGACTATTCTGCCTTCCGTTGCCCTAGACTATTTTCCTTGTACTACGCTACTGCACTGATATCGACCCGGCTATTCCATTTGACTATTCTATTCTCTGTATTCCTGACTCTGGCTCGTCTGACTACCCCTGTTTTGCTGACCTGGTTTTGTATTACGACATTGTCTTTGATTAACCCTTTCTGTCTTGCTAGAATACTTATACCTGGCCAATTTTTAAGGACCAGACAGTTAGGGATTGTTCTACGGCTACTCTGTTGGTAGCTTTTTGGCTCTGTGGAGTGTTGGGCTTTAAGGGCTGCGTGGTGGGATCCGGGAACCGTGACATTACTTGGCTCAAAAGAAAATGAAAAATTATGCTAAACACAAAGGATTAGAGCGGCCATCGGGGGGGGGGCAGTGGCTCCAGACGGCCTGTGTCCTTGCCAAACCCTGTGCCCAGATGTAAGGGTTTCTCCATGCCACTTAGGACTGTCCTCCTGGTATACCAAGAAACGTCCCGGTGGGCCACAGCACCTGGGGCCGGTAAGAACACTCAGACTTATCACTGAGGGAGAGATTAGTATGGTCTGCACTAGGTAGAGGTGCAGACTGAACGCTCTGCCACCAGGGAACACTTTGTATCCCCTTGCTGGTCCACCACGGCTTTAACTCCCTGTAAAACAGGGATGTCCAATCTCCGGCCCCCAGATAATCCATTCCTGAACTACAACTCCCAGAAATCTATGCATTAATTGGATGGAGAAACATGGGAGTTGTAGTTCATGGACATCTGGGAGGCCGGAGTTTGGACATCCATGCTGTAAAATAAGATAAGTGGGAGAGGAGGCAAAATTATTTATTTTTAATTAGTTCATCGAAATGGACAGCTGAGAGAAGGGGGCCCCGAACAGTGGTTCAGTTAAGGGCCCCAAGAATTCTGACAGCAGCCCTGCCGGGGATATCAAAGTCCAGCCTTCCAGAGGTTACTCAACTACAGCATCCACGATTCTCTGGCCTGTTTATTACATTCAAAGATTTCTGGGAATTGTAGTCCATCAGCATCCGGGGGTGGCCAGAGTTTGACTTCCCTGCCTTACACAATAACACTTTCTAGGAATTTTACTAAAGATATGCAAGTTATTGGAAATTAATATCACTTCCCCGAGGAAGAAAACGCAGTGTTTTACTTTCCAGAGGTTGATTTCCAGTAGACGGATATTAAGTTAAAACAAGGTGTAAGCTGCATGTATCCCAGATGTAGCAGATTTAAAGATACATTTAATCACCGTGAACTACATAACCCTCCACATCACCAGGGATAATTCCACAGATTTTTCCTTCACTGTGACCCGACACCTAAGATCTTGGTTAGAAGCCAATGAACACAATAGTCCGAGGTGATAATATTTCTCATTGTCTCTCAGGCTCTGTGCTTGATCTGAGGCAAATGCTTGATATGACCCTGTACTAATTATAACGCCGTGGGTGATTTGTCTAGAAATAACACACACGGACTGCTGGGAAGTCTGCTCTGCCCGCGGCACACACCATATGTGGTTAGCGCTCATGGCCAAAATTACAGCTTTCCTCCAAATCTTACCATGCATAAGATCCTCTATTTTGCCCAAAAATGACCCATTTCTCTCCCTTCTGAGCCTGATGAATATATACGTTTCCCATTAATGCTTGGGAGAGCTGTACGGGGGTAATTGCCCCTCGGGCCACTTGCAGCCGGAGGCGGCAGCTTCCATTTGCTGATTAAATGGAGCATGAGGTGTGCAGGGCTGTCTATACCCACATCACTGCAGGACAGAGGATTCAATGGGGTTATTTTACAAATTTTATGTTATTATCAAATATTCTCACTAAGTTATAGGATTGTTGTGTCCTTTTTTCCCAGCAATATGTGTTTTCAATAGTTTATATAAAATTAGGGACAGGATGGGGAGTATTGGCTTACGTTTGGGCCAAATGTACAAAAAATGCTTATTGTTCCTACTTGCCATGTCCAATCCAAAATATATCGAAAATAGACCAACAAATTCCTACACCTAAATACCACTTTATCCCAAAAATCCATTACCATACCTCTAAGAACCCATACCTCTAAACACTCCCTCTTCAAAAATGTAACCCAAGATACCTCCAAACTATAACCAAGACAACTGACTATCCCAATAAAAACCCAAACTCGGGGTTATTCAGAAAACACCGAATTTCAGTGCTTTCTCCCTTGGCACACTTCACACCGTTGATTCGCCGACCCTGCGCTGAATTCATCATTCACCTCAGGGTACCCCAAGTGCACTGAACGCCGCCGATAAACCCGCTGAACGCAGCTACAAACTGCCGAAAAACCACCAAATGAATAGATAAAAACGCTGAAAAATCACTGAATTGTTCCCAAAAAACGACAAATTGATACGGAAAACTGCCGAATGCATCCGACGATCCACCAAACAGACCGCCAAATCAATCCAAAAAGCCGACCAGCCGCCGAACAGGGGTAATAATAAAAAAACACATCTTTTAAAAGGCATTTTAAATAAAACTAACGCATGAAAATGCATGGAAATAATATATAAGGTCCTATGAATAGCAACAAAAAAAAAAGGTCTGTTACAGAATAGATGTCTCCACGCTTTTATCAGGACTCTGCTAAAATGCTCATCCAAGCTCTCATTATCTCCTGCCTTGACAACTGTAACCTCCTTCTCTCTGGCCTTAACAGATCCCAGATTCTCCCTCTGAAGTCTGTAATGAACTCACGTGCCAGCCTCATACACCTCGCCTCCCTCACCTCTCACACCTCTCACCCCTTTGTCAATCTCTACACTAGCTCCTGTTTCCTTTAGAATCCACTTCAAAATATTGGTCGTCACATACAAAGCTCTCCATAACCGCACCGCTGCCTACATCTCCTCCCTTATTAGCAGGTACATCCTGTCCCGGCCACTTCACTCTGACAATGATCTGATGTTATTGTCTCCTCGCATCCGCACCCCCAACTCCCACCTTCAGGACTTCTACCGAGCTGCCCCTTTCTGTGCAACTTCCTCTCCCACAACATTAGACTCTCCCCATCTCTCTAGTCCTTCAAGAAGTCTCTGAAAACACATTCATTTTGAGAAGCCTATCTTCTCAATCAGTCCTCATACACTCCACTACTTCACATTCTCTGTTCACCCTCACCTAGTGTGTCAGCCCTCTCCTCTTAGATTGTAAGCTCTGGAGCAGGGTCCCCTCTCCTCTTAGATTGTAAGCTCTGGAGCAGGGTCCCTCTCCTCTTAGATTGTAAGCTCTGGGGCAGGGTCCCCTCTCCTCTTAGATTGTAAGCTCTGGAGCAGGGTCCCCTCTCCTCTTAGATTGTAAGCTCTGGAGCAGGGTCCCTCTCCTCTTAGATTGTAAGCTCTCGAGCAGGGTCCCCTCTCCTCTTAGATTGTAAACTCTGGAGCAGGGTCCCCTCTCCTCTTAGATTGTAAGCTCTGGAGCAGGGTCCCCTCTCCTTAGATTGTAAACTCTGGAGCAGGGTCCCCTCTCCTCTTAGATTGTAAGCTCTGGAGCAGGGTCCCTCTCCTCTTAGATTGTAAGCTCTCGAGCAGGGTCCCCTCTCCTCTTAGATTGTAAACTCTGGAGCAGGGTCCCCTCTCCTCTTAGATTGTAAACTCTGGGGCAGGGTCCCCTCTCCTTAGATTGTAAGCTCTGGAGCAGGGTCCCCTCTCCTCTTAGATTGTAAGGTCTGGAGCAGGGTCCCTCTCCTCTTAGATTGTAAGCTCTCGAGCAGGGTCCCCTCTCCTCTTAGATTGTAAACTCTGGAGCAGGGTCCCCTCTCCTCTTAGATTGTAAGCTCTGGAGCAGGGTCCCCTCTCCTTAGATTGTAAGCTCTGGAGCAGGGTCCCCTCTCCTCTTAGATTGTAAGCTCTGGAGCAGGGTCCCTCTCCTCTTAGATTGTAAGCTCTCGAGCAGGGTCCCCTCTCCTCTTAGATTGTAAACTCTGGAGCAGGGTCCCCTCTCCTCTTAGATTGTAAACTCTGGGGCAGGGTCCCCTCTCCTTAGATTGTAAGCTCTGGAGCAGGGTCCCTCTCCTCTTAGATTGTAAGCTCTCGAGAAGGGTCCCCTCTCCTCTTAGATTGTAAACTCTGGAGCAGGGTCCCCTCTCCTCTTAGATTGTAAGCTCTGGAGCAGGGTCCCTCTCCTTAGATTGTAAGCTCTGGAGCAGGGTCTCCTCTCCTCTTAGATTGTAAGCACTGGAGCAGGGTCCCTCTCCTCTTAGATTGTAAGCTCTGGAGCAGGGTCCCTCTCCTCTTAGATTGTAAGCTCTGGAGCAGGGTCCCCTCTCCTCTTAGATTGTAAACTCTGGAGCAGGGTCCCCTCTCCTCTTAGATTGTAAACTCTGGGGCAGGGTCCCCTCCCCTCTCTTAGATTGTAAGCTCTGGGGCAGGGTCCCCTCTCCTTAGATTGTAAACTCTGTCGAGCAGGGTCCCTCTCCTCTTAGATTGTAAGCTCTCGAGCAGGGTCCCCTCTCCTCTTAGATTGTAAGCTCTGGAGCAGGGTCCTTTCTCCTCTTAGATTGTAAACTCTGGAGCAGGGTCCCCTCTCCTCTTAGATTGTAAGCTCTGGGGCAGGGTCCCCTCTCCTCTTAGATTGTAAGCTCTGGAGCAGGGTCCCCTCTCCTCTTAGATTGTAAGCTCTGGAGCAGGGTCCCCTCTCCTCTTAGATTGTAAACTCTGGAGCAGGGTCCCCTCTCCTCTTAGATTGTAAGCTCTGGGGCAGGGTCCCCTCTCCTCTTAGATTGTAAGCTCTGGGGCAGGGTCCCCTCTCCTCTTAGATTGTAAGCTCTGGAGCAGGGTCCCCTCTCCTCTTAGATTGTAAACTCTCGAGCACGGTCCCCTCTCCTCTTAGATTGTAAGCTCTGGAGCAGGGTCCCCTCTCCTCTTAGATTGTAAGCTCTGGGGCAGGGTCCCCTCTCCTCTTAGATTGTAAACTCTCGAGCAGGGTCCCTCTCCTCTTAGATTGTAAGCTCTCGAGCAGGGTCCCCTCTCCTCTTAGATTGTAAGCTCTGGAGCAGGGTCCCCTCTCCTTAGATTGTAAGCTCTGGAGCAGGGTCCCCTCTCCTCTTAGATTGTAAGCTCTGGAGCAGGGTCCCCTCTCCTCTTAGATTGTAAACTCTCGAGCACGGTCCCCTCTCCTCTTAGATTGTAAGCTCTGGAGCAGGGTCCCCTCTCCTTAGATTGTAAGCTCTGGAGCAGGGTCTCCTCTCCTCTTAGATTGTAAGCACTGGAGCAGGGTCCCCTCTCCTCTTAGATTGTAAGCTCTGGAGCAGGGTCCCTCTCCTCTTAGATTGTAAGCTCTGGAGCAGGGTCCCCTCTCCTCTTAGATTGTAAACTCTGGAGCAGGGTCCCCTCTCCTCTTAGATTGTAAACTCTGGGGCAGGGTCCCCTCTCCTTAGATTGTAAGCTCTGGAGCAGGGTCCCCTCTCCTTAGATTGTAAACTCTCGAGCAGGGTCCCTCTCCTCTTAGATTGTAAGCTCTCGAGCAGGGTCCCCTCTCCTCTTAGATTGTAAGCTCTGGAGCAGGGTCCTTTCTCCTCTTAGATTGTAAACTCTGGAGCAGGGTCCCCTCTCCTCTTAGATTGTAAGCTCTGGGGCAGGGTCCCCTCTCCTCTTAGATTGTAAGCTCTGGAGCAGGGTCCCCTCTCCTCTTAGATTGTAAGCTCTGGAGCAGGGTCCCCTCTCCTCTTAGATTGTAAACTCTGGAGCAGGGTCCCCTCTCCTCTTAGATTGTAAGCTCTGGAGCAGGGTCCCCTCTCCTCTTAGATTGTAAGCTCTGGGGCAGGGTCCCCTCTCCTCTTAGATTGTAAGCTCTGGAGCAGGGTCCCCTCTCCTCTTAGATTGTAAACTCTCGAGCACGGTCCCCTCTCCTCTTAGATTGTAAGCTCTGGAGCAGGGTCCCCTCTCCTCTTAGATTGTAAGCTCTGGGGCAGGGTCCCCTCTCCTCTTAGATTGTAAACTCTCGAGCACGGTCCCCTCTCCTCTTAGATTGTAAGCTCTCGAGCAGGGTCCCCTCTCCTCTTAGATTGTAAGCTCTGGAGCAGGGTCCCCTCTCCTTAGATTGTAAGCTCTGGAGCAGGGTCCCCTCTCCTCTTAGATTGTAAGCTCTGGAGCAGGGTCCCCTCTCCTCTTAGATTGTAAACTCTCGAGCACGGTCCCCTCTCCTCTTAGATTGTAAGCTCTCGAGCAGGGTCCTCTCTCCTATTGTTCTGCGTGTCTAACTTGTATGTATATTTGTTATTCTGTCTTACCCATTGTACAGTGCTACCGAACCTGTTCGCGCTGTATATAAACTTGTAACTGTGGGCTATACACTTCTTAGGTTGGAATGGACAGAGCAGCTCAGTACTAGTGCTGTATGCTGGGAGCATATGATGGGAGTGCCACACTTCTTTTCTTCTTCTAATGCCTGTTGGAAGTGAGATCTGGGAAAAAACCTCTGACGCTGAGCGATGGGAGAGGTTATTAAGTGTGGCGGACGCTCTAAGGATTGATTTAAGTGACGTTCATTAAGAGGAATGCCGATAGCAGAGGTTAAATGGTTTTAGCGGCTTCGGGTTTGGAAAAAACAAAAATCATCTGCAAACATATTCCATTTGTTATTTTTGCTTTTCTATGTGTTCACTGGGAATACGTCAGCACCAGAGGAAACTCCGGCCTCAGGTTCACATACTATACCATTGCTCCTAAATCCTTCTATATTATTATTTCTAACCTTCTATATTATTATTATTTCTAACCTTGGCGTCCCAGATGCTTTTTTAAAAACATTTTCTCCCATGATGCTCAACCAAGGCTGACTTAGCATCATGGGAAATATAGCTGTTAAACATCTGTGATGCCAAGGTTAGACATCGCTGCAACATATATATTTTTTTGTTTCCACATGCAATTCCGTGATTCTCACCAGAGGGGGCGCTTTTGATACTATGCAGGCAAATATATGTTGCGCTTCAAGCTGGAATGAGTCCTCCTGTGCTGCTCTGCTCTTTGTCCGCTGTCTTTCTCAGCGTGTGCTGGCACCTGGTAATGCACAGATACATACAGGGTTATTCAGAGAAAGGTGAAACTCTGGAGAACTTTTGGAGAAGTGAAAAAAAATAGCCAAACCAGAACAATTCTCCAATTTATCTCACTTTCCGAATCGGCTATTTTGACCTAGAATTTTCCTTCTCCAAAAGTTCTCCAGACTTTCACCTTTCTCTGAATAACCCTGATGGTGTTCATAGGAATACAGCATCACTTGCACGACAGGGTGTCAGCACTACAGGTAATTACATGTTAAAGTAACCTTTGGGAGGCCGGAGGGTTAGGAGATATGTAGCTATAGTAAGACTTTTGTTTAGGGTTAACAATGGTCCATCTTGGATTAGAGAGTATTTAAGGCAAGAAATGAAGACGTAGGACTAGGGTAACCACCTCTGAGGATTGACAGAGAATAAATCGGAGTTACTGTCTGCAGCATCTTGAAGGCACGTACCTCCATCCATAAATTCCTCTGAACCCCAGATCTTCTGACCCTAAGACCCTAAATTCTGACCCTAAGTACCGGCTGGGTGGAGTAGAGGTAATGTCACATAGAAACATAGAAAAATGTCGGCAGATAAGAACCTTTCGGCCCATCTAGTCTGCCCAATTACATGGATACTTTACCTGGATGTGTCTTTTGTTTAGGATAGCCTTATGCCTATCCCATGCTTGCTTAAATTACTGTTTTGGCCTAAATGACTGGATCTTGCTGGCTTGACAACAGTGTTTCCACCAGCTCTGCATATTCGGCCTGATTCAGACACACCAAGGTGTAAAATGCTTCACCTGCAGCAGTTGTCATCTCCGTATTGTGTTTCTGCAGCACGAGCATATCGAAGACCAGCTTGAGGAAATGTCGAGATGCTGCTAGTAGAGGGGAGTCCGTGTCGTGTGCCTTGGCGCACTGCTCTGCCAGCGGGGTTAATGCTTCAAGACAAAGCTGGGACACCTCAGAACTCATTGAGGTCATCCCCAGCTCCAAGGAATACATTAGGCTCTTGAAGAGGTCTTCAGGACTCAGGAAATATCTCGCAGATAAAAGTGATGAGCTTGTAGTATTGATTACAGAGCGACGGAAACTTTAGCAGATCTTGTGACATTAAGGGTAGGACACTGCTCTACATGGAGAGAACCTGTGGAGTAATGGGTTCGATCCCAGCGAGCAACCTCTCCAGTAAGTGTCCTTGGCAAGACACCTAACGGTACATACTCGCCACCCAGGACATACTTGAAAACGAGAGAAATCTCAATGTATCCTTCCTGGTAAAATCCTTTCTCAAAAAAAAAAAAGTTCCTTGGGGTTTGCATCCCTGGCACTCCAGATGATTTGGAACTACATCTTCCATGATGCTCAACCAGTCACCAGGTTGGGTGATCCGCATGGGAAATATAGGGCTCTATTACACTCTTCGCGCAAAAATGTATTAACGCAAGGGGCAAAACCCTTCGCGCTGAACATCCTATTACGACGTTCGCGCACAAAATGCGTGTAACGTCTAACGCGAGGAACCCTGCGCGAGCGCAAGTTCGTGCACGCATCCCATACTTAACATTGAGAGCGCAAATGCGTTCGTGCACTGGTACGCGGATGGTATTACAATCGATGCGCAAATTTTTACGAACGACGTTTGCGCGCATAATTTTAATGTCTTTTAAAAGCTGGTGGTAACGGCAAAGCTGAACGTTCTGGCCGAAACTAAATACACCAGCACGAAAAAAAAAATACAGCAAAGTATAAGTTACACATTCTACACATACCCAAACAATAAAATGGAGAAGTTGTGACTTTTTATTATTACTGCAGCATATATATTCAGATTGATTTTGACGGCACAAAAACTGAACAGGAGACAATTGTGGTTCTTAATTCTGATTGGCTGAATCACGTGAAAAAACAGTCTTACCACCGATTTCTGCGCGCAGTGTTAATGCACACGCGTTTTTGTGTGATGTTTTTACGCGCGTTGTTTTTTGACGGATGAAAAATGCGCTCGGATCGTAATACCAGCGTTAGTTTACGCGCATTAACATTTAACGCTGCACGCAAAAAAAATTGACCCGCGCGTTAAGTATTTGCGCGGAGAATGTAATAGAGCCCATAGTTCCTAAACATGTGGAGGGCCAAGTTTGTTGGCACTCAGCGATGCCCTTTATACTCTCTGCCTCTTTCGAGGTTGATCATCATGTTTGACATGTTCATTTCTGGTACTTTTGCTGTATTTGATATCAGGACCTTTGATCTTGGCAAAGTTGCCACCGCAGCTTTCTTGGTGCTTGACAAACCAAGGCTCGTGGGCAGAGGGCACTCGGTTCATGAGACGCTTAACATACCTGAACTTGTGGCTCCTAGTTTTGGCAAGGTCCATCTCACCTCCACCAATGCTTTTGGCACGCCTCCATTGCCTCATATAGTACACGTGGCAAACGGTGATGTTTGCCCCAGTGAGGGTGTTGAAGATATCCATGTATGATCAAAATTCTGGGCCATGACTTTCACAGACCATCGTTGTGTGGTACAAACAGGTGTGAATCATTTCATGGAGAAGGGTCTCCAGCGATCTTGGTCATTCTCTTACTCTAGCTGAGCTTCACGTCAGTCAATCCCTTAAGTGCTTAAACTTGTCCATTAAGATGTGGCTGTCAGGGTTGGGGACGATTATTTCCCCCATTGGGTCAACCAAAGGCAATGGATCGAGTAATGCACAGAAGGTACCACTTGATCCAGCTGTCAAATTTATCTTTCACAAGTCTCTTTTGTGATATTGTTCCATCATGTGCTGAAGGATTTAACCCTTTTGCTATCAATCTTTTTTTGTTTGTTGAGGGAAAGGAAGTTTATTATACATGAACCAAGCTTGCCTATACAATAGCCTTGACGGGGCCCAAGTAAGGACATGGTTGCAAGACCCAAACACTCACCTATCTCCTACATTGCAGATTCACCAGACCAGCAAGCAAACCAGTATGTTCTTTTTTAAGTTCCTTGGTGGTGTGCACTAGAAGACGTAAGGGAGTGCGGTCTTGAGTGTAAACTGCAAAATTCACCCCCTACCTACCTACCATGGCAATGACCATCCAGAGCACCAGAGAAAATACATTGTGTGATCAACACACCCGCATGGAGCTTGCTCTCCAGCCCATTCCTCCCTCACCAAGGACAATTGAATCATGTTCACGTTTAGATTCCTCATCTTTAATGGGCTTTATCTTGGAAGAAAAATAATATGTCTACAGCTGCAGTGTATGGACAACCAGCTGCTCCTTTCAGATGCTCTCCTATAGCCACCTCCTTCACCCTCATGGCAATAAGAGAAAATTATAGAGAATTAGGGGAAAAGTAGATCTACACCCTGCAAACACACTCAGATAGTCCCCTATATCCTTCCATTATGTGCCTGAGCTTACCAAAACTCCCAACACCATGAGCATGTGCTAACACATGTGGCCTTTCATGGCCAGAAGAAGCGTTCCCAGCTCTTGTCTGATACCAGAGCCTATAGAGAGGTTTATTCACCAATCAGGTGATCGAGGAGCATTTACAAAGGTATATCCTCTATCCAGGAATACTAGGAAATTTCACTTTGTGTTAATTTGGCCGTAAAATGACATCAATGTCCAATTATTCGCAATTTCTGGCTCTCAGTAAAATGACGCATGACGAATAACGTGTTCTGAACCCTTATCAGTTAAAGGTAATATATGCGGCTCAGTAGAGAGATATGCTATGGGGGCTTAGCGAAAGGGAAAGAAGCCAAAACCGAATGAAAAGTGCTTTTCCAAGAAAGTGGAGAACACTGTTCCAAGAACAAGACTGTCATAAATATAGAATTTTATGCAAATTGACATCTATATTAGACAGTGTTATTGTACGCTACCGAGAGCTGTGTTTTGACACATCAAGGCACGTTTGATGAAGGATTTCTTGTAAGCTGATATATAACAGGATCTCAAATGCTCTGTTTTTTTGCCATTTGGACAAATCTGATTTGGATTTGATCTCACCCATTGTGGCTTAATGCCTGCTGTCACATAATCATTTTAATATCTATATTTCAAAGATCTTATTCTGTATCATATTCACTAGTACCAAAGGGCTCTATTCCATAGTTGGTGCTAATGAAGCGTCACATTATGTAATCGTTAGCGTTAGGATGAGTGACTTTAACGTCTTGCAACGATATTCCGATCTTGACGCTACATTTGGGTGAAAAATGTTTGCACCTTGCAGCTTGCCTGACCTTACTGTACTTTGTGCTCCCCATGTAAAGTATAGGAGACACAATCTCTTTTTAGCGACAAAGTGCTGGTGCAAGTTACCGTAGGGACGCTAAGTGAGAAATATTAAAACAATTCCTAAAAGCCGGTGTTAAATGATTCTGCAAATGCAAAATCATTCAACATGCTCTAATTCCCCCCCCCCCCCCATTAAATCCCATTCTTACCTTTAATCCCGCAGTGAAAAGGGTGGCCTGGTCCACTGTTTCTTCTCGCTGGGAGCAGAGTGAGACTGGGAACAAATCGTTCCTAGTCTCCCTCTGCGGCGCTGCGTGATCTCGCAGCCCAGAAGTGTAAGCTCTCATGGAGTACTATGGACTCCAGGCGCTGATGCTCGCGGAGACACGGAAGCTCTACTGAGGATATCAGGGAGGTTAGTGCTGCATTCCGGGGCGAGGTGCTGAGATAGCACCGTATGACGCTAACATGGAGATGGTAAGGAAATTCTGCTGTTGCACAACATCCTGCTTACTGCCTCCATGTTAGCGTCAAGAATGTAATATAGCCCCAAGTGTTTTATGTACGTATTAACAATCATTTCCTTTTTTTCTGCCTTTCCAGTTTGTTACTTTCTCAAATAACATGGGGCAATTTGCACTTGTTGGTGGCCATTGAGATGTGGCAAAGGGATTGCAGCTATTAATCGGCATAGGGCCAGCAGAGGAGTTGCTTTTTTACCCCAAGTGACTTCTAACAACATTGCAGTTTAGATACCCATTGCTGGGACTTTTATGGCTTTGCAGCTCTGTGATATGCCATATATATGGAGGAGCTCCTAAAGACATCCACACACCCTGAATATATGGAGGAGCTCCTACAAAGACACCCGCACACCCTGAATATATGGAGGAGCTCCTAAAAAGACACCCACACACCCTGAATATATGGAGGAGCCCCTAAAAAGACACCCACACACCGTGAATATATGGAGGAGCCCCTAAAAAGACACCCACACACCCTGAATATATGGAGGAGCCCCTAAAAAGACACCCGCACACCCTGAATATATGGAGGAGCCCCTAAAAAGACACCCACACACCGTGAATATATGGAGGAGCCCCTAAAAAGACACCCACACACCCTGAATATATGGAGGAACCCCTAAAAAGACACCCGCACACCCTGAATATATGGAGGAGCCCCTAAAAAGACACCTGCACACCCTGAATATATGGAGGAGCCCCTAAAAAGACACCTGCACACCCTGAATATATGGCGGAGCCCCTAAAAAGACACCCACACACCCTGAATATATGGAGGAGCCCCTAAAAAGACACCCGCACACCCTGAATATATGGCGGAGCCCCTAAAAAGACACCCACACACCCTGAATATATGGCGGAGCCCCTAAAAAGACACCCGCACACCCTGAATATATGGAGGAGCCCCTAAAAAGGTGGTATTTTAGAGTGGTAATTCACTAACCACTGCTGGTATATAGAAATAAAGATTGGATTTTCATTGAGGAACTTAGAGGCCTTGTGGTGGATCAACAGGGATGAAATAGTGGATTGACCATTTAGGAAACTTCCCCTGTAGTTTGCAGTACTTTTCACCATTCTTTCCATTGTAATTTTTGCCAAAGTTGTTCACCATTGTTCTCTGCGTAGTTTCCACAGCAGTTTCAGTTGAGGTTGTTATCGTTGTTTTTGTCTGTGTTCAATGGAAATCACTACCTTAAAATTGCTGAGGTATATTCCTCCGTGTTAGAAAGCAGAGGCACGATGCGGGATGGAGAATAGTCAAAGCTGACTCCCTTTACAGAAGAATAACACTCCTACTGTCGTTCAGCTTTCTTTCTCATTGATTGCACCAGCTACGTCTGCCAGTGTTAAATTTCCCTTCTCTGGATCGCCAGAGTTCACTGTAATTTCAGCAACGGGGTTTTTTTATTGTTGTTTGCAACTATGGTGAACATTGAGAGACCCATGGGAGGTATGAGAATGGAGTACGGATCATTCACTTGTTTTGAATGAACACAGCATGATCTTTTTTAACAAACACACACATTTTCATGCATTTGTAAAAACTGCCAGACGTTTCTTCTTCCCATTGATGATTCCTCAATTTTTGGTTTGGTTTGCGATCACTCAATAACAAATGGATGGATACATACACAGCCCATTTATTTTGTCTTCTTCTCCCTCACCCCAGGCGTCGGTTCAGGCTAGGGTCAGACGAACGCATTTTTATGCTGTCTGTGAAAAAGTGCGTTCGAACGAATGGAATCATTTTTTCACAGAATACGTGATAGTGGTCATACTATGCGCATTTTCGTCCGTGATTTTGTACGGATCATCAATAAAACACTTTTTGTGTCTGGACGTTATGTTGGCCGGACATTAGCAGCGTCTGACGTCTCCTAATCACGCACAGACGCTGCTAGCGGACACAGCGCACTCTGTACGTCAGTACCTGCGGTTTCACGTTCTCGAAAAAATGCGTTCATTTTCCACTTGCGTTGCGCAGCCGGACTTTTGTGCGACCGTACTTCGTATATTGGCCGTCATTGCCTGGCATCTGCTGCTAGTGCGGCCGTGATTAAGTGCGGCTGCACGCGCGTTCGCACTGCCTCAGTCTGACCCTAGCCTCAGTGTTATTTTCTGGTATACAAGTCCTTTACTGTTTTTCTTCATTGCTGTTGGCTCCTCTTAATTAAATGTTACGCATTGTTACTACTTATTACACTGTCATCTTTCAGTGTCGAATTTATGACACCTCTCATCTTACAATCGTTGAATGTTTGCGTTTTCTGTCATTGTCATCGTATGACATCTGCCGTTAGCAGATACTTTGTGATCAAGTTCAATGACATAAATCTTTTTGTGAAGCTGAAGCCGCATTGTACTCAATGCTCTGACATCATGTACTTGTTACTACAGCCATCTAAAACCCTCTTTAATGATACTCTTAAAGAATTATATCCTTGTCAACATAAACTATTTCAGCTATTACCCTACCACCTGTTCAGCCTCGCGTTGACCTCCATCCTCATTCCTATAGAGACACAAATCACAAGCTCTTTGCATCTGATCTGATGTTGTCAAGCTTTAGTGTTAGGTAATTACACCTTGATCTCATGTTCCCTTTGTATCAGACTGTACCTCTCGTACTCATGCGTCTCTTGTCCCCAGCTTGTTCCAGCCTGCGTAACATCACAAACCTTAAAAATATCGACACACACTAGGTGTGCGTATCCCAACATTCAAAGGAACATATCATTATGTTGGTTCATTTTCTTGTTTGAGGAGGAGTTAGGAGGCATTTCAGTTGAAAGATAAACCTCGGACCCCTGCGGTCCTGTGTCTTGGCTAATTAGATTATCCTCCCCCCTACATTCCTCCTACCCTGTGAAAATGGGATTTGAAATACACAGAAGCCAGTGATCTCATTGGCCAAGTGGATTTGTCACAGCTTGATATTGGTGAAAGGTTTTGATTGATTTACAATCAGGGTTATTCAGAGAAAGGTTAAACTCTGGAGAACTTTTGGAGAAGTGAAAATTCTAGGTCAAAATAGACGATTTGGAAAGTGAGGTTAATGGGAGAATTTTCTGGTTTGGCTATTTTGACCTAGAACTTTCACTTCTCCAAAAGTTCTCGAATTTCACCTTTCTCTGAATAACTCTGACTGTGTATCAATGATTTAAAATATCAGGAAAATGAGAGGAAGTCGTGGTGCATGGATCTTTATTGGAGTATGGCTAAAGACAATGTTTTGGCCCATAAGGGCATGGTTAAGGCCTTCAGGGCCGAAACATCCCCTGTATCCATACTACAATAAGGCCTCATTCACACTAACGATCAAATCCTATACACTGCACCAGGAGTGCGTCACATTGTCCAGGAATTTGTGTCTAGGGCATAGCGGCTCCCTGTGGGAGAGTATCACTTGTATATGAGATGCATGGTCTGTGCTGGCATCATGCCACTCAGGATGACATAAATACCCTCTCAACTGTACTCATGCATGAATTTTTAGCTCTGCCCCAAGCATTCAGGGCCTATTGGCCGTTATGTGGCAGGCTGCTGGACTCAACGCCTGCCCCGCAATCTAAGGATAAAACCGGGATGCAAAGGGGAAATTGGCAAACTCTATTTTTTCCCTTTAGCGTCCCAGTCCCAGCTAGAAGAGTGGCCCAATCCAACAAAAAGTTCCCAGTCTCCCTCCGCAATACTGTACGATCTCGCATCATAAGTGTGATTACGCAGGACTCACAGCCTGCAAGCACAAAGCTCCATTTAGTCCTATGGGCTGCAGGAGGTGATACTCACACCCGCGCGGAAGCATTACTGCGAGTATCACTGCGGTTACTGCTGCGTTCCAGGGCAAGCTTCTGAGCTAGCGCCTGCCCTGGAATACCACGTGAACATAGGGGCGCTACAGGAAAATCTGCAGGGGCAGATATTCCCGATTAGCATCCCCATGTTAACCATTGTCTGGAAACCTATTCATTAACAGGACTATACACAGGACACGAGGTCATCCATTTAGACTGGACAAAAGGAGATTCAGCCTAAAGTATAGGAAGGGTTATTTTACGGTGAGAACAATAAAGCTGTGGAATTCTCTGCCTGTTGAGGTGGTTGGGTCAGAGACTGTACAGACTTTTAAAAAGCGACTGGATGACTTCCTGCAGACACAGAATATTAAGGGTTATAATATTTAACATGTGGGTAAAAGCTTCTTGATCCAAGGAGAAATCTGACGCCATCTGGGGGCAAGAAGGGATTGTTTCCCAGTATGTTGCATATTGGCGAGCGCTTCAGACTGGGGTTTTTGCTTCTTTTGGATCAACAGCAGTAGGTGCTGTGTGAGAGGCTGAACCGATGGACGCATGTCTTTTTTCAGCCTATGTAACTATGTAACGCGGAGATTGGAATAGGGTTCTGTATCGGAGACTTTATCGGGGAAACTCCGCTCGTGTTAGCAGATTGTGAGGAGGAATTTAAAAGTCAGATATAATTTTAGAATTTTTGATCTAAATTTTGCAATTCTCCACCAACTCGCCGCCCGGTGATATCTTTTCAGCATTAACCCTTTCACTGACAGAGTATTTTCCCTAAATAAATTGTAATTATGACGATCAGAATCCTGTTGTTTTGGGGGGAAGGTTTTCTGGGTGTTCATGCGCGAGCCTTTCTTTTGTTAAAATGCACATCATATATTTTTTTACATTGTAATATTCTTGTATATGTTATGTTCTTTGTTTAACCGTAAACAGAATTGTTGCAAGACCAGAATTCATTGCTTTTAATAATCACTAATGGTGAGAAACGTTGCTGGCCGTCGGACACAGGACCGGGCGGATCAGTAGGCATTATATATTAAGGAAAGGTTTCGGTTTCTCACAATGCGGCATAAATAGCACCGCGAGTGCTAAGTTTAGCTGACATGATCGCTATTTATTAAAAATATAAACCACACGCAGCGGCTTCCATGCAGGGTATAGATTTCACTGCTTTCCCAGATCTCAATATTTCACATTCCCCATTCTCTTTCTCCCAGTTGGCAGGGATTTCAGCGCTGGCACGCGTCCCACATACATCTTCTAGTGATTTACTCCTGTGTTTGTACACATGTAATGTCAGCAAAGAAATCATCTACCTAATAGATTAGTTCACCTCCAGGTCATTTGTTTGGCACAAACCCAAGACATAAAGGGTATTACACCATGCCCCCAGGCGTCTGCACGGATTAACTTTATTTCTGCCATAATACTGCTCAAACCCTTTGCATGCCAGCTGGATGATCAAAGAAATTCTTCACATTGCTGCCTGCTCATGCTGCCTGGGCACACACGTGGCTTTGAGGGTTAAACGATCAAGTTTAATTCATACAGTATAGGCCTTAAAAAAAAGAAATCTGTGTGTTTACATATGTAAAATAAAATATCATTTTTGTAGCAGGCATTCATTTAATCGTGCCTTTACTATCAAGGCCCTGGAGCAGCTGAGCCGGTGAACATCAGCGCCTCCCTATTTTGGCTCTGCTACAAGTGAGCTGCTATGTTAAGGGCCCGACTTAATAACAATTGAGAGCCGCTAACGATAACGACCGGGGCGTTGCATGCCACTGCTGCTAACATAGCAGGAGAAGAAGGGATCCAGGCACACCAGTGTTCAAGACTTTAACAAAGCATCCAAACGTTGCCTGTTGGGATGCTCCATTAAAATCCTGAACCCTGGCCGGTGTGCCTGGATCCCTGCCTCTCCTGCGACTCTGTTCTTCCGGGTTGGCCCCTCGTGGCTCTATTTGCACCCGGACTTTAGAGGTTTGTTTGTATTGTGTCTGAGTGCAGAGTTTCTTACTTGCTGGTATCATGTCTTGCAATCCATGGAGCCCAAAAGGAGCTGCGCGAGATCACTTCTATGCAATCTCACAGGGCAGCCGGAGGGAGCTGGCAGATCTTCCCGATCTCTGCACTGGGGGGGGGGCAGAGATTACTATGGATATTTTACAATGCCGCAGAGGGAAACTGGGGACTTTTTGTCCCCAGTCTCACTCTGCTGCTGGCGGCCAGAAGCGTTGGATCGGGCCGCTGTTCATGCCGCAGGATGAGAGGTGAGTGTCTGATTTTTTTGGGGGGCTTTTCATCTGGCGATAACGAATTTGCAGCAGCGGTATCAGCACCAGCTTAGCGCTATGGCTAGCTTTGTAGTTAACCTCAGCGTTGCAGTAATTAAGGTTTGGACTTTGTAATCCTAACGCTAATTACACTTTGCACTCCCCATGTTAAGTATTAGGAGCACAAAATACAGTAACCTTGCGCTGAAAAGCACTATTATGATGCGCTAACGGGTTTCTCAACTCGTTAGCACCATATCACATCCCGAGTGCTAATGTTCATGTATGTGAGTGCTGCGTTAAGGACGTGATAGGTCCCTAAGAGAGGTAGTGGAGGGGAGAGGGGCCAGGGAAGGAGACACGTAAAAATTGGTGAGAGAGATAGGAAGAGAGCTAGGAGACAGTGGTGGCACCAAGGCCATGTTTGCGGAGTGCTAGGAGTAGAGCGAGTGGTTGACTTTGTTAACGGCAGCAGAAAGTTCAAGAAGAATAAGTAGGCAGTAGTTACCTTTGGATTTAACACCAGGTCATGAGTCACTTTGGTCAGAGCAGTCTCGATAGAGTGCTGGGAGAGAAAGCCAGGCCGATGTGGGTCAAGTAAGGAGGTCAAATTGAGGAAACCAGTAGGCTGGGTGTAGATCAGATTCTGACAAGTTTGTAAAATTTGTTATTTCCGGCTGCGTGCGAGAATAACGAGTTTCCTCTGAGCCATTGGTTATTGTCAGGCTGCCCCCACATTAACACTTCCCATGCAAAGTATACAAAGTATAGGAAGCGTTACGTTACATTAGAGAGTCACAATAGCCCAGCCACAAGGGAGGTTTTCAGCTCCTCTGGAATAGGTTGGGAGCATCTACGATTAACGAGTGGGGCGCTATACTTATTATGTTGACCATAATGGCTCAGTCAGCATAGAGCTCTATGTCAGTGATTGCCAATTTCAGGCCTCAACTTGCTGAGCTTTATGGGAAATTTAATGGAGGGCTTACTCCAGTTGGCTCTTCGGGCAATGTTGCTTATTTGGCACCTCGATATGTAAGTGTTACCGCCAGGATAAGTGTGTTTAGCACATGTCGCCCATATTACATTCCTATCGCTGAACCCGTAAGAAATCACTTAGCGCATCGGTTTTTGCATTAGCTTCCATGAACTTACCGTACTTTGTGCATCCTACACTTAACATGGGGAGTGTAATCCGTAGTTAGCGTTTCAGTAAGTAAGGTATTACAAAGTGCTAACGCTAATTACCGTCGGGACGTACAAGACATTTAGCACCCCCCCCCCACACCAATAAACCCGATACTCGCCCTCATCCCGCTTCTGCTGGCCGTGAGCAGAGTGAGACTGGGAACATATAGTTACGGATTTTCCCCATCAGCGTCCCCTTGTTGGCGTTAAGGAAGGAATAGGGCCCTTTGTTTTTTGATGTTGTTTTTTCATGCCCATCTACTATAAAATAACAGAGCGTTTCATCACGGCGTTTCCAAGCCATTCTCTACATTCCATAATGGCGATATTTTACTCCGTCTCGCTGCCGCTTGGAATCTGAACGCAATCCAATCCATTATCCATCAGGTACTCCTGGGATGGCATGTCTTGATAAACTGCACATCCATGTCAAGAGAAACGTGAGGTTTTTGCACTGATGGGATTCCTCCTGCACTTAATTTTTCCAAAAAATGTTCACATTTATCAATCTGTGGATCATGGATGATGCAGTACTTACAATCGTGCACGTAGGCATGCAGTGCTCGTCACTCATGCACTGGTATATACACACTGGTGTAATCATTTAGATGCCAACATATGCCCAAGGCTACATTTTAGGTCCTTATCTCCACGTTTTGCATGTTCTTCATTTGGTTTATGGTAAAGAGCATGAGAATACTGTGTCTAATAATTTATTGCTTGTATTTAATAAATGTTGCATGTGTGCACATCCTAATGAAATGGGCTGTTATATCCTGTGCATGGAGTAAATTGTAAGTGTAATAAAGAAGCAAATTTCAAATGGATAAAAACTCTCTCTGGGGCCATGTGAATGGGCAAATAGAAATCCCAGGATCATGTGCTAATCTTTATAATGGCAAAGCATCGTGGGAGTTTTATTGCTGTAATATCTGGGAATCTACTTTTTGCTCAGCCTCTGTGCAGTATATATTGTCTTGCATTTTAGATGTGGCCCGAAAGATTATTACAAAGGCAAAAATAATTTTTTTATCATGTACACCCAGTGCGATAAAGATCCGAATCCGATCCCATATTACAAAGTTCATGCTAAAACGGGGACACTAATGAGAAAAAAACTGTGACTGCAAGTTTCTCCTTAGCGTCCCCATTTTAGCGTGATATTACGGGTGCAGGCGCTAATCCAGCAGCCTGCACCGTAATACGACGCTAAGCGCCGCCACAAGCATCCCCTCGCTGGAGCCCAGGGAGACCGTGTCTGCTCAGGTCAGACTCCCACAATGGCCTTACTTCCGGGAAGCCAGACCGTTACGTCATTGCGCCAGTGCCCGATGACGTAATTTTCAGGTGCCACCGGATGAATGCATGAAGGGGAGTGGGTGGGGTCCTCTGAACCACTCCATCTCCTCTTGCAGAGGGGCTAGACACTCAAGAGAGGCATCGGTGGAAAGGTCACAATCTGACCTTTCCAACAGTGCCCCTCTTGAAGGTGTAGACCCCCCAAAAAAGTAAAAATGCACACCACACATGGGGGTCTCTAATGGCTGTTTTGAAAATCAAAACTGCCCAGAGACCCCCAACCTCCCCATTTAATAAATAACAACTACCCCCCCCCCCTTTAACATGTTGTTCATTATTTTGTATCAACATATAACCACAATAGCTCTGATCATAAAGTTTTTAGATTAAAACAATTGCAGTGTTGTTTATTAGAATTGCAACACAATTTTAAGTTTTTCACACTTTTTTAATGACGGACGTATACGCATAATAATTATATATTTTGAGTCTGCTGTAAAAAAAAAGATATATAATTTGTCTGGGTTTTACAATAAAACATGACTTCAAATCGCGTTGAGACACGATTGAGCGCAAAACTGCCAAAATGACCTCAGCGCACAGGGGTGAAATGGCTCAGCAGTGAAAGGGTTAAAAGTGAGATAGTAAGGAAAATCGTCAATTTATTCCCTAACCGGCTCCCTTTCAGCAACACGAGGGGAGTAGGGCCCCCTGGTTTCTTACTTGGCCAAATGCCCTTGACCTGTGCCGATATGTCCTTGGCTGGTCTGGGTCAAGGATGACCAAAGTACTTTTAGAGATATCGTTCTGCTTTATCGTTTCTAGAAAGTCAGACGTCCATGTCTAAAAGCCTGCAGCATATAAGTCATGTTTAATGCGCAATAAACCTGATTGTTCCCATAACGAGGAGCATATGTGGCCATTACAGGGAAACTATTGCTGGATTAAAAACTGCTGTAGGACCTGATTTGTAACGTCCATCGATAAGAATAACGGTGGATTTATAGACACCACCACCGTCTGGATGGAAACGCTCTGAACATAATATTGTCCATCAATCTATACGCACAGGGGGTAAGCGCGAGGCCGAAAATGTTGTAAAGTAGATAATATAGTGATTTCTCATAGGGGAACTCAACAGGAAGAATTATATAACACAAGCAGAAGCAGACCTTGAGGGATCCGCACCAGTCGTGTTCTCTCTGTCCACGGAGAGCCGTTTCCACATCGGCCTCATTATGTGTCCTGGGGAGGGAAACACAGCCGAGTCGCACGCCGAGAGAGACAGAGAATGTTGGCAAATGATAAAAGAAGAAGGTTCATACAATAAAAAGTTTTTTTCATCAATATGCAGAGGATTTCTTTTGTTGAAAAATAGATCCGTTAGTCAAAGTTTTCATTCACAGAACCTCTTGACATTTCTGAAACCAGGCCTTTTATGAAATTAAAATGTCACATAGAACAACAGCAGAGCATCTCCTTTAAACGTGAGTGATTTCTAACAAGTTAAGATTCCCATTGCTGGAAGGGCTATTGCATTGCAGCTCTGTCATACACCTGAAATATGTGGAGGAGTCCCTAAAAAGACACCCACACACCCTGAATATATGGAGGAGCCCCTAAAAAGACACCGCACACCCTGAATATATGGAGGAACCCCTAAAAAGACACCGCACACCCTGAATATATGGAGGAGCCCCTAAAAAGACACCGCACACCCTGAATATATGGAGGAGCTCCTAAAAAGACACCCGCACACCCTGAATATATGGAGGAGCCCCTAAAAAGACACCCACACACCCTGAATATATGGAGGAGCCCCTAAAAAGACACCCACACACCCTGAATATATGGAGGAACCTCCAAAAAGACATCCACACACCCTGAATATATGGAGGAGCCCCTAAAAAGACACCCACACACCCTGAATATATGGAGGAACCCCTAAAAAGACACCGCACACCCTGAATATATGGAGGAACCCCTAAAAAGACACCCACACACCCTGAATATATGGAGGAGCCCCTAAAAAGACACCGCACACCCTGAATATATGGAGGAACCCCTAAAAAGACACCCACACACCCTGAATATATGGAGGAGCCCCAAAAAAGACACCCACACACCCTGAATATATGGAGGAGCCCCTAAAAAGACACCCACACACCCTGAATATATGGAGGAGCTCCTAAAAAGAAACCCGCACACCCTGAATATATGGAGGAGCCCCTAAAAAGACACCCACACACACTAAATATATAGAGGAGACTCTAAAAAGACACCAACATAGTATTTGTGGATACACGGACATAACTTGACTCTGTACCCTGACATTCTTGTTTAGTTTAAGGATAGTATCATTAAAGTTACATCATCATAAGTTAACATTCTGGCCACATAAGCCTGTGACCTCATCAACCATGAGATAAATGCAAACCTGATTTCTTTCGCAATAACGTGTAAAACCACGAGTCGTCCCTGCGTGTTTGTACAGAATAATTTGGGCCCCTTGTAACTGAACCCTTGGAGCATACCACCACATGCCACCTTCGGGCCCCATTCCAACTGAGCCATTAATGGGGCAACCACCAACTGGACAACCCTGTGTGGGTGGCAAGGTTGGAGCTGTTCAGAAGAGCTTACAATCTACATGAGTTTGTTTAAAGGAGAGCAAGAGGAGTGACAATTTATCAATGGTGGAGTTCATCGCTTGTAGTGTCCTTCATGCATTGAGATGTTTTTGTGTAGAATGATGGATTTTTGTTTTTAAGAGGCACTGACCGGCATGGCCCTGCTCTACTTATTGGCTTTGCAAAGGTGAATATTAATGAGTCTGTTTCATATTATTATTGTATTATTTTTATATTATTGAGAGTCCATCATCCTCCCCACTGAGTAGAGGTGGCCAGCTCCTGATCGACTGATTTCTGTGGGAATGTAAGCCATTCTGGCCCGGAGTAACATAACCGATGCTCCAGAAATTCTATAGTAACCTAAAAAAAAACAACAAGAACATATGTTCATAGTCAAGAAAAGGAAGGGGAATTATTTACTCATTTTTTTACAATTACTGTCATATTTTTTAAATGTCGACTTGAAAATTGTGTTTACCTCCTGTGGAAATCCACATATGTTTTTTATAACAGTTTAACTGTCCAATTGTCTGTTTATCTGTCTGTCTTTGTCAATCAAAATGTCCATCTATGTCTAGCTATTATCAATGCATCTATCTATTTGTTTCTCGCTCTTTCTATTGCATAAGTTCTCTAATGGTCATTATGGGAGTTGTCCATGGGGCCAGGAGCCACTGCAATGTCACAAAGCATCAGATCACAGTAATATAAGAGTGACTCACTAACAGACATAGCTGCCAGGAAAAAGAGCCAGCCCTGACCCTGATAGGCACCCCAAGAAAACTATTTTGTTTGCTTTATTGTAAACTGCCGGCCCTGATATGAGATGGTAGTCAAATTGGACTCTGGGCATCTGGACCTGAAATTACATTTGGGAGGTGTGGGACTGATTTTATATTGTTCCCCATCCCACGCTTATATCAAAGTCACCCTGTGCCCCTTTTAGGTATAGGATGCCATACCCCAAGTAGACTGTGCCATATTATTCCCAGATGTATTCATTGTAGAGTGTTGTATATGCTGTGCAGTATGCCTGATTTATAAAGTATTGTCCGCTAATTGTCCTAAATGTGTCTCCATGTTTCCTTCTAACCACCAAGAGCTGGGTTAAACCAGATCTCCTCCGCCTCCCCTAGTAACTGCTGAAAGACCGTTCTGTCATCCCTGCCATTTTAATACACCAGGGCATATGTTTGTGGAAGGGAGGGTGGTTTTTCAGTGTTAAAGCCAAGACATTTCTTTTTACCTTTGTTGGGCTGTCCATCCCTTGTGTTAGTTGTCCCATTGTAAAACCAAAATAAAGCAGTTCAGCTTTTGTCTTCACTCTACAATGAGTTCTAACTATTGACTGAATGGGATTGGGCCAGAATCAGTAATTCTTCAAGATACGGTCATCGAGAGGGAACCTTTTTGCATAGAGATACCCACCCTGGGTACTGATCCCCATTAGACTCTACTTTGTATAAGAGCTGTTAATAAGGGCTCCCAGTGAGAACAGCAAACATTTCCAATGGAGCTTGTTGATCTAGGCTCAAGACTGTTCAGAAATTAAAAGCCATCTATTTTGGCATGAGTTCTTCCATTTTGGGGAGGCATGTGGCTGTGGTACAAAGGGGGTGAAAGGGGTTGTGCACAGACACAATGGGGCTTGGAGGTATGTGGCGAGGAACAAAGGAGGTGGAAGGGATAGGCACGAGTCACAACGTAGGTAAGAGGGATGGGGTATAAGCACATTATGGGTCAGCAGAGATGGTGGACATGAGTCATAAGGATGCAGCAAGGGTACAATGAGGTGAGTGGAATGGGTTGAGGACATTAGATACACTTGAATAATGTAATGTAGCTTTGTGTGAGTACACAATGTGAAAATGACAACACAAACCGGATCAAACTCACAGTCTACCACTTGACCAAACGGGTAAGAATAATTTAAGAGACACAAAAGTGTAACAGCAAACCTTTAGCTGTGCCAGCTGCGAGGGGGATCTCTGGTACGTTGTATTTTCACATAAACGCTAAAAAGGAAGCAAACAGAACCTCAATACAAACAACAAAATAGCAGAAGAAGCCAGACTTTAGGGTTTTTTCAAAGAGAGCTGAATTGGCCACCGAAAAGTGAATTTCCCCATACGGTGCAATTTCGTGGCAATTCGGCTACTCAGAAAGCTAGCAATTCAACAAAGATTGGAGAATTGTCAGGTAATACGGTGCAATCCGGCGGCAGTGAAATTCCCCATAGAGAAGCAATGGTTAATCTATTCAGACACCGAACATCAGAGACATACTGAAAATGAGAGAAATCTCAATGTATCCTTCCTGGTAAAATACTTTATAAATAAATAAGTTGGCGAAATGCCCAGATTTTCGGTGCTTTTGTTCGTCAGGTTTAAACAGGTGAATCCCATAGGTTTCAGTGTAAAAAAATATTTAAAAAAACTGTTTTTATTATTTTTTTATTTAACTGTTGATTCAGATTTTTTTTAAATGGTGTTTTTTTTTAACTCTGTAACAGACCTTTTTATTGTTATTCATAGGACCTTATATATTATTTCCATACCTTTTCATGCATTATTTTTGCTTAAAATGCCTTTTAAAAAATAGCGTTTTCTTTTTATTTATCTTTTTACCCCTGTTTGTCAGCTGGTCGGATTTTCCGGCGGCTGATCGGAAGCATTCAGTGGTCTGTTTGGTGGATCATCGACTGCGTTCGGTGGGTTTTTTTTCGGCAGTTCTCGTCCGTTTATCAGATGCGTTCAGCAGATCCATTTGGTGCACTTCGGGGACCCTGCAGGGAATACTGAAATTACCGCAGGGTTGGCAAATTTAACTCTCCGAAGTGCGCCAAATCAAAGAGCACCGACAATTTGATGCTCTTTGAATAACCACTTTTGTATGTTCCCACCAGTCCGACATGTGGTGGCATAGAGTTGTTATTGGAAAATGTGTCCAAAAAAAGCACAATATGGTTGCATCAATAGACACACTCGGCTGAGGTCACATATGATTATTATTATTTTGTGCACAGCTTATTAGAGGGAGAAGATCAGCTGATGGCCTCTTAGCACGTTAACCATGATGCAGACATGGTCCATAGGTCCACTCGGTGCTCAGTCAATGTAGTTGAGTTATGACCAATTCCAGTTTGCGGTCACATTTATTGGTGCATGCTGTGGTAACCAATGGCAGCTGTGTCAATCCATTCTCTCGGGCTCAAACTGCCTCATTATGACCCCAGGCGACCCTCACTGACAGATTTAAGGGGTTATTCACTAACTGCCTTTGTTTCAGCGAAGTTACAAACAGTAGTTAAAAAATAAATAATCACATCTTTTGCAGCTACGGTGATCTTTGGCTTTCCAGAGTTGATGGATTCAACAGCGAACAATGCTGGACAACGGCAGCACCGTTATTCCTCCGTGAAAAGAGTAAGCTGCGGCTATTTATCCTTCAATGTCTTCTGCCGTTGTTTGTAACACCAGGGGATGTACTTCAGCGATTTTAAAGTGTCAATCTTCATTGAACTACAGTAGAAAGAACAACAAAAACACCAGTAGGTAGGTTTGATGGAAACAACGGTGAAAAGTGCTCTGAGTAACTTTGGCAGAGCCTACTTCCACCGGTGAAAGCTACAGGAAACTACCATGGAACGTCCCTAGATAGTGAATTCATTGTAGTTGATCCAATGGGCAAGTGAAAGCACCATTGTTTGACTAAACCAACAGTAGTTAGTGAATAGACCTTGTATTTTCCTGCGCCTCTCACACCTCGTCCCTCTCTAGCCATACACAGACTTCCTATGACTTAAAAAGGTCTATTCAATAAAGGTGAAACTCAGGAGAATGACTGGAGAAGTGAAAATTTGAGGTCAAAATAGCCAAACCAGAAAAATTCTCTCATTTATCTCACTTTCCTGTTTACAGGCACATTCTGTTTTGAGGTATGTTAATACAGATCTTGAGTGACGTAAGACTGGGGGAAGATTTGACGGTGTCTGGGAGGTTATTCCATAATTGCGGTGCTCTGTAGGAAAATGAGGACCGAGCCACTGTCTTTTTGTATTGCGGTATTGTAAGTAAGGTGCAGGTACTGGATCGGAGGTTATAGGATGAGGGAGCTGCTGGGGGAAGCAGTCTATTCAGGTAGGGTGGCAGCTTCCCAGAAAAGCTCTTAAACACCAGGTTGGAAAGGTGAAGAGTGCGTTTAGACTCCAGCGACGGCCAGTTTAGCTTTTTTAACATGTCACAATGATGGGTCATGTAGTTACATTGTAGTTTGGGCTAAATTCCATACTTTTCAGGTTTCCCCATAGCGTCCCCATTTTAGCATTAGATTACAGGGCAGGCGTTATCTCGGCACCTCGCCCCAGAACGCAGCACTACCCTCAGTGATACATGCAGAAGCGCTTCCTCGCCGCCACAAGTATCACCTCCTGGAGACCATAGGACTCCATGGAGGTTTGTGCTGCTCGCGAGATCCTGCAGGGCCGCGGAGGGAGACTGAGAGATTAGTATTTATTGGGGGGTTTCTACATGATTCTACAAAAACATTATCAGTTAGCACCAGGTTTTAAGTGTCGCTAAAAATTTTTTAGCCCGTCGATGTTTTAATTACCGCTAGCACTTTGTAATACCTTACTTATCCTAACGCTAATTACTAATACTAATTAATTGCGCTCCCCATGTTAAGGAAGAGTGGGCAAAGTACAGTAAGCTCGCGCAAGCTAGCGCTATCAACAATATGCTAATTGATTTTAAACGGGTTAGCGTCTGGAATTTAATACGGGGGTTAATGTCATTTTAATGTTAATGTCAATGTTAGCGTGCGTTAATGTCATTTTCGTTACCAGTAGCGGTCACTATATAATTTAGCCCTTTGTATGTAAGCATTGGAATTTCTGTATCTATCACTTTAGATTGTAAGCCTCTTTGACCAAGACCCTCGCTGTCTCCTCTTCCAGCACTTCCTTACCCATTGTACAGCGCTGTGCTGTGGAATATGTTTGCTTCATAAGTATACACATATGTTTCTAACAAAACCCAGTGGATCTGGCAAGCGTGGAGCCTGTCTGTAGATTATGAAAATTTGGGGCAGACAAAGGTTAGTTTTTGGCAAAACAAGGCCAAGGGTATGATGTGTCCTATATCAGTAATAGCCATAAGCCCCTGGCAGGAGTCACTTGAAGCCTCCCCTGGCTGCATGCCTTTCAATGCCGGCTTCATTGTGCAGCAGGGCTTTGGCAGGAGGAGGGTTAAGTGTCTGTAAAGGGGGTGGAGAGGGAATCCCTGGCTGTTCAGCTGAGGCTGTTCAGCTAAGGAGGAACATTTCAGACTAATGATGCAGCCCTGCACTCAGCTTCTCTGGATGAGTTGGGAGGACTCTCCACGTTCCCCATAGCCAAGGACGTTGGAGCCATGCATGATCCTCTGTCCTGCAGGGTGAGTGCTGCCAGTCCCAATGGTCAGCTCTGTGCATGCTCTGCACACTTTCTCAGTGCTGCCCCCAATGCTCTGCACATACACTCAGTGCTGCACTCAATGCTCTGTACATGCTTTCAGTTTCCACATGCAGTGCTCTGCACTCAGTGCTGCCCCCAATGTTCTGCACCTACTGTCACCCATGCTCTGCTCTCATTGCTGCTCCATGCTTCACATACTTGCATTGCCACATGCAATACTGCCCCTATATTCTGCAACTACTCTCAGTACCTCTTATGGTTTGCACAAACTCCTAGTACTCTTACACTTGTGCTGCCACCAGTGCTCTGCATGCAGCGCCACATCCATGGCTCTATACATACTCTGTGCCACCCCCCATACTCACTACACTTGGTGCCCACTGCCTTGCTCTGTGTCTACTCTGTGCCACCCTCTATGCTTGGTGCCCATCCAATGCTGTCTACTCTGTGCCACCCCCAATGCTCTCTGCTTGGTGCCTATCCAACGCTCTGTCTACTCTGTGCCACCCCTCCAGTGATTTGCATTCAGTGCCACATGCAATGTTCTGCACTTACGCTTAGGATCACATTGATTGCTTTGCACCTAATTCATTGCCATTGAGCTACCCCAGTGCCAAATCCAATATACTGCATCTACCCTCCTTTGCACCCTAATCTGAATATTCTAACCGCATCATCTTCGATTCCCTGTACTGTTCGGTGACACCTCTGATGCTCTGCACATATGTTCGTTGCCACCTCCGGTGCTTTGCCTGGGCTGATTTGCTGGAGCATTGGGAGGCTGTCCTACTTGTGTGTATGGAAACATCTGTTGGGTATCACCGGATATCATGCATAGTAGGGGGGCACTGATTGTACGATGTGTGAAGGTATCTCCTTTTCAATCTGCAGAGGAAACCCTTGTGATGGTACAGCGGGGCTGTGTACAACAAATAACTGGCATTTTAGATGTTCATGATGAATGACATAAAACGGACTAACAGAAAATGTGCATTTTTGTGCAAAATCTTCTAAACATACATTTTCAATTAATAAATGTTCCATGAATGTGCGCCCAATGTAACAGGCTGCGCACGCCAGTGTAGCAACATAATGAATAGGAGCATCACTTTGGTTGCCATGGTGATTGCTCCACTTTTACCCCTTTTGTCCTGGGATTGCAGCTTGCACATTATGACACTGTTTAGTGTTTCCTATTTCTGTAAATGTATTTTATACAAATTCAGACGCGTTGCTGTGACGTTCATGAATGTATGCACACATGTTTTACTCCAGGGTGGCTGTGCCTGATGATGAGACTTGTAGTGCAGTCACAGGTGAGTGTGAGGCTGCATTCCTCTTAGAATCGAGCAGACCGTAGGAACTCTTTAGGGGCAGTATGGGGTTAACACCGAAAGACGCGGCGGCCGATTGACTAGTAGATTCCTGTTGGGCTCCCATCGAGTCTATAAAATGTTCTTGGAAACCTTGCGAGCTGTCAGCTGTCAGGCTTTCTAGAAAGATGTACAGATAACTGTCTGCGCCAAACAAACTATGTAAGTATCGTAACCATTTCGCTTCCTCTGTGCAGGACAGCAAAGGGTTATTATTTCTCCGTAAGGACACGGCGTGGGTCTTCCAGCCAGAAATTCAACTGTATTAGATTCCAACAATTTGTGGGGGAAAAAAGTTGTGGATATTGTGTTTTTATTGAAAAATGCAAAGATACTGTGTGATTTCTCAAAAATAAATAAATGCATGGATCCATCCGGCACTTTTATAGAAAAGAGCATTTTGGCCAGACCCCATTTTTAAAACGTGATTTACAGTACTTTATTATTGCTTTTATCTTCTTGGAATGTTTTCAGTTTGATTACCATGTGCTTTATTGTTTGTTTGTTTGATTTACCTTTTCGATTCGTGTGCGTGCAAACATGCTCTATTCTGGGTTGGATAAATTCTTGGTGTTTTTTTGAAGAAACATGTTCTGACGTATGCAGGATGTACCTGCCACTGGCCCTCATGGGGTTAATTGGATGTCTTGTGCATGCCGTTGCTTGTGTGTATGGCCCGCACATGTTTGTTCCGTATGGTTTAAGGGCAGCATCACCTTTTTTGTAGCCCTCACTTTCAAAACCTTATAGAAAGAACGTGGTGATCTTGGAGACTAATAATCCCAGATTTGGTGAGAAGGTTGGTACATTTTGAAGTCTTTAGATCCACCTGCAATTTCCTAGAAGACAATCACTGTGGGGGAGAGGGCGCAGATTTAGAGGACATCTCTTCCCGGTGTCATGTGAGTCTGACTTGGTGTCAGTGCAGGATGCATCTCAGGATTTTATTTAGGTTTAAAGAGAACCACGACGCAGCTGGTAGACTATATTTGGGGACACTTAAAACCTTGGTAGGTTGGTGATAATTGGCTTCGCGTAGACCATTTATAAATTAATAAACTTTATTTTTAGCATGATTTATGATCTCCCATCAACCTCATGTGTTCAGGTTTTGGTGCAGTTCATCTTAATCATGTTTTTCCTTAATACAACCCCTGTGTTCCCTGCATGTTCTTTAACTCTGCTCTCACATGACACTGTGGGAATTCTCTAAAGTGTACACCATCATATTCCATCAAATCAGTAGCATCTGCCTACTGTCTACATATATTTTGTCCCACTGTATGCCTTTCCTTCCATCAGCCACCTCTTGTCTTTCCGTCCTTCAGCCTTGCCTAGTCTTGCCTTATCTTGCTTTTCCGTCCTTCAACTTTGCCTTGTCTTGCCGTTCCGTCCTTCAGCCTTGCCCCGTCTTGCCGTTCCGTCCTTCAGCCTTGCCCCGTCTTGCCGTTCCGTCCTTCAGCCTTGCCCCGTCTTGCCGTTCCGTCCTTCAGCCTTGCCCCGTCTTGCCGTTCCGTCCTTCAGCCTTGCCCCGTCTTGCCGTTCCGTCCTTCAGCCTTGCCCCGTCTTGCCGTTCAGTCCTTCATCCTTGCCTCGTCTTGACCTTCCGTCCTTCAGCCGCGCCTCGTCTTGACCTTCCGTCCTTCAGCCGCGCCTCGTCTTGACCTTCCGTCCTTCAGCCGCGCCTCGTCTTGACCTTCCGTCCTTCAGCCGCGCCTCGTCTTGACCTTCCGTCCTTCAGCCGCGCCTCGTCTTGACCTTCCGTCCTTCAGCCGCGCCTCGTCTTGACCTTCCGTCCTTCAGCCGTGCCTCGTCTTGACCTTCCGTCCTTCAGCCGCGCCTCGTCTTGACCTTCCGTCCTTCAGCCGCGCCTCGTCTTGACCTTCCGTCCTTCAGCCGCGCCTCGTCTTGACCTTCCGTCCTTCAGCCGCGCCCCGTCTTGACCTTCCGTCCTTCAGCCGCGCCTCGACCTTCCGTCCTTCAGCCGCGCTTCGTCTTGACCTTCTGTCCTTCAGCCGCGCCTCGTCTTGACCTTCTGTCCTTCAGCCGCGCCTCGTCTTGACCTTCGGTCCTTCAGCCGCGCCTCGTCTTGACCTTCGGTCCTTCAGCCGCGCCTCGTCTTGACCTTCGGTCCTTCAGCCGCGCCTCGTCTTGACCTTCGGTCCTTCAGCCGCGCCTCGTCTTGACCTTCGGTCCTTCAGCTGCGCCCCGTCTTGACTTCGTCCTTCAGCCGCGCCCCGTCTTGACCTTCGGTCCTTCAGCCGCGCCCCGTCTTGACCTTCGGTCCTTCAGCCGCGCCCCGTCTTGACCTTCGGTCCTTCAGCCGCGTCGTCTTGACCTTCGTCCTTCAGCGCGCCCCGTCTTGACCTTCGGTCCTTCAGCCGCGCCCCGTCTTGACCTTTGGTCCTTCAGCCGCGCCCCGTCTTGACCTTCGGTCCTTCAGCCGCGCCCCGTCTTGACCTTCGGTCCTTCAGCCGCGCCCCGTCTTGACCTTCGGTCCTTCAGCCGCGTCCGTCTTGACCTTCGGTCCTTCAGCCGCGCCCCGTCTTGACCTTCGGTCCTTCAGCCGCGCCCCGTCTTGACCTTCGGTCCTTCAGCCGCGCCCCGTCTTGACCTTCGGTCCTTCAGCCGCGCCCCGTCTTGACCTTCGGTCCTTCAGCCGCGCCCCGTCTTGACCTTCGGTCCTTCAGCCGCGCCCCGTCTTGACCTTCGGTCCTTCAGCCGCGCCCCGTCTTGACCTTCGGTCCTTCAGCCGCGCCCCGTCTTGACCTTCGGTCCTTCAGCCGCCGCCCCGTCTTGACCTTCGGTCCTTCAGCCGCGCCCCGTCTTGACCTTCGGTCCTTCAGCCGCGCCCCGTCTTGACCTTCGGTCCTTCAGCCGCGCCCCGTCTTGACCTTCGGTCCTTCAGCCGCGCCCCGTCTTGACCTTCGGTCCTTCAGCCGCGCCCCGTCTTGACCTTCGGTCCTTCAGCCGCGCCCCGTCTTGACCTTCGGTCCTTCAGCCGCGCCCCGTCTTGACCTTCGGTCCTTCAGCCGCGCCCCGTCTTGACCTTCGGTCCTTCAGCCGCGCCCCGTCTTGACCTTCGGTCCCTCAGCCGCGCCCCGTCTTGACCTTCGGTCCTTCAGCCGCGCCCCGTCTTGACCTTCGGTCCTTCAGCCGCGCCCCGTCTTGACCTTCGGTCCTTCAGCCGCGCCCCGTCTTGACCTTCGGTCCTTCAGCCGCGCCCCGTCTTGACCTTCGGTCCTTCAGCCGCGCCCCGTCTTGCCGGTTCATCTGTCTTTAAAATCGCATGAACTAGGCTCATTTTGTTTCTAAGGTTTGTGAAAATTGGCATATTTGTTTATTGCACAGCGTTGCTGAACACATTGTAGTTTCCAGCATACTAACAGTGGTCATTTTATTTGTTTTTGCTGGACATTTATCCTACGGGCAGGACCCTCTGTTCCTTATGAACCATTTAATCTTCTGTTTGTATCTGTTTGCGATATATACATAGATATCTCTCTAGAAAGGATTCCGATCCTCTGTGCAACTTAAATCTTAATTCATAAAGTCCGGCGTGTGTAGAATGACTATAATAAAAGTTCAGGGACAGTGAGTCAATCCCTAAAATGGAAACGCTGGCACTTTGGGAATCGCTGATTTATCAAACTCCTTTTTATTGGGAAAATGAAAGCTTTGTGATTCACCGGGCTGGATTCTTATCGTGACTCTTTAACCTCTTCTCAAAAAAATCCTCTGTGCCGACACTTCCCACTTCTCCCTCACCTTTTGCACGGAGCAGCGTGTTTTAGAGAGGATGCATGCAAATGGAATGCCGAGGAGGAGACCGAGGTTTCTTATTGGCTCACCAGATTTGGAACGATGTGCAGGCTTTCGTTGCCATGGAAATCCGTTTATTTTGTGCGCTGAGAGCAGGGAGCAAAGGACGGTTTTAATGTTTTAATAAAATAATTTCCCTGGCGCGTCATCAAGAAAAGAACGCTTTTTTTTTTCTTTTAATCTGGTGAAATATGTAATTACTAATATTCAAGCTGCTCGGAGTCCTTTTTTATTTTTCCCTGTTTCGGTGCTTTTCTTGCAGAGCTGCAGCAGTAGTCCTTTTAACCGTTTATTCACTGTAAACATGAAATTATGAAGAGTTAATGGAAGGATTACAAATCTCAAATGTCACCCAAATAATTTAGCTGGGGAGAAAAATAAGATTTTATTTTCAGTTTAAATTTTTTTTTTTTCTATAGGCCCTGACCCTATTGTTAACTCTACCATTCCCCGTTTAGTAAAAAACGCTTTATCTCTGTTTAGGCTGGGGTCAGACGAGCATTTTGCAGAGAGGAAGGAACGTCCATGAGAGTGGTTGTTCCTTCCACTCTGACGCCCGTCTGGTCATCTCGCTGAGTGCAGTTAGTGCGCTCAGCGCTGCAAGGCTCGATCCTCCTATGGAGGATTGTGCTCAGCAGCCCCATCGAATGTGCGTCGTAGCGCTTCGATGGGGAGGCTTTCAGCATGGCCACAGCACGTCTGCTGTAGCGTGCGTTACAGCGTGTGGCTGTCCCCGTCGAAGCGTCAGAACACTGCGACGGACGCCGGGAGGCACGTCAGTACAGGTGCGCTAAAGTTTGTCTGCCCCCGGCCTTAAAGCTACTGCAAATAAGCATTGTGAATCCCTTAATCTAAATTCCAATATCTGACATACTGCAAAATACAAAAATTGTAAAACTCTGCCCCTGAGCTCACGTGACGGAGACATGATTAAAATCCTGGATAAATGCCCTTCAGGCTGTGGGTAGGAAACCTAAAGTAATGTCACGTTTTAGATTTGGGACCCACCCCCAAGGTATCTCATTAAATGCAAATATTTCAAAATCCCAAATCCAGAACACTTCTGGTCCCAAGCGTTTCAGATAAGAGACATTTAGCCTTTTATTGGGGATAGGCCGTAAGTTCAGAACACCATTCCATCTCTCTGGTACAACAGGGTGTGAGGATGGAAACACAAATGGCCCTGCTGAGGTCCTTTTATGCCAGGGGTCAGATCACTTGGCCCTCCAGATGTATAATAACATCTCGCATGATGCTTAACCGCTCATTAGGTTGGTGGAGCATCAACGGAAATGTAGTTCCAGGACATATATGGAGGGCAGAGGATGTCAACTCCTGCATTACGCCATTGTCTGTTTTATTTGTCCTTTATCTGTATCTCCGAGATTAGCCTATCATCATCGTTCAGTTTGGGCTAAAATTACGGAGTTGTCATCTTGGCATAATAATCCACCGTCTGTGCCAGCTGGCGATGCCTGGAGTTATGTGTCATGAGGACCTCCTTCAAACTCAAGGATTGTCCATATGGAGGAGCTATTTGGTGCCATGCCCATACGCCTGTGCTTTCCTAATCTAGCTCTCTACACTGAGGAACCAAACCTTTTTTATTTACCTTTTGGAAGGTATGTCCCAACGTCGGCCGCTGCATTTAGATGCCAAGGCAAGCTTCTTCTCACTAGTCAATTTTAAAACGACAAAAACCAAAATAACCCTAAAGTTTCCTCCAATAATAATCCCTTATTTGGTTAATTGCTACAGATAAAAGAAAATGAAATATTATTCACATTTAATGACTACAAATAGTGTTGCTTTTTTCATCTACAGATGTGTTCAAAATTATTCAACCCCCAATGCTGTAAAGGGTTTTAGGGAATTTAGTGTATATTTGTAATTGTATTCAGAATGAAATCCTACAAGGACTTTTTAAAGAACCATATGCAACTAAAATGACATCAATTGGTTTTGTAATACAGTAGTAAATGTTTCTTTTGTGAATTCTTCATTGACACAATTATTCAACCCCTTAAAGACTACCACTCTGAAGGACAGTAGCTGTGCGCTACCTGAAGCGTAGAGTGGAGAAAAGTCCCCGTGTGACTGCTGAGGAACTGAGAAAAGATTTGTCAGATGTGGGTACTGAAGTTTCAGCTCAGACAATACGGCGCAGTGTATGAAGGCCTCCATGCCAGAACTCCCAGGCGCACCCCCTTGCTGTCTCCAAAGAATAAGAAGAGTCGACTGCAGTATGCCAAAAGTCATGTGGACAAACCACAGAAGTTTTGGGATAGTGTTCTGTGGACTGATGAAACAAAATTAGAACTGTTTGGGCCCATGGATCAACGGTATATTTGGAGGAGGAAGAACAAGGCCTATGAAGAAAAGAACACCTTGCCTACTGTGAAGCATGGCGGGGGGTCAATCATGCTTTGGGGCTGTTTTGCTTCTGCAGGTACAGGGAAGCTTCAGCGTGTGCAAGGTACCATGAATTCTCTTCAGTACCAGGAGATATTGGATGACAATGTGATGCAGTCCGTCACAAACCTGAGGCTTGGGAGACGTTGGACCTTTCAACAGGACAATGATCCCAAGCATACCTCCAAGTCCACTAGAGCATGGTTGCAGATTAAAGGCTGGAACATTTTGGAGTGGCCATCGCAGTCACCTGACTTAAATCCGATTGAGAACCTCTGGTGGGACTTAAAGAAAGCAGTTACAGTGCGCAAGCCTAAGAATGTGACTGAACTGGAGGCTTTTGCCCATGACGAATGGGCGAAGATACCCGTAGATCGCTGCAAGACACTTGTGTCAAGCTATGCTTCACGTTTAGAAGCTGTTAGTACAACATCCTTTTACAGTTATAAGATTGAATGTCACTTGGGGGTTGAATAAAACTGATAATGATGTGAGCACAGAAAAGACATTTGTGGTTATTTCATTATAAATGTTATGTTATATTTGTCTGACCTACACGTGCCTCTTTGATTTAATTGTAAGTAAGATGACTGATCAATGTCAAACTGGCCAAAACACTCCATTTCAGTGGGGGTTGAATAATTTTGAACACAACTGTATACAACTCGCACCCACATGTTCTCCTCCAACTCTTGACTCACTGGTCAGGACTAGCACCACCTGCGTCACTAATGCTTTCGTTGACACATTGTTGCCTCTTTTAATGAAAGCAAATATATATCAAGTGTTACTTCAACCTAAACAGACACTCTGAGCTCAGAGACTCGGCTGCAAAACTGGTAGAAGGGCCTTCAAATTCCTCATTGACTGTAATTCCTCGGTTGATTTCATGTTTCGTTCTTGGCACAGTCTGTATGTCCGTGATGCAGAGTCTGGGCTTGGCAAAGGCCACATCAATGGCAGAAACACTGCCCCTCTCATTCAAATAAAAGCTGCTGGGTTTAGACTGTGAGGAGAGTGTCAATATCTGTTTATTTGCCTCTATGCCTTGATACTGGGATCTAATGAGCACCCCCTACTGCAGCGGTACTGTGTACACAGAGCGGGTTCATGTGTTCCTTGTTACTATATTGATCATAAAGAAAAGTGTGTGTGGTGGGTCAGAACGGATGTGCTTCCCAGGTATAGATCTCCTCTTTCATGTCTGTCTTTGTGGGAATACATGATGTAAATGAGTAGAACCTCGGGATGAATGAATGGAGTGTATGTTTGCCATTGTCCTCTCCCTCCCTACCACAATGATCTTTCCTCCACTTGGAGTGTGACGTGAAGAGGACTTTCTGTTGGTGTGTGAAGGAAGTAATTCACATTTTCTGTTCTGCTCCTCTTCCTATTGTTGGCCTTGGGGTACCAGATTTACATCGAGGGGATCCGATAATGCTACAATGAACACCCTTTTCCACCCCCTCATTAGTCCATACTATAACTCCACCTGGAGCCGTGCTGGAAGGTGCAGACATCATTGACCAGGACTTTGGCTACCAAGCTTCAGAAGCCCCTTCTATCTACCCCATGAGTATTATTTTTGCCTCTGGCTGGTTAAACCCTTGTTGGGGATTATTTTCCACTCGCTGTTAAGAGGGGAAGTGGAAATGTCGAGCCTGCAGGTGAGCTTTTGGCTGAATCTTTACATGAGCTAAAGCCATATCTACTGAGATATTCAGATGAAGTGCTCGCTCTTCCCTTGGGTTAAGGGACAATGAACTGGGGCAACTGTTTGTGTTGCCGAAGAGTGTATCAACATGTTTTTGTCATCTTCCTACTCAAGTCAACCTTTGTCCCAGTTTTCATCTCTACATATCAAACATATGTAGAACATAGACTTTTTTTCAGTCTGTCAATCCTCCATGTTTTTTCTAAATCTTGGAAGATGATGCTGACGGGTTTTAGACACGGGTGTGGTCCCGACCTCCGTTTGGATTTGTGTTATGAACTCTTGGGTGTGACCCACAGAGGCTTGACCAATGTTTTTCCCAGTAAAAGTAGTCATTTTTAGTCTGTGGCTAGGATAGGGATACCAGCCACATTTTTTAAATTTTATTTTGTTTCTTGTCGGTAACCAAGTGAATGTTTATCCGTCCTGTGCATCCAGTAATCGGCACAGACCTGACATCACGTATTGGCCAGAGTTGTGTTAATATCATCTGCCAAAATATAAAGGTTCTCTTAATTTCTGCACCATATGTCAGCCAGGAGGCCAAGAGACAGGAGTCTCCCTTTAGAAAAAAAAGTAAATAAAACAATGTGTTAAATTCATAAGCTCTTTTTGATGGAGTAGATCCTGGGAGGAGCATGACCGACCTTAACTCAAGATGGACCACGTTCCCTGCCGGTCGACGGTTCAATATCTTTTTTGTCTTTTCTCTTGGCCACGGATAAATCATAGCCTGCCAAACCCGCCTTCACTCGAGCCTTCACCCCCATAATTAGATTACAAAATGTTTTGTTTTTATGGTTACACATGTAATAATCGCTCCAAGTGTATGGATATACTTTGAGCTTGGTCAGGTGACTTCCCTTTGGACCAGCATTACCTAATCCATTGACAGCATCTCCATTTTATCTGGCTGAATCGGAGATGAAGTGCTGAGAGGTTTCTGGCAGTAAGTCTACTCTGTATGTATGCCAACCATCGTTCGGATTCAATATGACTCACCCTCCAAGATTATTGCAACTTTTTAACCTTCGGTGTGTTTTGTGTGTCAAGAAATGGCAACAAAACTTACAAGATGGACTCCCAATATAAATCAACGCACTCTGAGTTCTAGGACAGGAATTTTACAACCCCCTAAGTAACAAAAGGTATTTAGGCTTGGTTGAGCCTTCCCATGTGTTTGTCAGCACGCAATCACCCTGTTCTCTTGTAGACCAGGGGTCTGCAACCTTAGCCATCCATTGGAACTATATCTCCCGTGCGGCTTAGCCACTTGTTAGGTTGGCCGAGCATTGTGACAAATGTAGTTCCAGAACATCTGGAGGGCCAAGGTTGCTGTCTCCTGCTGTAAACCATATCACTTAGGCTGGGGTCAGACGAGCGCACTTTTCGCGTCCGTCTGACCGCACTGTTTGCTGTCCGACATAGCTTTTCAAAGGAGTCAAAAGAGATTAATACATGAAGCACGTATGCACTTTTTCACGCGGGGGCAACGCATGGTGCAATGGACGCCAAAGTGGCATCGATGTGAAAAGGATACACGGACGTAGAGAAACCCCTGCATACAGCTTTTTTTTCTCTCAACATCAGTCAAAGCTAACTGATACAATGTAACCACAATCTCATCCGTTATAAAGGGAATCCGTTACCATGCGCAATCAGTGCGCTCGTCTGACCCCAGCCTTAAACGACACCCCGTCCCTTCTGTAAAACCCCACCTGGAGCATCTAGGTTGACGTGGCTTCTCGGAAGACATGGGTCGATGTGTAACGCGGATTCAGAACTGGCCTTCGTGAAAACTTAGGAAAAAATGGTAATAAAAACATAGTAAAGATACTTAAGAGCTCAACTTTAAAAATGTGGTTTGTCTTTTTTGTGTTTTTTTGAGTGATCGCCAACTCTATGTATAAAAAGGACCAATGTTTAGACCCTCTAGGACAAGGATCTCAAACTCTGCGCCCCCCCCCCTCCGTCCATATCTACCTGCAGGGTGCGCTTACAAGCCAAATTAGGCCCCTCCCACAACTCCTGGTCCGCCAGCACGTGCATGCATGTATATAATATGAGTTATTCTAAATTTCACCACAATGGTGGTGTTTTTTTTTCTTGTTCCCCCCCCCAGTCTCTCTAGGAACTTCTGTGCAGTTACTAGAAACGTGTGGCAGATAATGTATACGGCCCAGCAGTCACACCTTACCTGTCATCTTAATTTATAATGATCTATTCCTAAGGAGGGGGGGATCCCTCCGACTGCACCTCGTATCACGAGCCAGAATGGGGGCAAAGCAAGACCGTACAGGAGAAATAGTTTAAGAGTTTCACAGCAAAGCGCTTGCATATCCAGAGATTCCTCTATCGCTGCGTATTTTCCTATAGCATGTATTTAGCTTTTGCTTTCAGGCTATCTCTTCATGCGTTCGATTTACAAGAGGCTTTGATTGCTCCAAAATGTTCTTCTCTCGTTTCTTTTTTTATTTATTTTTTGTTTGGTTTTTCATATGTTTCAGTGAACTCTTTAATTTTGGAGATGGAATTTATGATGCGCAGATGATTTCTGTCTGGCCATCAGTCCTCCAGTGCTAATTAATATCCAGATGTGTTTCCGTAGACCCTCTGCTACGCTCCAGACGTGCATTCTCCTTTTTTATATTGTTGCCATGTTTAATAGTTAGTAACTGTCCGCCATTGTTTCTGGAGGCCGTTCTACAGAGCCACTTACCTTTTTGCAATACATCCGAGTTTTATTTGCAGATTATTTTTTTTCTAACGTTTTTAAATGTGTACGCAAGGAATTTATTTTATCTACACAAATCATTGCATCATATGCTCATGGTTTGGTGGGGGCCTGGATTACTGATAGATTTTAGATGTCAAGTGTCCCATACCCTATCCAGTTTTAAATAATACTAGCACTACCTGGATGGATCCCATACATTGTGTCACATAATTCCATAGTACAGTCAAACCCTGAGGCCACTCAGCTTTCCTCTCACCTGTCGAATAGTTGAGCCTCACTTGTCCCACCCATATATGCCATGGGACTTCTCTGTCCTGTGTGCCTGTTGCTTGGGAGGTTTTCATTTGTCACAATTCCTCTTGCTATGCCCCCCCCACTGGTCTGCGCCTGCCCCTTTGGCCCACACATTGGTTCTCTTCCTTCGCTCTCAAAGCCTTGTTGGTCAGTGTCATGGTTTCAGCCTCATTTTCTTCTGTAGCTTGGACCTTGTCTGCCCCATTTGTCTGTGTAATCTAACCTGTACCTTGATTTTTCCTCTGGCTTGTCTGTCATTGTTGAAAGTGCCCATGCACTGTGTCTCACTCACCCTTTTTTTTCCTGTGCATTGTCTATCTGTGAACCCTCTGTGTCAGTGCCTTGGCTCTCTGCCTACCCCCACTAGTCCATGCCTTGGCTCTCTTCCTGTTCCCACTGGCCCACACCTTGGTTCTCTTCTTGCGCACCTTGGCTGTCTTCCTGTTCCCGCTGGCCCACACCTTGGTTCTCTTCCTCCGCCGCTGCCCACCCTCGCTGACCTGTGCCTTGGCTTCCTGCCTGCCCACGCTGGTCCACACCTTAGCTCATTGCCTGCCCCACGCTGGTCTGCATTTGCCCTCAATGGCCCACACCTTGGTTCTCTTTCTGCACCTTGGCTCTCTGCCTGCCCACGCTGGTCCACGCCTTGGCTCATTGCCCACCCCACTTGTCTGTGCCTGCCCCCGATGGCCCACAACTTGGCTCTCAAACCCACACTGAATAGTTTTTCTGCTTTCTTGTCTGTGTATTTGGTGCAGTGGAATTTGTTGGCATTGAACAACTATTTATGATGACTAAAAGCTCCTTCCTGCACATCATTACCTCTTAATCAATATTCGATGTTTAAGCCACGGATGCTCCACTAAAATACTACAAACTATGTAAAAGGTTTAATTCTCCTCCATCGCTTTGAAGGCCATGAAGACGGATAATGTGTCTACGTCTTTTATTTGTCTCCTTTTGGTTTAATCCTGTGTTCCTGTAACCACAGCCTACTATCATTCACTGCCCCCCTGTATAAATGCCTCTTTTATTGTCCGCATCGAGTCTGCCTAATGCACCGCACGCCTGCGACAGAGACGAGATCTTTTTTAGGATTTTCTCCTGGATACTGTTGCAGAATATCACCTTTCATCGTACAAGCTTCAACAGTTTGAGGCATTCATATGGCTGGAGATGTGCTGCATTTAATTGAGGGTTACAAGCAGCAAACTGCCGTTTTTTATTATTATTATTAACCTATCTTCCTTAAAGCCATTACTAGATCACTTATATCTTAAAACCTTTTTTAGAACTATTCAAATTTCCATCGCAACACCCTGGGATTTTAAGGAAAGATGCTGGAGGCGGGGCCAGAGGCAAGACTATTTCCAGATGTTTCAGATGATGTCACGACCAATGGGAGCCGTTTATGTCAATGAAAATGTCATTTAGACCAAGAATATAGTATCTTATTTACAGCGAGCAATTTCTAGCAACATTTTATTCTAGTTTAGAGACTCATTGCTGGAAGTTTTATTGGTTTGCAGCTCTGTTATACACCTGTATACCCCAATATATGGAGGCACCCCTAAAATTGCACTTCTGTTACCTGCTGATCGGTACAAAGTGCCCAGGGCAGGAAGTAAGGTGCGCAATGGAAAATTCCTTCCCTGAGCCCGCAGGAAAACATGCGCAACCAATTTGTAAAGTCTTCCATTGTCTTAATACACATTAATATTTACATTTTCTGAGAATGTTTGTGGATGCATGGACAGAATTTAATTCAGATTTGTTTAGTTTGTTAGGATTTGTATCTTAAATGAGAACAAAATGTTTCCCTGACATGAAAAGAAAAGCAAAATCTCCATTTATGTTTCTTTCTTACAAGAGTATTTTTTTGCAAATAATATAAAACCTCTATATTTACAAATGTTACTCATTGCTCTTTCATTTAGGACACGTCTGCATTCTACTAATCATCTGTAAAACATCATCATTCTTTAAATTCAGGGAGGTCAAACACTGAATTCCTAATGGTAACACAGGCCTAATCTCTGTGGCGCGGTCTATATGCATCTCCCAGAGCTCCACAGCAATAAAACTCACAGCAATGTGCGGTGTGTATGCGTGTATTACAGAGCTCCACAGCAATGTGGATAAATGCAAGATAATGCACCTGGGACGTAAAGACCCAAGGGCTGAATATAGAATACTTGATACAGTCCTAACCTCAACATCTGAGGAAAGGGATTTAGGGGTTATTATTTCAGATGATCTAAGGGTAAGTAGTCAATGTAATAGAGCAGCAGGAAATGCTGGCAGAATGCTTGGAAATGCTGGCAGAATGCTTGGTTGTGTAGGGAGAGGTATTAGCAGTAGGAAAAGGGAAGTGCTCATGCCACTGTACAGAGCACTGGTGAGACCTCACTTGGAGTACTGTGTGCAGTACTGGAGACCGTATCTCCAGAAGGATATAGACATCTTAGAGAGAGTTCAGAGAAGGGCTACTAAAATGGTGTACGGCTTGAAGGAGAAAAGTTACCAGGAAAGGCTTAATGATCTTAACATGTACAGCTTGGAAAAAAGACGAGACAGAGGAGATATGATAGAAACATTTAAATACGTAAAGGGAATCCACAAGGTAGAGGAAGGGAGTATATTTAAAAGGAAACAAAGTAGCAAAACAAGAGGACATAGTCTTAGATTAGAGGGGCAAAGGTTTAAAAGTAACATCAGGAAGCATTATTTTACTGAGAGGGTGGTGGATACATGGAACAGTCTTCCAGTAGAAGTGGTAGAGGCCAAAACAGTGATTGAATTTAAGCAAGCATGGGATAGGCATAAGGCTATCCTAAACAAAAGATAAATCCAGGTAAAGTATCCATGTAATTGGGCAGACTAGATGGGCCGAAAGGTTCTTATCTGCCGACATTGTTCTATGTTTCTATGAGTGTATTACAGAGCTCCACAGCCATGTGAGGTGTGTATGAGCGTATTACAGAGCTCCACAGCAATGTGCGGTATGTATGAGTGTATTACAGAGCTCCACAACAATAAAACTTTACTGTGCATTTTATTGCTGTGAAGCTCTGATACAATCGTACACTGCACATTACTGTGAGTTTTATTGCTGTCGAGCTCTGTGATCCGCTCATACGCACTGCACATTACTGTGACTTTTATTGCTGTAGAGCTCTGTAATACTTATACACTCAGTAATGTACAGAGTTTTATACCTGTGGAGCTCCGTGATAGACTCATACATGGCACATTGCAGTGTCTCAGGACTCCACAGCATAAACCCTCTGGTTCTATATGCTAAGTAGTTTCTTGGTGCACGCATGCAACATGAATTCAGCAGATAGTCAAGGACAGCATTAGTCCAAACGCCTTGTTGTTCTTCTGGTTTAGAATCCCTTTATTCTTTCCATATTTTCTGCTGTTCTCAGTCTCGGCTGAATAGCTAATCCTTATAATAATTACCAACCATAATATCCTAATGCTTTGGCAGTGCTCTATGGGGATTTAATAGTGTTGGCTAGCAGCCATTGTTTTGCTTTCTGTGCCTCACGCAACACACTCGATCTGTGCTATTAAAACCTTTTCTGGATCCTTTGCAGACTATACTGTTTATATATATATATATATAATGTTCCTTACCTGCATTGCAATTGTCCTTGCTCTGTGCTCCCGTCTAGCTGCATTCCCTCGCAGCCAGAGATGTCCTGCGGTAATACCTCCAGGCTCAGCTACTGTCCAGACTCCAGAGACTTTGGAGTCCTTTGCCAAGAGCTGCAGGTGCTGCCGTGACACGGCGGCTCCGTCTCCGTTATCCACATGTACTAGTGCATCGTTCCTCACAGGTTTCTGGGAACCACAAGTTCCTGGGCAGCAGAGCTTAACATTTAATTTTCAGAGCGCATGGGATAAATGGAATCTGTAATAAATCAGGATATTTTATGGCTGCGCCGCACATAATACTTTGTCGTTGCTGTTTTTAGCACAGCCTGTAGGCAACACACTGTTTTGTTTTGTTTCTCCTAGCTCCAGCCGGATAATGAGTGTTACTATTCACACGACCCTCTTCAGTGGCTTGACTGCACGACATGAACTACATGCTGCATGTGGTTATACGGATTTAACAGGCTTATCTGCTATATGCTGTCGTGTAGCGGCGTTGCAAGCAGGATAAAATTGAGTAATCCAGACAGTGAAATTCCAAGAACGTCGGGAAACTTCATCAATGAACACTTCGCCTGCTATTCTATAAACCGTGATCGCCGAACTTCAGTGTTTGGAACAATGCTAAACAGCAGCTGGTGGATATCACCCTACGCACCATTAGCATATTATTCACCTGGCTGAGAATGCTGGGAGTTTCAATCCCCAGTGTCTTGAGGGTAGGCACCCAGGGCTGGATTTACAATTGGGCAAAGTAGGCATGTCCCTACCGGTGCCCGCCACAGGGAGGCACATTGCCCTTTAGATCTAAAACATTGTAGCAACAAAATTCTGATTTTTTTTTTTTTTTTTTTTTTTTTTTATCACCTTTCTGTGTTGGACACCATATTCTGTAAAAGTCAAAAATGTATTTAAAAAAGACAAAATATATATTTTTTTTTATATTTTTTTTTTCCCTTTGGGGGCAAGCATACTATATTGACCCCCCCCTTTAAAGACCAATAATGGATCTGTTCCATCATAAAGGCATTGACTTTTAAAGACTGTTGGTCCTTAAGGGGTTAAAGTATATTCCCCCAATTTTTGCACATTAAATTGGTGGGTAGAGGGGTGACACTCCTTATTTCTGTGCCTTCAAGCTCCTGAGATGTAAATCCGGCCCTGAGGGCACCTTGGTGCGATGGTTGACCATAGAATATTCTAGTGTCTCCGTTTTATTAATCTCCATTTTTATCGCTCTTTTGGTCGTCAGGGATGTAATCCTTATAAAAATGAGTTGGTTAAAGATACATTACAATACAAATTATTTTAGTCTGGTTTCTTTCACGGAGGTCCACCGGTCCGATGTAGAGAATGACCCCCATCCCGTCTTAGGTTTTTGTCTGTAGGGGCTGGATGCAGAAGGGGCAGGAATGTGTTACTCTGGCTGACCCAGGATGCAAACTGGTTAATTTACGCTACAGAAGAAGCAAAGCCAGAAATGTGTCTGGCTCAAGAGGTCCCTGAGAAAATGCAGCCCCGATAACGAGCTCCAATCTCTTCCCCTCCCAGCTATTCAGACACAAATAAAAATCCCAGCTTTCTCCTGCTGATTCATCCCATGTCCCCGTCCTCATGTTTTACTATCCACAGGGGAATGGACTCAAGCAGCAGAGAAACTCTCCTCCTCATACCAGCCCAGGATCTCTTGTAATCCACACATATTAACTCTTGTGTGGTGTATGCCACGGTTTCCACGAGAGAGTCGCCTACTTACAATGCCGGATGCCACCAGCCGTGCAGCAGTACTCTTACTTATGTAATAGGTTTATGATGGGGAGTACCATTTGTCTAGTCAATCATTTTGCATCATTGTTGCACTTTTTTTTTTTTTTTTTTTTTTTTTTTTTTTGAGAAAGGATTTCACCAGGAAGTAGTGGTTTCTCTCGTTTTCAAGTATGTCCTGGGTGGCGAGTATGTACCGTTAGGTGTCTTGCCAAGGACACTTACTGGAGAGGTGCTCTTGCTGGGATCAAACCCATGTCTTCACAGGCTCTCTCCATGCAGAGCAGTGATGTTACCTCTACTCCACCCACCCAGCATCAATGTTGCATAGCCTCACTACTTATTTCCATAGAGGTCATCCAATTCTGACTTTAATCGTACTGTTAATATTTTATGCTTGCATCTATTAATATTTTGACTGTTTGTTTTTTCTTGCTAAATGTATTTCCTGCTTTTGTTAAAGACATGCTGCCATATGCCTGCCCCTCCCCCTTCTCCCCTCCCCCTTCTCCCCTCCCAGGTCGTCAACAAATTTACTCTATACAGCCCACACAATCTGACTCTGCAAATTCTTTCTTCCACAGCCCGGTCACACACTCACATCACCATCTGCCACCGCACTGCTCCTGGACTCTGCTGTCCCACCCACCCACCGCTGGTCAGAAATTTGTAGCTTACTTTCCAGCTGCTTCCACTATGCAAATCACCCGAATTAACCCAAGATTCTAGCCCTTCCCATGATAATTTAATCTGTATATTTGTGTTTTTTGTATTTAATAGTTTGCATTTTATTACTTTGTATTTCTGTAACAACTGTAACCACTCAATGTTCTCGAACCCAGGACATACTTGAAAACGAGAGAAATCTCAATGTATCCTTCCTGGTAAAATCCTTTATAAATAAATAAATTCTCAATCTATGTGCCCTTACCTAATTCTTCATTCTTAAAAAGCCCTCCCCGACACAAATCACATATAACCCGGCCCCTCCCTGACACAAATCACAGATATAACCCGACCCCTCCCCGACACAAATCACAGATATAACCGACCCCTCCCTGACACAAATCACAGATATAACCCGACCCCTCCTGACACAAATCACAGATATAACCCGACCCCTCCCTGACACAAATCACACAGATATAACCCACCCCTCCCTGACACAAATCACACAGATATAACCCGACCCCTCCCTGACACAAATCACAGATATAACCCGACCCCTCCCTGACACAATCACACAGATATAACCCGACCCCTCCCTGACACAAATCACACAGATATAACCCGACCCCTCCCTGACACAAATCACACAGATATAACCCGACCCCTCCCCGACACAAATCACAGATATAACCCGACCCCTCCCCGACACAAATCACACAGATATAACCCGACCCCTCCCCGACACAAATCACACAGATATAACCCGACCCCTCCCTGACACAAATCACACAGATATAACCCGACCCCTCCCTGACACAAATCACACAGATATAACCCGACCCCTCCCCGACACAAATCACAGATATAACCCGACCCCTCCCCGACACAAATCACACAGATATAACCCGACCCCTCCCCGACACAAATCACAGATATAACCGACCCCTCCCTGACACAAATCACACAGATATAACCCGACCCCTCCCTGACACACATCACACAGATATACCCGACCCCTCCCCGACACAAATCACAGATATAACCCGACCCCTCCCCGACACAAATCACAGATATAACCCGACCCCTCCCCGACACAAATCAGATATAACCCGACCCCTCCCTGACACAAATCAGATATAACCCGACCCCTCCCTGACACAAATCACAGATATAACCCGACCCCTCCCTGACACAAATCAGATATAACCCGACCCCTCCCTGACACAAATCAGATATAACCCGACCCCTCCCTGACACAAATCAGATATAACCCGACCCCTCCCTGACACAAATCAGATATAACCCGACCCCTCCTGACACAAATCACAGATATAACCGACCCCTCCCTGACACAAATCACACAGATATAACCCGACCCCTCCTGACACAAATCACATATACCCGGCCCCTCCCTGACACAAATCACAGATATAACCCGACCCCTCCCCGACACAAATCACAGATATAACCCGACCCCTCCGTGACACAAATCACACAGATATAACCCGACCCCTCCCTGACACAAATCACAGATATAACCCGACCCCTCCCTGACACAAATCACACAGATATAACCCAACCCCTCCCTGACACAAATCACACAGATATAACCCGACCCCTCCCTGACACAAATCACAGATATAACCCGACCCCTCCCTGACACAAATCACACAGATATAACCCAACCCCTCCCTGACACAAATCACACAGATATAACCCGACCCCTCCCTGACACAAATCACAGATATAACCCGACCCCTCCCTGACACAAATCACACAGATATAACCCAACCCCTCCCTGACACAAATCACACAGATATAACCCGACCCCTCCCTGACACAAATCACACAGATATAACCGACCCCTCCCCGACACAAATCACAGATATAACCCGACCCCTCCCCGACACAAATCACACAGATATAACCGACCCCTCCCCGACACAAATCACACAGATATAACCCGACCCCTCCCTGACACAAATCACACAGATATAACCCGACCCCTCCCTGACACAAATCACACAGATATAACCCGACCCCTCCCCGACACAAATCACAGATATAACCCGACCCCTCCCCGACACAAATCACACAGATATAACCCGACCCCTCCCCGACACAAATCACAGATATAACCCGACCCCTCCCTGACACAAATCACACAGATATAACCCGACCCCTCCCTGACACAAATCACACAGATATAACCCGACCCCTCCCTGACACAAATCACACAGATATAACCGACCCCTCCCTGACACAAATCACACAGATATAACCCGACCCCTCCCTGACACAAATCACACAGATATAACCCGACCCCTCCCTGACACAAATCACACAGATATAAACCGACCCCTCCCTGACACAAATCACACAGATATAACCCGACCCCTCCCCGACACAAATCACACAGATATAACCCGACCCCTCCCTGACACAAATCACACAGATATAACCCGACCCCTCCCTGACACAAATCACACAGATATAACCCGACCCCTCCCTGACACAAATCACACAGATAAACCCGACCCCTCCCCGACACAAATCACACAGATATAACCCGACCCCTCCCTGACACACATCACACAGATATAACCCGACCCCTCCCCGACACAAATCACACAGATATAACCCGACCCCTCCCTGACACACATCACACTCCATACATCTACTCTTTCCCCCCCCATCATCCTTAAAGGCTCCTAAAACTGATTTGCTTTAACTGAATGGGGGAAAGAAACGTTGCGATTTAAAACAAACCCTTTTAAATGACGGCTGCTGTCAATCTGTCAGAGCATCTCTCCTACTTTTTACCGACTCCCCATCTGGCAGAATTGTAATTGGTTTGTGTCCTCGCTTCTTTCTTATCCCACCATCGGCATGTTTCCCCATTTAAAGCCAATTTCTGTCCAGTTCATAGTGAAGACAATGTAACTGTAAAGACAGTGCAGAAGTATTCCCAACGTGTTTGGCAGAGCTGCTAAACGATTTGAATGTCATTGCGACCCTCAGACGGTTTGTTGCTAATGTTCCAGTAGCCATGGAGGATGATCTTTAAATATTTTGGTTTCAGAATAAGAATGACAAATGAACATTCAAGGTTTTCCAGCCTCCCTCCACACAGTATATCCTGCCTATAGCACTAGAGATGGAGGAGAAGGGGACGCCTGCTGACCCAGTGCTAAGACTTTTTAAATTTAAAATTGGCCACTGTGAAAAACGCGTTTCCCTCACACGTTTATGGCATTTCCTGCAAGCTTGCAGAACATGTGCCACATTAGAAACTGATGGCTCATGATTCATATATTAGCGTGTGTGTAACCTATTTTAATCTTTTGGTTTTGCTGCAACTTTTAAAAAGCATTCTAAAAAAAAACTGCATGAAAATAACTTAAAATAATATATACGGTCCTTTTGAATTAATATTTAAGAAAGACGGAATATTTTTTCATTGCAACCTATGGGATTCACCTGATTAAACCTGCCGAATGAAAAAACTTACAGGGTTATTCAAAGAGATCCGAATTGGGGCGAAAGGTAACCGAACAGTGAAATTCAGCGTACGGTTACCTTTCGTGGCTATTCGGCTATTCAGAGAGCAGGCAGTTCACCAAATGTTGGCGAATTGCCTGCACATACGGTGCCTGTTCGGTGCCTGTTCGAGGGCAGTGAAATCCCCATAGAGAAGCAATGCTTCATCTATTCAGAGAACAAAAACCAGCAGTGAAAAGTTGCCAAAATGCCCTGCCATTCGGTGGTTTCATTCGACAGGTTTATTCAGGAGAATCCCATAGGCTTCAATGTTAAAAATATTCCCATTTTTAACTCAATACCTAATAATAAACTGTTTATTATAATATTCTGCAGTAAAAAAGTCTCTATCTTCAGAAAAAAAGACGTTAGACATTTTTTCTTTTTTCTGTAACAGCCCTTCTTATTATCATTCATTGGATCATGTGTAAATTTCAGACATTTTCGTTCTGTAGTTTCTTTGCAAACAGCATTTCATTTTTCAGGCATTCAAGCATACCGTTTTTTTCACTCAATTTGTCTGTGGTGTCGGGTTTTTTGGTGGCTTCTCTGCGCTGTGATTGGCTCCTGCTCGGGTTTCTCCAGCGTGTTCGGCGGGTTTAATCCAGATGTTTTTGCGGGTTTCGGTGTGCATTTGCTGGGTTTGTGGCGGCTTTTCCCTGCACTATGACGGCCCTGTGGTGCTTGCTGAATACACCTCAGGGTTGCAGAAATGGGATTGCCAAAAGTCACCGAACGTGACTTTGAATAACCCTGTTACCTTTCTCTGATCTGTCTCTGAAAAGATTAAAAATTGCTTCTCTATGGGGGATTTTTCTGCCGTCGAGCAGCATTGTAATTGCTGGCATTTCGCCAATATTTGAGAAATTGACAGCTTTGTGAATAGCCGAATGGCCACAAAATTGCACCGTATGGGGAAAATTCACTGTTCGGTGCAAATTGGGCCCTGTTCACACCTGGGCATTTTACAGCGCGTTCCTGTGCGCTGTAAAACGCCTAAACACAGAAATCCCATGATTTCCTATGGGGCCTGTTCACACCTGGACGTTTTACAGCCCGTAGGAATGCACTGTAAAACGTCCTACACCCAAAGAAGTACAGGAGCTTCTTTGGGGCGTATTGCAGAGCGTTCAAAGCCATAGACTGCAACGTAAACGTTTGTGCGATACGCGCGTCAAAAAACCCGCGTATTATGCGCGTCAAAAAAAGGCGCAGGTGTGAACCCAGCCTAAGACCTACGCGGTTATTCACTAATGTCTGAATTGCACCATTCGGTGAATTTCACAGTGGGTGCAATTTCGAGGCAATTCGTCTATTCACTAAGCTGTCAATTTGCCAAATACAGGCCTATTGACAGAAATACAATGCAATGCGGTGGCACCGAAATTGTCCCATAAAGACCTATTGATTAGTTTATTCTCAAAACACTGAAGTGCAGTGAAATTGTGTTGAAAGTATCGGATTTTGAGGTTTCAACTCGACAGGTTTAAACATGAGAATCTAATAGATTTCAATGTAATGGAATATCTTTTTATTTTATACAAAAACCTTATTTTTTAAAGGACCTTTCTGTATTTTATTTTAAAAAAGTGTTTTGTTTGAAATAAAAGAAAACGTTAACCCTTCGTTTATTGATTTTAGCTATTAGAATATGAGAATTCCAATTTTGGTTTTTCTTCAATTCGGTGTAAGGCTAGGGTCAGAGTGGGGCAGTCGGAACGCGCGTGCAGGCGCACTAAATCACGGCGGCAGTAGCAGCACATAACGGCCAATGACGGCCAATATACGCAGTACGTGCGTACAAAAGTGCGCCGACACCACGCAACCGGCAAATGAACGCATTTTTCTCAGAACGTGAAACCGCTGCTACAGACGTACAGAGTGCGCTGCGGCCGCATGGCAGCGTGTGTGCGTGATTAGGAGACGTCAGACGCTGCTAGTGTGCGGCCTACATAACGTTCAAACAGCCGGATTTCCCTAGAATTGCGTTGGTGAGTACCTGCGACTGTGCGACTGTGGTCGTCTGACCACTTAAGCGTATTCCGTGAAAAAATGCGTGCGCACGCATCGACGTACATTTTGACGGTGGCCGCAGAAAATGCGCTCATTTGTCCCTTGCCTAATTTGCCGAGGCTGATTCAGCACTTATCGGTGCTTTTCGTCACAGTCCGATAACCGCTTTAGCGACTCCATTTTCAGTGCAATACGGTTAAAAGTCCTTAAACATTGGATTCACCAAATCTTCGAAATGGAATTCAATTTCACTGCTTTGTGAATTGACCCCGTTGTGTTGAGCCAACAGGAGAATTGCTAAAAGAAATGAATTTACAGGAATATCAGCCATTCACCAAATCCACCTGTTTGCACCTTTTTCTAATGTGACCCAAATTCTCCAATTTGCTGTTTTAGCAAATAGGATGCAGAATTTAAGGGGGCTTTCAGTCTCACCTGATACATTTTACCATTCATCCGAACCATGTGTCCAGCTTCACTGTAACAAAACATAAAGCGCCATCAAGATTTAGTCCTCCGCCGGGGAAAGGGAATGTTAAATCCTCCTGGTAGCAACATATTAAATGTAAGCTTCACAGAATCTCGCTACCATGTTCCCGACATCCCCTGGGAATAAGGAGGAGCGCGGGTTTATGATGTTTTAGCTTTCCAGGATTCAGATCTTGGAACTGACAGTATATAGCTTTTTTTTTTTTTTTGTGGACAAGAACATTTTTTTATTTTCCTCCCTGCACAAAAAAATAAACTAATGCAAAACTATAGTGTGATATAAAGGAAACCTGATTTACTTGACAATGACTAATGCTGCTACTCCAACCACGTATACAGTGCAGCCCGTAAGTATTTGGACATACACCTCTTCTCATATACTGTTTTGCCTTCTGTCCTCGAGCACTCTATATCGTGGCCTGGAGCGGAAATGCACATTTTGTTACACCTTATTACTTTAGGGGACTAAACAGAAAGCGGATAGACCGGCTTATCATAATTCTGGAGATCTTGTGCGTTTGACCATCTCAGGTTTTTGGACAATAAAAACATCTCCAGACACTTGGTATCATGATCAGGGAGAGTTTATCAGGACACTTTGGTAATCCTATTCAACTCCTGTATGTTAAAATGCAATGTCTGCTATAATCTCGTGAAACGCGTTGTCAGTTGTGTTTAGGTTTTAGACTTGGCTAGTCCAGAATATGCAACGTGTGACCCTGAAATCCTTTTGTATTTGTATTTTTTTTTTTGTATCCCCCCCCCATCCTGTTCAATAGCTCTGGCATAATTTTGTCACGCTCATTCAAAGGGTGGCTGGAACCCGGTGTGCAAGTGGTCACATGAGTTGTAAATATATATCGCAGTACAAGAGGGTAATCCGTAGGCAGTTGTCAATGAAAGCAAAAGGTCGGGGCCGGCAGCAGACTTCGAAAACGTGGCGGAGAGCAAAGGGTCAAAACACAGATAAGGGAGAATAGAAATAAGCACTTGTTCAATGGACTAACAGCACAATACTGAAGCAATGCCAGAGAGCAGTCTCTGGTCTTTTATAGGAGGTGGACACGCCTCCAGCTCAGCATCCACCCATCCTTCCTCCATTGGGTTGGAGGTCGGTAACTCCGCCCTGGGCCATGCTGGGTTTGGGCCTGCTCTGCTCCCGTCCATCAGACCTATCAAAAGGTCATTCAGCCCCCGGGCGCCATCTTGGCCAGATCCCCGTGAGCGGCGTCCTGCACGGCAGCGGACCGCGGCACCAGTCGCCGCACCAGGCAGGAGACCATATGTCACCGGGAGGGTCGGCCACCCAAGACGCGGGGTTCAGAGGACCGCAGGCCCTGACGGCGCGGAGCGAGAGGACCCCGACGACCCGCCAGCACCAGGGGGAGAGCCGGCAAGGGACGAGGCCGGATGCGGCCGGGGGTATGGCGTGACAAATTTATATGTTCATAAAAATTAAGAGCTCCTCTCCAGTAAGTGTCCTTGGGCAAGACACCTAACGGTACATACTCGCCACCCAGGACATACTTGAAAACGAGAGAAATCTCAATGTATCCTTCCTGGTAAAATTCTTTAAAAAAAAAAAATCCTCCCGTTGTGGCTGACGGCGGTCACATCATCCATTAAAGACATGTGGAGGCCATACACGTCCAAATCTTGACGCTGCCTCCACCGTGAATCACAGATCAGGTAGTATTCCTCGGATCTTGCGCTGTTCCTTTTTTCCGGCACTCTTTCCATCACTTTCTTATGGGTCTGCTTGCTACAGATTGGTTGTCGTTTTATTACTGAAAGGTTCAGGATATCTATCCGTCCATACAGCTCCGTCCTTCTGTGAGATTTACGTGAAGCCGTCTGTCAGTCATCGTGATTTTGCACACCTGTGTCAAACCTTGATTTAAAAATATATATATTTAAGTAAAAGTGCAGAGGTACTATATTAATTATTGCTCCGCAGCAATTATTATTAAGAGTTATGATGAGGAGGGAATATAAAAAATGAACTATCTGACCAGGCAGTGGCGTCACAAGGTGGGCAGGAGGTGCAGCCTGCACCAGATAACACCACCCCCTAGGGTGACACCCTAAAATATTTTTGTTGAAGGAAAAAAAAAAGTTTTACCAGGATGGATACATTAAGATTGCTCTCATTTTCAAATATGTCCTGGGTAGGCAAGGCCTAGGCTGGCACTTTCCAGGGGGCAGCAAAAAAGCCACCACTACAGGGGATATTCAGAGCACCGAAATGTTGCAGACATTTCACTGTTCTGTTGTTCCCCGCACTTTGGGGAATCAAATTTCCCCGGTGAATTCACTGCAGGGTCCCTGAAGTGCAGGGAATCAGCCACCGAATGCCGCCGCAAACCCGTCGCCCACTGTTTTCAAAAAACTACTGAACGAAAATGTCTGGAATTAACATACCAGGTCCTATGAATGATAATAAAAAGGGCTATTAGAAAAAAAATAGATTTAGGCATTTTTTTTTAAAAAAAAAAAAAAAAAAAAAAAAAAGATACTAAAAAATAATAAGACTTTTTACAACAGATTAAAGGAATAAGCGGTTTATTAGATATTGGATAACAACAGCAATATTTTTAACATTGAAACCTATGGGATTCGCCTGAAATAAACCTGGCAAATTAAACCACGGGGCATCGGGACATTTCTCTGCTGTTTGGTGTCTCTGAACAGATTAACCATTACTTCTCTATGGGGACTTTCACTGGCGTCGAACAGGCACCGTACTTGCTGGCAGTTCGCCCAAATTTGTGTGTGAGCATATCACAGAGCTCCACAGCAATAAACCTCACAGTAATGTGCGCCGTGTATGAACATTCAGTGTTATATGGGAGTACTGATTTATGAGTAAGAGTAGTTAAAAAAAAAAAACAGTAAAACTCGGGGGGGGGGGTGACACCATAAGTTGACACACCGGGTGACACCAACCCTAGTGACGCCACTGTGACCAGGCATTTGGAAACCTCATTCAGATATGTACAAACTGCTCTCTGGACATTAACAGGAGGTTACGAAGAATGGTGCCAGCAGCTCTTCGTTCATTTACAGGACAGCATAAAGTACAAGTTCATCCAAGAAGAAGACTTGAATAAAGATTTCTCACACGGCAGAGGAAAGACGTCTTCACTTTTAAGAATGACTGACTGTGGAATTTGGAATTCTCTGCATGCAGAGATCGTTTCAGAAGATTCATTTGACTGTTTAGTAAAAGCTGGTGACTTTCTTGGATCTCGTGACGGTCTAGTCTATCCTTAATGGTTCACAATTACACGCCTGACCCTACATTGCAGATCTTCAGTTGAATATCACACTTCACCATCCTTTGGTTATGCTCAACAGAGGTCTTCCATCATGTTATAGGTCTGGCTGATCAGCTGTCATTTTGCCCAACCGCTTTCAAACCAAAGAATGAAGGAGCACGATGTTAAGTGATTCTAACACACTTGCAGTGCCGAGGTTCATGATACCTGTTCTATACCGAGCTCCCGATCTCTTGTGTCGAGGTGTCAAAAATTTGATTTCAAGGTGAAGAATGTTTACCTGTGACTGTTCTTTTTTTTTTTTTTTTTTTTTCTATGCATTTGGCCTGACTCCGTAATGCAGGTTCTTTCCTCCTCCATACTCTGGCTGCTTTGTGTTCTCTGTAGCAGGAGGTTCACTTGTCACATGACTGGCCCCTGCTACAGAATGACCAACCACCAATGAAGCCGGGCCTTCAGCTTGAAGATTCACTTGCCCCTGGATTTTGCCCATGACCTTGACACTGTGTTTGTGCCTTTTTTTTTATACTGAGCGACTCTCTGCTCCTGGTAGAAAACCCTCTAGACCAGGGCTGTCAAACTCCCAGCCCCACCAGATGTTGATGAATTCTTCCAATGTAATAGATGGGCAAGGAATCATGGAACTCATGGTTCAGAAACATCTGGTGGGCCAGAGTTTGACAGCCCTGCTCTAGACCTTGTGTTGGTCCTCGTTTTGAGGAACTAATGATCTAATCGAGCGCAGGATGAAGAAACCACAGACCGCTCCACTCGTTCTGTTTTATTAAAATCAGGGAATTGTGTGTGTATAGAAAGGAGAAAAACAATCTCTGTTGCCTAATGGGCTTTTGTTTTATGGATGCGAGCGCAATCAGTTTACGGTTTGAAGTTTACAACATAAGCTTTATAGTTTTACCCATTAGCATCTATTGACTCTGCTCAAATATCAACTTTATAGATTCTAAACGAAGCAATGAAACAATTCTGTCAACACGTTCTATGTGAAACCATTAACTAACTCCATTCCGTTACAATAAAAATATATTCAAGGTGTGCGGGTGTCTTTTTAGGGGTTCCTCCATATATTCAGGATGTGTGGGTGTCTTTTCAGGGGCTCCTCCATATATTCAGGGTGTGTGGGTGTCTTTTTAGGGGCTCCTCCATATATTCAGGGTGTGTGGGTGTCTTTTCAGGGGCCCCGTCATATATTCAGGGTGTGTGGGTGTCTTTTCAGGGGCCCCGTCATATATTCAGGGTGTGTGGGTGTCTTTTTAGGGGCTCCTCCATATATTCAGAGTGTTCAGGTGTATAATAGAGCTGCACAGGAATAAAACTCCCAGTAATGTCGTTTGCATGCATTCCACCGGGCATTTCTCTTGTTTGTACAATAGCCATCCTATTGTCAAATACAATACATAAGGAGGGAAAATGGTATTGACCCATGGCGCTTGTGTCGTTTATAATTATTCTTTCCCAGCAGAAACCTTTTCACATGTAGCAAAGTAATTTTATTCATTGACGGGTATTCACTTTAAATTAAGAACATGTATAGGCCTCGAGCTTCCTGCGTCGCACAGAATCCATTAACTTACTGTTATAACACTTGTGTTCTGTAATATTTAGATTGTTCCCCGTCCCCTCAAGGTTTGCAGACCACCTAGTCCTAGAACATGTTTAATTTCTTCCAGATCCCTGCGAGCCATTGCCTCACGTGTCAGTCATGCGTCCCTTTGAACATGCTTGCTCCAGGTGCTTTGCCATGGGTGGAAAAAGGGTCCAAGAGATGCAAAGACAATGAAAACCAGGATTATTTTGGATACTAATGTTTGACTTTTTTTGGAATAACTATCAACACAGATGTGTTTGCACTCTGCTCACACCGGGCCAGATGTGGCCCTTCAATCCCAATAATATTTGGCCAACGAAAAATAGACATACAGGCCGTGTCGGCTCCATTCATTGCAAGCTGCGGTACAGAGAACTGACGCTAAATTAAAATCCGACACTGTTGACCTTATCTTTCTATGTTAGCTGGGATCTATTTACTGTTACCACTTCCATTCCCTGACTCCTGACCAGAGCGAAGCTTTATGGAGACCACCTGGCCAAGGTGGAGACGGGAATGACGTAGCCACCTGATGAGGGTAGGGCCTTGCAGTAGTCACTTCTAGCAGCCAGGGGTTTGACAAAATACAGGGAGAGCTGTGGGGTCAATCGCTGCTGTACAGGGATGGGATTCAGGGGGTTATGATGAGTGTAAATCCCTGTACAGTACAGATACAAGGCGTTGCTGTAATTGCCATACACAGGCATTATGCAGCATATACAGATACAAGGCGTTGCTGTAATTGCCATACACAGGCATTATGCAGCATATACAGATACAAGGCGTTGCTGTAATTTCCATACACAGGCATTATGCAGCACATACAGATACAAGGTGTTGCTGTAATTGCCATACACAGGCATTATGTGGCACATACAGATACAAGGTGTTGCTGTAATTGCCATACACAGGCATTATGCAGCACATACAGATACAAGGTGTTGCTGTAATTGCCATACACAGGCATTATGCAGCATATACAGATACAAGGCGTTGCTGTAATTTCCATACACAGGCATTATGCAGCACATACAGATACAAGGTGTTGCTGTAATTGCCATACACAGGCATTATGCAGCACATACAGATACAAGGTGTTGCTGTAATTGCCATACACAGGCATTATGCAGCACATACAGATACAAGGTGTTGCTGTAATTGCCATACACAGGCATTATGCAGCACATACAGCTATTGCATTGCTAATAATCTCATTCTGATCACTACAAACCCCCATAAGCAGAAGATCTCACCATTTTATTATCTGTCTGCAGCACATTTACTGACACAAAGGTCATTTCTGTCTGCTGATAATGCAGACCCTGTGTGACATTGTGCCAGATGGGACGCCATGTACATGGTAATTCAAAGAGATCCGAATGGCTGGAGAAAGGTAACCGAACGCTGAAAATCAGCTTTCGGTTACCTTTCTTGGCCATTCGGCAATCCAGAGAGAAGGCAATTTTCCAAATCCTGGCGAATTGCCTGCACATACGGTGCCTGTTCGAGGGCAGTGAAATCCCCATGAAAAAGCACTGCTTCGGCTATTCAGAGAACACGAACCAGCAGTGAAAGGTTCCCGAAATGCCCTGTCATTCGGTGGTTTAATTCGGCAAATTTATTCAGGAGAATCCCATAGGCTTCAATGTTAAAAATATCCCCGTTTTAATTAAATATCTAATAAATGGTTCATTATAATATTCTGCAGTAAAAAGTCTCTTTTTATAGATTTTTTTTTAGGATATTCTAAGCATTTTTCTGGATTATTTTAGTTTTTTAACTTTTTTCTGTAACAGTCGTTTTTATTATCAGACATTTTCGCTCAGTAGTTTCTTTGCAAACAGCGTTTCACTTTTCAAACATTCAAGCAAACTGTTTACTGTAATTTATTCACTTCACTCATCTGCGGTGTCGGCTTTCTCCGGCGGCTGCTCTGCGTGTGATCGGCTCCTGCTCGGGTTTTTCCGTTGGCTTCGCTGCGCTGTGATCGGCTCCTGCTCGGGTTTTTCCGGTGGCTGCTCTGCGTGTGATCGGCTCCTGCTCGGGTTTTTCCGGTGGCTTCGCTGCGCTGTGATCGGCTCCTGCTCTGGTTTTTCCATGGTTTTCGGTGGGTTAATCCAGATGTTTTTGCAGGTTTTCGGCGTGCATTCGCTGGGTTTTGCGGTGAGTTTTTGTCGGGTTTGCGACGGCCTTTCCCTGCAATTCGGGTACCCTGTGGTGTTTGCTGAATACACCGCAGGGTCGCCGAAATGGGATCGGCAAAACAAACCGAATTGAACGAAAAGTCACCGAACCTGCGGTGACTTTTCGATTCTCTTTGAATTACCCTGATAGAGTTTAGAACCTTTCATCCCAGAAATATGTCTGTAAAGGATGAACCAAGACATGAAGAATTAATGTGGAAATTCACAACGTTTTAATCTTTCACTTAAGCTGTAACGCTCAGTCCTGCTATGGACTGATAGAATTAGAGATCTATATTTCCAGTGCCTCACTCTTGTCTTAATATGGTAACACAATGGACCGTGTTTGTGCAGCAAAATATCAGGGTAATTCAAAGATTCGAAAAGTCACCGCACGTTCAGGGATTTTTCGTTCTCTTCAGTTCGGTTCGTTTTGCCGATCCCATTTCGGTGACCCTGCGGTGTATTCAGCAAGCACCACAGGGTCCCCGAATTGCAGGGAAAAGTCGCCGCAAACCCGACGAAAACTCACCGCAAAACCCAGCAAATGCACGCCGAAAACCCACAAAAATATCTGGATTAACCCACCGAAAACGCCAGGAAAACCCGAGCAGGAGCCGATCACACGCAGCGAAGCCACCGGAAAAAGCCGACACTGCAGACGAGTGGAGTGAATAAATTAGCAAAACAGTTTGCTTGAATGATTGAAAAGTGAAACGCTGTTTGCAAAGAAACTGAGTGAAAATGTCTGAAATTTACATATGATCCAATGAATGATAATAAAAAGGGCTGTTACAGAAAAAATAAGTAAACTTAAAAAAGTCCGCCTTTTTTTTTTCAAAAAAAAAAAGGTAAATCTCAGAAAAATGCTTAAAATATCCTTCAGAATCTATAAATAGACTCTTTACTGCAGAATTTTATATTTTTAACATTGAAACCTATGAGATTCGCCTGAATAAACCTGCCGAATTAAACCACCGAATGGCAGGGCATTAGGGGAACCTTTCACTGCTGGTTTTGTGTTCTCTGAATAGATGAAGCATTGCATTTTCTTGGGGATTTCACTGCCCTCGAACAGGCACCGAATGTGCAGGCAATTCGCCAGGATTTGGCGAATTGCCTGCTCTCTGGATAGCCGAATGGCCAAGAAAGGTAACAGTACACTGAATTTCAGCATCCGGTTACCTTTCTCAAGCAATTCGGATCTCTTTGAATAATCCTGAATGGTTGTTATTGGCTCATACAAATTCATAAAACTTTTGTGTGTGTGTGTGTGTGTGTGTGTGTGTGTTATTATTTTTCTTTCTGCGAATTTTTTTTTTTCCTTGTTACTTTGAAGGCCTCCTGACTTTTGAACTTTTGTCCTCCTGTTTTTTCTTTTCTTTTGATCTTATAATAGAGGTTCTATTTTTACTTTTTGTCTTCTGCTGATTTCCATAAAATTCTTCACTGCAAGATGTTGTTCTTTGTGGGTCACAAAGGGTTGTGTGTAGTGAGCCGGATTGTAGCGTTTGTGTAATGGACACTTGGGCTGTAATGAATTTGCAATCCATGTGTATGAAGCGCAGTGCCAATTTTGTACCCTGTCCTGTTTGTCCCTCTACCACCTTCTCTTGTAGAATCTTCTCCCTATATTTGGGTTAGCAAGGTGTCTCTTTTGGGGTTCTGCCATATATTCTGCGTGAGTATTTTTTTAGGGGCTTCTCCATATATTCGGGGTGTGTGGGGGTCTTTTTCGGGGCTACTGTATATATTTAGGTATGCGGCTTTTTTTGGGCCCCTCTGAAATGGACACCCCACTCGCCAAAGCCAGTGGCATTGAAGGCTGTCCACGTGTGTCTTTTTTTTCAGAAGTATTTAGTTTCGAGTGGGCAAAACGCCGATGTCCAAAGCTTCTGCACCATGAAGCTAGCAGATTGCACTTGTTACCTTTCCTGTGTCTTGTGTTGTTTTTTTTGTTTCTTTTATGAAGCTTTCTATCCCTTTTTTTTTGTTTTCACATGTGGGGGTTAGAACGAGCATTTCACTATTAGTGACTCTTAACACTATAAAACGGCACCATTGACCTTGGGACATGACAATACTGCCGCTGCACCTTCTCAGTGTTCTCATTTTGTTGTTGTTCACTAGACGTTTTTCGAGGGTTATCCGGATGTGCACCTCATGCTTGAGATGGCTAGCGATGTATCTTTGTGACAAGTCCAAACACCAAAATGATGGTTGGGGTTGACTTCATCTTAGGCTAGGGACAGATGAGCGCATTTTCTGCAGCCACCGTCAAAATGTACGTCGATGCGTGCGCACGCATTTTTTCACGGAATACGCTTAAGTGGTCAGACGATGCGCAATTCTGGACGTATTTCATGACGATGGGGTGAAAAGAGTCTAGGGAAATCCGGCTGTTTGAACGTTATGTTGGCCGCACACTAGCAGCGTCTGACATCTCCTAATCACGCACACACGCTGCTATGCGGCCGCAGCGCACTTTGTACGTCAGTAGCAGCGGTTTCACGTTCTGATAAAAATGCGTTCATTTGCTGGTTGCGTGGTGTCGGCGCACTTTCGTACGCACGTACTGCGTATATTGGCCGTCATTGGCCGTTATGTGCTGCTACTGCCGCCGTGATTTAGTGCGCCTGCACGCGCGTTCCGACTGCCCCACTCTGACCCTAGCCTAACATGCAGATGAAACTTCCTTGGCATTTCAGCTCTGGCCGATCTTTCTGGGTGATGGCCGTATGATTTGCTAATGGCTCATGATACCTAAATGTGGACCCACCATAGGGTCGGCCACTAGTGCTGCTGCCCATTCTCAGTGTTGTCATATAAATTTGTAGGGTTAGGGTTAAAACTAGTTTACCATTTCTGCTTGTTTTAGGGTTAAGGACTCTTGTAGGGTTAGGAATAAACTTAACACAGGGAACTCAAATCCTGCCTCCCCCCCCACCCCCCCTAATGTTTCTGAACTACACCTCCCTTGATTCTCTGGTCATTTATTGCATTCAAAGAATTCTGACAATTATAGGCAAAAAAAAACATCTGGGAGGGGGCAGAGTTTGAGCTCTCTACCCTAAGATTTAGCTCCATTTTTAGGTAACGGATTAGCAGAATGTTAGGGATTGGGGTTGGCCCTAACCCTAAATGTAACTCTATCACGACTATCGTGTCAACTTTTTTTTAAAGAAAAGACTGAATTTAAAATACGCCAATTTGGGAGCAATAAAACATTTTTGCAGTTGTTCCGAAATTTTGCAATTACTTTCAGAAACGACGTGAGACGCCATATTCCTTTTTTTTTTTATTGAAATTTTTTTCCCGAAGCGACCAGGACATGTTTTTTTTTATAGTGCGCCCTGTTTCAATGCATTGGCCTGCAGACGGCTACAAAGCGGCCACAGTTGTTTTCCAAAGCAAAAAGACTAACTGGAACATTTTGATGCCTTGCGTAAATCCTACATTTAATCACTCGTGTCTCTGGGGATCACAAATCTTTATATATCCCTCCGTGCGGCAAAAACTTCAGACTGTCCCAGAGTTAATCCCTTTTGGATAATTGTAAAGCGTTGAACGATTTTTAATTATTTTCCGTCGACATGAATTATTTGTACGGTTAACGGCCTGTAATTTCCTTTACTATAACAATGAATATTCTGCGTCTCCTGATTGCGCTGCTCACACAACCTGCCATGTTAATCGTACAGCACAGTTGGAAGAGATTACTTATTCGTTAACACGTCCCGTTGTGATTGGCAGCGGACAATAAACAGTAATTAGATGATTTATTCCCACTTGGGTAGACTGTCAAACAAAAGACCACCAACCTGTGACTTGAGTGTGAAATGGAGACCCTCTCCTGACATCCAATCGTATTACAACCTCTTTCTTGACTTAGGCTGCTTTCCAGCGGCAGCCGAATGGCTGACAATTAGAGTGCTACCCAGTAGGTCTAAATAAACCTTCGGATTATACCCATTTAAACCCCCCGTTTTTTTTACTGGTCTGTACTGCTACAGCTACAAAAAAAGGGGATTACTTTCGCACCTAGACCATAATAAAGGCTAAAAGACAAGTGCTCACAGACTCGTTTGTCGTCAATACTGTAGAATCCCAATGGAAGAAGGAAGACCATATATACTTTGGGCACGCAGTGGCAGTTCATTTCAGGAACCAAAAGACATGGTTTCACCTGTAGCATCAGCCTTTATCAAACCCAAAAAAGGTTTAGACAAAAGCTGAAGCTTTTGTTTTCTTTCTGAAATAAGATGCCATTGAATGACCTGAGAGACTGGACTCGTTTCTTCCATTTGGATTCTACAATTCTATGATGGCCCATTGCTGGTACTGGTAAAATGTACATGCATTACTGATATGTTTTAGTCTAGTGATGACTAACCGTGGATGCCCAAGGGTTTCGTTGTTAAATGTCTATTGATGGTCTTTAAGCCTTTAATATTAGTTCAGGCACCTGGGGCTTGTAGTTCGGCAAAAATTGGGCTGCCAATGTTGGCTATCAGTCGCCTACAACATATCCCATGACGTTCAGCCATGGTCATCAGACTAGTAGGTATCATTATTGTTATTATAACAAGAAATAATTTTCATCCCATAGGCAACTTTTAAGGCTGTAGTAGAAGGTCATCTGTAATTTTCTAGAAAATTTGCTCTTATGTCTAAAACGCACAATTCAAAGGTCAACCACGTGGATTTTTCCTGGTATGGCTTCAAATTCATCAATACACAAAAACGTCTTTGTCAAAGACATCCAAAATGCATCCCATAGGTTTGTCTCATGTTATTTCTTGGTGTGGTTTCCATTCCATCAAAGCACAAGAATGACCAGACAATGAGACATTTTATATGAAGATCCATCTACATAATGTGATGGAACTTATGTACGCATGATATATCCTTTGGAAAAGATGATGTGGACCTAAGGCGAGACTTGTTATTTTTGGACCTTGGTACATGGTAAAGACTTGTATGTTGGTTATTTTTCCCCGCCGATGGAGTCATTGTAAGTCAAATGGAAATGGATCATCCCTAGTTTCAAGAGCAGGAAATTGTCCTGGTCCATTGGACTCCATGTGTAGGACCTTTTTTAGATTAAAGCTTAATTATTTTGTCACAGAAGGCTATTTCAATTGATTTTGAAAATCAACCCTTAACTGTTACGGTCTTTACCTTTTTTATGTTCCGTAAGCTTTGTTTATTTGGTATACTATATGGACCATCCAATAACTTCCCGTGCAATGCTTTTTTGGAGACCTCTTTTGATCGAATGAAGGCTAACGTAATTATGACACACAGCCATGTGATTGCAACAGATGTCCGACTTACGCAAGGACAGCGGGCACGTCTGTGCCCCTATTATCATCTATTAGGTCCAGCTGGGAATGGTTCTGTTAGAACGATGTCTAATCAGGCTTTAATTCCACATTCAGAGTGAGTTCAGCTGTACGGAGAGTCTACGTCACCCCTCTCAAAGACCATGTGCAAGTCCCGCGCTTTGCCTTTATGGCTTGGGAAGAACACCACAAAGCAGGTTTACTTAGAAGTGCACTTTTATGTGTGTTTTATGAGGGAGACTGGGGCTGTGGAGGGTTGTCTTTGACTCCAGAGCTTTAAACCCCTTCACTTAATATTTTATTTTTTCATTTTGAAATGCAGTTATGTCGTAAAAATGCCAGCAAACCCTTTACTGAAGATTACCATGACTTCATCTGGCTGTAAACCCGTTTAAGTATCCTAAAATTTACAAGTATGATTAGGTTTAGCTTGTGACCAGTGTCTACCTGCCCCAGCACATTGGGATATATGGACCCCTGTCAAGCAGATATGGATGGAGTGCAGTGAAAGTGTCACTCTTGCAGCATCCTTTCAGCTTCATTCTTAAAGAGAAGAAAACCATGCTGCAGATCCCATTAATCACGCCGACTGGTATAATATGCAAGGTCAAGTGGTGCAACTAGTGTTCTTCAAAGGAAGGACTGGGTGGTGAAAGAATTATGTTCGTAGAGATAAGAGAACAGACTATTGACATGAAATATCATGCTAGTGGAAGCAAGCTGGCAACTTAGCCAAGTCACTGGAAAAGGACAGTGGGCTATGATGGCAAGGATAAGCCTCTTTGCTCTCCTTAATCGCAGAATGGGCTTTCACTGCTACAAATGCTCAAAGAGAATGTGGGGCCAGGAGCAGATTGAGACAAATTTCGGGAGGGGTCTAATTTTGGCTACTCACACTCAACCCTGAACATCACTGTATAGGGTCTGTCCTCCTGCTGCTCAGGTGACACCTGATAGTCCCCAGCAGCAATGTTCCACAGTAAGAAATGAGGTAGTGAATTATTGCTGCAGTATTGTTGACTTTTTGAGAAGCGGACAGTGCTGCTGCTTTAGAACAAAAAATGTATTCTTATTTTGTTTCTGTACATTTTACGCAGTCATGTCTGGTATCAATGGAACCGCTGGGTTCTGGTCTTTCCAATGATACCCAATTAACATTGTGGAGTGTATGGAACTGGAGATAAAAGATTCCAAATGATTCCAGCATAGAATGTGCACATGTCCCCTGTGCCCTCCCCATGGATCAACCAGTGTTTGGGGCCAGGATCTATAGTGGGGATCATGTGAGGTAAATAGACGACTGAAGAAATAATAGGGATCAAGGCAGGCAAAGAGTGGATTTAAACAGGCACGTAGGTCTTGATAAATAACCATTTCTTAATAATGATAGCATGTGACGTAAGCCATGGAGGAGAACAACCTCCATGTCGATCACAAACAACACTCGACTGGCAGAGAATGGCTATTGAAGGACAGTCTTCCAACTCTGGGATCTTGGGGCCTCCTTATTATAGTTTCCTTTGTAATTATGGGTGGTATAGGGATGCCATCATGTTCAATAATCATCCGTTATGCCACCTAGCAGCACACAGTCTTTTTAATAGGCCATTATTTCCCGTTTTATTCCAGTGTAATTGTATAATAATATTGACTCGCATTGTCGTTGTAGTCCATAGCATTGTGTATTATTTTAACAATCCTCTGTGCCATTTCATTCCACTCCAGGTAACAATGCTATGTGCTGACCCTTGTCCATTCAGGACATTTGAGTAGAAAATCCTGACGTTTCTTCATTCAAATCGGACCTTTCATTCACGTGTCGCCTGTTTTTACGGCATAAAGAAGCACTTTCACATGTGGCAAACCAGTGTATACACAACACATAAATATATAATAGCCCTTTTAATTCTATTTGAAAGGTGCCGTCTGTGCGTGTGTTGTGTATTTACAGTTTTATTTACGTTCCCGATACAAACCCTCCTTTGATATAAGCCTTTTCGGTTTGATACGATCGAGCGGCCGTGAAAGCATTGAGTGCCGCCGTGTAAACAGTGGATCTGACACATTTAAAATAGAAGCTGCACAGGATACGATGTAGTCTAAGCTCAGCTATGGAGGGAGAGGAAATGGTTCATCTACATATAAAAAGGTCTTTGAAGTCCTTGTATGCCACAGCAGATTGGAAAGTGATTTTTGGTCCTGGTCATTTTTCTTTCCAGCTGTTTATAGAATAGGAGCTGTCATGCTCAAAAATATACGTATATTCCAAGTGTCCCTCTGATATGAAAGACAGTCCAGGTTTTTTTTCACAAATCATGCTGTCCCCGCTCTCTAGTTTAATGTTACTCTTTTTGGAGATCTCCTCCATATATTCAGGGTGTGTGGGTGTCTTTTTAGGGGCTCCTCCATATATTCAGGGTGTGTGGGTGTCTTTTTAGGGGCTCCTCCATATATTCAGGGTGTGCGGGTGTCTTTTTAGGGGTCCCTCCATATATTCAGGGTGTGTGGGTGTCATTTTAGGGGCTCCTCCATATATTCAGGGTGTGTGGGTGTCTTTTTAGGGGCTCCTCCATATATTCAGGTGTGCGGGTGTCTTTTTAGGGGCTCCTCCATATATTCAGGGTGTGTGGGTGTCATTTTAGGGGCTCCTCCATATATTCAGGGTGTGCGGGTGTCTTTTTAGGGGCTCCTCCATATATTCAGGGTGTGTGGGTGTCTTTTTAGGGGCTCCTCCATATATTCAGGGTGTGCGGGTGTCTTTTTAGGGGCTCCTCCATATATTCATGGTGTGTGGGTGTTGTGGTAGGGGCTCCTCCATATATTCAGTGTCTGACCGTGTATAACAGAGCTGTCAAACCATAAAACTCCCAGCAATGAGATGGTAAACTATAATAATTGTTATAAATCACTCGCTGTAAAAAATAAGTCTGGGATTTTCCTCTCCTTCAGCCCCATTTCCAGTGACACCTCCGGGGCTGCCATCAGAAATCATGGGGTCCCTTACTGAACCACCGGTTGGGCCCCCTGTCCTTCTGCTGGCTATTCCCATAAACTAATTAAAATGAAAACATTTAGCCTATTTGCTTTACCTTACTTTACCAGGCTAAATCTCTGGTGGATAAAATGTGTTTCCTGGTGGGGGAGTGTGCTCTGCTCCTCTACCTGGCGCAGGCTCCCTCTGTGACTAGCCAGAGTGCTTTTACCGGCCCCAAATGCTGCGGTCCACTGGGAAATGTCATGGTATCCTGATAGGTCAGTCCATGGTCGCATGGAAGGGCTCTTACATCTGAGGCACTTTGACAGTGTTTTTAGGATAGGCCAGGGTCCCCTTGAGCCACTGGACCCCCGAACATATCCTGGGCTGTCAACCCCTGATGGCTGCCCTGGACACCTCTTACAATAATCATATATCCTTCATATAGCTATAGGACACGCTCAGGTCATTTTTAGCCCTGTCCTCAACAATGCCACCAAGCTCCAAAAAACCCAGGACCACAGACTACAATATCACAAACCACACCACCTATGACAGACAAAATCTGCTGTGTTTTGACACCACATAGTGTACCAATACCACAATCTTGGCACCGAACCTTTGAAACTCAGAAGGTTTTCTCCATAATAGACACAGTAAATCGACCATCTTTTTGTAATCCATAAAGAGTTTTTCTTCAAATCTAAATTCAGGGAAACCTTGTCACACGTGCAACGCTCTTCCATCCCTTCCCTTGGTTAACCATGACTATTGGAAGGTCATTCTGTGATGGTATTTTCTCACGGTATTTCTTCCACCCTCCACGTTTGACGCCTCTTGTTCTCGCAGTGCTTTTTATTGAACGTAAGCATAAACTGTAAAGAGATTCCAGATAGGAGACACTGGCGAACAGGGAGACTGAAGCTCTTCAAGAGATATGAGCATGACTCGTGGGTGGGCCAAGCGGTTCCTATCTGCTGGCATTTCCAGTGTTTCTGCTGAGCAATCATCCACTTCTTTTCCAATTAATTCCAAGTTAGATATTTTTAAAACTGCTTTTTGTGTAACTCATTAGATTGGCACGCGGTCTGGATTATTTTCTTATTTTCCTGTAACGTTTGCTCTGGTCTGGCATCTTTTGAATGCTTGCCTTAAGGAGGGAAATTGTTGTTCTCGAAACTATGAATAACCCAATTTTGGATTTTTCTTCCTGTTTCTATAATGGCTCTGATAAGTTCACAACAGCTCTGGTTAAGATAGCGCTTAATTTTAGAATCGGGCCCTTTGTCGTTTTTCGCTCATGTCTATTTTTCTGTGATCTAGAACCCCGTAGCTATGTAATTTTTCGGACACGAGTACGGAGCAAAAGCAACACTAGTGGTTTAGATTTAGGTACAGTGTTTGTGTTTTAGACTTTGTATCTGTTTTTGCCTAAAAATGATTCTTGCATGAAAGAATTGTAGTGGAGAATGATTTTGCAGAAACTGTTGTTTAGGGTTAACCCCAAATCTGCAACTAACACTAGCATTGTTTTTGCACCAAACTGGTGTCAGAAAAATGTGTATTGTTAATGCAGATAGAAAAATTGTTGTTTGGTTTTGGTAAAATTGGCATTGCTACATCGAGGAGGATATGAGAGGGAGGGTTTCACACCGGAATTGAAGCCCACTACGTTACGGATGAGCCTTCAGATATTGTGGCTCATATAAACGTGAGTTGGTTGTACGTTAGCATTGCGTTGCTCTATGCTGTTTTGCACCCATTAGAACATTGTGTATATGTGTTTTCTTACTTTTCATATTGAGGAATATTTTTATTGAGACCGACGTATATCTTAAAGTGATTATATATGTTTTCTATACCTAAGTGGTCACTTGGTGTCACTTGGTGCAGCTCTATTGTAACACACCTCACAGCGCTGTACCTATTTTTTATTGACTTTTTTCTATATGTCACACTATGCATCTGCTCGATGCCCAGGCCTGGATGCAAAGAATCTGGGTAACCTTAGTCTTATATATTATTGTCCCATCCCACGCTGTCTGTATGACTCGGTGGCCGGCTGCACCTTCCACGTCGGCCAGCTGTCGAGTGAAGAAGCGAAAGGGCGTGACCATGTGATACAGCTATGGGCGGGGGGCGACATGATGAATGATGTGGCGCCCGCTTGGTTTAAAATCAGCAGCCTGAGAATGGTTCGGTGCCCTGACGTGGTTCTCACTCCTCTCAATACTCGTTATATTCATATTGTTGTTCTGTGTTTCGACTTGACTTGTGTGACTCTCCTCTCCTGGTGCTTCACCCCTGGCATTCCTTTGTCTACCCGATTTGGCAATACGACCTCTGGCATTTGGCTGACACTCTACTCTGGTGATACGACCTCTGGTATTCCTGATAACCCGCTCTGGTTTACGACCCCTTGGCAATTCCTGATGATAAACCCGCTTTGGTATATGACCATTGGCATTCCTGACGTTCCATATTGTATTATCCCTTGGTCTGTTCTTATTGGTTACATACTCATCTGATCTTACTATAGGTAGACACACCGACCAATCAAAGGATTGGAAGTGTAGGATAGTTGTGCTGCGTACAGGGATCAGACCTATATATCAGGGAGGAACTTGACAATTATATGTATGTTTCCACTTTACATAATCTCCATCCAGGTTCTGGCATGTATAAAGTATATTACTGTTGATGTCCTCTGCATTGGCCTTCATTTTAAGCCGGAAAAAGCATTTCCTTGTGATCCATGAATTATGACGTGAGAATTTAATGTTTTCAGTGTAACTATGTCTTATTTATTATTTATTTTGTCTTGTTTTTGAAAATAAAACCCAGTCCCCTCTAAACGTATCCAGGAATTACTACAAAAAACAACTGAAAATGAAAGGTAACAGGATTTGGAATAAAGTGGAATATAATTACATCACTTTAAATCCCAGTGATACAAAGTCCCTCATTCCAGGCCCGGGTAAATCACTGGCCACTCCTTGAAATAAATAACTCCTCATGCTCCTCTAATTAGCAGAATAATGAAAGCATTACATGTTTCATCACTTAGAATTGCTTGTAGCGGGCACTTGCGTCGTACTCGCCGTATTGATGTGTAATTGAAATCAAACGAGCATGAGGTCAGATCTTCGTATATTGAATTCATTCATACTTTTTCACGATCCCTTCATGCAAACCCTGGGTAAATGCTGCAAGACGTCCCTCTGCAAATCCCTTCTTCCACTTACACACAGTTTAACTTTCCCCGTATTACTCCTCCCGCACATCAGAGGGTTTTAAAGCCTTTTTTTTTTCCCCCTTTACCTTTTACATTCGTGTGGATTTGATAAAACCTGGTGATCTAATTCCCCCCAAAAGAGAGAAAATAAAAGTGGATCTGACGCCCCCCACACCCAAAAAAATTTCCTTGCTCTGCTGATTTTTATTAAAATATTGAAATATATATATATTTTTTTTTGTTTTAAATCACAAATTTATATAACAAATTATTAATTTTTTTTTAAATATTTTAATAATCTGCACTGCATGAACATTTTGGTTTATGTTCTAAAATGGTTTTCATGCTGTGCTGATTTTTATTAAAATATGTAAATTTTTATTTGTCACATAAACAAAATAAATTATGGGCACTATTCCCTAGTGAACGGTAACTGTAACGCTCGGGTGAGTAGCGCTAACGTCAGGATAAGTGACTTTAACGCATGCCACCCGCATTACCTTCCTAATGCTATCACTCCTAAAAATTCATTAGCACATAGTTGATTGTGCTAGCTTACGCGAGCTTACTGTACTTTGCGCTCCCCATGTGAAGTATATAGGATGCACAATGAGTAATTAGGGTTAGGATAAGTAAGGTATTATGACGTCCTAGCACCAATTAACCACAGCTATAAGCTGGTGCTAACCCCCGCTTCTGCAGAATCAGTTAACACCAGCTAACCCCTCCCCAATAAATCCAATACTCTCCTCTCAACCCGCGGTGCGAACGGTGGCCCGATCCGTCACTTCAGACCACTAGGAGCAGAGTGAGACTGGGGACAAATAGTCCCCAGTCTCCATCTGTGAACCTACACAATCTCGCAGGTCTCATACTGTAGGCTGGTAATGCAACCCTCCATGGAGTACTATGGGTTCCAGGAGTTGATACTCGCGGAAGTGCTACCGCGAGTGTCGTGGAGGGTAGCGCTGCATTACAGGGCAGGCTGCTGAATTAGCGCCTCCGCGGAATAGCGCAGTAAAATGGGGATGCTATGGGGAAACATGCAGGTGCAGGTTTTCTCTGTTGGTGTACGTATTTTAGCACACATTGAGAAACAGGGCCCTATCAGGGTTATTCAGAGAGAGGTGAAAAGCAGGAGAATGGCTAGAGAATGGAAAATTGTAGGTCAAAATAGCCAAACCAGAAAAATTCTCCCATTTATCTCACTTACGTAACAAAACCGCTATTTTGACCTAGGATTTTCACTTCTCCATTCATTCTTCTGCTTTTCACCTCTCTCTGAATAACCCTGTTTTCTATTTTTAGTTTACATGATCAATAAGAAAAAGTGTATCTTAAAACTTAATAAAAATCAGCACCGCGTAAAAGCATTGTCACATAAACCGTTTTCATGTGGTTAATTTTTATTAAAATATTTCTATATTAGGCTGGAGTCAGACGAGCGTAGTGTTCACGTCCATGATTGCGCCTAAAAAGTACGTCCGTGATAGCATGACAGAAAGCCCATTGGAGCCTGACACATGAAGTACGTCCGCACTGAACTGCGGACGCACAACGGCCGCGGCCCACGGACGCAAGGCAGGCAAGAACGTACAACTCCTAGAACGGCCGCACAAAGTGCGCTGCGTCCGCAACGTCTGCATAGCTTTGTGTGTGAGTGATGGAACGTGGTCAGACGGACGGCATTTATACGTCCAGCATTTTTCACGGACAAAATGGTTTTGATTTTTAATATATTTTCCCTCCTACATCCGTCAAAATATACGTCAGTGAAAAAAACGGACTCTGTGGCCACTACTGTGTCTTCCGTCCTGACGTACGTCCGTGTGCACGAACGTACAGTCCGTAGAAATCACGCTCGTCTGACCCTAGCCTTAGAAACTAGCAGAGAATGAAAACTTTTTATGTGATGTTTTTATGCTGTGCTGATTTTTTTTATTAAAATATTAAAAAATACACTAACTTTTTTCACGTAAACTAAATAAACCTATACATATTTAAATATTAAAAACTGGCAAAACAGGAAAACTTTTTTCTTTTTGAACCATCTTTTGTGATCATTAAAAATTTTGGGAGGTTTACATTCATGCACTTAGATCCGAGTGATGGGGGTATAGTTAGACTTAGTCCAAGTGATGTCTGGGACAGAGGAAGTTTGTTGTGTGTATTTTATTGTCTTGCAACAAAAAATAAAGAGTTCAGGGAGTTCAGAACCTAAAAAGAAGCCGAGCTGAGCATTTCGGGACTTTTTTCCCCCATCATCCATCACTTTTCGGAGTCTCTGAAGATTGTCCATCCTATGTAAACGTACGCCATCGCTGCCTCCTGTCCAACCCAATAACTTGTGCTTTATCCAAGAACAAGACTTGACAAGTCTACGCAAATCACATGTTGCATCTTCACCCTCCTTAGTTCACTCATTCCTACACTATTATATATAAACTAATAATCTGATTTATTTCAATCCAAGACGATGAGAGCGAGAGAAAAAACCCAATGACTGCAGAACATATTTATATCCCAAGATTAAATGATCTGCTGACGATCAAAGGAACCAGTTGATCTGGATGCGATTACAGGCCATGTTTGTGTAACTGAGGTCACAGCGTGTATGTTGTAGAAAGCTCTGCTCGCCATGCGTGCGCTCCATCTGCAAGGCCGGGGATTTAGGGGTGCGAATTATCACGTTTGATGCCAGCGATGTTCAGAGAACCTTAGCAGATGATTCCAAGTCGCCTGGAGTCCTCCTGCAGGGCGGGAGTGGACGCGGACAGGGCCTTTAAACAAACAGGGACACCTTGACAGCACATAGTGATCTTTAAAAATCCGAGTTAAGTCAGTCTGTCAAGCCCGGTGCAAAGGTATTGCTAAAAATACCTCGTCGAACAGCTGAACTCCTAGAAAAAATAAAAGTGGTAAATGAAAACAGTCACATTGACATACAGGCGGCTTTTTTATGATTTATGCACAAATCTATAAAGTGACAGGTCTGCATTAAATATAATTCTAGGAATGTAACATATCGTTTCTTCAAATTCCAGATGCACAGGTCCTTAAAGTGTGTTTGTGTGTGTGGGGGGAGGGGGAAGTGTAAAGAGTGGGGACACTCTTTCATGAAATGGTCTGATCCTTATCTGAGTGAGATGTGGTTTTGCGCCTGTTTTACCTTATTGCCCTTCTTTCTGAAGGTGGAGCCTCTGGGTTAGGGTTGCCAGATCGGCCATGGTTTTCCTGGACACATGTTACAATTTCACACAGAAAAAGATCACAGGGAAAAGTGCTGCCCTGCAACTTGTGTAACTTAAGGAATCAGATTTTCCTCCTGAACCATATTATCAAGGCAGATCACCTGGGATTTCTTTTTATTTATCTCTTGCATATGAATCCTACATGCTGCGGTGATGCATTTTACATTCAATACCCATCATCATGAATACATTATATGCGCCCAGGAAGACCTGGCGGGTTAAACATTAACCCCTCCTGACCCTGTGCACACTTAATATCCTATTTTTAACCTTGGAGTATTATTAGAACCCCCTTTCTATTCCAGCAATGGGCTTCCTAGGTGTTGCTCCGGACATGACATACTCTTTAAACCTAGATGGCACATGAACAGTGGCAGGCAGGACCCTCCGGCCAATTCATTGGTTCTCCATGCAAGTGCATGGGGAGCCACTGGGTGAAGAGGAGTCCCTGAAAGAGTCCCACTTCCTTTTACTGACACATGGAGTTCAGGTCAGTTCTCTCTAGTGATGCCTGGAGGATGGCCGAACAGCCTGCGACAGCCGGAAGACTGTCACCGCTGGAGCTCAGGACCGAAGTAGGAGGATGTAGGGGAGTATGGCACAACCAATCATCAGCCATACGAACCTGGGCCTGGAGGCCCGGCCGAGCATGCTGCTCGGCCGGCCTCCAGGCTCAGGTTAGCCCCCGGCTCAGCTGAGCCTTCAAGGCCCAACCAAGCCGGGGGCTCGCCGAGCAGCGCGCTCGGCCGGCCTTTAGGATCAGGCGAGTCCCTGGCCTCCAGGCCCAGGTTCTCACGTCTGATTTTCGGTTACGGTATTGGTTTTCTGCCAAAACGATCCCGAATTTTCGGTTTCAGTATCGGACGAAAATTCTCGTTTCAGTGCATCCCTAGTTCTCACAGATCACTTGTATTGTGGGCTGGGCACAGTCCCCCACACTTTGAGGGCTGCTGAATCTGCCCTCCAATACCGCCCTTCCCTTCTTGGAGAAGGGTGTATACTTGGGTCACAGTGACCATTCTAACTGCTTTGAGTGGTCAATGTGTTTGGAGTATCCCTTTAAATTGTTCTGATATTGAAACAAGAATTCATAATTTTTATTAAAAAAAAATTCCAATGTTACAACTGCCAAGTGTTATCATGAAGACTCTGTGATCTGTTTACTCTCATATGAAAGCGTCCTTTGGCAGCTTTCAGCTCCAAGACCAAACCCCACCGCTAGTCATATCCGAATGAAGGAGATCTACATCCACTCTTTAATTACAGGTGGCCAGGATTATGTTTTAAGAAGATCGAGCCAGGGTCCGAGAGAATGTGTGCCGGCGCTGCCAGGGTCCAAGAGTATGTGTGCTGGCATTGGCAGGATCCAAGAGTATGTGTGCCGGCACTACCAAGGTCCAAGAGTACTTGGACACACATACTCTTGGACCTTGGGGAGTGCCGGCACACATACTCTTGGACCTTGGTAGTGCCGGCACACATACTCTTGGACCTTGGTAGTGCCGGCACTACCAAGGTCCAAGAGTATGTGTGCCGGCACTGCTAGACCATTTATACAGAATATATACCTTGTTTGCTAATTGATAACCTGTGGGTAAACCTCCAATCGAGGAGAACGTTATGTCCCCGTTTAATAACATGCACTGTATGCCAGGCTGCAAATTCATGTAGAAAAGCAAAGCGATAATCCAGCACACAACTGCCATACCGAAATTGACAACTCCAACAAAAAGGCCCTGGCGTAACCAGCTCCAGTGAATCCAAGGAATAGACAAGGGGACCAGGCACCCCTTACAAGCATGAATGCAATTTATTTGCAAACAAAGCAATGTTTCAGGCAGCAGTGCAGCCTTTCTGATGGTCTGACAAAGGCTGCAGCAGGGTCCATTACAGTGCTTTGAGTCCCAATCAAGCTCCTTCACGCTTGTAAAGGTTGCCTGGTCCCCATGTCTTTTCCTAAGCTACAAATTCCTAACCCTAAACATACTGTGTCGTCTCACTGAAGCTCTGGCTTTGGTGCACCGGCTTCAACGCTAACACTACCATCGTCTTAGTCCATGGGTGTCTCTTTCATTCTTGTTTCTCCATAGTAGCACCCTTGTGGGGTGTTTGCTGTGCAATTTTTGGCACTAGTATGGGCATTCATTATTTCTTCCACAATCATGACATTCGGGGAGTAAGTTCCCTGATGCGCACACATCTCGCAAGAGGCATATTCTTTCAAAGGTGCTCCCATCTCTAGCCCTCTTATGAGAGTACACCGGATAATGGACTCTCCACCAAACGTATACAACAGCCGACTGGCCTGCTGGGTCCAATATGAGAGATGGTGAGTTCCATGGTGCACACACCTCTTGCATTCATAGATGCTCCTATATCTTGCCCCTCTGAGAGGCAAGTAAGCCGAAAATGGACTCCCCTCCGAATGTGACCAACAGCCACCTGGACAACTGGGTCCAACACAAGTGATGGTGAGTAGGGATGAGCCGAACACTCCCTGAGTTCGGTTCGAGCCCAAACCCGAACTTCCCATTTGTTCGGGACCGAACCCGAACCCCCATGCAAGTCAATGGGGCTGAAAATTCGGTTTTTTAGAGTGCCCTCCAAGAGGGCATATATGCTACATATTTGCCATAAAAGGTGTATGGGGGTCTGGGTAGTGCCCTGGGGGACAGGAAACAAGGACAAAAAGTTTTAAAAAAACGTTTTTAAAGGGACAGTAAGTTTTCCATGAAATAAGGGTTAAAAATAAAAACAAAAAATTCCTTCAAATATCGTGCCTAGGAGGTCCCCATAACCTGCCCGTGAAGTGGCGGATTTCTAGGATGTATAGAAACACTTAAAAACAAATAAATGACGTTTCATATGACGGTAAATGCTTTTCCTTTAATCTATCCATAAACAACTGCTTGGGGCGGCAGCACGTATGAAAAGACATTTTAGGACGCGCAGAAAAAGTTTAGTGTTTTTTTGGGCTAAATTATTGGTAAACGTATGCAGGCTTTGGATGAAAGTAACAATAGGTGCTTTAAAATTGGGCTTTTCGCGTCGGCAACAGTGCCGTCACACCGTAAACCCTCTGAGGATATGAATCTGATACAGGCGTCAATGGCAGTGCACCCAGATATTGTGCATTTAGTGCCAGGCATGCAAGTACTATCATACAGTAACCCCTCTGTGGTATTGTGGAAGAATGCAGGGGTGGACCATGTGGTCCTATATTGAAAAGTTTTTTTTTTTAATGGGCGTCAGTGCAGCCAGATATTGTGCCTTTCATGGCAGCAAGTGCCTTCACACCGTAACCCTTTTGTGGTATTGTGGAAGAGTTCAGTGCGGAGGTTTTGTGGATGCAGAAGAGGACATCCCCTATCTATTCCATTACTTCAGCATCAGGGGATTGATAGCTGCTGATCCAGGACTGATTCATTTTTATAAATGTCAGCCGGTCTACAGAGTCTGTGACAAAACCTCCAGCGGCACTGAACGTCCTTTCGGAAAGCACGCTAGATGAAGGGCAACCTAGTAGCTGCATAGCATATTGGCTAAGTTCTGGCCAGTGATCCAATCTCAACACCCAGTAAGCCAGTGGATCATCTGCTGGAAAGGTATCCAGGTCTGCCCTTGCCCCTAGGTAGTCCTGCATCATATGGTGAAGACGCTGGCAATGGGTGCCTACATTTGACGTCCCTGGGCGTCGAGGACTAAACAAATTTAAAAATGCATCAGTCAAGTGGCCCTGGCCTTCACCGCTATTCCTCTGATCACCTGCAGCCTCAGAAGCACGTGTGTCAGCACTTGGTAATCTAACAGTGCCTGGAAAGGTGTTACACAAGTTTCGCAAGTTTTGTCATCCTGTGCTCCCTCTGTGTGGGCAGGATGAGCTCTGCAACTTTCCCCTTGTATCGTGGATCAAGAAGGGTTGCCAACCAGTAATGATCCCTCTCCTTGATAGCACGAATCCTGGGGTCCTTTAGCAGGCTTTGCATCATTAGGGAGCCCATGCAGCGTAGGTTGGAGGTGGCATTAGCTGCCGAGTCTTCCTGGTCAATGAGGATGACCGTATCGTGCACTTCCTCCTCCCAGCCACGCACAAGCCCTTCTGTTTCTGGGCACACAAAACCCTGCCTTGAGGAATCCCCACCTTCAATGCCCCCACTCCTTAAATAGTCCTCCTCCTCCTCCTCCTCCTGTCTGATCTGAGTAGAACCCGCTGGAATGCTGTCTGCGGAAAGACTGGGGCCTTGAGAGCTAGGGAAGGCCTCCTCTTCCTCCCGCTGCTCTGCCTCTAGAGCCACATCTATAATTCCCCGCAGAGTGTGCTCCAGCAGGAACACTAAAGGAATTGTGTCACTGATGCATGCACTGTCCCTGCTCACCATCCTCGTTGCCTCCTCAAATGGTGACAGTACAGTGCATGCATCCTTGATCATCAGCCACTGTGGGGGGCGGAAAAAAACCCAAGTTGACCTGAACCTGTCCTTGTGCCATACTCACACAGGTACTCATTGATGGCCCTCTGCTGCTTGTGCAGACGCTGCAGCATTGCTAATGTCGAGTTCCACCTGGTGGGCATGTCACAGATTAGACGGTTTGTGGGAAGGTGGAATTCTCTTTGAATTTCTGCCAGGAGAACGCTTGCTGGGAATGACCGTCTGAAGTGGCTGCAGACTTTTCTGGCCTGGATGAGAAGCTCTGGCAGCCCTGGTACTTGGTTAGGAAACGCTGTACCACCAGATTTAGGACGTGTGCTAGGCATGGTACATGCATCAATTTACCCTTGCGTAGGGCGGAGAGAAGGTTGCTGCCATTATCGCAGACGATCATTCCCAGCTCAAGCTGGCGTGGTGTAAACCATCTCTGCACCTGCCAGAGAAGAGAAGGAGGAGGAGGTTAGCCAATCCACCAAGTCCTCTGTATGTTGCTGCTGCTTAAGATGGCCATCACCAGTTAGAAAGGACAAGCGTGCCCCTGCAGAGGATGCATCATGACCAGAGACACAGCCTCCCGACACAGGGGCTGCTTGCCCTCTTATCTGTGTCTGGGAGCGTCTGCCTGTCCTTTTTGTTCTTTCAGACATGGTGAGTGATATAGATTAATATATACAGAACTCTGATTCAACTCTGGTATAAAGATTTAAATAACTCTGGTATAACTCAGTGAGACACACTGATAGCTGGCAGCCAGTGACAAGAGATAGATCACCTTAATTCCCAAGTGTTTTAAAGAAATTAGTGAGCCCCAAAAATAATTGCTGGCTGTGTGACGAGACCCAGAAGATCACCTCAATTCACAAATTTTTTAAAGAAAGTTGTAAACCCCCAAAAAAACTTGTTGGCACAGTGACAAGACACACATCACCTAAATTCCCTGATATTTGGTCTAAATGAGACCCCCCAGACCCCCCCCAGTAGCGTGGCAGACCGGCAGTAACAACACACACAACTATCTTCTTTGAAATCTCCTCTGAAATGCGTGCAGAATCGGTGCGTTGAAACCTTATATAGTGTGCTGCGGGACTTAGCTCTGTGAGCCCATGATTGGGCAAAATTTGCCCAATCAGGACTCTGAGCGGTGATTGGCATAGTGTTCAACCAGTCTTGCACCAGACCTGTGGTCAGGTGCAAGGCTGTAGCCAATTAGGAGCTTCAGGCAGTGGGAAAATGCATTGTGGTCCATTGTGGTCGAACATGCGGCGAACACCCGGAAATGTTTGGGGTTCGATCTGCTCGAACAGGCTAAGTTCGGGTCGAACTCCGAACCTGAACAGCTCATCCCTAATGGTGAGTTTCCTGGTGCACACACTTATCGCACAAAGTATATGCATTCATAAGTGGACGTATCTCTTGCCCTTTTAGGCTCGGGTCAGACAAGTGCACTGATCACGTCCGTGTTACTGCACATTTTAACGTCCGTCGTAGCATACAATTATGATCAAGAGACCCCCCACACGAAGTATGTCCGCACAGAAGTGCGGACGCGGCAAACGGACGCAGGTTAGGCAAGAACGTAAATCCGCTAGAACAGACACACAGAGTGCGCTGCGCCCGCAACGTCCGCATAGCTTTGTGTGTGGGTGATGGAATGAAGTCAGACGGACTGCATTTATACGTCCAGCATTTTTGACGTCCAGCATTTTTGACGGACAAAATGTTTTTCATTAGGAATTTATTTTCAATATTTTCAGTCAAAGTACGTCCGTTGAGGAGGGACGCACATTCCGCACAGAATGTGCTCGTCTGACCCTAGCCTTATGAGTCGAGTATGCTTAAGAATGGACTCCCCACCAAACGCAACCAACATTCACCTGGACCATTGGAGTAGATGCATGGTCTGGAGGCTTTAGATCCCTCACTTTGCCCATGGTTTGTCAGCCATACTTTACCAAGGGCAAGGATTTGTGGCTTAATATCAAACCAGACGTCGGTTGAGATGATAAATGGTCACGCAGATGGACTTGCAAAGTCAATTTATGCCTGAAGAAACCCTCTGTCGAGCGTTAACAAAATGTAACGTACACGAGACCAGGAGAGGCTAGAAGAAAGAATCCGCACCGTTTCATAAATACGGGAATTGTGTATATACTGAAGTAAGAGAGACCTATCCATTAGGATTCACACCGAAGCTTTTTATCGCCGCATATATTTAGGTGCTGGACTTTGATAAACGAGTCTAATAACTGATAATTGATGAGCCGAAGGAATTTAAAAACACAAGGGTCCTTCAGAGGGGCTCTGCAGATCCTTTAATTGTATGATGTGTGATTTAATATCCAAGACTAAAAGAGACGCTACCTGTCAGAAGCCATAAATCAGACACCCCGAGCAATTTTCCATCACGTTCCAGGTCAAAAAAAATAACTTCCTACTGACGTCCTTCTGTGTGAGCGGTCGTGTTACACTGCTTACGTTTCTGTATGTGGATATTTATTTTATTTAGCGGTTTTTCTATCGCACTGTTGTGTGTATGTGTGTGTATCCACCCGGATGATCACAAGGATGCACATTTAACGGGCTGTTTGCGAGCTTCAAATGATTAAGGAAATTATATATATTTTTAAAAAAAATAAAAATAATAAATCGAGTAATTTGGGGTAAAAGCCACATCAGACAGATATGTAAAAGGGTCTCATACAGCGTGAAAACCTCATACATACCATCTGCGTGAAGATTTGACATTGCTCCGATAAAAGGTGCTACAGTTTGCTGAAAAGTTTGTTGGTCTTTTTTTTTCTTTCTTTTTTTTTCAGCATTTATGGAATTGTGCTTAATTGAGTTTGGGTAAAATTTACTGGTTTGGTCGGGACCGGTGGCCGTGCGCTCTTCATACCTCAGAGGTTGTTTTTATAGAAGCAAAAATGCTCTAGTGTCCTGGTCGCAGATAAAGTCTAATGTATATATTAAATGTATTTATTTTGAACAGGTCCCATCCAAATGTGTAACTTTCATGTGTTCTTGTATAGGAATGAAAGTATAAATGGAAAAAATGGGTTGCACTACCATAAAACAAAATCTATACTCATACAGGGTTATATATTCAGGGTGTGCGGGTGTCTTTTTAGGGGCTCCTCCACATATTCAGAGTGTGTGGGTGACTTTAGGGGCTCCTCCATATATTCAGGGTGTGTGGGTGTCTTTAGGGGCTCGGCCATTTATTCAGGGTGTGTGGGTGTCTTTAGGGGCTCCTCCATATATTCAGGGTGTGTGGGTGTCTTTAGGGGCTCCTCCATATATTCAGGGTGTGTGGGTGTCTTTAGGGGCTCGGCCATATATTCAGGGTGTGCGGGTGTCTTTAGGGGCTCGGCCATATATTCAGGGTGTGCGGGTGTCTTTAGGGGCTCGGCCATATATTCAGGGTGTGCGGGTGTCTTTAGGGGCTCAGCCATATATTCAGGGTGTGCGAGTGTCTTTAGGGGCTCTCCATATATTCAGGTGTGTGGGTGTCTTTAGGGGCTCGGCCATATATTCAGGGTGTGCGGGTGTCTTTAGGGGCTCAGCCATATATTCAGGGTGTGCGAGTGTCTTTAGGGGCTCCTCCATATATTCAGGGTGTGCGGGTGTCTTTAGGGGCTCGGCCTTATATTCAGGATGTGTGGGTGTCTTTAGGGGCTCGGCCATATATTCAGGGTGTGTGGGTGTCTTTAGGGGCTCCTCCATATATTCAGGGTGTGTGGGTGTCTTTTTAGGGGCTCCTCCATATATTCAGGGTGTGCGGGTGTGTTTTTAGGGGCTCCTCCTTATATTCAGGGTGTGTGGGTGTCTTTAGGGGCTACTCCATATATTCAGGGTGTGCGGGTGTCTTTAGAGGCTCCTCCATATATTCAGGGTGTCTTTAGGGGCTCCTCCATATATTCAGGGTGTGCGGGTGTATTTTTAGGGGCTCCTCCATATATTCATCGTGTGCGGGTGTCTTTAGGGGTTCCTCCATATATTCAGGGTGTGCGGGTGTATTTTTAGGGGCTCCTCCATATATTCAGGGTGTGCAGGTGTCTTTTTAGGGGCTCCTCCATATATTCAGGGTTTGCGGGTGTATTTTTAGGGGCTCCTCCATATATTCAGGGTGTGCAGGTGTCTTAAGGGGCTCCTCCATATATTCAGGGTGTGTGGGTGTGTTTATCGGGTTGTCTCCATATATTCAGGGTGTGTATCTTTTTAGCGGTTCCTCCATATATTCAAGGTGTGCAGTTGTCTTTATCGCGTTGTCTATATATATTCGGGGGTGCAGGTATATAATGGAGGTTTTTAGAGATCACTCGGTCTTAATACTCACATAAATAGCCCCGATTAAAGATAAACAAAGTTACACAATTTGACCATGTGACGCACAGTTTTCCCTCATTCCTATTGATCACCCTGAAGCTCCAGGTTGTCCTCTTGTTTTTGGGAGGACTAAGGGAAAATGCAACATGTATCAATGTATCCTTCCTGGTAAAATACTTTATTTATAAACAGGCAGACATGTTTATTTATTTCTGACACCTGTGGCGCTTAATAGTTGAAATCCGAATTGAATCCCTGAGGCGAGGAGACCTGATAGGACTCTGCATCGAGCGATGGAAGAGTCACAGGCTGTAACAGGGTTAACTAGAACGGGCCAACGAGGCTCGAAATCGGTCGCTCTGGGAACACGAAGCGCTGTTAATTGCACATTTCCTCCAGCAGTGACAAGGTTAATATAGATATCCTGAACAATAAGCCTCCATCTGAGAGCATTAATTAGGATAAAGTGACTTCAGCTGCGCAACGGCGAGCAGCGCGCCACGGAACATTCTGGATTTAATTGATTGCAAAGCTTTGCTGATCGAGAGCCGGGCTCTGTTTTTTCCTGATTTGTAATCCTTGGCACACAATGAATTAGAAGGCGTGGAAAGGAGAAGACTCTTCCAAAAACCGGCTTGGACGGATGACTTTAACACTTCCTGTGCTATGCCCTGAACCAGAGATTCGTACTGGGGGGGGGGGGGGTCAAAACCTAGGATCACCAGCTGTCACACAACTAAAAGTCCCATGATGCTCTACCAACTGCAAGCCAGAAAAGCATCATGAGTGTCAAGTTCAACCACACTTGTTTTGTTTTTTTGTGTCCATGAGTACATACAACCAATGCATAGAGTGTAAGCTCTTGGGACAGGCTCCCATATCCCACCCCCGCCACCCTCTTTCTTTGTTGGCCTGCGATCCTTTATGGAGGTAATCCTCGTCCTCCTTGTAGATTTCTGCTGCGTTGCCATTTTTATATGTAAGCGCTAATGAAATGTTACGAAGCGATGACTCATTATTTTGGATGGATTTCAATATTTTATGGATTCTGAGCGCGGGAGAAGCATTTATCTCCTCGTTAGGGGGATACGCTGGACGCCATACACGCCACAGAAACGGGGAAAATAATAAAGTGGGGGCGCCACACTGACCAAGCCATTACAATTGGTGAGTGAGCTGTTAAGTCTAACGGCCCCGCTCTTTATTATTATTCTTTTTTTATAAAGCGCCAGCATATTCCGCAGCGCTGTACAATAAGCACAGTATAGACAGGGTTACAATACATTGTACAACATTTGACAAACAGTACAGGAGGAGATGAGGCCCTATTCCCGTAGGAACTCACAATCTAGGAGGGTTGGGGTTGGAAACAGGAGGAGAGGACTGTAAGGTGAGAGTGATTGATGGTTGCGTCAGTGAGTTGGGTGGTAGGCTTCCCTAAATAGGAATGTTTTAAGGGAGCGTTTGAAGGAAGAGAAGTTAGGGGAAAGTCTGACAGTACGAGGGAGAGCGTTCCAGAGAGTGGGGGCTGCGCGTGAGAAATCCTGCAGTCTATCATGGGAAGAGGTGATGCGTGGAGAAGCTAGGCGCAGGTCACTGTTTGACCTTAGGGAGCGGGCCGGGGTGTATTTGGTGATTAGTGAGGACAGGTAGTGGGGAGCTGAGTTAGTGAGGGTTTTGTAGGTAAGGATATGGATTTTGAACTTAATTCTGCAGTGGATGGGGAGCCTTGCGGCTCGACGGTTACTGTACATTAACCCTTCCTATAGGGCAGTGATTCCCAAACATGGTCCTCAGGACCCACTAACAGGCCAGGTTTGCAGGATATGTGAAGCACAGCACAGGTGATGTGATTTGCCGCTCAGTGATTGCAGGATTCAGTCTGCATTTCCCCAGGGTGATCCTTAAAACCTGTCCTGTTACGGTGACCTGAGGACCGGTGTTGGGAACCACTGCTATAGGGCATAATGAGCAGGTCCGGGGTCACTTGTAGCTAAAATAAAATCACTTGACACACAATTCCCCACCACAAAAACAAAACACTCATATCTGGTTCCAAAGTGCGGAGGATGATGCAGTTTGTGGTTCCCGCTCACTGCTAGCAGGAGTACTCAGTGTCCTGCTGCATTTTGCATTTGCTTTTCAGTTGAATAAAGGGGTTTCACAAGTGGACCCAGCAATACCTGCTTTCTTCATTGCAAACTGGATCGTCTCGGGAAGGACTCTCTTTGGTCTCCATGGAGGCTTATGGATACCAGGAGATGCTTCCAGCAGCGGTGCAAGCTGGCAGTGCTGGTAACTGTTTAGCAGCTCGCAGTTATCACAAGTCGAGCCACTAATTTATCATCTCGTAATAAAGCCGTTATCAGGAGCCACTAATTTATCATCTCGTAATAAAGCCGTTATCGGGGAGCCACTAATTTATCATCTCGTAATAAAGCCGTTATCAGGAGCCACTAATTTATCATCTCGTAATAAAGCCGTTATCAGGAGCCACTAATTTATCATCTCGTAATAAAGCCGTTATCGGGAGCCACTAATTTATCATCTCGTAATAAAGCCGTTATCAGGAGCCACTAATTTATCATCTCGTAATAAAGCCGTTATCGGGGAGCCACTAATTTATCATCTCGTAATAAAGCCGTTAACGGGGAGCCACTAATTTATCATCTCGTAATAAAGCCGTTATCAGGAGCCACTAATTTATCATCTCGTAATAAAGCCGTTATCGGGGAGCCACTAATTTATCATCTCGTAATAAAGCCGTTATCAGGAGCCACTAATTTATCATCTCGTAATAAAGCCGTTATCGGGAGCCACTAATTTATCATCTCGTAATAAAGCCGTTATCGGGGCCCACTAATTTATCATCTCGTAATAAAGCCGTTAACGGGGAGCCACTAATTTATCATCTCGTAATAAAGCCGTTATCGGGAGCCACTAATTTATCATCTCGTAATAAAGCCGTTATCGGGACCCACTAATTTATCATCTCGTAATAAAGCCGTTAACGGGGAGCCACTAATTTATCATCTCGTAATAAAGCCGTTATCGGGAGCCACTAATTTATCATCTCGTAATAAAGCCGTTATCGGGAGCCACTAACGGGGAGCCACTAATTTATCATCTCGTAATAAAGCCGTTATCAGGAGCCACTAATTTATCATCTCGTAATGAAGCCGTTATCGGGAGCCACTAATTTATCAGTTCGTAATAAAGCCGTTATCGGGAGCCACTAATTTATCTCGTAATAAAGCCGTTATCGGGAGCCACTAATTTATCTCGTAATAAAGCCATTAACCGGCATTCGCGATCGGTCTGCACTAAATTTTTCTAATAGTGGCTGCCTATTTCCAGCCCATCCCTGGGTCTGAACTTTTTTGAGGGACTTCTTATTGTTGTTGTAACAATAGCTTTAATTCTATCTTTGCATCTAATTATATAGTTTGGTCACAGTCCGTCTACCCTACAGCCAATAAGTACGCGAGTCAGCCATAACTCACTGACCATATCGGCACAACTCACTGATTGGCTGGCTGTGACCAGAGCTCAAATATAGGTGTATTTTAACTTCTCCTAACCTGTACATATTCTGACCTTTTTAGGTCATTAGTACAAACCCTTTCAGACTTAGAAATCCAACTTCTTTTGGTTTTGACCCTTTCGTCCGGGGTCACGTTGAGAATGGACCTGTGGGAACACAGTTCCTGCACTGTTTTTGCAGGAGGAATGGCGGTCCTTTTAGTGATAGTCCCACACAGATTATTTATTTAGGTGCTTAAGTGTTTCCTTGTTAAAATATATATTTATTGTGACTTTTCTTTGGTTGCCGGGGTTAGTCGGTGATACCAATGGATAATTGGGGAGCAGAATTAATGGTGAGTTCCTACAATTATTATAGTTCTTGTTTTAGGATGTGACCCCTGCCTTTTACACATTGGGCCCTATTACATTCTTCACGCAAAAAATGCACGGTAAACACGTGAATTTTTGCGCGAAGCGTCAAACGTTAACGCGCATAAATCAACGCTGGTATTACAATCCTCGCACTTTTTTTCATCCCTCAAAAAATGAGCGTAAAACGCGCGCGCAGTAACGTTGCGCACAGAAATCCGTGTGCAGATTGGCTGAATCGCGTAAAAAACAATCAGAATTAAGAACCTTAACTGTCTCACGTTAAGTTTTTGTGCCCGTCAAAGTCAATCTGAATATATATGCGGTATCAAAAAGAAAACACGCACAACTTCTCAAATTTATTGGTTTGGTATGCGTAGAACTTTGCAGCATTTTTTTTTTGGACTGGCGTCTTTGGTTTCGGCCATGTTGATAGAATTTGCCATTAACACCAGCTCTCAGGAGTTGCTAAAATTATGCGTGCAAAGGCTGTGTGTTAAATGCTGCGCATAGATTGTAATACCATCCGCGTACCAGCGCATTTGCGCTCACATTGTTAAGTATATGTGCAAAGTACAGTAAGCTCGTTCAGCGCTCACGCTGGTTCACCCGCGGTAGACATATATGCACGTTTGTTGCGCTTACATTGTAATACGACGTTCAGCGCAAAGGGTTTTTCCCCTCGCGTTAATGTGTTTTTGCACTCGCGTTAACGTTTGCGCGAAGAATGTAATAGAGCCCATAATGTTTAATTCTGTTGATGTTTTGTTAATGAGAGTTTATTCTTAGTATTGATGCCCCTGTAACCTTGTACTGCAGGTTTTTTTGAGGGGTTATTCAAAGAGAGCCAAATTGGCCACTGAATTTCACCGAACCGTGAATTTCCCCGTACGGTGCAATTTATTGGCAATTCAACTATTCAAAACTTTGCAATTCGCCAAATATTGGTGAATTGTCAGCGAAATATGGTGCAATTCGGCAGCAATGAAATCCCTATAGAGGAGTAACAAACAGCACCGAAAAAGTTGGTGAAATGCCCAGATTTTCATTGGTTTCGTTCGGAAGGTTTAAACAGAAAAATGCCATCGGTTTCAATGTTAAAAAAAATACCTTGTTTTTATAAAAAATTGATGCAACCGTTTTAAGAGACTTTTCGCTGCAAATGAAATTAATAATTTTATTTTTTAGAATTTTTTTTAGGTATTTTTCTGGATTTCTTTTTGGCAAAAAAATTTGATTCAGATTTTGTTTTTAGAATTTTTTTATTTTATTGTTATTATTCTGTAACAGACCTTTTTATTGTTATTCATAGGACCCTATATATTATTTACGTGCATTTTTTATTTAAACATTTTTTTTTATTTTTATTTTTTTACCCATTCGGCGGGTTGATCAGCGGCGTTCGACCGTTCCCTTCCTCGCACTTCGGGGGACCCTGCAGTTAATGCTGAATTCACTATAGGGTTGGCGAATTGAGGTCGCCGAGGGAGAGAGCACCAAAATTTTAGTACTCTCTTAACAATACCTTTTTTTTTATACCCCTTTCTCGGTTTTATACACCCGCTTCCTGCTAAGTCAGTCAAATAGGACATGCCATTTTTGCACTAGTGACAATTTAAATAAACACCTGGACTTCTACATAATTTGGCCTCAGAGGACTGAGATTAACTTTTAAAGTTATAATCGCTTATTGAACTTTATTCTCTTCTTCTAGTCACATGCTCAGATTAATGGAAAGCTAGTTGGAATTGACAGATCCACTTAAAAAAGATTTCTTGTGCTGGCGTCGGGCCGCGCAGCATCTGCAACAAAAATGTGCGATGTTAAAAATGTTTATTATAATTGTTATTGTTATTTAGTCTGTCCATAAAGGGAGAGCGTGACCGTTCCAGAATCACCAGCTTTTTCCCACATGGGTTAAAATTCCGTATTGGCGCCGATTTTATATATGACATTTGCTCCTGGCCGGATGACACAGTGCCCCCTAGTGAGCCGAACGCAAACGGTGCGGCGATAAATCCACCATTCACAAGCTATGTAGCTTTACTTTTTTCTGCAAGCTGTAGTGAGCGCTAGAACTAGGACCGTGCTGAAGATACGGAAATATGCCTTTTATCTTCTGATATTCATAGAAAAGTGACTGCAAACCCAAACAAATGAAGCAGATAAATAAGATACATTTTATTGCACAGATATATAAGCAAAATACATAGATACATAGATCTCTGCAGCATAAATAATATATAAATCAAGCCTAAAATAAAGAAAAAACACAACTACTAAATAGCAACGGATTATATGAAACGGATCACGGCAATGGTGTAGCTTTTCACTAATATATATAACCATACGTAAGCACATACAATGTATACAAAGAACTCAAAAGCAAAATAAATATAGCAATTGATTGTTACATATAGACTTAACCAATGGAAGTGGCTATGGGACCTGTAGTCTCTAAACATTTGGATGGGCAAGGAAGGTGACCCCTTGGTTAATGCATTCTCTGAGTGTTTCTCGAACGTGTATTCAGGTCCCCCTAACAGGCCAGGTTTGCCGGATATGTGAAGCACAGCATAGGTGATATGATTTGCTGCTCAGTGATTGCAGGATTCAGTCTGCATTTCCCCAAGGTGATCCTTTAAACCTGTCCTGTTAGGGGGACCTGTGAAATGGAGTTGAGAAATGCTGCTCTGTGACACATAGATTAAAATGGAATAACTGAGCCATCAGCGACTGGGCGCTTTGGCCTATACTCCCCATCATCCCTACCTGCATGCCGAGTTCTGCTCTTTTCTTCTGGTCGGATCCACCCTCGTATGCCGTGCCCTAATAACCAATGTGCTGTACATCCTGAGGTCTAGCTGATGTGAATAATTTGCAGCACTTACATCCTCCATGGCCTTACCACTCATACATACATAAACACGTCATTTTGCCTGGTAAAGGCTCCAGCACAAACCGATTGCCTCAGAGGGTGCTCAGACTTGACACCCCAGATGTTTCAGGACCAAATCTGTCATGATGCTCAGCCACTCATTTGATTGGCAGAACCTTGTAGGGGTGTAGTTCCAAACTCTATGGACTGCGAAGGTTGAGCAGCCCTGCATTGGTTGGTATTCAGGCCATTCTCCTGCCCAGTAATGATATGGGTCATGTGCCATCTTACTGTCAGAGGGATGACTAAGGCATTTTGCTGAAACGTCGCTTGAATCCAGTACCCCTGTAGCCGCTCCACAATAAATATTTTTATATGGTCAAGCTCCTGGTGTGGCCTGCTGATTTTTGGTATATGCTATTGCCAGATCTGTACCTGTGCACCATCCAGGTGTCTAGTAGGATGCATCTTCCACCACGCGGCTCGGTACATGTGAAAAGTCCCCTTGGTCTGGCACTTGTCATCCCTTTGTCTGGTACATGTGCAGGTGCCATCCTATTAGGTATGTACCTGTACGCCATCCAGGTATCTAGTAGGATGCATCTTCCACCTTGATTCTTGATACATGTGCCACCCATTGCCTCTGTCCGTTCACATGCCATCTCTTTGCCTGGTACATGTGTATGTGTCTTTCTGCTGTTGGCTACCTGTGCCAGCCCACTGGTAGCCAAGTGTACATTGTGCCTTTTCCTTGCAGAAAGGATTGTGAACGCCTTCAGGGCATTCTGCTGGTGGAAACACAATGTCGGACAGTATAGCGTTGCCGTCTGTGTCCGATTAGCAGCTTTGTGAATCCATGCCCCTGAATATAGCGTTTGGCCTTATTTTCCAGGTAAATATTTACACGTAATCCTTACAATAGAAGAAAAGTAGTCTAGCAAAAGGTGTAAAAAAAATAAATAGTTTCTCCTTGGACGCCTAACTGTCCTGTGTTTTCGATCAGAAAAACCAACCTTGTATTCCATGACCAAAGGGGACCGTCCGGCAGAGCGCGAGTTAATTCCCATCATCTTGGTGACTCATACATATATACATAACATTAAGCCCGGCATGCGCTGCTTACTATACTATTCACGGAGATTTACTGCCGTACAAGAAATCCTGACATAGACTGTGATCTAATGGACAGACTTGCATGGATTCCTGGAAGTCTCTGTCAGGGGCTAATTTAACCAATTTCTCTGATCTTTCCAGGGAATCCTGAGCATCGAAGCATTTATACTCAAAGCTTAGGTTTTTACGTGTTTATAAATGTCTCCACTAGCGAGTAAACGGCTTAAAGTGAACCTGACATGGGCTTTTCAAGTTCGGATAAAATATCTCATGGGGCAAGGCATAAATTAGGTTCTATATAGACCAAATGCTGTAACCATGTGCCTTAATGAGATGTCTCCCCTCCTGCCCGAGGTCAAGGGTTGGACTGTTGCTCTATCAACGTTGCATCGATGCCTTCCTGCAAGTGACTGTTCTTGGGAATATACCTACAATGGGGGCATATCCCCCCCAGTGACGCCAACACGCTGACTTGACTGCCACCTTGCTGTCATTCAGATTGTGAGGGGCAGGAGGTGAAGCACTAGATGGGTGGCTCTCTTGCTCTATCCTGTCCCTCAATCCTCTGGAAAATGGTGTGGACTATAATATGGACAACTATGCCTAGCGAATAATGGAAAAAATGATTAAATAAATGACAGTTTGTTAGTACGTCATGTTATCTGCATTTTCATGGGTTCTGCTGGGGTGATACAAAGCATAAATGCCAACAATGACACAACAATAGTCTACACCAGTGGTACCCAACCCCGGTCCTCAAGTACCTCCAACAGGTCAGGTTTGCCAGATATGTGAAGCACAAAGTGATATGATTTGCTGCTCAGTGATTGCAGGATTCAGTCTACAGTCCCCAAGGTGATCCTAAAAACCTGTCCTGTTAGGGGTACTTGAGGACCCGGGTTGGGAACCACCGATCTGCACTATAGAGTGTAGAGCATAATCTACACCACGACCGGGATCTGGACGAGCCTGGTTTGAATCGGATGGCAATCTCTTCTTCCAAGTTCTTCGTTCCTCCATCTCGTACATGGGGAACGTCCTGGTCATCCTATGTTCTAGATAGGAAATGGCCAAGATGTTAAGCAATAACAAAGTGCAAAGCCTCGTTTTTTTTTGTTTGTGTAGCGCTGGTTTTAAATTCCCTGTCGTTGTAGTACTTGTTTTTGGCCACCGGAGGGAGACAAGCGCGATGTAAGACACTGAATATTGGGACTACATTTTCCAGCATGCTTTGCGGGCGGGAACAGGAAGTGGGTGGGAGAGAGACACTGATATCTGCAGCCTCGTGGAAAGAGCTGGCAGAGCGCGCCGAGGAGTGAGAGGAGCAAGACGCAGTGTAGCAGAAAGTGATCTCGACCAGGCCAGAGCGCAGGTGCGGCCTAGCGGAGCTGGAGATCGGGTTTTTCCTTCCTATTTAACGAAGACCCAGTAACCCACGCTGAGACAGAGTAAGCTGAAGGACCCCGAGTTAGGAGAACCGCAGACGATTTGAACAGGGAGTGCAGGCAGTGAGCTGGACATCTTGTGGCCGATACAGAGGAGCAAGACAGCGGATCCGGTGACACAGAGAACCCCAGTCAAAATCGAGCGGAGAGACGTCCTGGGTCGAGCGGAGCACCGAGTATCTGGCGGATGGGTGAGAGGCCTTCCAGGCCACGGTGAAATACTAAAGCACACTACAGTTTGTTCTAAAACCTACAGGGCCCCAACGTGACTAGTCAAAGATACCTCCTAAATAATTCACTGGCCAGTTGAATATTGTACCCGGGTACCAATACACGCATACACTTACATTCATTGGGACATAACCTGTACGGGACTCACACTCCAACCACTAAGGGGTTAAAACACTTTTCTTTTCTGCTGCACGTTTCTCGCATTACGAAGTGCGGTATTTTTCCTTTTCCACTGCGTGTTTCTCGTATTACGAAGTACTGTAAAAATATATACATATACCGTGTTACTCATTATTATATGCCCGTTTTATCCAGTAAACTATATAATTTATAAAATCCACGACGGTGCTGGAGTATATTTATTCCCTAGTGCGGGGAGACTGACCCGAGGTTCAAATTCAGCGGCTCCTCCGGGAGTGAGCGCTACATTTGTTTGAAGACTTTTTTTATTTTATACAGCTGATATTGCGCCATAATACAAATGTAAAACAATACAACATATTTACAACAAGAGTTTTTTTTGCCAAGAAAACGTCACCCCATTATGTCTTGTCCGTTGGCGCCCTGTGATATAAAAAGTGAAAGAGTTTATAGGTTTATTTTATAAAGCACAACTAACTCAATAAATCTGCTCAGTTTGTAGCGCGATTCAGAGGACGGATATAAACCTAAAAAATACTATTGAGATATATATATATATTTATTTATTTTTTAATTATTTTGTAAGCGTATGGTTTTGAAGGGTTTAAGGGAACCTCTTAAAAGGGCTATTACCAGTCAGCCAAAAAGAAGGGCCCAAAGATTAATCGAGCTCCATGACGACTCTCAACAAAGTCCGTCTACATGGACGGAAATGTCAACCCATGAGTAGAAACATCTGTGCTTTTTTAAAATATTTATGGGACAAACTCTTGTATTATTATATCAGACATTTTTTGGGTTTGTAGAAGTTCTTTATTTTGTGAACTGTCAGGGATTTTGCCAGATATTTGCACCCTTCGAAACAGCCAATCCTCCAATCACAGGGGAGATTTGTTTGGTGGTTATTCGGTTTAAAGATGCCTAATGCAGGTTGATAGTTTTTTAATGAAAAACACGCGATTTAATATCTGGGGGCAGGGACCGACATTCCAAAATCCTAGATATAGTCTTCTCTAGTGGGCTTGTGGATTCTAAAACCCTGCAAAACTACACGCGTTGAATACCTCTCCCCTAGGTATATATAATTATAAAGATTCGATGTGAGCCAAAATCATTAAAATGAAACTTTCATTACACTTGTGGTTCTCGGGACCGCAGGCGAGTGTGTTTTCTAATGTCAGTGGTGTAAATATATATGTTTTACTTTCAGGAAATGTTTTTATAACGCGTGTATTGAGAGCAGACATCTTTTTGACGTTTCCCATAAACTTGCCATTTCTTCTGCAAATAATCTTCAGCATTCTTCTGCGAAAGCTGCATTATTAATTCGCTATATTCATGGTATTGACCACATGAACAAACTAAACCGTGACACTTCATACACTGGATAACTCCTTAGACAGGGGAACAATTTTAAAAGATTCACAGATGTTTCTCCTATAGATCTGTCATCTTTATGTAAGGACTTCCTGTCGGTTCCTACTTTTATGTGTTCACCTGCTTTCGTTATGGATTTATGCCCCAGCCTATGGTAAGAATGCAAAGATGACAACCTCGGAAAATGAAATACCTGCATCCGTTTAGAACGGTGGTCAGCAACTTTGGCCATCCAGATGTTTTCAAGCTACATCTCCCATGATGCTCAAGAACTCATTAGTTTGGCTGAACCTTATGGGAAATGTAGTTCCAATACATCTGGAGGCCCAAGGCTGCTGATCCTGGTTTAACCCTTTCACGCTGGACCCGGGGATGCCTGGCTGCGGGGCTTTAAAGCAGATCCGTACGAATTGATCAGAGGTGTAACTAGAAGAACCCTAGGGCCCAGGCGCGGGAATCCGTGAAGCCCCCCAACCCTTGGCATAAACCTACCCCCCCTGTCATCCCCATACACTGGACCCATCCAGGTCCGCAATGTAGACTCAAGACAGTGTCCCAGTTTTTTTTTCTATGTCCACTTCAGTCCATCCATTATTTTTTATTTTCTATGCAGTCAGATTGGTTTATTTAGTAATTACATTTTTTTTTTTTTTGCATTTAAATTTTTATTTTGAATAGAGGTCACATATACAGCAAACACAGTATGTTCAACAGGTAGCACAGCTGGTAGTACAAAGTCTAGCAAGGCACATTTTTAGCAGGGAAAATAGACAGTGAAACCTCAAGGTACCAACATACAAGCAACAACAGGAAACAATATTATCGGGTAGGGGGAAGCAGGATAAATGAGCCCTCCTTCCCCAAAAAAAAGGAGAGTAAATAAATAAAAAAATTAAAAAATTCCCCCCGAAGCGAATGGGAGGAGAGAGCGTCCAGTAGAGGAAAGGTGGTACTCAGCGGCTCACCCTAGACCTCCACGGAGTGGCAGGGGGCCACAGAGGGAACCACAGGCACTGGCTGCCACAGGGCCGAGTGGCAATGAGAGCCTAGGTGACTGCCACACGGCTCACCTGGGGTCGAACCCTCTCTCCATACCCATCCAGGGGTACAAAAAAAATTAAAGAAAATTTGGAAGGGGGGGCTAGAAAATCGCAAAAATAAGTGGGGTAATCAAAGCTAGGTCTACTTGGCAACAAAAAAGGCAAATGACGGATGCAAACCCAAAAATAGTCGTGGTCTGCAAGTTAGTCCGGAGCATGGCGCCTCATCCCTTGCTGCGAAGGCGACACGCCGTCGAGAACATCAGTCAAGGCCGGCACTAAACCCAAATTCAACAGGTGTGTCTGCGCCTCCTCCATCGTGGAAGCCGCTAACATTCCATCCATTTTTTTAATGTTATGGGCACCATGTATATCTCTGAGCTCCACAGCAATAAAACTCCCTCCTGGTTCCCATTCCTGAATCACTGAGTATCCTGTACCTTATTCCTATACGACCTTATGGCGAATTCCTTTGACCTTGCAAGAACTCCACCAGCCCCTGACCTTTTGGCTTTCCCTACGACTATGATTCTGGATTCTCCTAAGGACACCTTGCTTTGATATATTTCCCAAACTCCCCCCCATCTTCGCCTTGTTGCAGCATACTTGTCTCCTTCAACACGGGAGCATGACGGTGTGGCCTTGTTTCCTCACACTGTCCTGATTTCTTAGGCCCCGTTCACACACTACGATTTGAAAATTGTGCTTTTTTCCACGACGTTGCGATTTTGCAAAACCCCACCAATGGAAATCACAAAACACAAAAAAAGGGTCATGTACCAGCGACATGCGACGTCGAGTGGCAAGATGTGAACAGTGCCATTGAAATGCATTGGAGATGCTACATAGCGCGGATTTTGCTGCAAAATCCGCGCGATAAATCACGCAGTGTGAACGGGGCCTTTACACCCAATACGTTGTCCTGATTTGTTTTCACGTGCCTGCTGTCTAACAAAACTACTTTAAATCGTAGCTATACTTTCTCTGCCACCACGGCGTAAACACTAAATAATTCCAATTGCTTTAATTAAAGTGACAATCACGTAGAAGGTTCATCTAAGGACTCCAAATGACACTCCAATTAAGGAACCTCATTAACAAAACAATTTTCCATCTGACTTCCTTTCCATCGCTATAAACTGCAGCTCGTTAACAGGGTGTGTGTATCTTTTTAATTGCACTCGTCTTGAATTCATTCATTTCTGCAACTTGGACGGCTCTGCTAAAATCCGCAATGGGATGTGCGAAACCCGTCTGCTGGCAAAGAATCCGAAGCCCGTCTCGTGAATATAAAGCCTCGTTAATACAGATCTCCTTATCATCGTTTGAAGCTTTTGACAATTCAAAATGCCTTTTTTCCCCTAAGATCCTTGACTTGGTTATGATAAAGAAAAACTAGAATATTTTTTTTCTCCTCCTGATTCTTGCAGCCATTTAACGCCAAACAGATGTTCCTTTATTTTATTTATTATTTTTTGGTACCAATATCTTTTGAGAAAGCCTTGGGGGGATGTTACCTGTTTGAAAACACTAGCTTTGCCTTAAACCCTTCACTTAAATTATCTTTTCTTAAAACCGCTGTGCGGAGCCAATGAATTTCTTGAAAACCACTTTCCATAGCAGAAAGTGTAAAAACTAATGTGCCCTTTTATAAAACACATTTTGGACACTGTTTTAGAGACCGTAAGCTTATGCCAGGTATATGCTCCACCTACTGGACAAAAAGTGCTCCTGTAGATACTCGAGTATAACGCAACCCGACTATAACGCAATGGATAGAGCATTATTGTGGCTATGAGAGAATACTCAAGACTCGAATATAACGCAAGGAGTAAAATTATAGAAGTATACTGTACCAGTAAACCATTAAAATTCTTCCAGGTTCTCTTAACACAGACAGGCTCCCCCTCAGTCCAGGGTGCTCTGCTCTAGAATGATTGTAGTTGTTACGAAGTATGAAGCCCCGCCGGCCACCCGTCTTCTTTACTAGTGATAAGATGGCCGGCAGAGCGAGGTGACCAACACAGTGAATCCTTCACCGATAGCCAGTAAGCCGGGCGGTGTCGTTTTCTCACCTCCAGCAGGCAAGCTCAACCACCGCATCGTGAAGCGAGGGTGCATTCTCCGTTTTAAGCAGATCTTGAATGATTGGCTTAATCCAAGCATGCCCTCTGACCGTGATGGATCCCACCTCTCCCGAATCTGGGAGTTCCTAAAGTGTTTGCGGGTGTCAGGGAGCCCACATTCAATTCAGGGTGACTACCGGAACTTCTGGGAGACTTGAATTCCCTGAGCAAGTCGTCAATGTTTTTTTTTTTTTTATTTTTTTTACACGCGATGCAGACATCTCGACTATAACGCGACCCCCTCCAATTTTAAGGTAAATTTTTGTCACCAAAATCTAGCGGTATACTACTCGTATAATATAATGAGGCTGGTGCTCCAGGCTTCCGTAAAGGAAAACGTATCTCAACCAGACAATTTTAGCACCTTAGCAGATCTGTCCAAGGTGCGGAAAATCTGGGGCACCTTCTGGAGCCCATGGGCAGTAATTTAATTTGCAGTAAATTAAATTCTTTTACATTGCTTCAGAACATGACTCGATCGAGTTTACTCCTGCAGAAGCCTTTGAATATAGAGTATACTCGACGCAGGTAGTAAAAGTGGTTAAAATATAGCCATGGCCTTGTTCTACCTCCCTGACAATGACAGAAGGACAGGGACTCAATTTAAATTCATGTCTTTGTAGAAGGTACAACGACAAACGAGTAACTTCAAAAAGGGAAGACAAATCTCCATGGTGCTTCAATTCTTCGATGTTACATGAGCGTACTTGAGAGCAGAAGGAACGTCTGTGAGAGTGGGCGTTCCTTCTTCTCTGACACCCCTGTTGCCACCTTCCTGAGCGCAGTTGGTGCGCTCAGCACTGCAAAGCTCGATCCTCATATGAGCACGCTTTGTAGCTCCGTCGAATGTGCATCGTAGCTTTTTGATGAGGAAGGTTTCAGCGCGTCCAGTGTAGCACGCGCAGCTAGTGTGCAGAAACATCGCAATGCTGCGATGGACATCGGGAGTAGGACCAGTATACACATCCTGTTCAAGAATCAAATACCATCCACATCATCTGGTTGTTTAGGAACATGGGATCTTCAACTCCTTTTAGCATCAGTTGGGCCCTATGGACCTCCATTTTTTTTTCTCCTCCAAATCAGATTTATCTTTTTCACCTAAATTATCCTTTTGATTTTATATTTGGATTTTGAACCTGGTCCTGTAAACAAAGCCGATGGAATACGAGCTCTGGTTATGGTTTGATGTTACATACTTGTTCCAGCTACAAATTTGCCTTGACGTGTACCCTACTTAGAACTTCAATGACTTTGTGGTCCTGTAGCTCACACCTTCATCCAATCCAAACTTCAGCAGAATAAACCCTTTTTGACAAGGAAAAGTCTAGAAATCAGTCTTTCATGGTCGTTTTTGTCATTCAATCCTCTCCATCCTTCAGTTGTTACTCGTCTCACCAGGGTGAAACGGTTCCTGCCTGTTCTCGAGTCTCGCTGTCCTTCAGTAATATCCGTGCAGTTTGTTTACTCCTGGCGTGTGTTGCTCATTAATCAAGCAAGACCGTAGTCATGCTTATTAAAGACTGGCTGGGTTCTGACTCGCTACTTGTAAAAAAAACATTAAGATCTAATCGTGTGTGAAAGCGAGCCAGATAGCCTCCTGATACAGTAACGCATTCATTCATTTAAAAAAAAAGTGAAAAATAGGGTAAATTAGACCACTCGTAGAGGGAAAGCAAACTGGTCTAATAACTTGACGGAAACTGACCTTCCGAGCTACTGACTTGGCCAACTCCACCAACCCGCAAGCTAAGACATTCCACCGAAACACACTTTCCTTTCTGAGCTGCTGGTATGGCCCTGGCAGATCACCAGAGAAGGTATTTTGTATCTGCCATAGCTGCACAGGACCAGTCCCATTGGCCTAGCAAGTGGAGTGGTGGGCTTCCCCACTGAATTATGTTTTTTTGCCCTTTTCTTTTTTGGCTGGTGGGCCAGGGAGTCAGTGGTTTGAGACTGAAGTGACTTGAGCAATGTACACATGTCACCAGAGAATGCATTCTTAAACACCTCATAGTCCTGACCCACTAGACCACCAGGTTTTAGGTAGATGTGAGTGGTTTGGTGTCCATATTTGACTATGGGACCCACCTTGGCTTTGAGTGGTCCTGTAACCAGCCAAATATCCCATTCTATACTGGCAGCCACCAAATACCGTCCATTCCTAGAACATTACCTTTGGCCCACTTTTGTTTCCAAATAACATTGCGCCTCTCCAATGAGTAGAGTTGGGTGATTTCCTCGATCTTGCCACAATTTTATAGTTTCCAAAAATAAGGAAATCTGGATTTTTATTTTTTCATGGAGCATCCTTCCATCCTTTGACAGCGCAAAGCTGCCAGGTTCGACAGGCACGTGCCAATGCTCAGAAGAACGCTCCATTTATTTACAAAAAAATCCAGATTCCCTGATTTTTGGAAATGTGACATTGACGTAGACCTCAAACCTGGATTAAATTTTGGAATATTGAGCAAATTATATAGCCCCCATCTCTGAGCAAACCATGTAATGAGGAACATTTCCCACATTAAGGCCGGGGTCAGGCGAGCATTTTGCAGAGCGGAAGGAACATCCGTGAGCGTGGACGTTCCTTCCACTCTGCCGCCCATCTGGCCACCTCGCTGAATGCATTTAGTGCGCTCCGCAATGCAAGGCTTGATCCTCCTATGGATGATCGCACTTTGCAGCCCGCCGGACAAAAGTAGTGCTTTGACGGGGAGGCTTTCAGCACGGCCGCAGCACGTCCGCAGTTGCACGAGTAATTTGTGCACGTGCTACAGCATGTGGCTGACCCCGGCGAGGCGTTACAAAGCTGCGACGGACGCCGGGGGCGCGCATGGTGCGCTTGTCTGACCCTGGCCTGAGAGTACAATATGGGAATATTTTGACATCGTGGTGAATGAGCTGGTCTATGCTGTGACCAGATCCATGTATTTTGATCTTTTAGGTTTGTTTTTATCCTCAAAACTGTGTGTGAACCTTTTTCTAACAGCAAAGCTTCTCTTCATGTTCTGGGCTGAGTCTCGAATCCCAGTTGTTTAGGAGTGCCAGATCAGCCATGTTCTTCTGGAAGCATATAATATATTCATGCGGATGGGCAGTGCATGAAAAATGCAACCCTACAGCATGTATAATCCATACGCTGCAGGTAAAAAACCCAAAATGGAATCCCAGGTGACCTGCCTTGATTTCCTTCCTCCAGCATACGAATACATGTTGCAAGGCAGCACTTATCCCTGTCAGCCCCCCCCTCCTGCATGATGGGACATGTAGTTCTGAAACCTCTGGGGTGCCAGCCATGCTCCGCATTGTTAATCCAAGGTGTGGGCTACCCCTGCAACACTTCGATTTAATCACTTGGCCAAAGGAATATTATAAAATGTTCTCGCCTTCTGGCGCCGATGCTAAAAAGTATCATTTTCAGAACGTGCCGTGACTCTGAATTCCATCTCATTTCTGAGCAGCCATTATTTTTATTAAGGCTTTTTATTCGCCGAACGGTTTTGAACGCCTTGAAGCCAGTTCCTGCTGATTAGAATACTGCGTTCCACGTAAATGAGGGTTTTGTTTTACGGGTTGGAGCAAGTCCCTTTGTATCAAATGAACAAAACTGTCAGCACGATCTTCTGTCAATCAAAATTACCATCTGCCGATTGTCATCTCCTCTGCCTAATTTCCTCTCGCCGGTTCCGCTGTCAAAGAAACAAAAGTCAACTAATCACAGTTCTTCATCTACCGGTTCCTGTGTGTGTGTGTGAGATCTTTTTGTTCGTTTTTGTTTTATTCTCTTTGCCGCTACGTTACAAGCTTCTCTCTTTGGCCTGAACCAATGTTTCCCAAACCTGTCCTCAGGTCCCCCATAACAGGCCAGGTTTGCAGGATATCTGAAGCACCGCATCGGTGATATGATTTGCTGCTCAGTGATTTGCAGGATTCTAGGTGATCCTTACCCCTTTCCCGCTGCAGGACGTTCTATGCAGTCCATGCAGCTGGTGGGCCTTGAAGACTCGGAGTGTACAGGTACACCCCACTGTCTTCATTGGGCCGCCTCGGCCCCTCCCCGCAGCCAAGTCATTGGCTGCAGAGAGACGGCCTGAACTCGGTTTGTTACCCTGCAGCCAACGATGTGTGCCACATGTTGGCCGTGTGGCCAGGCCATATTAGAGGCCTGCGGCAGCACCTGGCGGCGAGGCATATCTGTACGTTAACGCCTGCCCAATTGGCCAATGCATGCCTGTCGTGAAGGGGTTAAAATCTGGCCTGTTAAGGGAACTTGAGGACCAGGGTTGGGAAAAGTCTACCTAAAGCAACTGTAATGATCACAGGAAAATATAGAGGCCCGTGGGTTTATTGGTAATGTGTTTATTTCAATGGTGGACAAACCTTGTACAAGATATTTTCATTGGTCACATGTGGCCAAGGAGAAAGGATAGAGGGCGAGGCAAAAACAGGACTAAATAAAAACAAACGCCACCGTTATTTATGCCGCAGCCTGCAGGAGACGTCGGTCAATAATAGGAAATATATTCTGCAAACACCTGGAGGGGCAGTGTTTTCCCTCACCTGGAATCCTGCTTTCCCAGCAGGGGAATTCATTCTTCAGATTCAGAGAATTTTGGGGATTTTTTAGTCCTTTCTCTAAATAATGCCTCATTCCTTTTTGTTGTTGTTTTATTTCAGACATTCATGCTGGACCGCTGGCTGCATCTCCTGCCACAGATCCTGACCGTTTGCCTCCTGGTAAGAAACCAGCGTTACAAACAACCGCTCCTGGTCCTTCTACCCATTTAGTTGGTGTATATCATGTTTTGTGTATTGTCTGTGTAATCAGGGGTGACAGCCCAAGATATTTTCCGGGGACCCTGGCCAAACCCTCTGCCACTTGTCTAAGTGCCACTTGTCATAGTGCCACCAAGGACCGGCGCACCAAGGCACCAACAGTGGCTGGTGCCGGTCAGCACACTCTGACTCCTCGCTGAAGGAGGGATTAGTCTGGTCTGCACCGGGGGACACGTTTAATCCCCTTTCTGGACCACCAGGGATTTAGCCAGCATGCCAGTTTAGAAATCGGGCACATTCAGTGAGAATCACATTTTGCGTCCGAACAATCAGAAGAATGTTATTTAGCATAGGATATAAGTTTACCACCCCTCCCTTTTAAAGGCTGGACATCAACCTGTCTAGCACCTCAGGGACCACTCTCTGATCTGTGCTGGTCCCTCATAATATATATCCTGCGACACGGAATTACTTGTATCCTCCAGGTTTATCAATCCTTACGTCTCTGCGCTGTGACATTTAATGGCTTCCCTCAGTCTGAAAGGGTTAAACATGCTTTTTTTTGCACAGGTTATTCAGCATTTCTGAATCTGAACCTCCTTACATTGGTTTAAGCCACCTCTAAATCCTATGGTTCCAGACCGGGCTTTGCTTCGGGTCTTGCCCCTTCCTTACCATTTCCTTCAATAATATTGCAGTCCTGAGGTTTGCAGTCATGCCTCATGGGCACAGAGTGCTGCAGACATGGAGATGCTGGCCAGTAGAGGAGGGAGCAGCTAATCCAATGGGAAGGATAAAGAAACTGCACCCGGGAAACGAGTAAAGAATAAACCTGTGAGGTTCTGATAAGAATGGGGCTGACCAGATGGTCCAAATGGCATTTATCTGCCATGGCAACCTCCGTTACTATGTTTCCTTGCTCCCTGTATCGCGCACGCCACTCCGTGCCACACACACACGGGTCTGTGTATCCCTGCTTTGGCTACATCCAGCGATGCATCAGCCGCCGAGTCAAACATTTCACTCTCCAGAGCCAGTTCTCAATGTTCGTTTAATGGACTGGAACCGGAACAGCAAGGCCAGGGAAAACGGAGCACCAGCCCCATATATTAGCTGGTGCCCTGCGCGCTTGCTGAACATCAGGGCAAACCTGGAAGCTAATGGGGCTTACAGTGTAAAAATATCCCGGGGCAGTGCCTAATTATGCCAGCTCTGGAAGAATAAATCCCCTCCATGACATAATAATTCACGTGTTACATATGCAGGGCTGCCATCAGAAATCCTGGGGTCCTTTACCGAACCACTGGTCAGGAGCCCCCACAGCAACCGCCCCTTCCACGCCACCACTGAATCAAAACACACGCTCACGCACTGTGTGCACTTATGTAATCTTTATTGTGTGTGTGTGTGTGTGTGTTACAAAGTAGGAAACGTAGGTACTGTCTCAAGCCTAAAATGTCAAGACACTAGTGCAGCAACCCTTGGCCCCCCAGATGTTTTGGAACTAAATCACCCATGATTCCCAACCGCTCATCAGGCTGGCAGAGGCTCATGGGAAATGTTGTTCCAAAGCATCTGGAGGGCCAAGTTTGCTGGCCTTGGTCAAACACAAACAAGGTACTTCACCAGATGCTGATATTCTGTTGAACTATAGTCAACCTCGGCTCTCCGAGAAGGAAAATCCAACCGCAGCTGCACAGGACAGTTACTCGCACTGCACAAATCGCATAAGAAGCTGCAGGGACTTCCTCATTTTGGAAGCTCTGAACAGAGAAGGAAGAACCAAGGGAGAAAAGGCGAGTATTTAACCCTTAACTTAAACCGATATAGGCTGGCGGCAGCAGCTGTCTATTTAAGAGGGAGAGGGTTTTTTCATGTATATTTTATAGTCTGCCCCTTTTAAACTTTGTACAAGAATGTTGTGTTATTACAAACCACTAAGTGGCACAGCTTAAACACCCTAAAAAAGAATTAAACGCCTCCTTTGATGGAACGCGCCAGACGCACGCGGTGATTCCTGTGCTAGGTGACATGATTGAGACATGTTTTTAGAACGTGTAACCTATCCATTCAGTAGTTACCCCACATGTTTCTCTTCTCCCTCCCACCCCTTCATATATGGAGGTTATGCTTCCTATACGCAGGCCCTCACGCTTCAAAACTGCGTATAATGTCATTCATGTGTCATAGGTACGCGCACAGCACAAAGGTAAATATGAGAGACCCTCGGCCCCGCTTTGTACGCGGGTCCACTGTATCCCTGTGAATAATCGCTCCCTAATCAAATTTGAAGGTAGAGCAAGTGCGTGTAATTGGTGCTCAAACATTGACCGTGTAGCGCAATCCCCTCCCCCAGATATCGTCCGATAGCATGACAGATCTTAAAAAAAAAATAAAAAAAAATGTGACTTTCTCCAGTGTTTCTCAGCTTTCAGAGTAAAAAGTGTGAATTTAAAATGAGTTATTATCCTTTATATAGCACTACATACATATTCGGCAGCGCTTTACAAGATCGGCGTACAAGGAGTTGATACATTAGAATACCACACATGGATGATACGACCTGATTCAGGGGATCCTGGTCGCAAAGGAACTTACAATCTATGAGATGTACAAGTATTTTGTGCAGTATCCATATTGTTACGTGTCTTGCCCGAAGACACTCGCTGGTGGCGTCTTCGGAGTTTGTCATGTCCCTAGCCGCCGGCGTCACAAGAGACCTAAAGGCAAGTTGCCTCGTAGTGAGAAGACTAACAGTGACTCTCCTGAAAAGCCACACTGAGCCAGTAACCAGGTGCTTGTTAATGCCTCCTGATTTCTCCTCTACAAAAGAGGACCACACCTATCCCATAATGCTTCTGCATTAAACTAGTGATCTCCTCACTAGTAAGAAGCTGCCTCCAGTCCCAGTTACCTGCCTGGACCTTTAGTGTATCCTGACTTCTCCAGTGTACCCCATCTATAGTTATTGTCTCCAGATAACCTATTTACAGTTACCTCTCTATAGTTCCTGCCTTCAAGACCCTCTGCTACTAATACCGTCTGCTTCCAGGACCCTTTGCCTTCAACACCCTCTGCTATTGAGACCCTCTGCTTCCAGGACCCTTTGCCTTAAAGACCTGCTGTTACCAAGACCCTCTGCTTCCAGGACCCTTTGCCTTCAAGACCCTCTAACGAGACCCTCTGCTTCCAGGACCCTTTGCCTTCAAGACCCTCTAACGAGACCCTCTGCTTCCAGGACCCTTTGCCTTCAAGACCCTCTGCTACCGAGACCCCCTGCTACTGAGACCCCCTGCTACTGAGACCCCTGCTACTGAGACCCTCTGCTACCAAGACCCTTTACCTACCGAGACCCTCTGCCTTTCAATGACTCTCTGCCTGCAGAAAACCCTCTGCTTTTGTTTTATTTTCCAAAGATCTCTTTCACCCTCCATTCCACTAGATTTCTCTACGTATCTGGTTTAACCCTGCTTTAATTCCTATTTCTATCTACTCTCCTTTTTCTTCTATATGTATGTAGTATAGTTTAGTATTGCCCTTTGCGTATACCTTTCGCTCAGCTTGCCTTTTAGTTAATCTTATTTGTTATTGTTATTGTTTATACAGTGTTTTCCCTTCCTGTCAGTATTACCCAGCTCCTTGAGATAGGTTTATGGTCTTTATGCTTTACTCCTAATAAACCTCTTTTGTTTATGTATCTTTCTCGGTCCTGTCATTGCATATTGGGCTCAAATCTGCCACCCCGGAACCAGCTCCTTACAGAGTTGGATCAAGTCATCTTTCCATGATTTGTAGATCAGCGACCTGGTGGTTCAGTTGAATCTGCTGCTTGTAAAATCAAGACTTGCTTCTTCACATTTGTTTTGGAGGGATGCAGGCCCGTCTTTAATATTGATTGGACCCTGGGCAAACATTTTTTTGGGCCCCCCCCCACACTGTACATTACTATGGGGGTTATTCACAAAGCACAAAAATTTCGGTGCTTTGCGATAAGATGTGCTTTGGCGACTACATTTTGCTGATCCTACGGTGACCCATACACAGCACATTACTGTGTGTTTTATTGCTGTGGCGAAGTTCTGCAATACTCTCACACACACACTATATTACTGTGACTGAGTCTTATTCCTGTGCAGCTCTGTCATACACGTGCAGGGTCAGCACCCTTGGCTCTACAGATGTTTTGGGCCTACATTTACCATGAGACTCACCCAATCTAATGAGTAGCTGAGCATCATGGGAGATGTAGTTCTAAAACATCTGTAGAGCCAAGGTTGCTGATCCCTGTAACAGTTCAGAGGAGAGCGCTGTGATTTTACATAATAAACTTTTTATGCTTTACTATAATTACTCGTTATCTACTTTCCTGCTCTTTAGCATGAATACAATATGGAATGCAAAACACGCACGCACACACAGAGTAGGTTTCCTTGTCTGGCTTTGGTCCACATGTCTTCTGATGATTTGTGCCCCTGGATATTTCACTAAGTGCCTCTTCAAAGGGGATGAATCTTAGAGATTGTAAGCTCTTGGGTTGGAAGCAGAATCCTATTTTCCCCTCTTAGATTGTAACCTCACAGAAGTGGGCTTCTATGTTCCTGTCATTCTCCATATAATCACACTATGTTGTGTCTGTTACTGGGCAGCGCAGCGCTGGATGTGCTGCGGACCAGGATTGGCTGGGACACGTCAGCCGCTTCCTCATAGACTAGCTGCCGTCACATAAAGGGGCATAAGGAGCAATTTCCCACTAAGCATTTGCAATAAATGTGTTGATTATGTGATCATGACAGAGTTTGTTTAAGGTTGTCCAAAACGCAAAACCCACACACTCTTCAGTATCAAAGCATTACACCTCACCTTTATATAAAATATACTTTCTTTGGGACTGTAAGGACTGCCATGTTATTGTCTGTGTAACTTGTGTCACTGTCAGGTGAGGATAAACATACACGGACTGAAACGCACTAAGTACCCAAGTACATGCACACACTGAGGGTGTTATACAATAGAGCGACTAGCGCTAAGCAGATGGTAATATATTTAGTGCACAGTAATTAAAAATCGTACCAATGCACTCACACAATGTCACAATACAATGTGTAGCAGACATATAAAGGTTTCTTTCGTGTCTGAAATTCGTACCAGTTCACTCTCACTGAATACTAGAGGATGCAGGTAAAACCTTTGTGTCTGCATCATCCTCTAGTATTCTGTGAGTGAACTGGTACGAATTTCAGACACGCAAGAAACCTTTATATGTCTGCTACACATTGTATTGTGACATTGTGTGAGCGCATTGGTACGATTTTTAATTACTGTGCACTAAATATATTCCCATCTGCTTAGCGCTAGTCACTCTATTGTATAACACCCGTGACCCTCAGTGTATGCATAATGTACTGTATTTTCATTTTTATAACTATTGTATTGACCCCAACTGAACTTTAGCTGTTGTGTAGGCAGCAGTGTCAACCATATATGAGCCACCGACCTTATCTGAAGAGCGTGTCAGTGCTGCAGAGACAGTGCTTGCTGGGCCTGGGTCTCTGAGCGGCTCCTGTAAATGCAGCCACCAGTGAAAATCATGCGGGGACGTTCTGCGTATGCGCGCCGCCCCGCATCACGTGGTACGTGAAGAGGGCGGCGCCAACAGCGTGTGTGCCGTTCCAAGCCTTGTGTCGGCTGGAAGGAAGGCACGCACGCTGGCGCTGCAGCGGATCTGCGCCTGCCTGCTGCCACCCCGGGCCCTTCGTGAATCATTGACACTGCACACACAGCCAGATGGCACCGCGGGGCCGCCGGAAGCTTCATCATACGGAGTGGACTCCGTTACAGTGCACAAGTCATTTTCGGCGGCGCTGGCAGTCTTTGCCGCGGGCCCAAGGGGGCAGCTGCTTTGGGCCCCTCAAGTGACTGGGCCCGGGGCAGCTGCCCCTTTTGCCCCGCGTTAAAGACGGCCCTGGAGGGATGTGCTGAATGGTATTTTGACTTGCTTCTCCACGGTCGAAGGGTAGAGACGTTACCACTGGACTCCACAGCTGATTTATTGTGTGGCAGCAACTTGCAAGAATGTACCGTTAGGTGTCTTGCCCAAGGACACTTACTGGAGAGGTGCTCTGGCCGGGATCAATCCTGTGTCTCCACGATTATAGAGCAGTGATGTTACCTCATCCATCCAGCACTTCAATTATACATCAGTCTGTGTTTATAAATCACCTGGATAGTTTGTGGCATCACCTTTTAAAGTCTGGGGAAGGCCTGGCCTCTGGCCCCGCCTCCTGCGCCATCCTGTAATATACCCATATTTTACATATAGGGTGGTGGGGCTGCGTATTACCGTCTCAGACTTTTCCAAGGATTATGTGGTGGATTAGCTATGTGTGTTGTAGAAACACATGACCTAAAACCGTAAAAACATCTCACAAAGCCGAACCCCCTCTGTGATAGAATGGGGAGAGATACCTAAGGGTTTTTTTTTCTTTTTTTTGTGTAACCTGGTGGGATTCCTGTCCCCAAACAAGCACTTCTAGGCTTTAAATCCATTGTCTGAGCCGTGATGGATGTGGCTGCCCATTTTATTGCATGGAGATTGCTTACCTCTGTATTTGAGGTCACGTCCCCTGCATTGAGGGGCCCCTTTCATTGCTGTGGTATTAATGCTGGTACGGATTGCCCCCCCCCCCCTACCCTCAGAGTTTATAGTATTTACAGAACAGATTTACAAGCTGGGGTCATAGAAATTACCTCTTGGGTAGAGAGCACATCTCCCCCTCTCTGGGGCCTGTGATTTATTGTATCAGCCTTTATTTACACATTATTACTGGATTGTAAAGACTGATAGTTTTCGTAGTCTTTTATTTATAAAGTGACAGCTAATTCCCCAGTGCATAGTATATTGTCTCTTACATATTTATCACACTGCCTGTGATACTGTAACCATCACAAGCGTCTTCTGGCTGCTCTCCCTATTTTCTGTCCACTGGATGGGCTACATATATACACATACAGGGCTCAAAATTTCAAGTCCCAAGATACTAGCCAGGCCTTAAGAGTTACTCGCCACCAGTTGCCCTACATAACCTCTGCCCCGCCCTTAACTCCGTCCCTAAACACACCGTCTCAAATTATTTTATGACATAACACTGTTAAATGTTTTATTCAGAATAAAGTTACAAAAATAAATAGCATTACCAATATTAACATAAAGCATTGTAAACATAAACGAAAACAAGTGCTTTACATCAATGGGGATGCAAAAAATATTAAGTGCTAAACTTTTAATAAACTTAGTGCATTTTTTTCATCACTCCAGATACATGAATACCCAGACCTCAGACCCAAGATACATGAACACCCACAGACCCCAGATACATGTATACACAGACATCAGACCCTAGTGTGAGCAGAGCGAGGAATAGTTGACTTGTGGTAACACAGGCAGGGTGCGGCTGTAAGAGAACCACCAGGACGGGGCAGGCATGGGCGACAGATGTCTGGCGTGCCCTCTCTGACGTTATCAAATGGTACCGACAGCTGGTCGCCATCTTGGATTCTTCGTCTGGTGGCCGGGCCTAAAAAGAAACACTGCTGCTGCCGGTATTCGCAGCACAGGCAGAACAATATAATTTATTGTGCTGCCTGCAGGTGCATTTTTACTCGCCCTCACTTAATTTCCACTCGCCAAATGCTAGTAGGCGAGTGGAAATTTTGAGCCCTGCGTGTGTGTATGTATATGTATATGTATATGTATATATATATATATATATATACACATAATCTCTATATCTCTATATCTCTATCTCCACTGGATGGGCTTACTATGTTCTATATATATATATATATATATATATATATATTACTGTCCACTGTGTGAGCTTACTATAATATATATATTTTAGATTTAGATATTTTTTTTTCCCCCCATTGCTTAAAGGGTCCACAGATTGCTATACACTGTGCCATGTGAACATTTTCTATATGAACATCTGAGTTAGCATACACAGAAGCCCTAGACTTGGCACAAATGTAAAACCGCTGAAGTCTCTGTAATCCTGCGCCGATGTCCTCTGATTTTACGGAATGCCGGAATCCTGTTCTCATGATGAAACACAAACCTTTTGTTTGTCATTCTTGTGAAATTGCATTATTTTTTTTCTTTTACCATTATTTTAATTAACGCTCATTATTTTCTTCGACTTCAAAAGGTTTTGCAATTCCCAGTGATTTATTTTCCATGTAGTTAAAATAAGGATTTGGGGGCTTTTTCTGTTTTTTCCTTTTGGTCTATGAGGAGCAGTAATGAAGATCTGGAGCCTTTAACTAAACACCTGTCTGGGCCGTATGGTTTTGGGTTTCTCCCAGTGTGTTCCCGAATATGGGAAGGCTCAGCCAATCTCCAGCCACATTAGATTTATTTTAGCTGTCGGTACAGTACTCGTTGTTCTGTGGGAGGATTTTACATGGCAGATGCCACGCAATACTTGTTTCACATCTTATTCACTTTTTCAGGTCTCTCCCACAGGGACAGAGAGGCACTATGGGCACAGAATGGGATCAAATAAAGATCCAAAACCTTGCAAATAATGATGTTTTGTATCTGGATTGCTCATGGAGAGATCTGAAAATGCCATAATGTGGTAAAGTGGAACAAAGGGATAACGACAGAAACAATTTGTATTGCAGGAACACTTAACTAGTTTATTGATAAATCTGTCATTCCATGTATTTTTTTAGTCTTTCTATCTTCCAGTTGATTATACCAATGTCTGTCTAGACTATCCAAGTATACCTTTGTGTATCACTTTTCTTTATTACTTCCGTTTTATTGATGTCAGTCTGCCCGGCCGGCCTTTGGTCCGTTGTTCTGCCCGGTCGGTCAGTCGTTCTGCCTGGCCGGCCTTTAGTCGGTCGTTCGTTCTGCCCGGCTGGCCCTTGTTCGGTCGGTCGTTCTGCCCGGCTGGCCCTTGTTCGGTCGGTCGTTCTGCCCGGCTGGCCCTTGTTCGGTCGGTCGTTCTGCCCGGCTGGCCTTTGGTCGGTCGTTCTGCCCGGCCGGCCTTTGGTCGGTCGTTCTGCCCAGCTGGCCTTTGGTCGGTCATTCTGCCCAGCTGGCCTTTGGTCGGTCATTCTGCCCAGCTGGCCTTTGGTCGGTCATTCTGCCCAGCTGGCCTTTGGTCGGTCATTCTGCCCAGCTGGCCTTTGGTCGGTCGGTCTGTCCGGCTGGCCCTTGGTCGGTCGGTCGTTCTGCCCAGCTGGCCTTTGGTCGGTCGTACTGCCCGGCTGGCCCTTGGTCGGTCGTACTGCCCGGCTGGCCCTTGGTCTTTCAGTCCGGCTGGCCCTTGGTCAGTCGGTCGTTCTGCCCGGCTGGCCCTTGGTCGGTCGGTCGGTCAGTCGTTCTGCCCGGCTGGCCCTTGGTCGGTCGGTCGTTCTGCCCGGCTGGCCCTTGGTCGGTCGGTCGTTCTGCCCGGCTGGCCCTTGGTCGGTCGGTCTTTCTGTCCGGCTGGCCCTTGGTCGGTCGGTCTTTCTGTCCGGCTGGCCCTTGGTCGGTCGGTCGTTCTGTCCGGCTGGCCCTTGGTCGGTCGGTCGGTCGTTCTGCCCGGCTGGCCCTTGGTCGGTCGGTCGGTCGTTCTGCCCGGCTGGCCCTTGGTCGGTCGGTCGTTCTGCCCGGCTGGCCCTTGGTCGGTCGGTCGTTCTGCCCAGCTGGCCCTTGGTCGGTCGTTCTGTCTGGCTGGCCTTCGGTCGTTCTGCCCAGTGTTTGGTTGGTCGGTCGTTCTGTCCGGCTGGCTTTTGGTCGGTCAGTCGTTCTGCCTGGCCGGCCTTTGGTCGGTCAGTCATTCTGCCCGGCCGGCCTTCGGTCTTTCCGGGCCGTCGGTCGGTCGTTCTGCCTGGTCAGCCTTCGGTTGGTTGTCGTTCTGCCCTGCCGTTCGGGCCAGCCTTTTGTCGCTCGGACTGCATTACATTACATTGCATTACGTTACATTTCATTACATACTAGTCTACTGTTGACAGTGGAATTTTGAAATGCTGTGAGCCGCTACGGTACTATAGTTTGTCCATAGTGATTACGCCTTTCATGTTGATTGTTATGGCTGATGAAAGCAGCATTTCATAGGGAGAGCCTCCTGTTCTTCAGATACATTAAGCTTGAGGTTAATTTTATTACATAACCTGCTTCTTAGCGATAATTCTAGGATTGCATCTAGTCCAAACGACCTTGTCCTTTGGAAGAGACTATGGTGGCTTGCATTATATTATACATAATGGGTTCCTTACCCGCGGATTACCTTTTAGTTTTACAGCACAAGTCATCCCCATGATTGATTATTGTTAAACTCATCCGTCATCCAAACTCATTAACTATCCCATGAAGTCATTATTCCTCACCACCACCCCCTCCCCAAAAATAAAACCCATTTACGTATTCAGAAATTCCACTTGGCCAATGGCACCTTAATGATCGTCTGGAACAAAGTTTTAGGCCACTGGGTAATTTGGAGCCTTTCTGTTCAGTTGCTTTCAAGGCCAGAAATAGCTGATGTTGATGAGAACAGCACATTAGTCAGTATAATTAAACCCTGCCGTGTATTTATTATGTTAGGCTAAGTGGTGAATACCCGTCAATCAGATTGCCCGGATCACAGAATTTGTAATCTGAATCTTTAACTAAAGAGAGCCCTGTGCGTTTCCATTTGTATTATGTTTTCTTTTTGTTTAATCGTTCCTGCAGAGCCAGCTCAATAGTTTTTCCTTCCTTTTTTAGACTCCTTTTCTTTTGTGACTGTGTGATCTAACACTTTGGGTTGCAATTGCTTAAATACCAAGAACAAAAATAATCTTGTAATTCGCCCACCTAAGACGAGAGACCGATCTGTGTCAGTGGACCTCAACTCATTAATGAGACTGAAGAAAGCCTGTAAATGGGAACTTTACTATATTGTTATATTATTTTTATGTTCTTGATACTTGTTGGTCTGAAATTTTTTTTACCTCAACATTTAATGTTGCCTCTAAAAAGAGGTGGAAACCTTTTCTCCTTCACGCCAAAGACAAACCAGGTGTTTCCTGAAACTTTTGGCTTCTGTCCTCCATGTGAATGTTGTATGTCTACAGTCAATGAGTACGAACAGTGAGTCTATATGGCTTGGTCAGAACTGACGACCTACATCTTTAAGCTACGGTTGTCACATCCAAGTTCAACACGCTTAGTATGGGCATGGAATTGCTAGTTCAGTACTGGCTTCTGAGGAAGCCATTTGTGGCACTGGCGACACGCACATTGAGCCTCCTTCTGTTTAATTCTGAGTTGCATGAACTGTTGTTTGGACCAAGGTTTCTTTTTTTTTTTTTTCCCCCAAAGATTTGTCTATTTTAGGTATAGTAGGCACTTGAAAACCGAGGTATAGGGGTTGTGAGCAGAAGACGTTGAACACGCACACGAGTCTCACCAGGACAGTGTTATTGAAGTCCCAACAATGCAACGTTTTGTCTTACTCAAAGTCTTACTTGAGGCTTAATACTTTGTAGGAGCCAAAACGTTGCATTGTTGGACTTCAATAACACTGTCCTGGGGAGACTCCGGTGTGCCTGATCCTTTTCTTCTGTTCACCAGTACTTCATGGGGAGCTAGTCAACCCCTAACGTTATTCCGAGCTCTCAGAGAGGTATACAGTGGTGGGAACACAAAGTGTGCGTCTTACACCTGTTAGCATGGACAAATCTGCCGTCTATTTTCATGAGGTCCATGAAATAAAGACTTGAACATTGACTGAGAAAAACATGCCCTTACCCGTCGATTTGAAATTGGTTTGGTCATAAATACCTGTCTATAGTGCAGTTTGCTTTATGCTGTGGATATCTCCCCCCCCCTTTTTTTTTTTTTTTTTTTAACCCTGGTTCATCATGTCCATCATGAAGAGCAGGAGCTGCTGATCCTTGTTCCAGCTGTGGAGTTTTTTCTTTCAAATTAAGGCTATCATTTTGGCTACCACGTCTATTCTAACATGACTTTTTTAGGTCAACTTGTGTAATTTGGAAGATGGTTAGCTTCTAATTTAAAACACCAGTCAGCCAATCGGAATGCAGACATATCCTTTTCTGTATAACTGTTTTGCCTTTAAGTGACGATAAGGAGTGCTCATATTCATCTGTCTCGCTCATTTCTAGAAATTGGTGTTAATTAGATTGTAATGTGGTCTGAAGGGGAAGTAGGCATTATTTCCAGATGTGTCTCCGTTCCACTGGAAGTTCTCCGCTCAGGAAGGAACTATCTGGGGAATTCTCAAACCACAGCCGAAAACAAGGCCGAGTGTGAAATTCACAACAGCATTCCCCTTTCCTGCTACGGAGACGTACGAATGCTCACAAAAACCTTTATCTTCAACCCACAAACCTAAAACAGACATCTTAGCCGGACTGACGTCTAGAAACGAAAAACTTTGGGGCGAGACCAAAATACACTATATCATTGCCACCCTTTGCATGGCCGTCGATCATCCATCCATGGTATCCACAGCAGGGGGTCCTATAGCCTCTGCTTTCTATGGCCCGATAAGAGTCAAAAAAATAATAGATGCAAATCTGGATCCATTCAACTGGTGTGGACTCTGGAAAAAGCTTTTTATGATTTCCCGCTCTCTGTTTTTAGCTGTGTTCTCTTGGAAAAGAGAGATGGCGTTTGGCCTTAAGTTGTGTTTTCTTTTCTCCAAAACATACATGCCCAAATCTCCACGCATTTCAAAAATAAATAGAAGTGTATAGAGCCAAAAAATGTCACAATTTATATACTTATCATTAGCCTCTTATTTTTTTCTCTCTCCTTCCTTCTCTTCCTCTCATGTGCTGAGACAGCAAGAGGACTGGCCGCTCCCTAACCCCATGTTATCGAAGGAAATTTATCTCCAAGTCTTTCCTCTGCTCCCGTGAACAATTGGTTTAACCTCTCTAAATGGAAAACCGTCCGATTACTCCATCAAATGCCTTCTCTGTGCCAGAAAGGAGGAATGGAAGACCTGTAGTAAAAGGGGAATGTCATAAAAGAGCACCAGGTGCCAAACATACGTCCAGTTAATATGCATGATACATAAACCCAGTTTCAGCTGGATGTTATTGTTGTGATGTTGCATTTTGGTTTTGGACTTGAGCATCTAAAAAACAAAAACTCACGCCCAGCACCATAACCCGAAATAAATAAAAAAAATAAAGCCTTGGGTGATGCACATAGTTGCATACATTATAAATTTGATGAGGAACATGAGGAATTCAACATTCTGGTCATCTCCACTCTCCCTGATCCGTGGTGGCAAGAAGGGTGTAGTTTCAAGCATATGGGCTACAGACTAATCTCAAATCGGATTTGTGCATCCCACCAATTTAAGGAAGAACCCAATATACAATTGGCAAAATGTAATGCCAGTTTGCCCCATGTCCTGTCATTCAAGCCCTCTAGCAGTGTCTCCCAGATCTTTCCATTTCCGGAGTAGTTGCATGGAACTAGTTGTCCATGACTAAGCCTTTGGTCATAGAGCGCATCATGGTCTAACTCTTCTTGCCGTTTCCTGGAGTATCTAGGCTTTTCTATGCCGGCTTTCTGTATCCAGTGGCAGCCAAATTGATAATGCCCACATTGGTGGTCCAAAGTATGATGGGTTCCAGGTGATACCCTGGACAGCCAACTCATAGACCATGCAGAAAACCCATGGAAAGTCAGTCACACAGTCATGTTAAATGAGGACCTGGTTTATGCAATGTTTTTGTTCAAAATCGTAAAACGTCCTCAAGCATTCGCTCTTTGCATTACACTCTTGTGTTTTTGTGACCTCCAACATGTCCTTCATCAGTTGTCTTTTGGAGGTCTGCTTGCCAGGAATATATCCTTCAATATTTATATTGTATCAAATGGAATATGTAAAGCTTTTTTTTTTTTTTTTTTTTTAGGGGACTTAAAGCCCATCGCCTTCAGTAAAACACATCCAATATGGTAAGCGTATCCCAATGAAACGTTAAAGCCCTTATTAGGTGTACTTCCTCAATGGATAACGTGTAATGATACGGTTACAGTTTGTAGAGATTACTGTGCCTCTCGCTTCTCAAAGTGGGAGATCAAACACACTGAAAGTTAAACCTGGAAAGAAAATGTGCTCATGATTGACGTTTTCCACTGACTGATATTTATTTCTAAGATAATGAGGCTTGGCTGACCAAAAATGTGGCTCTGCTGTTCCAAAACAACTGTTCTTTCCAGTCTTTTTTTAGCAGAAAATAACACTAAAAACGAAGAATTAAGTCAGCTGAATCAGGATTCCCCCCCCCCTTTTTTATTTTTTTTAAAAACAGATGGAGGAGGAGATTGATGGGGGAGCCTTCTAATTATTAAATGGTTTACTTGACAATCGAGTAAATGTCAATTAAATAATGTCGACCATAAAGTTGTATTTCTTCTGTGACCATGGCTGATGTTCTATGCCTTCAGGGAAGGTTAGGGTCTTGAAGGTAAATCCCAAAATTAATTAATTCACACAGTGGCTGTGTTTTTTTTAAAAGTATTTTACCAGGAAGAATACATTGAAATTTCTCTCGTTTTCAAGTATGTACTGTTAGATGTCTTGCCCAAGGACACTTACTGGAGAGGAGCTCGTCGGGATCGAACCCATGACTCCACATGTTCTCTCCAAGCAGAGCCGTGATGTTACCTCTACTCCACCCAGCCGGTGGTTGGAGCTGAAGTAATAGCACACAAGGACAGGAATAGGATATGCATGATTTAAACGTCCTTCGTCACACCTTGTAGATTACCCTTAAGATTTCAATAGATGTCAATGGATTGATACTTTGTAAACCTATCCAGAACAAGAATACAGAAAGTGAACAGGGCTGTTCAAAGGTGTCAGGTCTGTATCTAAATGGTAGGGCAATCGGCATCAGACCAAGATTTGTAAAACAAGCACATGGGGACTGTAAAGTGAAAAAAAATAATATATATATATATATATATATATATATATATATATATCCTATTTTATTTATTTATCCTATCACGAGTATAGCAGTCTGTAGTGATACCTTTTTTATTGGACTAACGTTACATTTACAGTACAAGCTTTCGAGAGGATTCCTCCCTTCATCAGGTATAGAAGCTAACTGATCAGAATAGTAGAATTAAACATTGGGACATTCATAGGGCGCACAGTTGGGGGTGTTAGATGTTGTACATCGCCAAATGGCATGGTCAGAGGGGAAACCCCAAAAAAAACATGCCATTTGGCGATGTACAACATCTAACACCCCCAACTGTGCGACCTATGAATGTCCCAATGTTTAATTCTACTATTCTGATCAGTAAGCTTCTATACCTGACGAAGGGAGGAATCCTCTCAAACTTGTACTTTAAATGTAACTTTAGTCCAATAAAAAAAAGTTATCACTACAGACTGCTATACTCGTGATTTTGGCATCTGGACTAACACAGATATATATATATATATATATATCTATAACAATGGCTGAGCACTCCAGCTTCCACAGTCCCTTAATGCCCGGTGCCTGCCGTATTAAGGCTGAATATTAAGCAAATATTGAAATGGAAGGCGGCACTCTAGGACGATAAACAAACAAAAGTTTATTCCAAAAACCGTCAACCGTTGTCCTGAAGAAAGCCCTGGGTTAGGGCTGAAACGTTGACAGTTTTTAGAATAAACTTTTGTTTGTTTATCGTCCTGGAGTGCCACCTTCCATTTCAATATTTGCTATATAAATATATATATCACACACACAAATAAATAGCATTTTTCATTTTGTTCTTCATGTCACTCAAACCCATGAACTAAATTTCCCATAATGCCTTTCAATACAAAAGTATTGAGTGGTATATTTTTGGCTGTGTGCGAGCTAGCACCTGTCAACATGGGGCTAGTATCCAAGCGTCGTGTTACGATTAGATGCCAGGCTGTGGGAGAGCAGACGGAAGTCTGGCACGGGAGAAACAGAGGGAGTTTACACTTTATGTAGCAAATGGGAGGGGGGAAAAAAAGACAGTAGTGATACTTACCTTGGGCACCCCCCACCTGACTTCCTTTTCCACCATGTTATTAGTCTAGAAGTCTACACTCATTTCCTATTGGCTGGAGCTGCTAAAATGCACAACCTTATATTGCTTGCCGTGCTGCTCATCATGCTCTCTAACACATTCAGTAGGTAATGCTGTCTCGGTGCATTGTAATTCACCCACTTCTTCCAGTAAAGAAGCAACTGAGCTGTTTGTCTCAGGCAGCTGGTGACATGAAACTGTTAAACGCTAGCTCGGATCGGCTTTTCATGTGAAAAACGTATGAATCCAGCTCATTGTAACACAGGGCGACCTGTTGTGCGGTGCTCGGTAGCGCCCCAGACGAGGTGCAGCATGCTGAGAAATAACCACGTATTGAACTCGGCAAATGTATTTTTATCTGTATTTTTTCTTAGAGAGTATGGGTCGCGTAAGCAGCTGAAACAAGCTTGCCTCCCGAGCCGCCGTCTATTTTTCTGGTTAGCATTTGAAAATCTTTCATCTTGATGTCTGAATTACTATAAAAACCAGCATACTTTAGAGGGGCGAGCCAGGAAGCTGCCTGCCCTGGAACCAACCAAATGTGTCAAAGATTGGTTTCATAATGGTACCTAACCTTGAGATATATATATATATATATATTATCCAACATATTTTTAAAAATAAAAAATGCACAAACCCTAAAGGTGCCTTCTGCCCTTTTCTTTGATTCGTCACTATTCCAGGATTAATATGGCTGGAATGTCCAATGCACAAGGTTGGCCCTGTTTAATACGTTTCTAGACTATCCTGCTATAATAGACAGTCTATGAAAGAGAAATATAAACACATTTGTATCCCAAAGGCATCCTAAAATTCCTTTCATCCCGAAATGTTTAATTTTTTTGCCATTTCCCCCCCCCCTTGAAAGGCTTCAAAAGATTCCGCGATAGAGAAAAAAACAAGTTGCAATACAGTTATGTACGGTTAGCCTTGGCATTGGGTCTCCTACTTCTTGCGGAAGTGAAGGTGCCCTCGTTTGTGACCTTCCTTTCTTCCAATTCGCCTTACATTAAATGATACTTTGTTGCAGCGAAGCCAAGCCACTCAGGCGTCACGGGGTTAATCTTCCAAAGTGCAGCTTATATTGTTTGGATTTGGTTACCATATGGCAATAATAGAATTAATGAAAAGAAAAAGTATAGACTCATCAGCCACGCTTTGATCTCCGCCAGCCAAGTAAACAACTAGCCTTTTGTCCAAGTTCATTTGCCAAGAATCGTGTAGATGGAAGTGAAGCATCCTGGTGATAATTGTAGACGGGAGATGCAGCGCTCCCAAAGCGTCCACGTCGACATTGCTTTCTCTACAAGCCATGTCGAGTCGACTTTGGGTAAAGGGTCACCGAGGCGAAGCATCTGTTTAACATGGAGAAAGCGGCAGGTCCACGTCACTTCATTTCCGGCGTGTCTTTGGGAATGTATTATGTCACGGTAAACGTGGGATCACCTGAAATGTACAACCTCTAGCGATGGTTGTGTGGTGTAGCGTTGCAGTTACTAAAAAGTATCAGGGAAAGGGGATTACTCCAATGCTTTTCCATGTCTTTCTCTGGGGCTTTTGGGGGCATTCACTAAAGCAAGATGGCGGCGTTTAGCTATACAGATATAAATATGCATACACACATTTGCAATAAATGCTGTGGGCACTATTACATTCCTAACGCAAACTTGCGTGAGCATTAACGTTTGATGCGGTATTTACCGCATATTACAATCCAAACGCAAACTGGTTTAAAAACCCTTTTGCGTTTGGTACCTTGTGCTTTTCAGCGCGAGGTTACTGTACTTTGTGCTCCCTATACTTAACATGGGGAGCGCAAAGTGTTAATCAGTGTTAGGATTACAATGTCCCAGTGATGATTAACGCCTGGCTCTGGTCAGCGAAAACTTAACCAGAGCCAGGACTTGGTGTTAACACCAGCCTTAAAAAATAAAAAAACAATTGCATACTCACCCTCTGTCCCGCGGCGAGGACCGTGGCTCTCTTCGCCTCCTCCGGCCAGCGGGAGCAGGGAAAGACTGGGGGAAAAAGTCCCCCCAGTCTCTCCCTGTGTATCACTACGCCGACCGGCCGGATCTCGCGAGGCGAGAGCCGGCTGGTCACGTGACCGGCAGGGAGGAACTCAATGGAGTCCTACGGACTCCAGCGAGTGGATGCTCGCAGCTGCGCTCAGCGCTGCAGCGAGCATCCAGAATTTTACGCTCGGAAACAATGCAAGCAGCATTTTTTGCGCCTGCATTGTAATCCAGTGTTAAAACGTGGGCGCAAGGGGGAAAACTGCAGGCGCAGTTTTTCCTCCCTTGCGCCGCGTTTTAACGCTAAGAGCGTAATAGAGCCCTGTATGTCTTTAAGTTCTCATTTTTCTAGATTTAGCTGCAATATACAGTGAGGTCCAGAAATATTGGGACATTGACACAATTGTAACATCTTTGGCTCTATACACCACCACAATGGAGTTAGAATGAAACAAACACAATGTGCTTTAACTGCAGACTGTCAGCTTTAATTTGAGGGTATGGACATCCAACTCAGGTGAACGGTGTAGGACTTAACAAGTGGGAGGCACATCTGCAAAATCTGCATTTTGTTCTCCTGGACCAGTACGTACACACAATGTAAATGTAGACGGTTATTTTCTTGTTAAATAGACCATAGTCGCCAGGAGGTACTTGAAGACAAGGACATCACCTTTTTACAAAACTCACACGCAACGCAACAAACCTGACATCATGCCACTAAAATCGACCACTAAGAAAATAGAAGCCGTTCAGTCCAGACGCGGCGCGACCTACAATACAGAATGCTCAGTCAAGCTTTTATTTTTATAAAAAGAATTGGGAATAAACTTCCTTTACCTGCGCAGGTCTCCGAGTTCACATTCTAAGGTCTTCACATAAGCCTTGAACCGCAATGACCTCTTGCAGAGGGGCCAAGTCTTCATCCAGGGGACGGCCATAAGAAATAAGGTCTTGAAGAATGTCCCGTTCATCCCCAAAAATGTTTCTCTGTATCTTTTGGCATCGCGGAGTTGGCCAACACAAATACGATCCTTTCTAAACACTAATAAAGAACACCCTACAAACGCCAACTGGCAAGGTCTTTCCATCCAGAGAGTCTACGATCCGCGGCCCGATGCCTCATTTATCACCAGGAATTAATAAAATCTCCTATAGAACGGTGGGGGGAGAGCAGGCCAGAGAGAGGGGGACTTATTTAGAAGGAAACCACTACATTTCCAAAATAAATTTCATGTGACAAAACATTGCTTATGATTTTCTCGAGTGGCTGATGCACATACAGGGTCCATAGACCAGCGCTGGGTCGATAAACAAATCTGGTGCCAGGATGCCAGCGTGCCAAAGACGGGTCCGGTTACATATTTGCAACTGCATTTTTAAGTGTGTAAACTTAATCTGTCACTATTTAAGGTTAACAGCCCGTTCGCTGCTCACATCCCATAGATTTTGGTTTCTTCTTTATCCCCTTATTTTTATTATTTTTCCTTTTTTTTTTATCTCTTTGTAATTTTTGGGTTTCTGTTTCATAAAGTAATGGTTTACTATTTATTTTTTTAAACCTCCTAAGTAGATGAACTTGACCTGCAACACCAGGATCATTCTGTTTTTCAATTTGGCGTAAAGATGGATTTTTCGACCGTGAGGCAACATTGGTCATAGTTGTAGGTCAATGGTTTACCACGGGAGGGTCAAGGATACAAAGGTGGATTTGTAAATGGAAGCACCGGCAAACGTCAGTAACTGAAAACCCAAACCTGTTCCAAACATCTAGAGCATTCCCACAAAGGATCCTGAGATGGTTCATCACAAATAGAAGATGCTGGTCACAATTGGTAGACTTTCACCCAAGGTCTATTTTATTTGGAAACCAAATACGTTTTGGCTCTAACACAGAGCCTTTACCAAAGATGGATTTGTTTCACAAGCACTGACAAGCCCCAATGGATGATCTTGTGGAGGAGTCAGAGATCCGTGGTTCCAATGGCTTGACACTTTGTCACTCCCTTTTTGTTTGGTGTCTCCAGTCATGGATTGATGCTGTCTAACAACCAACCACACTCTCCTCTCCATGTGATTACAGAGGTACATTGGATAGTATCTTGATAAACAGCCATAGTTTTAACTCTAATGCTTCTGAAAATGGTTTATAATATAAAGTAAGATGTGATCGTGAAGACATCCGGCCTATATAGAGAGACCTTTACTGGGGAGCCTGAAATATTGGGGCCAGCTGGATGATTGATGTGCTCCATCAAAATTAATACGGACGTTTCATGCTGTTTGTTCCTGCTACATTGACAGTTTTTTTTTCCGTCTTGTTTACCTGAGGCCCTTTTGAAAGGGTAGAAGTCCAAAAAAACAGGACATAGACCCATCATTGATAGAAGCAGAGATAATCCAAGACTTTAAGTGTTAATGCCCAAATATTCCCCCAAGACATCAGCCCATCCAAATTCCGTGAGCTCCTAGCACCCACTCAGTTCCAGGATAATTTGCTTTCACTCTGGATCTCCTCCAAACGCTCGACACGTAGGTGATGATTTCCCTTTGTATATTGTGGAGGACACAGCCTCCTTGTCTGATTGCCGACTTCCTCTCAAAATCCACGGCTAAAGCTCTTCTTCAAATTCTTTCGGAGTTTCTATAAACAGAGACGCGTTAGTTAAGATATTAAACCTGGCTCCCCGTGACTAAACCTTTCAATACCTCGCACTGTTCCGCGTTTGTTAAAAAAAATCCATCATTTTAGTCTTGTTTACATTCCAGGTTCATTAAAAGAGGGGGGAGGACATAAAAAAAAGAAGAAATGAACGATGGGAAACTGGGTTGAAACGAAAAAGAAAAAAGTGTTTCATCGTAGCGTGAATCATTTTGCGAATGAAATATCCATTCATCATATTAATGAGTGTTTAAGCCACGGGGAATGGTCATAGCAAAGGATTGATACACCACTATAAACCCAGGGACAGTTTATCTTCTTTTGATGTTCCTTATAATAATGGCTGGAACACGGCACAAGCAAAGAACAAAACGTTATTCCCTGTGAAACGTGAGGGCTATGCGTCAATGTTCTCTTGACTTTCTAGGAAAACCTCAGTTTTATTGGAAATCTAAACCTTTTAGGGGTTTTTGGTGTTTATTTTTTCAATAGAAATCTTCTTCTGAATCTGAGCGCACATCCAACATTATGGTGCTACGTTTACTACACGTAAACATTGTACATTTGGTCTCTGGTTCATATAGGTAGGCATGTATTTTCGATTTTTAACAAGGTCCTGCCACCCCCCAACGATGTAGCTTTAGCTTAGACGCCAAATTTGAATGTAGTGTCTCCTTGAATCATTTTTACTCTGGAAGGAACACAAAGACCCATACAGAAGCCATCTGGGATGTCTACAAAATGGTTATGCCTCTATAATCTTGTTCATGATGTTTGGACTTGTAATTTAGTCTTGGATATCAAATTTGTAAAGTCTTCTTCCGGTAATCTAGAATAAGCTTTCAAAAATGGTCAACTTTTTCACCAGTTTAGACCTGAATAACTTGTTTCCTTCTGTGCTGGTTTGTCAAATGTTTTTCAGTCTCATTGTATTGTAATCCTGTCTATATTGTGCCCATTGTTCAGCGCTGCGGAATATACTGGTGCTATATAAAGAATAATAATGAATCTTCACAAGAGAAGGAAGCAGGTGAGACATGTACACCAACAATCACTTTATTGGAAGATGCAATATTGTGGCAGCCTTCCTCAAACTTTTCTTGTCTAGGCTGTCAGACTGGATCACTAGGCTTTTGAAAGACAGCCGAAATGTCGCACCACCCATTAAGTACCTTTTGGATAACCTGGTGCATTTCATCTGCACTCTTCATTGTGGCTTTACAAAGGGCCAGGGTTTTCTGGAGCACCCACGGTTGAATATTGTACTTTTTTGCGATGTCAGTTTCTGTGTGATACTTCGTTCTGCCCCCAATAACATGTGACGCACCATATATTTGTTAAATATGTTGCAATAACCTCTATCTTTGTCATTGTACCAGATAAGACCTTAATCTGTTTCTCTTTAAGACTTTGGTCTTTGTGACTCCATGGATTTCTTCCAAATGGCATCTATGTGACCTGCAGCATTTCTTAACCCCACCGCTATTCCATCTTGCCGGCGTTGTTGTATTGTGATCAGACTTGATTTGACCACTATACGACTGAATAAAAATCTGACTTACAAAGGGGGAAAAATTAATAAAGTTAAATTGCCAATTATCTGGAAACCACAACTGAGATTTCTTAAATCCAAAAAGCGACCCGATTACGCAGTCAACCACACACTGACCTCAGCGTATTTCATCCTAAAAAGAAAGAAGATAAATCTTTCAAACCCACAAGAATTAAGGGTCGATCTCTAAAACTCAGAATCGTTCCCATTTTTTTCTACTCTTGTCAAACGATGAAGAATTTTGTTTGGAAACCATTCCATAAAATATTACGTTGTTAACAGAAATGCATCAGGTTGACTTGAGATTATGTTCTTTTTTTTTCTTCTATCCATTTCTTTTTTTTCCGTTTGTGAATTAAACTTCTTTCATTCTGCTCATCTATAAACGACCAGGAATATATTATTCGGTCAGGCAGAGTGTGGTGTCCGGACGGGTTTCAGATAGAGCTGCATGAGATATGCTACGATTTAAGATGAGGACCTTTTGCACATGTTGAGTGTCAAACTTTCCAGAGAGAGTGCTTTCCTCCCAGTAAAACCTGATCCCAGCTTCCCGACCGTACACAGCTGTAGAGGGTCACATTTTTGCCTTTCCAACCCTTAGTAAACTTCCAGACATCTCAATGGTCCCCGGCTACATGTAAACATTCTCCACGGATTAGATGATGTGTTTGCTCCTTACATGTCCTTTTGTTCCAGATACAGTGGTTTTCGACGACCTTCTCCAGTCTGCATCCCACATGTCTGGACACCTCTTGAAGCTCACCCTGCGTTCTGCTGAGATCTTGACTTTGACTTCTAAACAGGGATCTCAAGTGGAAGACAGCTATGGCCGAGCCCCAATGGTTTGATGACTGAGGTCCAATGCCGAGCCGATAGCATTGCATGCTCTGCAAAATCCCAGCTATCTAAACATTGCGTCTTGAAAGGCCGCACAGATGCAGTCAATAGCTGCCAATATCAAATCCCTTTAAAGTCGAACAATAATTTATTTTTCAACAACAAAACACACAATGTTATCTAGGAATTGTGAAGCCGTTGAGCCTTTCTTTGAAGTATAATGAGGGGCAGACAGTGTTATGTATATAACATGAAACTGCTTGACGTTGGACATGAAGGTCATCAGGCTTGGCAAACCGTATGCGAGTTTCAGCGTTATCCGCACCGTAACATTGGATAAAAACAAACAGCAAACGTAAAAGGAACAAGCCTGTGATCTGTTTTGGGGGGAAAAAACGTTTTCTTTCTATTGTGTCATAACTGCGAGGGCCGCACTTCCTTTACGTCGACAGGAACCAATGGGGAGAATATAAATAATGCCAAGTTTTACAAAGGGATGAAAAGCTATAGAAAACCAGAACACCTAAGATAAATATACAGCATTTGAAAAGTAAAAAGTCCAGGCACCAACCAAACGTATTAAGTAATTACAAATGTTATTGCAGCGTTGCACATCAAATGAAGCTAAAGATGCCGAAATATGCAAAAAATGCAGACCAAACCGACGAGTCCTTCATCAGATTCTAATGTTTCTCATTGAATAATGAGCCTAATCTTGTTAATAAACACGTCAAAGCTGTTTTTAGCTCATAATGGCTCTTCTAAAGCCAACAACATTGTAGACGGTGGCAAAGGCGATACAGAATGGCTTGTGCTCCAAATAAACTTACAAAAGTATAGACAAAACTTGATTATTTTTTTTTACATATATATAGTCTGGTCTGCAGATGACTTCCTACTGTCCTTCAACCCCTCCTTCACCCAATCGCTAACTCCTGTCTCCAAGAGTTGCACCATTCCTGTGAAATGACCTGCTTCACCCTATCATTCTCTCCACTATAATTTTTGGTCCTTCAAGAAATCCCCCCCAAACCCTTTTTTCAGCTTAGTCCAGGAAGGTCAACTCCAGGCCCCTAGATGTTTCTGAATTGCAACTTCCATTGTTCCGTGGCCTTCTATTGCATTGAAGGAATTCTGGGATTTGTAGGCATCAACATCTGGAGGGCCTTGGGTTTGACAGCTCTGGCTTAGCCTATCACATTCCTGACTAATCCCTCTCCTCATCTACACTTCTCAATTCATTATAAGGTTCTTCACTAGCTTTTCTACTGTACTCATCACTTTACAACCACTGGCAATCTAAATCCTGGCCAATAAGATGCCAACCGGTAACAACTTTTGTTCTTTTCCACCCCACCTACTCTAGTTTGTAAACTGGGCCCTTTTGTCTCTGGCTCCTATGTTTGTCTGTTATTTTCTACTTTAATATTCCAAACCTTAATGTAAAGCTGTGCGGAAACTGTTGGTGCTATATACATCATAATAATAATAAATTGACATCCGGCAACTGCCCTGTTCACAGAATACTTCCCAGTGTCCTCATTCAAGCTGACCAAGACTGGTATGTCAGTGACCCTCACTGGACGTTGGTCAGGATCCGTGGTCAAAGTTATTCATAGTAGGTCACTTATCATTTCAAGCCAACATGAATATACATCATGATGAGAGAAAGGGGGGGTGAGGGTCCTCAGGACAAGCAACAGCACTGCTCTACGGTGGGGGCCGCTCATGTCTCACAAGGTTTTAGCTTGATTGTGCTATTACAGGGATGAATGCTCCATATGCAAATCAGTCTGCTCTCACCCAATGAGGGTGGCCAGCACTGACGGTCAAGGACGTCATCCCTGCACGAGAGCTGCAGCAACCCCCGATGATCGTTTCGGCCTTGTTAGGCCTCGTCAGGAGGGTATAGCTGACACCCCTCTAGGCACATCAAGCAAGGGGTCCACGTCTGGATGACCCTGTAAACTTATGACCCTGTAAACTTATACACCAAAATATCTAGAGATGTTGTGTAACAGCCATCAGCAGTCACCAACTGCTCATGATTCACTGTCTGCGTTCTATCCTCAGATTACATGCTATATAACGCAACACACGCCTGTGACACACAACTACGACTTTTGTAAAAATGATTTTAAGAATAAAAAAGGGATTATAGAGGCCAAACATTTCTGGAAGGGGCCAAACTGTCCACGACAATTGTTGCCACGATGGAATCTGCTGCTTTTCGGGATCCCATAAATACTGAGGATTTAGCAGTCCCTCTTCGTCTGTCTAAAATAACAATTGGCTTGAGCGAGTTTTCTGCCATAAAACATGTATTTCCATCTCGTGACTCATGCATCCCTTTCACCAGGCAAGTCTGAGCGTTTGTCATGCTCCAGTGGCCGGTTGACATCTGTACAAACGCTGGTTGGTGGGACGTGGGAGAGCGATATTAGGCTAATGCCTCCTACGTGCGATTTTGACGGGTCACACCCTGTGCCACTCTTTTTACTCTTATTGAAACGTGTCACTGTATCCATGTGCCGGGTCATTGCTCGCACTCGCAGAAGGCAGCTGGAACACCAGCACTTACTGAGACTATATAATGGTGTCACGGTGTGCATTATATTCTGTCATGTCTTTGCTTTTTCAAGTACTTTCTTGCATGTATATTTTTGTTAAATCTAACTTTTCCTCTTTATACTTGGGATTTATTATTTTCATTATATTGTATTTGAAATGCGTCATGACCATCGTGTTCCAGTTAGAGAAAAACCTGTTGTGGAAACGCTGTGTGATACAAAGTGCCGATGTTCACCATTGTTGCATCTACAGCAGGGAACTCAAACCCTGGGCCCCCAGATGTTTCTGAACTACAACTCCCACGATTCTGTGGCCATCTAATGTTTGCAAAGCATTCTGAGAATTGTAGGCCATAAACATCTGGTGCGCCAAATTTACTTGTAACCTTTACTCCTTTTTAATACATGTTTTTAAGAAAAGCCTTTGGGTATCGATGCTTCGATTGTGGTTTGTTGACCTGTCGTATTGATAGGGCACCAATTCCCCTTCCCTTGGAAGTCGCCCTGAAACTTCAGTGAGACAGAGGAGCTGAATAGGTGAAGTAACACCCTCGCCATTCAGACAGACTTATTTCAAGTGCTTTTTATTAACACCTACTTAATGCGCTGTAAAGCACTTAACACCTTGTTACTGACACAGAGCCGCTCTTTACCTGAATGGACGCTATCTCTCTTGTTTAATGAGGCATTTAAAAATGTGTCGGTGTATCCTCTCGGGACCAATCGAACAGGCTCTGCTCTATGGATTGCTGAAAAATAAGACATTAATGAGCCAAAGGTGCTATAATCCACTCCTGCCCCCCCCCCAAAAAAAAAAAGTACCGGGGAGGAATTACTGTTTCACAACTCATTCCAGATTTATTTTAAAAGGCTTTCATTAAAATTATGTGAGATGCTACATATGTTACTTGCAATGAAACAATGAGTTATATTCCAATTATTGTGCCTTAGCTCCGCCTCCCTTGTCTGCTGTGGCCAACAGCAAGTGGTGAGGCTCTTATCTGGGAACATACTGTTGTACACATCCAGTAAACACGTAGCCATTGTCATATCATCCCAAACAACTGGATAAATAATTTTAGGTGTCAAAAAGCCACAAGGAAATCTTTTTTCTTTCCTACACATGGGAGAAGCTTTTTGACCACATGCTCCAAGTCTAAGGGGATATTCAGGAACAGCCATTGGTCACTTATGTTGCAGCTATGGGCGATCTTGTGCTTACTGCGAACAACGCATAACAGTGAGCATAAAATGAGTAAACCTTGGCTACTCTCCATTCAGCTCTGTTCAGCTCTTGTTTGCAACAGCAGAACTTTTGAAGTGGCCATCTCCAGCGAACTCCGATAGAAACTACACTGAAAAACTAGACAACTTCGACAAACACCGGTGGAATCTATGGTGAAATCTAGGCTAAATAAGTTTTGCAATTGTGTTAGAAACACCGAGACCCAATAGGGAACTACGGTATACATCATTTTCAGAAGCTACGGTGGAAAGAGCTGTGAGAAGTTTGTTGAACTACGGTGAGTTCCCCAATTAGAGAATTATCTGTAGTCTCACCGTTCCTTATCGACTGAAGAACTACCATGAAAGAACAGTGATTGGTCAATAAACCCTTTTGGTAAGAATGGAGATCACCTCAAGTTGACTTGCATCAAAGCAACCGATTCAAAGAGCAGAGCGTTGATTTATGGTTTAATAGACATTGTTGCCAATGGAACCCCAGTAATTCTCAGCATGAATATAACGATGACACCGAAGACTTCACCATAATACAGAATGTTGGATCCGCAAGAGCCGAGTCTGATGCACTTTGCTGTTCTTGGAAATAGTTTGGGGGGAGGGGTTCTTTTTCCTTTTCCTAAGCTATTCCTTTTTAAACTAGTTTTCCTTCATTCCAGTGGATTTCTTGGAAATAGTTTTTTTTAGTTTCATTCATCCTATCGACTCGCCCATCGCATAGCTCCGGCAGCTGGGTTCCTGCTTTCCTCAATGCCATGTCCTGGCCAAACATCTGCAATCTATCCTTTGCAGGTTCCGGCAGAATGCCTTTTCTTCGGTGGGCTCAATCTGCAGTCGTAGTTGAAAAGGTGGATGGAGTAGTGTACCTGTCTCTAATTCCAGGTTTGTTTTTATCTTCAAGCCATTGCATTGATGGCTGAGAAGGTCTCTGTGTGATGTTACCATTTAACTCTCTAAATAAATAGGGCTGGTACTGATTAAAATTTTTGTGTTCGATTAGTCGATTAAAAAGAAATAATTAGATTAATCAATTTAATTTCTATGAATTATAACGCACATACAGATCCAACTACTTTTAGCTGATCTACTTGGGTCTGGGCCTTTGGCCTGGGCCCTGGGTTTTCGGTCTGGGTCTGGGCCCTGGCCTTTGCGTCTGGGCCTGGATCTTGGCCCTAGGTCTTGCCTGAGGCCTTGTGTGTGCCTGGGGTCTGGGGTTTGGCTGGATCCAAGGCTGGACTGAGACGGGCAGCACCATACTCGCCACTCCTCCACTGCCTTCTCGTCTGCCGTTTTCTTCCTGCACCAGTCGCTGTGTGTGACGCGAGCACACGTGACTGGAGGGCGGCGCACGCTGCTGTAGGGACGCCCAGGGCCCCAGGAAGCCAGTAAAGCTCCAGATTTGGACTCCTAGGATCCGATACCGGAGCTGATGGCCCCCCCCCGATCAAAATAACTTTGAAGTGGCATTAAACCTTCAGATTTTTAACATAAACCAATACTGTAATGTGTGCCAACTATAATCGGTGAGGACGCGTTACTGTTGGGTATTTTCTCTAAATTGAGAACCGCAAGGATCCAACTGCAAGAACCGCGCGTTCTGGGCCAAAACCTGTTGACCTTGAAAAAACTGCTAAATTGGTGGGTTTTCTTCCTTTTAATCTCTTGTTTTTTATTTTGGCCTATAACCCGCAGGTCCCTTGTCAATTGTCTTCGGTTCCAGATCTGGTTAGCACCGAGCATTGTTTTTGATCGATGGAAGTGGTTATGTTGCGCACCTCCTAGATTGTAAGCAGCTGGACAAATCCACTCTGTATACATATGTTTAATGTGATCTGTGTGTGTGTGTGTGTGTGTGTGTGGTGTTATCATCCATCTGTTGTATATGCGGTACTATACAATATGGCCCCTATTACGCTCTTGGCGTTAAAACGCAGGGGAGGAAAAGATGCGCCCGCAGTTTCCCCCCTTGCGCCCGCGTTTTAACGCCAGATTACAATGCAGGCATAACAAATGCTGCCTGCATTATTATCGAGCGTTAAAGTTAGGGATGCACGCGGCAGCGCTGAGCACAGCCACACGCATCCTCTCAATGGAGTCCATAGGACTCCATTGAGTTCCTCTCTGCCGGTCACGTGACCGGCCGGATCTCGCATCGCGAGATCCGGTCGGTCGGCGTAGTGATACGCAGGGAAAGACGGGGGGACTTTTCCCCCTGTCTTTCCCTGCTCCCGCCGGCCGGAGGAGGCGACCTGAGCCGCGGGACAGAGGGTAAGTATGTGGCTTGTTGTTTTTTCTATTTTTACAGCTGGTATTAACGGATTCTGCAGAAGCGGAATCCATTAACACCAGGTCCCGGCTCTGGTTAACGTCTCGTTGACCAGAGCCAGGCGTTAATCAGTGCTGGGACATTGTAATCCAGCGCTGATTAACACTTTGCGCTCCCCATGTTAAGTAGAGGGAGCGCAAAGTGCACTATCCTCACGCAGAGGAGCGCAAGGTACCAAACACAAACTTTTTTTTAACCCGTTTGGATTGTAATAGGCAGCTAATACCGCAGCTAACGGTAGCGCTCACCTGCGTTAGGTATGTAATAGGGGCCTATGTAATCATAAGTAAATCGCTCATATCATGGATTTTGAAGTCTCCTCCTGATGGCACGGGAGGGGCTGGAGGAATGCACGCTATAACTCTTCTGGATCGATTCAGCCCAAGGTATATTTTTGTAAGAAGTCCTCACTCAAAAGCGGCCTGAATTCTGCACAATAAATGTCCTGACTCAGCCGGGACGTACCAGATTATACCTTCTATGTCTGTTTATCCTCGCTTTTCTGTGCCGTTCATTACCCGTGAACTGTTAAACCTCTATAAATCAGGCGTTACTCAGAGCTGGGGGGGTTGGCCAAAATACCAGGGCGGCAGGCATGCAGAGCGCCACATGTGGGGTACCCACATCTTCTAAATCTACCCCCCAATGAGTCAAGCACCAGACCGGCTTCCATTAATCATTTGCGCTAGGCTTCCTAGCCATTTTAAATATTATTTTCTCCATTGCAGAACGATGAATACTTCAGCATTTTCAATTTTCGTCCTCCTGTGTAGTCTCGTTTGGGTTTTGCCGAGTTCCCTTGATGGTGAGAAGCTCCTTAACATCTGAATGTACACGTGAATTACTCCTTAGCAGAATAGATAAATAAAAAGTAGTAGACGGCCTCATTGGACAATTTTTATCGGCTGTTAACCTTTGTTATCTAGTGGTGGCGCAAGAACAAGCCTTGTTACCGAGTGTTGACTTAACCGTGGCGTTGAATTTAGTTGACTGTCTGTGCGCTGCTAGACGTCCCCTGGCTGGGTCATCCGGACCGATGTTGTGTTAGAAGTGGTACCCGCAGCCAGAGGTAGCAGAGGTGGGGGTTTAACTCCAAATAAACACTACTCTCTGCAGGGTACTGGCTTGTGAAGCTGAGGTATATACATCATCTGGCTCCAGGGCAGATACAGAATAACAACTTGGTAATGAGCCATTGTTTCCATGGAAATACCATCACGCGCATCTCATTCCATAGTTGTGGCATGTTGCAAATACCTTTTCCGCATCCTTTTACACCAGTCACGCAGACCCGGGCACTTGGTATTTGATCTGGCGTTTCTTCTGGGCACATTTATAGGTTTCTGGGGGGGGTTTTTACACCGAAGTCTTCCGGATAGAAACACAGTTGCCAATAATGTCGTAAGGCATTCTATACTAACTGCCGTCCACTGTATCAAGTATGGTGACACTACACTGAATTCTCCTCTTAGGGGGCTGCCACCATGGTTTGCCATTCTTTTCATCATAGTTTCTGCCAAAGTTATTTAGCATAGATGTCACCATAGTTGACACTGCTGTCCTGTTCTTTTTACCTTTTTTTTTCTGTGTTCAATGGAGATCGCCACTTTTAAAATAGCTGGTGTCTATCCCTGGTGTTACAAACGACAAAGAACAGTGTTGATCGGAGAAAAGCCACAATATACTCCTACAGAAAAATAACGGTGGTACAGTTGATCAGTGGTGTTCACCGTTATCTCCAGCAACTTCTCCCGTCATATTAGATAGGGATGTCCTGATCCAATCCCTAGGATCTCTGCATTTTTTTGGGGGACCAATTCAAACCGGTGCAAACCCCCCTCCCCCCCTCCGAGTCCACAACCTGCCTGGCAACATTCTGGAGTCTCCCAGACTCTGCATTGAAGCTTTGCCTGTATTTGAGTCATAGATGAGGTAGAGCAGATACTGCAAACCTCCCAACTTGGGTCTAGGTGCCTCTGCATTCACTTGCAGCATCTTCCCTGCCTTCTCCATGACCTGTGAGTAAACGGGGAAAACGCTTTGAGTGGATTCCGAAAACCTGGCCTTCCCTTTTTGTAAGGGATCCACAAGTCATGTGTTACGGGACGGTGACCACGTAACGACAGCCAATCTTGAATAAAGCATTGATCTGATTGGGGCCCAACAATTGCGATTTGATTATCCCGGTTTTTACTTTTCCTTCTATGGATCAGGATTGTTCCTGACCGTCGTCAGTGCGTGAAATAACCCTCCGATTTATCCGTGAAACTGCTGATTAATAAAAAATTAATTACAAATGGTGACTCCACATTGTGCGCTCTTGTGTTGGTGTCAAGGTTTTACAATGAACTCTCCAAGCGCCAGTACTGGAAGGCATCTTGTAAAGCTCCCCCGTTCCCAGAAAGGAGAGATTATATAAAGAAATGCATAGATTTACACGGGAATATTCATTGAATTTTTCATTCTATCCAAGTTGGACGGCCGGGCCAGAGCCCTTCATTCACTATATACATATCGGCCTGGTGAATGGACGTCCAGGCAGCCGTTCCACCCTGTACTGTCTATTATTATGTTTTTCCCTGTGGGATTCTATAGGATCAGTAGCTTCAGGAAGTGTTGGAATCCACTGATGTTTTTCTACAGAAACCTGATATTTTCATACAGTATATCGAGCTCCTGTATCCAGTGGAAAAAAATCCAGGTTTCTTTATTTTGGCCAGATTAGAATCCGCAGAGCAGTCCTTACATTAAACAGAGCCGCTGGGATGGGGCGCACCTTATGACGTACCAAGGGGCAAACTGCCGGTCGTTGGGGGGGGGGATTCGGACTTACACGGCAACTATCATCACTCACAGCTAATGTTTGAGTGATCTGGTGTTGGGTTGTTGCCTTTCTATGATCCTTGTGGAGTTCAAACAGTCATTATTTTATTTAACCGTTAAGTGGTTCTCATAATTACAGAATGGCCGGCTCTGGGTGACTCTCTCTGTATTACACAATGGTTGGCTCTGGGTGACACTCTCTGTATTACAGAATGGTCGGCTCTGGGTGACTCTCTCTGTATTGCAGCATGGCCGGCTCTGGATGACTCTCTCTGTATTACAGAATGGCCGGCTCTGGGTGACTCTCTCTGTATTACACAATGGCCGGCTCTGGGTGACTCTCTCTGTATTACACAATGGTTGGCTCTGGGTTACACTCTCTGTATTACAGAATGGTCGGCTCTGGGTGACTCTCTCTGTATTACACAATGGCCGGCTCTGGGTGACTCTCTCTGTATTACACAATGGCCGGCTCTGGGTGACTCTCTCTGTATTACACAATGGCCGGCTCTGGGTGACTCTCTCTGTATTACACAATGGTTGGCTCTGGGTTACACTCTCTGTATTACAGAATGGTTGGCTCTGGGTTACACTCTCTGTATTACAGAATGGTCGGCTCTGGGTGACTCTCTCTGTATTACACAATGGCCGGCTCTGGGTGACTCTCTCTGTATTACACAATGGCCGGCTCTGGGTGACTCTCTCTGTATTACACAATGGTTGGCTCTGGGTTACACTCTCTGTATTACAGAATGGCCGGCTCTGGGTGACTCTCTCTGTATTGCAGCATGGTCGGCTCTGGGTGACTCTCTCTGTATTGCAGCATGGCCGGCTCTGGGTGACTCTCTCTGTATTACAGAATGGCCGGCTCTGGGTGACTCTCTCTGTATTACACAATGGCCGGCTCTGGGTGACACTCTCTGTATTACACAATGGCCGGCTCTGGGTGACTCTCTCTGTATTACACAATGGTTGGCTCTGGGTGACACTCTCTGTATTACAGAATGGTCGGCTCTGGGTGACTCTCTCTGTATTACAGAATGGTCGGCTCTGGGTGACTCTCTCTGTATTACAGAATGGTCGGCTCTGGGTGACTCTCTCTGTATTGCAGCATGGTCGGCTCTGGGTGACTCTCTCTGTATTGCAGCATGGCCGGCTCTGGGTGACTCTCTCTGTATTACACAATGGCCGGCTCTGGGTGACTCTCTCTGTATTGCAGCATGGCCGGCTGTGGGTGACACTCTCTGTATTACACAATGGCCGGCTCTGGGTGACTCTCTCTGTATTGCAGCATGGCCGGCTCTGGGTGACACTCTCTGTATTACACAATGGCCGGCTCTGGGTGACACTCTCTGTATTACAGAATGGCTTTGGATGTGCCGCACCTGCATCTTGGCAATCGTTCAGATTTCTCTCTTTCTGTGATGAGTAATAAAGTTCTTGAGCCAAAAGCGCTCTTCCTTTTGATCTGTTTCCATCTTGCTTTTGGCTGCCGGTGCCTGGGGTGGAGCGGCACGTGTGTGTGGCGTGTGCTGTGTCAGCTGCAGATAGAGCTGGAGATTTCATTGATCCAGAATTTTATACAGAAGATGAGCATGACTTCATTCTGCTGCTTTCACTGCACAATGTGCTTTGTATCCAAGGTGCCAGGGCTGAAAGAACACGAGCCGTCTCCACAATCTCCACGCTTTTCATTGACACGTGCCGTGTATATCCATAGACTGTCTATCTGCCTAGCAATGCATCCATTACCACTTTGTTGATCTCTATTTCTTATATCTCTCCCTGTCTTGATCTGTCCCTCTCACCATCCTTCTTTATTCCTTTCCTTTCTCTCTGCTTCGTTCTCTCTCTCTCTGTTTCGTTCTCTCTCTGCCTCGTTCTCTCTCTCTGCATCGTCCCTCTCTCTGCATCGTCCCTCTCTCTGCATCGTCCCTCTCTCTGCCTCGTTCCCTCTCTCTGCCTCGTTCCCTCTCTCTGCCTCGTTCCCTCTCTCTGCCTCGTTCCCTCTCTCTGCCTCGTTCCCTCTCTCTGCCTCGTTCCCTCTCTCTGCCTCGTTCCCTCTCTCTGCCTCGTTCCCTCTCTCTGCCTCGTTCCCTCTCTCTGCCTCGTTCCCTCTCTGCCTCGTTCCCTCTCTCTGCCTCGTTCCCTCTCTCTGCCTCGTTCCCTCTCTCTGCTTCGTCCCTCTCTCTGCCTCGTTCCTCTCTCTGCCTCGTTCCCTCTCTCTGCCTCGTTCCCTCTCTCTGCCTCGTTCCCTCTCTCTGCCTCGTTCCCTCTCTCTGCGTTGTCTCTCTCAATCTCCGTCCACCTGTCTTTGTGTCAATCGATTTCCCCCTCCCCTTTGGTCGCATGCTGTACAAACCAGGAGTACGGAGTTGCTGTATAATAATACAATGTATTTGTTTAATTGGAGAGGCTTGTGGTCTTTTCTGTCCCATAGCACAAAAGAAAGCTCATTGGCGCCTGCCAGTGCCAGACCGCCTCGGCTTACTTGGTGAAATGAATTGACAAAGTGCTTTGCCCTCTATTATAGCAGCTGATAAACAAGAAAAATGTTTACCCTTTTTATCTACAAAGAAATAACAGTAAATTGTACAGAAAACAAATCCAGTTATACAGTGAATGGGCCTTGTAAGTCCTTTTTCATCCCACCAGTGTCCTCTCACAGCTTCTAAATGGAAGTCAAGCTTTCCCATACTATTACCAATGATCCTTTAGTCAGCTTTTCTTTGGCTGCAGATACAATGTTTCAAGAGACATGCACTGATACAAAGATGCACATTCCATGTCAATAACCAGTTGTCTCTTTCATACACTAATGGCCAACACATGGAGGTTTGGGGTTCTGCTAAATTATGGGTTTATGCATAAACTCTCTTTACAGTTAAAAGGCTCTTCCATAATGTCACTGTGTGTGTGTGTGTGTGTGGTCTCATATCCCCCTTGAGACGATAAGTTATTTTACTTGGTCTGCAGAGTGATTGTCTCTTCGGCGTTTGCTGTATGGCCACTCTGTGCAGTGGTTACAGAAACCATTATCTACAAATTGAGACCATTCGCTGACTTACAGATAAAATGATCCTTTTTAAGTGTTTGGCTGTGAGCGTTTCCCCTCAACCAGATTATCTCAAAGCCACATGAAACAGCTTCATTTTGGGGGCTTGGTCTGTCGACGTCACACATTTCTGTAGGACTTTCATTACAGTCTATCTGTCTTTCGACAGCCCAGGTTTCATTACAAACCTCCTTGTGGATACGTACTTGCGCAAGCTTCATACAGACTACAGAGCCTGTGATTGGAGACCATGATCCTTTGAGCGAAGAATGGGATTAATTATATATTTTTTTCATCTTCAAGGACTTGGGTTGTGGACTTCAAGGCTAACGTGTTTGTTGACAAACTGCCATGCTTATCGAGACTATAAATTTAATTCTAGACCACATTCTTCTGAATCTCCTGACTGCTCCAAAGTGTATCTAGACCAGGGCCCACTGAAAGGTGATTGGTATCTCACACGGTGCCTCCCATCCAGCGCAATACCCACAATTTGAAGACAAAAAAAACATAAAAGGGCCAGGCACTTGAGCATGGATCCCAATAGGATTTATTTATTCAGAATACATGCCATGCAATGTTTCAACCCACAACCAGAGGCTTTCTCAAGTGATGACCAAGCCTGACTGGGGCCAGCTATCAGCTCAGTCATCTGTATACTATTCCATGATATTCTTGGAGGCCCAGCCACGTCTACATAAGTTAGAAATTGAATTCATGAAGATGCGGGTGTGCTCCAGTGGTAGGGCAGTGCTAAAATAGCTGATTCTGACCTTCCATGGGCTGGACACTGGCAATTCTCCAATCATTTGCCTCATTTGCTCACTAGCCAATCCAGTCACACTCATATTACAATGTTCTCTGGTTGGATGTGACAAGTAAACGCCCTGTGGTCGAATGTGACAAGGGAACGCCCTTTGGTCGAAAGTGGCAGGGGGACGCCCTTTGGTCGAACGTGGCAGGTCAACGCCCTTTGGTCGAACGTGGCAGGGGAACACCCTTTGGTCAAATGTGGCAGGGGAACGCCCTTTGGTCGAACGCAGCAGGGGAACACCCTTTGGTCGAATGTGGCAGATGAACGCCCTTTGGTCGAACGCAGCAGGGGAATGCCCTTTGGTCGAACGCGGCAGGGGAACGCCCTTTGGTCGAACGCGGCAGGGGAACGCCCTTTGGTCGAACGCGGCAGGGGAACGCCCTTTGGTCGAACGCGGCAGGGGAACGCCCTTTGGTCGAACGCGGCAGGGGAACGCCCTTTGGTCGAACGCGGCAGGGGAACGCCCTTTGGTCGATCGCGGCAGGGGAACGCCTCTCTCAATGTCACCTTATCTGGACCTAGGGTGGTCATATCAATGTTGATACTGATAATATTTTGTAGGTATGACTACTGATGAACATCACAGGAACAGCTCGCCAACTCCAACACAATTCCATTTTCTCCATTCGACACTTAAACCCATTTGGTTCTCAGAGGTGAATAAGGAGTCTCAGCCATGGCCTGTTCAAGAGTTGACAAGCTCTGAAAAATTATGGTTTGAATCCATTACACCTGGCTATGGTTTCTCAAGACCTATCATTAAGAAGTCCGTATGCAAATTCCTTATGCACATATGTTTTATTTCCTTAAGGCCTTGTTCTGACGGGCAGATGATTACTTTTAATTCACAATTTACTCCTGTAGGTCTCACGGATGCTTCCAACCTGTTCCTTGATACAGAACCTGGCTGTGTCCCAAGCTCTCCGATCCATCATAGTATGAACGTATTTAACTCGCCCACAGATCCCTAAAACCAAGTGTCCTTTGGTAAATGATGACTACTCTCCATAGATGGTGTAACCGTAATGTTCGATGGGCTAAATCATGAGTAATTAACAATTTCTAGCAGACCTTTAGGAGGAACCAGTCCATTCTTGCTTCTTGTTTCTTCTAAAAGATTAAAATAGATAGACGAGCATTTGGGCTTTCCAATACAAGCTCCATGGAAAGAGCAAGTATGTTGTGGTGCTTGAAGAATCCCTTTTAAATCTCATGAACGTTCTCAAACATGTATTTGTTAAAACCTGTATGCAATTTATTCCGGCAGAAAGCCCCAAAGAATAAACTATACCAAATAATTTACAACCGTTTGGCAGACCTAGAATAAAATATTCTGAATAAAATGACACAATTGTTGATGCTCGTGTCTTTTAATATCGGTCTGGGATATCTGTTTACAGAGACACGCCAACAAACACGCTGCTCTCCTACATGTGACAAGAGGTCCGTCCGAGTCAGACGGAATCTGGACGGGCTAATAACACGTCCAGTCCAAAATCTGTTATTTCCGTGGGGATTAATGGACGCCTCTCATTAGCACAGCTTGTACCGGCCCGTTAGACTTCAGGGGATCCCACAGACGGCACAAAGGAGGGGGAGAGAAACCATAATTTGGGCGCTTCTCCTGCATAACCCAGAGCCTGATGTCATAACCAAAAGTGCAGACATAGCCAAAATACCCCCTAAAAGAAAATGTTGTGGTCTCTGAAACCGCACAGAGTATGTTATGTGTTCTTAACCCCTTGCTGACGATACTCTGTCTAGAGGAACTGTCCTAAAGCAGAATTGTATCTTCTCGTTGAAAGAACTAATGTGTTTTATCCCTTCATAATGTAAAAGGTTTTTCCAAGGCGATGGTGTAAAGGTATCCTAAAAACAACCCAAATGTTAAATCCCACAGTAGCTTTATGATGGTTATTATCTTTGTGATAGAGAGCCGAACCCTTCCACGGCCTAGTAGTAGTAATATTTGTATTTCATTTTATTTGTATTTATCATGATTAATTATTTTTTTTTTATTATTAATACATTGTTCATTTTTTTATTATATATATATATATATATATATAATTAGGTAGGCCGTATATATATATTTTTTTTTACAAACCATGTTAAGGGGTGCTTTTGCTAATGCTGGATATAAAATACATTGTGCTCGATTCCACTTCAGCCATTAATAGGAAGCCTCTAATGGCAGCAGTTGGTGCGTCCGATTAACCCTTAGTGGCTCTCTGTTAAAGGCGGCTCAGTTATGAGTGAGCCACTATTTTAGGAGCTTGACTCTTAAAAGGTTATTCACAGAGATCCGAGGTTGCCCCGAAAATGCACCAAACAGCGAATTTCCCCATACAGTGCATTTTCGTGGCTATTCACAAAGCGGGCAGTTCGCCAAATATTGGCGAATTGCCAGCAAAATATGGTGCCTGTTTGGCAGTGAAATCCCCCATAGAGAAGCAATGGTTAATCTATTCACAGACACCGAACAGCAGAGAAATGTCAGTGAAATGCCCTGATGTTCAGTGGTTTTGCTCGGCAGGTTTAATCAGGCGAATCCCATAGGCTTCAATGTTAAAAATATTCCCTGTTTATATTAAATATCTCATAAGCCATTTATTCTTTTAATCCGCAGTAAAAAGTCTCTTTATTTTCTTTTTAGGGTTTCTTTTGGCATTTTTCAAGATGTTTTTCACAATTTTTTTTTTTTATAGTGTTATTAATATTCTTGTGTAACGGACCTTTTTAATGTTATTCATAGGACCTTACGTGTTAATTCCAGACGTTTTTGTCCCGTAGTCTTTTTGCAAACAGCCGTTCAAATTTGGCACTTTCAATCGGTTTTTTTAACAGTGGGCGGCAACTGTTGTTAACGGCGGGTGGTGGCTGTCCGGTGGGTGGCGACTGTCCTGCAGGCTTTCATCGGGTTGGCGGCGGCGTTCCTCAATCGATTCGCTGCACTTCGGGCAACCTGCGGCCAATGCTGTATTCACCGCAGGGTCAGAAAATTGGAGTCACCGAAGTGCAGTGAATCGGAGAGCACCGACACGTCGGTGACATTTTGGTGCTCTCTGAATAACCCTGTTAATATTTGGGAGACACTAACAACTGTGTGCCACGATCTGCATCCACAGGACTCCACAGCAAGCCCTCCAGTAAGACCCATGGTTCTGCAGGACCGGAAGGATGACACCGAGAACAATTCTTGTTTTTTGTTTTTGTTTTGTTCTTTTTATTTAGGCTGTTTCTTTGTTACTATTAAGTTTAATATTGCTTATAAACCCACACGCTTACTATTTCTGTGAGCCTCGTGCCCTCTATTTCGTTCCTAGTAGGTCTTTATGCATTGCTGATGTCACAGGAATCCACCCAATCGCAGTATTAACTCCCGGGAAAGAAAGCATTGGTTAGCCTGATGACGTTTGTGTCGCAGAATGTAAAATATCTGTGCGCTACTGTAAATTATACACAGGTTTCTAGTAGAATCATTTCGGGGGGGAAAAATACATTCCTGAGAGCTATTTTTAGGGGGGGAAAAACAGCTTTGCGAGCAGCAGCGTCCGCAGACAGAATAAAAGGAAAGTGTTCTAACCTTCCTTAAGTCTGAATTAACGTTTGTTTGATCGTAGCCCGTCCAAAAAAATGGGAGATCGTGTTCATAGCCGCGTTCCACGAGGAAGCGGAGGGGAAAGGGGACCTGAATGTTATGTTTCCATCATCTCCAAAGACGAAATGATTCCTGACAAGGAATAAAAAGGAGCGATTTATCCCCAGCACTGCTTGCGTTCATTTTAGGAAGGGTTAATGTAGCGGTGAAAGGGTCCGGTTACAAGACCACTGTGCATGTGTAAATCCCAATAAACAGTGCCCAGACAGAGGTGCTTCATGGGGTGTTAATGAAAGACTCCTTGGCCGGCCCTGGAGCTAAAACGGGCCATCATTAGCCTTTTGGCATGCCAAATAACAGTGCTAGGAATAGCAAAGCGTGCTGGGAGGTATGCGTAACGCTGCATGACGCAGGCTGTAACATGCATAACAGCGACGCTTAACGGACGGATGTTACCTGGGCTGCAGAACTTACAATCTATTTTGTAAAAATTACCAATGCCATGCTTGGCTTTTACAGCACATTAGTGATAAACAATACAGAAATATATACAGGGTTATTGAAAGAGATCCGAATTGTGGCCGAAAGGTAACCGTGAAAACAGTGAAATTCAGCGTACAGTTACCTTTCCTGGCCATTCGGCTATCCAGAGAGCGGCAGTTCGCCAAATGTTGAGAAAAGTCCCTGATGGGACTGAAACATCGATCCTAGTAAAGAAATCATTTTTTGAGTCTTCGTGTGCATCTGGATATCGTTTGTGTGTGTGTGTGTATATATAATTGTTGTGCATAGTATTTTCTTTTGCATCAAATTATTATTTAAGCTATTTAGGGCTCTATTACATTCTACGTGAAAAAAACAGTCCGCCCACCGATTTCTGCGTGCAACGTTAATGTGCGCGCGTTTTTGCGCGTCTTTTTACACGCATTATGTTTTGACGGATGAGAAAAAGCGCTCGGATTGTAATACCAGCGTTAATTTACACGCGTTAACGTTTAACACTTTGTGCACAAATTTACGCGCTGCGCGAGCGTTTTTGCGTGCAAAGTGTTAAACGTTAACGCGCGTAAATTAATGTTGGTATTACAATCCGAGCGCATTTTGTCATCTGTCAAAAAAATAATGTGCGTAAAAAGACGTGCAAAAACGCGCGCATTAACGCTGCGCACAGAAATCGGTGGTCAGACTGGCTGAATCACGTGAAAAAACAATCAATATTAAGAACCACAATTGTCTCCCGTTCAGTTTTTGCACCTGTCAAAATCAATCTGAGTATATATGCTGCAGCAATAATAAAAACACGCACAACGTCTCCATTTTATTGTTTGGGTATGTGTAGAATGTGTAACTATACTGTGCTGTATTTTTTTTCGTCCAGGACGTTCAGATTTGCCGTTAACACCAGCTTTTAAAAGACGTTACAATTATGCGCGCAAACGTTGTCCTTTAAATGTTGCGCATAGATTGGAATACCATCCGCGTACCAGCGCACAAACGCATTTGCGCTCCCAATGTTAAGTATAGGACGCACAACGTACATTACGCTCGCGCAGGGTTCGCGCAGGTTCACCCGCATTAGACATTAACGTGCATTTTTTGCGCGGACGCATTTTTTGCTCAGACATTGTAATACGACGTTCTGCGTAAAGTGTTTTGCCCCTCCGTTAATACGTTTTTTGCGCGCGCGTTAACGTTTGCGCGAAGAATGTAATAGAGCCTTTAATTTTCTACGTTTTCAAGCCATGTTGAAGTTAAGGGGCGCTGTTTGCCGGGCTTGATAAACGCACACAAAAAAATACATCTATATTGTTTACAAACTATTGAATGGATTGCTACGTCGTTGATCTTGCAGTGCAGCACTCGACGTTCACCGCCTCCGATCTGCATATGTCAGTACTAACCACCGGGACGCGGGATGTAGGGAATGGAGCGGAGAAAGCACTGTCCGTCAGGAGATCTGTTTAACTTGCTGTCTGGAGAACGGAGCTCTTCAGTGTTTAGATTGAATAAGAAGTGGATTTGTTTTCCCAGAATTAACTGTAATCAGCTTGGAAGGGGCAGTAGCCTGGCAAGAGAGACTCCGCGTCAAATAAGCGTAGCGCAGAGCCTTTCACCATCCAGCTGATTGACGTCTTTAAACTGTTGCTCTCCAACTGTATCCCTTGTATATTTGCTTAGCAGCACCTTAAATGAAAGCCGTTGTACCACTGAAGGGCTTCAACGTAACTTGCTTCCATGAAGGGGCGATAATCATACGCCTTCATTTTACGTTGATATACCCGGTTATGTAAGTAAAAACTCTTTCTGCGGTTTTTTTTTTTTTTCCTTTGCTGCCGAGAAGCAGCGAGGCTCCAGCGGTTTGCTTAAACAAACTTTCTTAATTAAGAGCAGGATTCCAATTCATCAAATCATTACATTGAGATCGTATTTTGCGTGCGCTTCATTCACTGTCATCCCGTTCGAATTTTGCGGTTCAGTCTCCAAGACCACTCGCCTATTCAATGTTTACCAATCATTATACTGACTATTACTGCTAATTTTCTCTTGTCGCTCATTAGGATTTTCCACCAGGACTCGCGTTTTTTTTCTCTTTTTTTTTTCAATGTCGGGCAGAAGAAAAGACTAGGTCCTTGGCAATTGTTTGTGGGGCCTGTTTTTTTATATACAGGGTTATTCAAAGAGATCCGAATGGCTGCCGAAAGGGAACCGAACGCAGAAAATCAGCGTTTGGTTACTTTTCTTGGCCATTCGGCTATCCAGAGAGCATCCTGGCGAATTGCCTGCACATACGGTGCCTGTTCGAGGGCAGTGAATCCCCATGAAAAAGCACTGCCTCGGCTATTCAGAGAACACAAACCAGCAGTGAAAGTTGCCGAATTGCCCTGCCATTCGGTGGTTACATGCGGCAGGTTTATTCAGGCGAATCCCATAGGCTTCAATGTTAAAAATATTCCCATTTTAATTCAATATCTAATAAACTGTTCATTATAAAATTCTGCAGTAAAAAGTCTCTTTATAGATTTTTTTAGGATATTTTAAGCATTTTTCTGGATTTTTTTTTTTTTTAAATTATCTTTTTTTTTGGTTTGTTTTTTAAATCGTTTTTTCTTTTTTCTGTAACAGCCCTTTTTATTTTCATTCATTGGATTTTATATGTAAATTTCAGACATTTTCGCTCAGTAGTTTCTTTGCAAACAGCTTTTCACTTTTCAAACATTCAAGCAAACGGTTTTTCTAATTTATTCACTCCATTCGTCTGCGGTGTCGGCTTTTTCCGGCGGCTCTGCAGCGTTTGATCGGCTCCTGCTCGGGTTTTTCCGGCCAGTTCGGCGTTAATCCAGATGTTTTTTGCGGGTTTCGGTGTGCGTTCGCCGGGTTTTTGTAGTGAATTTTCGTCGGGTTTGCGGCGGCTTTTCCCTGCACTTCAACGGCCCTGTGGTGCTTGCTGAATACACCGCAGGGTCGCCGGAATGGGATCGCCAAATCGCACAGAATTGAAAACGAAAAGTCACCGAACTTGCGGTGACCTTTCGATTCTCTTTGAATTACCCTGATAGTGTTATGTGCAGAATAACTTCTAGATGCTTTTTGCTTTATCCGAACTCTGCCAACCATATCACAGTTGTATCCAAATGCTTGGCGACTATAGGTTTGGGGGATGGGATGGTATGATGAAAACGGACTACCTACCTAGGTCCCTGGTCAGAAAACTTGGCACCCTGATGTTTTGGGAACTACATTTCCCAAGTGGCTCAGTCAGACTAATCGGTGACTGAGCATTATGGGAGATGTTGTTCCCAAAACATCAGGGAGCCAAGTTTGCTGACCCCTGACCTACAAGCAAGGATATACTATATATGTGAGTTGAAAGATCATTTCCCGAGTTCACAACATTCTTTTCCAATCTGGAGATGACACACCTTACAGGTCATGCCCACTGGAGTTCCGGGACACAAACGTGCCCTTTAAGGTTCTTGGTGACCAGCATGGTTCACTGGGGCCCCAGGAGAACAGTCTATACCAGGGGTGCTCAACTTCAGCCACCAGATGTTTTAGAACAACATCTCCCACAATACTCAGTCACTCATTAGGTTGACAGGGCCTTGTGAGAGATGTAGTTCCAAACCACCATGGAGGGCCGAGGTTGGGCACTCCTGGTCTACACTTTGGGCACTGAAAGGGACACTATCACTTACACAAGCTGTAACTAGATTATTTGTGCATTACAAATAAAAGCACATTATAAAACACATGCTGCTGTGTTTGTTTTCTTTTCGTTTGAAGCAATTGCATGTAAAAAGGAAAGATAAAGTTAGGTTTTTATCTAATTATTTACATTTTCGGGGTTATTAAGAGAAAGGTGAAAACCAGGAGAATGGCAGGAGAAGAGAACCATCTAGACCAAATAGCCCATTTGAAAAAGTGAGCTAAGTGAGAGATTATTTCTGGTTTATCTATTTTTGACCTAGAATTTTCACTTATCGTCTCATTCTCCTGATTTTCACCTCTGTCTGAATAACCCTGCTAGTGGTCTTTTTCCCATGATGTACCGTTTACCAAAAGCTTTGCTTTGTAGCTCTTCTTTATTCATTCTACAGTACTTGACAGTTAATGAGGTGGAAGAGGGAATGTTTACATAAGGCAACAGGAGGTCTATTGTTCTCCAGGCTAAGAGATGGCAGCTGAGTAAGATGACCACAAGCTTAAAAGCCTTCTAGACTCCCACCTGGTGATGTCCTTTGAATACATCCCACACAATACAATGATGTGAGTCGGTGACTGACCTATTCACTCCATTCGATGACCAAAGCCACACAGGGAGGAGCAAGTGATGGAAAGATACAACACAAAATATCACACAATGGATGCACCCAGTGACACATATAGAGGAAAATATCACACAATGGATGCACCCAGTGACACATATAGAGGAAAATATCACACAATGGATGCGCCCAGTGACACATATAGAGGGAAATATCACACAATGGATGCACCCAGTGACACATACAGAGGAAAATATCACACAATAGATGCACCCAGTGACACATATAGGAAAATATCACACAATGGATGCACCCAGTGATACACATATAAAGGAAAATATCACACAATGGGTGCACCCAGTGACACATATAGAGGAAAATATACACAATGGATGCACCAGTGACACATATAGAGGAAAATATCACACAATGGATGCGCCCAGTGACACATATAGAGGGAATATCACACAATGGATGCACCCAGTGACACATACAGAGGAAAATATCACACAATAGATGCACCCAGTGACACATATAGGAAAATATCACACAATGGATGCACCCAGTGATACATATAAAGGAAAATATCACACAATGGGTGCACCCAGTGACACATATAGAGGAAAATATTACACAATGGATGCACCCAGTGACACATATAGAGGAAAATATCACACAATGGATGCGCCCAGTGACACATATAGAGGAAAATATCACACAATGGATGCACCCAGTGACACATATAGAGGAAAATATCACACAATGGATGCGCCCAGTGACACATATAGAGGGAAATATCACACAATGGATGCACCCAGTGACACATACAGAGGAAAATATCACACAATAGATGCACCCAGTGACACATATAGGAAAATATCACACAATGGATGCACCCAGTGATACATATAAAGGAAAATATCACACAATGGGTGCACCCAGTGACACATATAGAGGAAAATATTACACAATGGATGCACCCAGTGACACATATAGAGGAAAATATCACACAATGGATGCGCCCAGTGACACATATAGAGGGAAATATCACACAATGGATGCACCCAGTGACACATACAGAGGAAAATATCACACAATAGATGCACCCAGTGACACATATAGGAAAATATCACACAATGGATGCACCCAGTGATACATATAAAGGAAAATATCACACAATGGGTGCACCCAGTGACACATATAGAGGAAAATATTACACAATGGATGCACCCAGTGACACATATAGAGGAAAATATCACACAATGGATGCACCCAGTGATACATATAAAGGAAAATATCACACAATGGGTGCACCCAGTGACACATATAGAGGAAAATATCACACAATGGATGCGCCCAGTGACACATATAAAGGAAAATATCACACAATGGATGCACCCAGTGACACATATAGAGGAAACTATTTCCTTAACTAAACCTAAAAGAGAAAACAAACACATGTAAGCTATCAGATTCAGCAACATCAAATAAACACAATAAGGATGTTTCATATTTTGGTGGTAGTGACCCTCGAAACAAGGTCTTGGTGTTAACATTTAAACTCCTTTAGTCTTGCATAGATTTGTGAGCATCGCTGCATGGATGATAATCCTTACAATGTGCACCAGAGACCTAATACTCTTTAGCCGAGATTCAATGGGTTCTCCATTTTTTGAATGACCGGACGATAACTGAGCAAGAATGGCTCGGCTTCAGCTAGGTCTTCACTGAATGCTGAAGTCTGCTGGAGTAAAGCTGAGCTGCTCATCACTCATTTAGTGAAAAGGGATGATAAAATGGAACACCTTGTAGAGCAGAGTTCACGGTGTATTGCGTTACAGTGTGGCTGCAGACCTTTCCAACCTAATATACCTGGATTCTTCTTTTATTCTGCGTGCACATGCTTGGATAATTCGCAACGGAGCACATCTAGTCCTTTCAGCCAGATCGTGGCAATGTACCCTGTAAGATGACACCCTCTGTTGTCCGTGCCCTGGTGTTCGGAACAGAGGGGTCTGAATTACACCATTGAAGACGTTCTGCGAGACAAACACCCATTGTTAGCAGGTGGTCTTATTAAAAGCTTCTATGAAATTTGGCCTTTCGTCAAAACAGTAATTGCAGGAGGGAGCACATCCATATCTTCTGGTTCAAACACTGTGCCCCCTTTATTACGCTAAACAACTCTGCTATCCCTGTCCTATATCCATCCAAAACCACTAATAAGTGCTCCCCAGGTGAGCAGATCATACTCGGAGCTGCTATTCATCTGCGTTATTGGTTGAGGAGCCCACCTGTACCACATGAAGGTCAGGCTTGGCGTATTGATGGATGAGTGATGAGGCAGACCGTTGTTTTGGGGGTCTGTTTTTCTGGGCAGCAAGTGCATCGATCTTCTACCACGTTGTAGTAATGTTCAGAGTATGTCCAGAATCCGTTACAAAAGACATGTTGTTGAGCAGAATGTGTTTTTTTTTTTTGAGGAACTTGGCATTTCTTCTGAAAGCGCATCTTACTTGATCCAATGAACAGATCTCCTCATACCTTGGAGCAAGTCAACGAGACCGGCGCACACTGCCAATAAGACTGGCAAACGACTTTCTGTTTGGCAACAAAGAATCGAACATGAGAATCGAGGAGAATTTTGACACAATAGTCTTGTTGTATCAAGCCGTTGTAAAGGAATGTTGACGGAAAACGTCAGGCTGAAGATTACTTTTCATTTTTTATTTTTTTTGTTATTTATTCTTCGCGTGCTCTATCGATGCCAAGCGATAAAACGCCCAACAGTGAGTCTCTAAATTCTATTAAATATGGACGGACATCTTTGGACGTAAATAACTTTTTTTACTTTTGTTTATAAATTAACGCTTTAATGACAACATGATGATCATTCTTTGTGATCAGTTGTGAGGCCAGGTAGTTAATCCCCCCGCCCCCCCGTTTATTGAGCTAATGCTCGGCTTCCTCATAAGGGTTCATTATTTATATACATTCTATATTCTGTATCGGATGTGCAAAAGCTGCAATAGTGCTCGAATAATGTTCAATATTCTTAACAGACCTGAAACTAGAGAAAGAAAACGTGATCAGAAACCTGTCATAACCCGATTTCACAAAATCAAAAACCGTCTGAGAGAGGGAAAATAAAGTATAAAAGGAAACTCAGACCCTTAGGTTGAGAGTGAAATTCGAGAGCAGGGTCCATGGCCTCATTTTGCCTCCACTGGATGGACAAGGGGGTCGACTGGTCCCCTCTATATCCTTCCATGACAAGTTCTGGTTTCATGAAATTGCCCATATTTCACTTATATTTGGAATGGTTATAGTTGTGTTTTTTGTTTTTTCATCTTCTGATCATATCTCATCAAGCCTGACTTACATCTGGGCATTCTTCCACCAATGACCATGAGATCCTCATTTTTCACTGCAGCCGTGGCTACACCGGCGTGCACACCCTAATGTATCTGTGCATGCATGTAACATTTATTGATTGAAAACTTATGTTTAGAAGATTTTTGCACAAAATGTGCATTTTTTATTAGAAGTAACAAGCCTGTAATCAGATATACAGTCAGTTTTTGTTATTCGTCATGAACCCGATAAGGGGCATAAAAAAATGTCAAGAGGACCTCTTCACCCAACATTAGGGTGTGCCTAGACACACCATGCGTACACCTATGTGTGGCTATCCTCTAACCATTGCCTTACTACTTCTCCAGTATTGTGATCTGCTTATCATTTTAGCTGTAAATGCTTGATTGTTTGGCCCATCCCCAAAGCACCAGTCTCCATTTACCCCCCCCCCCATCATGGATTGTGGGCAAAGGGTCATTGGAGAATGGTAACCCTGTGGATTCAGTAATCATTGAATGGAGTATGAGACTTGTATCCTAATGTCAATAATTTAGAAAGGAGATTGCCCATGTCTAAGGGTGCCTGTACTGCTATGTAAAGCTCCCATGCTTCTCAGAAGGAATAGCTTGTATCTTACATTTAACTTCTTTCCTGCAGTTCACAAATTAATTGCTTTCATGTCTGGATTTAGTGGAATGTCTATAGGTGGATCATGCATTTCACTGGAGACTCATGGTTCTTGACCATGGTAATTGCTTTCAAAGCCCCATGGTTTCCCATTTCCTAAACTCTTCCTGGAAAAGTCACAGGAGAAACATTTAATATTCTGCCATTTTCAAGATAATTGGCTTCCTTATTCTCCTGTTTACTTCAACTGATTTAAAATGACTGGAGCACTAGAAATGTCAGTGCGCCAAGGGGCCGACTATGCTGTCACCGCTTGTTGGTATAAAATCTAAAGTTGATGGTGTTTGGCAAGCCATTCATGGGAGATGCTGTCCACCACACAAGTGAAAAGCGTGATGATGGGTCAGTCAAGCTATTTATTTGAGGTTCTGTCCACCAGGCATGTCAAAGGTACATAGAGTTGAGCAAGCCATTCATTGGAGAAGCTTTCCAATATGCAAATCAGAGGATTGCAGTTGATGGGTCAGGCAAGACCTTTGTTTAAGGTTCTGTTACCAGGCCAGTCAAAATGTTGGAGGTCGATGGAATTGAGCAAGCCATTCTTTGGTGATGCTGTCCACCTTCCAAGGCATAAGACAAAGGCTGATGGGATCGATCCCGCAACTTCTGATTGCTGCTACCTGGCAAACTAGTTAAAAAGCAGAGGTTGTGAAAGTGGCCCTACTGAATCAGACAATAGAAAACGGAGGTATGGGGGTTCCTAACGTACTGTTGTATTATAAAGCAGCTATCCTAACGGCATCCCAACTCCTCCTGATGACTCCACTGGGCCCCCAGTGGGCTAGGTTCCTGTCAATGTATTTTCTCCCGTATACACCTTCAATAATTCTTTGGCTGCCCAGATCTCTACCTCCTAAGCTTCAACCTCTTCCTTTTTTCGCCAGCTTGCTTCGTAGAGAATGGGATACTAACACATCTAAACTTCTAAATTATCACCCCATTGCCCTGGCAGCCCCTCTTGCGGTGTTATGCCATCTCATTGCTGATTTTGACCCACATGTATGGGCAGCTCACGCCGTGACAAGGCTGTTTCCAGTTTTTTAATCAGGAGGGACTTCTCTCTTTTTCACAACTAATTGATAAATATGCCATTCCTCGATCATTGTGGCTTTCTTATGGGCAACTCCAATCCCAGCTAGTGGTTTGGGTCCTTAGTGGGAAATTAACTTCTAATCGTCCCCTGCTCTCTGTTTGAAAATAGATGTTCCCAACCCTTAGAAAGTAGGAAAATGATATCCATCTGTTACGATCTACTGCTTGCCTCCACGGCTAATAAACATTGGGATTATCAGAGAAACTGGGAGGAAGACTTGGGAAGAGCTTCCAATTGAACAGTGGAGAAATAGTTTCTCAGATGACAGAAGTAAATTTAAATGTGCATCATTATGGGAAGCGCATAAAAAGTTACTTTATAGTAGGCTTGTGCACCGATTATTTATTTTTTTTTTTTTTTTTTTTGTTCGGTTCGATTTTTCGGATTTTTAAACTTTTCGATTTGGCTCGTTTCGACCGATTTCTGTTTTGATTCGGTTCGGCTCGATTCATTTTTCGTGTACTTTTTTTTCGGAATATCGACCATTTTTCATATTTTCGTGATTTCGGAAATGTTCTTTTTTTGGAATTGTACATGTTTTCGGAATTTCGACCATTTTTCGTATTTTGGTGTCACTTAGCTCGTTTTTTGTATCGACTTTTCATAAGTTCGGATATTTTCGTTTTTTCGGAAAGTCCGTTCTCCTCGTTTCAAAGCAATAAATTTCGATTTGACACATTTCAAGTCCATTCGAAAATTCCGAAAATATTTCGTTTCGGATCTAAAAATTTTCGGAAATTCGGCCGCATCCGAAAACACGAATCGGGAAATTTCGTGAAAATTCCGAAATCCCGAAACGCAAATCCCTACTTTATAGATGGTACCTGACTCAAGATAGGGAAAGTCCCATGTCAAGTGGGGTCGCCTCCACCTGCTGGAGATGTGGGGTATCAAAGGGAACGTACTACCATACTTGGTGGACGTGCCCCCTCTGGGGGGATGGTGGAGGGAAGTGGCGTCACTGTGCTCCAAGATTTTAGGTATCACGGTAGAACCTATCCCGGAGATACTGCTCCTTCAACTCTTCCTAATTCTTATTCTAGGCACCAGAAACAAATGTTAGCACATATCTTAACTATATCATCCCTGATGCTGGCAGCTAGATGGAAGTCTGCAGCTCTCCCATCTCTTACCCTAATTACGGACCTCCTAAAAGAATTTCACCTATTAGATGCACTGTCCGGGAAAGTAACAGGGTCTCTCCCATCCAAGAGAAACTTATGGTATATTTGGGACACTTACCTTGTCTCTAACAATTAGACCTTGGAGGACATGTACAATGTGAAATGCTTTGGTAATATTTAGCCTACTGGGGACTTTGAGTAAATCCCTTGAGATGAAGAATATAGGATTTATGTCCCGCTTTGATCATCTGTAAGGTTCCATTTAAATGTCAACATTCGTAGCAGCGACAACTGTCAGTTGTTTGGTTGTGTTTCTTTTATTTTTTTCGATGTGTGTTTATTGTTTGTAACTGTATTGCTGAAAAAATCAATAAAAAGCCGAGGTTCAGAGTTGAGTAAATGTATTCATGGGAGATGCTGTCTGTGAAGGAAGTCAAAATACGAAGATCAACGCGGCCAAGAAAGACCTTCACAAGAGATGCTGGCTGTCGGGCCCTGTCCAGATGGATTCGCCAGAATACCATATACCCACTTGACATCAGAACAAAGGTTGATTTGTGCTTCCCCTCACATGATATGAAGTCCTTCTGTACTGTAGCCTTTTCCCACCAATTGGGGATTCTCACCTAAGATGGTGAATTTTGCAGTCGCAATGCCAAAATGATTGACTTCGTCAAGCTAGCCTTTTGTAGGAAGCCGCATGTGTCTGCCAAGAGATGCACAGAAGTCGCTGAAGCTCATAAAAAACCCCTTCAATCCCTTTCTTTTCAACTTACGATGCCTCTATGCATTCAGCAACATTGGCCCATTCCCAAAACACACAGTTTGTTCCAAATTAAAAAGCAACCTGTAACCCCAGTCACAACGTAACCCCCCCAGTCTCATTTAATTTTATTTTTTTTCTTCCGCACCCCGCTCGCCTTTCAGTACCATCGTTCAGGCAACAGAAAGATCCTTGGATTTGGCTTCAACAAAGTCTTTTTGTTTTCACTCGGCCACAGTAGTCAGGCGCGTGGGGGAAAACGCTCCCCGAAGGATGGTGGTTGACACTGGAAAGATAAATAGCATTTATCATTTTGACAGGCAGCCCGTGTGTATGTGTGTGTATGTTTTTTAATGTTTGTGTGCTTCTCTATGTATGTATTTGTATATCTGTTTACGCACAGAAGTCTTCAACTTAATCAGTGTGTATATGTTTGTGTACTTAGTAGTCTACTTGTTTAGCTTTGGATATGGATTTGCATGTGAGTATAAGCCTGTGTTTCTGGATGTGGAAGTGCGCTGGTTGCCGGCGCTGACGCTGTGTGTGTGAGACTCTGAGTGCCTATTCATTTCTCTTGGTGTGTTTATTTGTCGGAGATATTTTCAGATCAGTTCTATATACAGTGCAGAGGAGATCCTATCCTAGCCCTGCTGGCTTATAATTCTTACTTGCAAGTTCTATATTTTATTAGTGTATAGAATGAAATCTGTATCAAATGACTACCGGATCTATGATCTACTTTTAAGGTGCCGGCTGGATGGAGTAGAGGTAACATCACTGCTCTATAACTGTGGAGACACAGGTTCAATCCCGGCCAGAGCACCTCTCCAGTAAGTGTCCTTTGGGCAAGACACCTAACGGTACATACTTGCCTATCCAGGACATACTTGAAAACGAGAGAAATCTCAATGTATCCTTACTGGTAAAATCCTTTCTCAAAAAAAATATTATTATTTTATGACAAAGAAGGCCACTCAAATTTTATGGAAGGTCACGGGGGGCATCCCCAAATGTTGCTAAAATATAACACCCATGATTATCTGGCCATTAAAGGATTCTGGGAATTATAGAGTCACCAGTATCTTGGGGAACTGAAGATTAAGATCCCTACTTTAAATGACCCTCCTAACCAATCAGCTAAGTGTTTAAAGGGACACTCTAGTAACCATGGCCAATTAAAGTGACACTCTAGGCACTGTGTAGAACATAACAAAGAAAAAAATGTCATCTGCGCTTACTCCAATTATACCGTGTGAAACTAAACATAATTTTTTTCTTTGTTATGTTCTACACATGTTGTTGGGCTGGATGCATTTGGTGGTTGCAGCCAACCCTTCGGGGAATAGGCGCGACCCCACCCCTCCTGCACTATGTATGTTTCAATGTACTTCCAGCCAGGTCATCCCTGCAGCAAGACTCCGCTCCGTGTCTTTGTTTTGATCCCAAAGTGGATTTTGTTTCTGGGGGAGCATAAATAAAGGCCCAACAGTCTACCTCATGTTTGACAAGCAGCATGAGCAGGTATGGTTTGCTATGTAGCAGCCTGTGGTTTCATTTTGGTTAGGACTCGCTCTTATAGAGGTGCCGTGACGTTGGCGGGCGAGCTAGTCTTCTAATGGCCATTAATAAGAAACCAAACCTCTAATTGTGTTTAGTTTCACACGGTATAATTGGAGTAAGCGCAGATGACATTTTTTTCTATGTTTTATACATGTTGTTGGGCTGGATGCATTTGGTGGTTGCAGCCAACCCTTCGGGGAATAGGCGTGACCCCACCCCTCCTGCACTTTAGGCACTGTGACCACGCAATGTTATCGGAGTGGTCACTCTTTTCTGAGCTTCCTTATCCCTCTTCCCCCTGCAAGGGAACTCTGAATTCTGAGCTCAGGTTCAGGGGCTTTGGGACATTTGGAAACTATGGCCTTCTGGTATTGAGAGCCACTGGATTGGCTGAAATGTGTAGCCCCTGCTGTCACGTGACACGTTGTTGCCAGCAGCATGTCATATCCTGTAAGGCTCAGATGGAGATCGGTGCTGGATTGGGAGTTTTCTTAAAGGAATCTAAAGGGTTAAAATGGGAAGGGGTGTGAAGGGGATCATGTCCCTCCAGTACCATTGAAGGGGATGTCCCTCCAGTACCATTTTTAACACTGTAGTATCCCTTAAAGTATTTTTCCTGGCTGCTCAGCAAAACCAGAATGTCTTGTTTTCAATAAAACGCCCCGGAGGAACATTTTGTGACAGCGCATTGGAGGGCGAACATGTTTTTGTTAATTTTATTAACAGCAGGCAATTTCTAAGACTTTACGGATGCTTTATTACAAAGTAATTTCGAGCGACTGCTCATTTTCCTGAGCAAAAAACTGTTTCCTCATTTGTCAGGTTCTGATTTGTGGAGGAGATCCAAACGGAGCTGGCAGGAGCTCGTGTGTTTTATGGAACCTGTGCCAGACTTGGTTTGTGGACGTCATTTCCCATTATAAAACCGTATCGCGTTCTAACGCTGCATCTGTATTTCTGTCAAGGGTGACAATTAAAACTCGCCCCTTTTATTGCAGACTTTCCAGATCTTCTGGAGCAGAGATGGCCACCATCAGCACCCCTTATCCTCCAGTAGTTTGTGTCCTGTGATGCAGATTTCCATTAAGTCCCTCTGTGAATATCCATCCTACTTATGTTAATGTATACACTGTAAGAAAATGAGTATCCCAAGCCCTGTCTGTAGGGTGTAACATAAGGCAAATTTTATTAGTAATAAAATATACAGTATACCAAAATACGTTTCGCATAAAAAGCTTCATCAGTTGGTGCTACTGGAGGTCACCGAAAATTTGCCTTATTTTACACCTATCCCAGGTCCTGGATGCTTATATTCACCGAGGAGGTGGCGGAGGCTGATAGGTGATCTGGTGCACCTTCTGAAGTCGCCGGCCGCCTACAAATCTGGTGTCTGATCGATAAGACACCAGCAAATGTGAGTACGACATTCTTCTCCTTTGTTTGCACTCCATTTTATACAATATTGCTCTGTGTGAGTCATTTTATATTTTGAGGGTCACGGAGGATAGTAACCCTGTAAGGAAACCACACTTCTGAGCCACGGCGTGCAGCAGATTGTGAGTTCCTTCGGGACTAGGGCCCTCATTTCCTCCTGTACTGTTTGTCAAATGTTGTTCAATGTATTGTAACCCTGTCTATACTGTGCCTATTGTACAGCGCTGCAGAATATGCTGGCGCTTTATAAATAAAGAATAATAATAACCACTAACAGTACAAGAAGCACCAACTCCAGCAGATCTTTCTTTTATACTGTCTTACAAGGTGGAAAAGGGATATACCACCAAGTGGTCTGGAGAGGCAGCTGACTCCACAAATACAAGATACTGTATGACTTTTATATTTATTCTTCCCTGCACTGATTATTAAGACTTTCACAATCATTAAGACTTTTACGACCTGGAGTATACAGGAGAAGACTGTAAATGTCACATTACTTTGTATTATCCTATTTGCACCATTTTACTTGCATTGTTTTTTATTTGATTTGTGCTGAGGTTGTTTAGTTGCCATCACCACTGGGTGGCACCAGTGGCACAGATTATCACCAAAACCCACTAAAATCCTCCCTTATTGAGCCATAAAGCCCTTAATCTGGTATTGCCTGTGTCTGTGTGTACGTCCATGGGATTCCATTTCAATCATATGCCAATTTATGCCCAGCGGGATGAGTCTCTGAGCCCTGTCTGTCAGTTTGTGGGATTCCATCTTCTTTATACGTTAAAGTATGTCTAGGAGAGTTAAATTCCCCCGATCTCGGTGTCTGTCTGTCTGTCTGTGGGGTTCTATATTTATACACATTAATGTATCTACAGGAGACTGTGCACCCTGAAACCTGTGTCTGTATGTCCGTCTGAGATTCTCTCTTCTATATTTATGTTAATGTATCTCTGTGGGAGCAAGTATCCGGTGTCCATATGTCTGTCTGTGAGCTGCTACGTTACTGCATCTCTGGGAGAATAAGTACCTGGGTCTGTGTGTCTGTCTGTGAGATTCTTATAAATTTATGTTAATGTATCTCTAGGAGAGTGAGTAGCGGAGGCCCCACGCCTGTCTGTCTGTGTGAGGGACTCCCTCTTTATTTATAAATGAGAATTAGTACCCCGGGCCCCCAGTCTGAATGTCTGTGTTTGTCGCCCTGAACACTGTACGTATTGTAGGGAAAGGGCTGATATTAGGTGTTGATGGGGGTGAACTCTGCTTCCCATTTCCTCTAGGTTCCGGTAGCGGGATACAGAAAGACGGCACGATGGAAAGGAAACCTTTCTAATCACCAGGCTCCTGGGTCGCAGGGCACCCAGATCATATGGCCATCCCAGTGATTTCCGAAACCTGACCCCATACACTTAAATAAAGTAAAAAAGCCTATGAATATTCATGAGGACATTTGGATATAATTAGGATGGTTCCTGAGCTACTTGCCATGTGCTGCTTATGACTACTGTAGCGGCTTATTCTACAGACACCATGGAGAGGTCACACCACCTGCATTTTACACTTGGTAGGGAAACCCACCGGGCGATTTGTAAGCTCATGTAACTCCTTGTATAGCAGTTAGTATAAAATGCTCCAAATTTGAGAATAATGTAACCCGGCGGGCAGGTTCCTTACCTTTCATGCTATTCTCGAAGCAACCAAGCTGTCATATTCCAGTTTATAATTTTGGGATTCACGTCATTGGGTGAATTTCCCCTTGCGATTTTCAGAAACATTTGTGGCAAATTTCAGTTAAACAACTGTCAAGCACAGAAGATAAGCGAGATAAAATAAGCGCTGTCATTCTTTTGTTTTCTCATACCTCTTTCCATGTTGCCAGGTAGTTATTCGTTTTTGGAGGTTGTCATAGCTCATCGTGTGATTATGGTGCTGTGCGCAGCTTACCGACTCAGAATTGATGTCACCGATTTAGTGCTTTCTGTAAAAATGTATCCGGTACGAGTTGCGGCTCATATAGTATCGGTAAGGTGAGGGCCGCCATCTTTATTCTGCACAGTTAAAGAAAACGGGACAAGTGATTCAATGTACTTTTGGTGGCCAGAGGCCCGTCAGGAAATGCCACGAAGCTCAGGATGGACCAGATACAAAGAAACTAAATAAGATCAGATGTCTCCTAAAATCTGAGAGGATAATGCATTTCACATGATGCTGATAAACATGGAAATATTAAAACATTAACTTGTTCGTTGCCCCTTGTTCAACCTTGAGACAAACTACTTTCTTTCATTTTTCTGTTTTATCAACGGAGTCTGCCCTTTTTATTGGTTTTTTTCCTGGAAGAAATTTTCTGTCTGTCTTCAGTTCTTTATTATGTGTGATTTAATGTGCATGGGTAAACGTATGGGCTACTCGGCCTTGTGTATCATCTTTATGAAGGCTCCCGAAGGCGCAATCAGAATGTTAAGTCATGATCTCCTTTGTGTGACCAGATCCATCAAGGTGCAAAATGAGAAATCGCCAGATGCCGTTCTTCTAGAGACAGACATGTGGCTAGGGAAAATAGGCAGCTGCTTTAGGCCTCATTCAAACAGGGGCCTCGTGTGATTTGACATTCAACACAAATGCATTTCTGGTTTTTGAATTTTAGGGCCACCTTGCCAATCATTCCATGGGTTTCCAACACATTTAATTAGGAAGCGCGTGTATGGATTAATTATATATTGAAATAATAGAAGGTAACGAGTTTAATGGCTAAATGAGTGTAAAACTGACTTGAAAATGACATACAAGACAAAATGTTTGACTAGCCATCATGGTGTGTATACGGAGATTAATTTTCAGGATATTTTGCATTAGATGAGGAGCATCCAAAAAGTATAGTTAGAGGCCCACCTGCCAAAGCTTATGCCTGCTTGGTAGCTGTAATGCCTTGTTTTTTGTGCATCTCCTATATCCCTTTCAGTCTTCTCGTTTCTGTTACCCATCTTGGATCGCTCTTGAATCTCTCTAGTTCTATGTCCCGTTCGTTTATTTATTTTTACCACTCTCGTCCATGTAGTCTGAGTTTCCGGACCACCCTATATGTTGACAACATCCAGATATCCCTTTTTTGTCATCACTTCCTCTCTCCGACCTCTTGTATCATGTCAGTAATCGTCTCTTAAGTGGATGTCAAACAACTTTCTGGGATTCTGTCTTTCTGAAGTAGAAATAAATCCGAGCCCGCATCACCTCTTGCACCTCTCAACCTAAACGGTCACCATTTACTTGTATGTTTTGTCTATTTATTGGCAGTACTTGTCAGTGTGTTATCTTTTTTTTATTTTTCCTTTTGTCGTTTTATCTCCGGCAACCCTTCTACCTCTGATTCCTCCTTTCTACAATATAGAGAAGGATATGGTGGGCTTGTGTTGCCTAAAGGTGCTCTGGTGTCATATATTGGCACCAAAAATCAAACATTTCTGTGTAATGCCCTTACATTATGAAGTAGTAGGTAACCACAATACATAAGTGCCCAAGTGTAAAAGCCCTCCCCTTGCCATTACCAGAATTAATGACATCCTGAGGTCTGTAGACGCCATAGTAGTGGAAGCAGTAAGGGGATGATGGCACTCGGGTATGATCAACCGGGCTTCAGAGTTGGTAGAATTTATGTGCACAGGGGCCCTGTGAAGACAAAAGCAAGCAGGGGACTCGCCCGGCACTTCAGAAGCAAAGACGCATTTTATTTGCAACAGCAACATTTCGGCTGAACACCCAGCATTTCTCAGCGGATCATCACCTTCGTCGTCATAGTCAGTGGAGAGCGGAACCTGGCTGCCAAGTTGGCTCCAGTTTGCCTTCTGGAAGGAATCCCTATAGTCACCCTTTATTTTATCAGTTCTCATCCTATTCTTAATACTATCAAAAATAAATATGTACAGATTGAGCATATTTGACGGAAGCTCCTTCTTTTAATAAACTCCATCAAATGTCCCACACTGGCGTGGACAATCATGGCGACACCAAAATGCAACCTTTGTATTCCATTGGAAAAAGTGGGAATGTCAGCCTCCCACCCAGAGACTATGGGCCACAGCAATGAAGGTGACGCATATATTATAGAATTTTAGGCAACAGGTTGAACACAGATCGGTTCATGTGTCACCGTTCAATGGAATACTGGGTATAAGATTAGTGTTTGGGGTATAGGTAAGTATTGGGAGTGTAGGGGGTTAGCAGATTCTGCTCAGTCTTGTGTATATTATTAATATGTGCAGTCATGAGGCTCATATTGTGTGTGTTTATCACCTTGCCCAGGCTGGCACTCAGGACAAATGTCTGGTGGACTAGCTGGGAGTCCAAATCTCTCTGCCACATCAAGTAAGCCACTTCTACAAACTGCTGTCAGGTCAAAAGCTGCAATGCTTAAGAAGGTCCACAACTGAGTCACGAAGCCGCAATCGGAGCTCCAAACGCTACCCAAGGTCCATCTAAACTTGCGTATGCACCGCCCATCCATACTATACGCATGAGGACTGTCCTCTGGGTGCAGCCACTGCCTGGGTCGAAAACTATCCAGAGTCTGGTCCTCAAGAGTAAATTAAACACAGGACACATAATAAAAACCTAAAGAAAATATAGTCTCTAAATTCCTATACATACAGGGTTATTCGGTGATGTTTGTTCTCTTCAATTCGGCTTGATTCGGTGATCCCATTTCAGTGACCCTGCGGTGTATTCAGCAAGCACCACAGGGCCGTCGTAACGCAGGGTAACGCCGCCGAAAACCCTGCCGAACACTCACCGCAAAACCCAGGCGAATGAACACAGAAACCCGCAAAAACATCTGGATTAACCCCGCCAAAGATGCCGGAGAGACCCGAGCAGGAGCCGATCACACGCAGAGCAGCCGCCGGAAAAATCTGACACCGCAGACAAATGGAGTGAAAAAAAAAACAGTACGCTTGAATGTTTGAAAAGTGAAACGCTGTTTGCAAACAAACTACTGAGCGAAATTATACATATGATCCAATGAATGATAATAAAAAGGGCTGTTACAGAAAAAGGAAAAAACGGTAAAAAAATGGAAACAAGTTTTTTGCAAAAAAATCCTGAAAAATGCTTAAAAGATCCTAAAAAATCTATAAAGAGACTTTTTGCTGCAGAATATTATAATAAACGGTTTATTAGATATTGAATTAAAATGAGAATATTTTTAACATTGAAGCCTATGGGATTCTCCTGAATAAACCTGTTGAATGAAACCACCGAACAGCAGGGCAATTCGGCAATTTTTCACTGCTGTTCTGTGTTCTCTGAATAGCCGAAGCATTGCTTCTCTATGGGGATTCACTGCCCTCGAACAGGTACTGTATGTGCAGGCAATTCACCAACATTTGGCGAACTGCCTGCTCTCTGAATAGCCGAATGGCCAGGAAAGATAACTGAACGCAGATTTTCAGTGTTCGGCAGCCATTCGGATCTCTTTGAATAACCCTGATAGTTATTTATTTACAAGCTAATGGGAGACAGGATCATATCAAGTGAGTTATGCTATGCAACATAAAATCTAGGAACTCACCGGGTGCAACACAGCATCTGTCATTGGAGCAGAGATGGCTCGCTGCCTTCCGGTTGGATGGACTTGATTGTAAAATTGGGAGAGAGGGAACGTCTCCCATGTTAATCCATTGAGCTAATTCGCCTTGAAAATGAGATTTTATTCCAGCCCTGTATCCCTCTGTAAATCCATCCCGGAGAGGTTAAGTGATTGTGTCGTTTTTATTTTCTCCCAATTTGGTCATTGTTTGGCACATGCTGCTCTCTTGGACGAGAATAAGGAGAAAACTGCAATGTGTCCACTTCCCAAGGCGTGGAGATGCCGTCCAGTATCTGGCACCTTTAACTCTCGATAAATCAAATCCGTTCTGCAAAGTGAAATTAGTTGCAGATCTTGTTTGTTCGCCGGATGCTTCCTCGTTAACACTTTCGGGTTCGATTAGTGAGAAAAAGAAATAAAATGTATATATGTATACTCACGTGTGCTTTATAGACAAATTCCTGATTTTAAGATAATTCAACAAATTCCACATTTGCTGAAAAAATGCATTAAAAATGAGAGACTTGCAATGTGGCGCCATCGCTGTAGAGGTTGATGGGAGATGCTGCCTTATTTGCCAAGGTTAACCTATCACCTTCCAGATGAGATGTTTTGGCTCTTATACCAAGCCTTTAACCAACATGTAATAAAACAGACCGTATAAATCAAAGCAGGAAGGGCTTAATCACATTTTTAAAGAACATTTAACAATAGTTTTTTTCTTTCATGTTTTCTTTTACTACATTTTTTTTATATATGTGTGTGTTATCAGCATTTTTTAGAAATGTGTATTCTGCACACACCATCAGGGTTATTCAAAGAGATCTGAATGGCTGCCGAAAGGTAACCGAACGCTGAAAATCAGCGTTCGGTTACCTTTCCTGGCCATTCGGCTATCCAGAGAGCAGGCAGTTCGCCAAATGTTGGCGAATTGCCTGCACATACGGTGCCTGTTTGAGGGCAGTGAGATCCCCATAGCTTCGGCTATTCAGAGAACACAAACCAGCAGTGAAAAGTTGCCGAATTCCCCTGCCATTCGGTGGCTTCATGCGGCAGATTTATTCAGGCGAATTCCATAGGCTTCAATGTTAAAAATATTCCCGTTTTAATTCAATATCTAATAAACCGTTCATTATAAAATTCTGCAGTAAAGAGTCTCTTTATTTATAGATTTTTTAGGGATATTTTAAGAATTTTTCGGGAATCTTTTTGCCAACTTTTTTTCCGATATATATTTTTTTTTTAAACTTTTTTCTTTTTTCTGTAACAGCCTTTTTATTATCATTCCTTGGACCTCATATGTAAATTTCAGACATTTTCCTTCTGTAGTTCCTTTGCAAACAGCATTTCACTTTTCAAACATTCAAGTGAACTGTTTTATATTTTTTTTCACTCCATTCATCGGCGGTGTCAGGTTTTTCCGGTGGCTGCGCTGCATGTGATCGGCTCCTGCTCGGGTTTTTCCAGCATTTTCGGCGGGTTAACCACTTCAATGCGGAGGACGCGCTCAGCGCGTCCTACCTTTGGGGCCAGTGTTCGGCCGGGTTCCGGCCGATCGCTGGCCCCCCCGGTGCGGGCTGACATCCTCGATGTCAGCCCAGCATCCGGAACCGCAGCCGCTGAAATTGGGTGTCATCGCGGCAGCGCGATGACACCTAATTCAGGCGACCCCCCGCATGTGCGGAGGGGGGGAGGTCCTTCGGACCTCTCTCCCTCCCGATCGGCGGCGTTGCGGGGGTTAACCCAGGCACCATTTGGAAGGGCACAGCCTGCCCTTCCAAATGGTGCCTGGCATTAACCCCTGGGTTGCTGGATCGCGAATCGGCGCTGAAAAGCGCCGGTTCGTGATCCTTTCCCGGAGCTGGCCGACATCTTGGATGTCGGCCAAGCCTCCGGGAACTCCCCCTGAGGACTGGCGTCATCGTGCATAGCACGATGACGCCAGTCCTAGAGTTAACCCCTAACTGCCACCAACGGTGGAGATAGGGAGTTCCAATGAACTCCCTATCTCCCGATCCGTGGCAGCTAGGGGTTAAAGTTTGGTATGGTTGGATCGGCCAGAGCATGGCCGTTCCAACGATACCAAACTCGAATGTGAAAAAAGTTTTTTTTTAAAAAAAAATTAAAATTAAAAATAAAAATATATTTTAAAAAAAAATAAACATTTTGTTTTCTTTTTTTTGGTTCGTTAGTGTAGCAATATTGTTCCCATTTCAATTATAATGTGAACAATGATGCTGCACTAACGATTTTTGTATGCGGTGCGTTTGTTAAAAATCGTGTAATTTTCCCCAAAAAAAAATGTAATGAGACCCCATCTCTAATTTTTTTAACAAGCGCACCCCATACAAAATATAACCGCAATTGCTCGCATGTTAAAATGTGAAAAAAAACACTTTACACGTTGTAAATTATTGAAAATACATATTTTATTGCATTTTTTGTTATAATATACAGACATGACATAACGTATACATATAATAATGACATATTATGAATCTACCGAGTCTGACGGAAAGAACGATATATAATATGTCTGGGTCATATACTAAAATAAGCCTTCAAAACACGTTTAAACATGATGAGCAAAACCGGTAAAAATGACCTCAGCACAGAGGTGTGAAAAGCCTCAGCAGCGAAAGGGTTAATCCAGATGTTTTTGCGGGTTTTCGGCGTGCTTTCACCAGGTTTTGCGTTGAGTTTTCGACGGGTTTGCGGCAGCTTTTCCCTGCAATTTGGCGGCCCTGTGGTACTTGCTGAATATGCCGCAGGGTCGCCGAAATGGGATCGCCAAATCGAACCGAATTGAGGAGAACAAAAAGTCACTGAACGTGCGGTGACTTTTCGATTCTCTTTGATTAACCCTGATAGTGTAAGAGAATACATATAAATAATTCTCAATTGTAAATAAAAATTTATTTTAAGAAGCTTCTTGCATGTTTTTTTTTTTTTTGAGGGGTGGGTTGTTCCGTATATATAATTATTTATCTTTTTATTTAATGCTCACATGTCTGGATCTTGATCTTCCTCGGTCTGTGACGTTAGTGTCAAAAGTACTTAAGAAAAAATCCCTGGGACACTCAATATATGTACTTGCTGTAAATCTTTCCGTTCTATACTACGAACACTAATGGGTGTAATTTCATAGATTTATTTCCCATATATTAAAACAGGTTGGGACCTCTCCGGGCTGGCTGCTTTGTTTCATGTTGGGCTTATGGTTTGACTGAATCCAGTATATTTCACCCCAGATGTGTGATTTACCTGACCTTGGCAGATTTACATCTTACTATTTCTTTTTTCCCATGTGCCGATTCCTTTTGTGATTTGATCAACAGACCATCGTGACAACTGCAACAAATGCGAAATTTATTGGGAAACGGGTGTTTTTTTAGAAATCACTAATTTAAACCCCATAAGTCAGGTCTTCAGGAAGAGGCTCCTTTACCTGAACATTTGTCTTCTGGCTGTCTAAAGTACTTGGAGAAGAAGGGAAAAGAATGAACTGGATCTGTCCTTCTCAGAACATTCTATCCTATCCTACTGTACACCACAGCTGTTGGCCAAAGCTTTGAGGTGGTCCTGCTCCAAGAGGGACCCAATGGTCTAAGAAGATCCAAGGAAAATAAAGAGAAGCACACACTTCTATACTTCAACCTAGCCAAGTGCTCCAAGGTCCACAGGCAGCCATCCCACCATATCATCAAAATCCAAAATGAACTTGTCACATCGGGCAGTGTATGTGAAAAATAGGAGCAAGATTTATTGGAGAACATACAACGTTTTGGTCCTATCCAAGGACCTTTAGAAGGATGGGACCAAAATGTCACCTGGTCCCCAAGGACCTTTAGAAGGATGGGACCAAAATCTCACCTGGTCCCAAATAAATCTTGCTCCTATTTATCACATACAACACCAACACCAAATTGTTCAACCCAGGTGTGATGGCAGATGATAAAAGAAAGTCAACCGAATGGACAATGGATGTGAGTAGAAAACCTTAAAAGATTACTCTAGGAATACATATGCACAGCATCTAGGAACCACACTGGTCGAAGCTAGAGAGGAGACCCAGGGTGTCCACCTGCTGAATGACCTGCTCTAGTTATTTCATATGTGTGCAGATGCAAGTCTGAGGTACCGTATGTTTCTATGGTGAAGGCTGAAGTCATGTACCACACCATAAATGACTTGGCATCACCTTTTGGTGTCTTCTCCATTGTTTTCAGCACAGGGTGGCCGTCTTGGATTCTAACATCTACATAGGATTGCCTCCTTCGGAATGGGTTTGGAATGCCAAAATTAGATATTGGAGGCACGCCAGCGGTTTTGGCAGTGATTTGTGTTGCATTTTGTCAGGGGTATGACAACTCCAAGACTTCCAACATCAAAGATGATACAACCTAATGATGGCTTTTGCCAAGATGATCTGACCTAATCATGGCACATGAAGCCAACTTCTACTGCTTTGGTACAACTGACAGTCAGCTTGCCCCATATCTGAGCAGCAGGGGCAGCCTACCAATCAGAACAAACTCGAATTGAAACTAACTAACCGTGCTGGAACAATTAAATCCTTTTCTATATCGCCATATCAAAATGTTTTATTTCCAATATTAAAAAATATACTTTTGACACAAGTTGAGATTCTGTTTCCCATAAGCAAAGGAAGTGCTGTAATTACTACAAGAAAACAAAAATTCCTGAGATTATCAGTCTCGGTTTTGCACGCACATAAAACTAAAGAGAATTAAGTGCCTTTTTAACATGGAACAAAATGAAAACCAATAAATTTTTCCATAAATCAAGCCCCAGGTCTCGCGCACAGGTCTGAACTGGCCCTCTGAGGCCGAGCGATGCAGGAAACAAAGTGCGACAGGGGTGCTCTGCAAATCATCTCGTAATAAATTTATATCTGATTTTATGTGATAAAAAAATCACAGCCATGCCTGGTTTTATGACTGCGTATCTGAATTACTGTGTATTAATTTACTTTCCGCTATGTGTGCTGTTACGTTTCTCTAAGTTACTGCTCTCCAAGGTCCCTTTACAGGCGCAGCTGATTCCTCACATTAAAAGCTGCAGCTTGTCTGCCACGGCTGAAGGGCAGGAGAGCTGGTGATCGGATGGTGTGGGTGGCCAGGAGGTTGGACCTGGACTAGTCCTTCAGGGATCGATAAATTCAGATTTGAAAGAGCAAGCTACATCTACTTATGCCAAGAGACCAACCTGCTGACAACCCGTTACGGGAGCTGTAGTCCAAATGGAAAAGCCCATCGACAATGCTCTAAAGGAAAAGTATAATGAAAATACTTATATATATTTGTTTAGGTTTTTGTTTTTTATATTTGGACATGTCCATCCCCTACGTATTACATAATTTATGCCCATGGGTGGGAGGGTACAAAGGGCATGCCCCTCTCCCCCATGGTGTGTTTGTTTTTTTAGCCCCCACATGCAGGAGTTTAGTAACTGGGGGATGAGGGGGACAGATCCCCTCCAGTTTTCCTTGTTGAAATGAGTCTTCTTTGTGTCTCAGATTAATAATTTGTTGTATATGTAGTGGACTGGAGATGAGTAGCACATAAAAAAAGATGTTCCCCAATATTTATTTTTAAATCCGTAATATATTTTCCATATTTCAGTTAAACATTAATGGGTTTGCGGAGAATCGGTTTTGATCATTTGTGCATCCTGTTGAGGGGGTGGTGCTGGAGGAAGGAGGAGCTTGAGGGGGTGGCGCTGGGGGAAGGAGGAGCTTGAGGGGGTGGCGCTGGGGAAGGAGGAGCTTGAGGGGGTGGCGCTGGGGGAAGGAGGAGCTTTGAGGGGGTGGCGCTGGGGGAAGGAGGAGCTTTGAGGGGGTGGCACTGGGGAAGGAGGAGCTTTGAGGGGGTGGCGCTGGGGGAAGGAGGAGCTTTGAGGGGGTGGTGCTGGGGGAAGGAGGAGCTTTGAGGGGGTGGCGCTGGGGGAAGGAGGAGCTTTGAGGGGGTGGCGCTGGGGAAGGAGGAGCTTTGAGGGGGTGGCGCTGGGGGAAGGAGGAGCTTTGAGGGGGTGGCGCTGGGGGAAGGAGGAGCTTTGGGGGGTGGCGCTGGGGAAGGAGGAGCTTGGAGGGGGTGGCGCTGGGGGAAGGAGGAGCTTTGAGGGGGTGGCGCTGGGGGAAGGAGGAGCTTTGAGGGGGTGGCGCTGGGGGAAGGAGGAGGTTTGAGGGGGTGGCGCTGGGGGAAGGAGGAGCTTTGAGGGGGTGGCGCTGGGGGAAGGAGGAGCTTTGAGGGGGTGGCGCTGGGGAAGGAGGAGGTTTGAGGGGGTGGCGCTGGGGGAAGGAGGAGCTGGAGGGGGTGGCGCTGGGGGAAGGAGGAGCTGGAGGGGGTGGCGCTGGGGAAGGAGGAGCTTTGAGGGGGTGGCGCTGGGGAAGGAGGAGCTTTGAGGGGGTGGCGCTGGGGGAAGGAGGAGCTGGAGGGGGTGGCGCTGGGGGAAGGAGGAGCTGGAGGGGGTGGCGCTGGGGGAAGGAGGAGCTGGAGGGGGTGGCGCTGGGGAAGGAGGAGCTGAGCTGCTCTAACCTCAGTAAATTAAACCGTCTGGAATACATTGTGTGCCATTGCTTTTCTATAGTAATTTCAACTTGACCTGCCCAGTCTGGTTAGAGACGGGTAACCTATTGATAGTTTTGGCTTTATTAAGGGACCGTAAAGCTGCTGAATATCTAAAATTAACCTATCCGACGGTTAAGGGTAGTAAACTAATAAATCGACCTTGCTAGTCTTTGTGTTTTTGTCTTTTTAATGTCTTTACATTCAGAATGCTATCTCCCCCAGATTGTTTGGGTTTCTACACTAATGCCCATATGCCGGGCATGTGTCAGTGCTGGTGGGTGGACATATGTTAGATACAATCTTCTTTTAATGAATGAAATACTCTGTAAAGTTGTTCTTTATTTCCTCTTTTTTTTGTTTTTCATGTTTGTGTGCGGTCGTTTAATGGCTGCTTTCAATAGAAACCATTTAATTAAGAGCTGCCTTTCTGACCATCCTTCATGAAGGATACCGTGGGAATAGATCTTTCCTGTGGTTTCTACCACCTTGGTTAATTCCGACTCCCGATTTCCTCACCCGAACTGTTAAATCTGTGCCAGGAGTGACGATCCCTTTGTGATTGAGAGGGCGAGCGATGTGACGGCAGCCGATGTCCCTTGCTCATCCCAGAGCTTGCGTCCTTCCAGCCGGGCATTAGACGGGAAAAGTCTTGGATGTGAATGAAACATATAGAGGTCTAGAGTTCACAGTGAGCCTAATTTGTACAATATTTTTAATATTCGGGTTTACGTTTAGCCGGCAGAATGAGATTTTCAGATATTGCTACCATCTGGATAGCAAATGTGGCTTCTGCATGAAATGTTAATTTTGACCTTTATTTGCTTTTCTCTAGGTATTTGAGAACGGCAATTAAACAGGTATAAATCAAGATTAGCTCCCTGTGCGTAGCTATTTTGCACTTCTGGTTGAAAGATTACATTCAGTCTCTAGGCAAACATGGCGCAGACGTTATCACGTTGCTAGAATAACACAGACATTATTGTGTCTGTGTATGTCCGCTCTTGTGGAGGTGACGGGCTAATCATACTTTAATATTTTATAGACTTTATTATACATTTTTCAATTACAAAATAATCTCTTATCTTCCGACACCCTTTCTGTAGCTCCCTTTACTGTTGCAGTATTGTGTCTGTATGTGACATCATCGTCTTTAAATGATGTCACGGCACGTTTATAGACACTGTGTAGTGAGTCTACTGGCTGCAATCAGAAATATTGAGGGCCCTTTAGACTTTCCCAAACGTTTCCCCCTACACTGCTCCTACAATCCCATAGATACACACACAGAGATGGCTCAGGCCCAGTAACGGGAACCCATTCCTTTAGACTCCAAGACATTAGTCTATAGGGACCAAACGTAGGACTCGACATGCCTCTGAGAACCTAAGACAAGGGGCCCTATGCTCAAAGATAGAGGTTCACTGACCCTAGGCAGAGACCCAACAGGGAGTCCAGTATCCCCCCATTCCTTCACACCAAAAAAGAAAAAAATGAAACTCCCAAAAGTAAATTACCAATATAAATATTATCTCCATGCGGTATTTCAGAGTTTTATGTGTTTTTATGTAGAGATACTCCTATTTTTATTATGTTATTTGCTGTTGATGGAGCGCCCTAAGGAGGAGGCTCAGGGGAGTGTTAAGATGCATATTGATCACTTGGATGGACAACATTTGATTGATACGCACAACAATTTGTAGATGACATATCATCGGTAATTAACACAAATGTGCTGTGAGACATGACCTAAACCCTTTCCGCAGAACATGTTTCAGAGCAGGAGCGACACTCCTGGTTGAGTTCTTGTTCTCGGATATCTTGGCTTTAGCTTAGTGAAGATATGGACCTGGAGACCTCCAGGCTGTGATTATGTAACCTGTCGAAGAATTTGGGCAGACACGCTCCTCTAAATCAGCAGATTGATGGACGGATTTCTCCAGCGTTTACAACAAAAATAAGATTGTGGAGGGATAGAGTATGGAAAATGACTCACAGCAATGGGGAAGCGGTATCTGCCATGAGATATTCAGTGTGTCGGGTTTCCCGACGGAGTCCAAGAATGCTGTGGTTTCGTGGCAAGGATTAGACCGTGCTAACATCATGTCTTTGAGGGTAGCCTGGCCAGAGGACCATATCATGTGCAGTTCCCTCAAAGCTCTGCTTTTACCGTGGAAAAATCAAGGATAAGCACTTTTTTTTCACTTGGAGGGATTAGAAACTGGTGCCATCTCTTCCAGGAACGTGAGCCAAAGAACAAATTGTGTGCACGCTGGCAAGAGAGGACCTCTTTATTTTTAGGTATGGGTCTAGCTGCCGCTTTTGGCTCTAAAACCATACACAATAACCCATCTGATTATTGAACACGGGAAGATTTTGTAATTTTTTTTGAGGGTACTCTTAACGCAGCTATGGGTAATATTACGTCTTCATTTAATGTCTGATACAACATGTATTCTTCACAGCTAAAGCAGCTGGGAAGTGATCGGCTTGTCTCGTCGACCCGAGTTGCATAGGACATTATTCTTTATTCACCTTTTTTCTCTCAGTATGTGGACATTCAATATTGGAAGACTCCGGGTTCAGGATCGTCCGTGTCAATCGTGAAAACAAACTAGATTATATAACATTCTGAAATAGTGGTATTATAGATTGCAGATATACCTGAACATATTGTTGTGCAGAACCAAAACCCCTCTCTCCCTTTGCTTTACAATGACAATTAGAAATGAATACACGTTCATAAATTGATAGAAAATCTGGGTAAAGAGACAAAAAGACAATACCTGCACCTATCCCCATCTATTTATCAATGAGGGTTCAAAAAAGAAGACAAATAACGTTCTTGGTACAGTTTTTTATTGGCAGGATGTTTGTCTGTGTTTTTTCAAAGCATCCTTTTAGTCTTTCTCATTCCAAAGGTGCCAACAAAATGTGTAGAAAAAGTTTCAATTGTGAGGCAATGAACTATGGGTTAATGGCATCGGAGATGTGAGAGCGCATTTAACCCCTTCACCTCTATGGTCAAGTATGCTCAGTGTTCAAAGGCCCCTGCAAGAGCTAATCGTTCATGTTGGTTTGGCCACATCCTGGGGCAATGCAAAGGAATTTTGCTAAATCCAAATTAATTTCATTTGCATAGGGGTTCCAGAATGTGCCTCCAAACTTTCAGCACCTCGGATGGGTCTGCCGAGGAACTGAAACTGTTTGAACAGTTTGGAGATCTGTATTTCTTTCAGACAAGCACAGAGCTCTAGCTGTATTATCGTACATGTTGTAAGGCTTTTTGGCCAGCAGGGGGCGCCCTCTGCCTGTCGGATAAACTTTCTGTCTTTCCAATGTATTTTATGATGGATGTATTAATTTTTACACTGTTTTGGAAAGTGGTTTTCCATAAATCCCGAGTCCTGGCAGTGGTTTTATGGAAATCAATTTGACAGTGAAGGGGTTAAACAAGCAGTAAAGGTGCTCCCACACCGTTCAATAGAGGGCCTTATTATTCCTGAGAGGTTTTAATGAATCTATTATTATTATTATTCTTTATTTATAAAGCGCCAGCATATTCCGCAGCGCTGTACAATAAGCACAGTATAGACAGGGTTACAATACATTGAGCAACATTTGACAAACAGTGCAGGAGGAGATGAGGGCCCTATTCCCGTAGGAACTCACAATCTGGGAGGGTTGGGGTTGGAAACAGGAGGAGAGGACTGTAAGGTGAGAGTGATTGATGGTTGCGTCAGTGAGTTGGGTGGTAGGCTTCCCTAAATAGGAATGTTTTAAGGGAGCGTTTGAAGGAAGAGAAGTTAGGGGAAAGTCTGACAGTACGAGGGAGAGCGTTCCAGAGAGTGGGGGCTGCGCGTGAGAAATCCTGCAGTCTATCATGGGAAGAGGTGATGCGGGGAGAAGCTAGGCGCAGGTCACTGTTTGACCTTAGGGAGCGGGCTGGGGTGTATTTGGTGATTAGTGAGGACAGGTAGTGGGGTGCTGAGTTAGTGAGGGTTTTGTAGGTAAGGATAAGGATTTTGAACTTAATTCTGCAGTGGATGGGGAGCCAGTGAAGGGACTCGCAGAGGGGAGCGGCAGAGACAGAGCGGCGGGTGAGGTGAATTAGCCTGGCGGAGGCGTTCAGGATGGATTGTAGGGGGAAGAGGCGGGACAGAGGGAGGCCAGATAAGAGATTATTGCAATAGTCGAGTCGGGAGATTACCAGGGCGTGTATGAGTTGTTTTGTGGTGACAGCGGTAAGAAATGGCCGAATTCTGGAAATATTACGCAGTTGGTATCGGCAGGAGGAGGAAAGAGACTTGATGTGGGGGGATGAAGGAAAGAGCAGAGTCAAGTGCAACTCCAAGGCAGCGAACTTGGTTTGATGGGGAGATGGTGATACCCTCCACCGTGATAGAGAAGTCAGGAGATGGGGAGGCATTGGAGGGAGGAATAAGTAGGAGCTCAGTCTTTGACATGTTGATCTTTAGGTGGTGGGAGGCCATCCAGGAGGAGATGCCAGATAAACAGTCACTGACTTTTGAAAGGACAGGGGGAGAGAGATCAGGGGTAGAGAAGTAGATCTGAGTGTCATCAGCGTAGAGGTGGTAATTAAAGCCAAAGCTGTTGATGATTTTGCCCAGGGAGGAGGTGTAGATGGAAAAGAGCAGAGGACCAAGGACAGAGCCTTGAGGTACGCCAACAGATAGAGGTAATGAGGAGGAGGAGTTACCAGCAAAGGACACACAGAAGGACCTGTTGGATAAATAGGAGTCAACCCAAGCAAGTGCAGTGTCACTGAGACCCAGAGAGTTGAGGGTCTGTAGAAGGAGGGGGTGGTCAACAGTGTCAAAAGCAGCCGAGAGGTCAAGCAGGATGAGAATAGAATAGTGGCCGTGTTTTTTAGCAGTTAGGAGGTCGTTGGTGACTTTGGTGAGGGCAGTTTCAGTTGAGTGTAGGGGACGGAAGCCAGATTGCAGGGGGTCAAGTAGGGAATTGGAGTACAGGAAGAGGGAGAGGCGGTTGAAGACTAGTTTTTCTAAGAGCTTTGATGTGAAGGGAAGCAGGGATACAGGGCGGTAGTTGGATGAAGAGTTGGGATCGAGGGATGGTTTCTTTAGTAAAGGGGTAACTAGCGCGTGTTTGAAGGCGGATGGAAAGGAGCCAGTGGAGAGAGATAGGTTGAAGATGTGTGTGAGAGCAGGGGTGAGGGAGGAGGAGAGGGGAGGAATTAGATGTGAGGGAATGGGGTCGAGCGGGCACGTGGTGAGATGTGAGGAGGACAATAAGGAATTGACTTCCTCCTCAGTGGCTGGGAGGAAGCGGCAGAGGGTGACAGAGGGGACCTGTGGGAGTGGAGGTGGCAGATAACTATCTTGTGTTGGGATGTTGCTTCGCTAATAGAACAATTTCCAAATAACAAGTAAACAATGTAGCCGTAACCTTGAAGCTGGACACAACTCTTGATGCATGTCTTTAAGATGTGTGGGGTGGGTGTGGTGTTTTGTGCGCATAATTCTGTATTGCGAGCATGTGACACGATGAAGTTTGCCGTGGCCTCAAGCCCCAGATCTTTTACGAAGATCGTAACGCCCCTGGCGCAGACCAGCGGCGTTTCTTGGACTCAACAAGTCGTCAATGTCTTAGTTTTAGGAACGAGAAGTGAAACCGGACTAATCCTTCTGCTTGTAATAATTTGCTGTAATGCGCTTTGTTTTGCCAGATGATAACGCAAGCTGGATCCGTAAGGGGCAACCTGCATCACCTCGCCAAATCCTCCCACCCAAGGGCCACATATGGCCAGGAATAAGTCATGACCAGGGTAAGACCTCGCATTAGCACTTTATCACGCTCATAAATGTGTCATAATCGTTACATGACAAAAACAAATTAATGGGATTTAGAAACACAATCTCCTAAAGGACGATGGAACCATTTGTTTTTAATCCTGCCTTTAACTTTGTGATTTATTGGGTCATTAAATAGATGATATACATGTATCACTGCAGCTTTTATGAAGTATTCCTGATCAAAACGCTGCACTGCCTGCCAGATAACGTCTTGTATGCCAAGTGAACCTTCCTTTGATGGGAAGTCATTGCCGTCCGTGGCCAAAACACCAAAACTAATATTCCTTTTTTTTTTTTTTTTTTTTATTAATTGAAGGAGTTGGCGGACAATGGGAAGTAACATTTATTATTATTATTACTGTTATTATGTATTATGTGTTGGGTTAGACAGAAGGCAAACAAGATATTCTTTAAAAACGCAAAACGGTAAACAGGTACAAAAAAAGATTATCGTTTGACTGGCAGGGGCCAGGCTAGACATATCTTTTTATACAAGTTACGGAAGGGACGGGATGCAGTGATGGGCAATGTTTTTATTTGTAGAGTTGTGCACAAAACAAAGTGCAGTGGGGCAAGAAGGAAAACCCTTTTAGAAGAAAAATTGAGAGAGAAAGGTATATATCTCCAAAAAAGGCTGCACTCAAACCTCAAGCAATTTAATCTTCTTAGGACTCGGTGCTTAAATCCCACAAACATATATGATTCCGCAGAAGAGGATGCACGCAAGGGCTTAAGTAAAATATCAAAATGTATTAACGATACATTAAAAAAGATCCAACGTTTTGGCTCACGCATGAGCCTTTCTCAAGCTTGACCTTGAGAAAGGCTCATGTGCGAACCAAATCAAGGTCTGGAGTCAGCTGGACAAAAAAAATTATATATATAGACAATATTCTATTTTATCGATTGGCAGAAGGAAGGGACAGCAGGTCAACAAGAGATGTAGTTTATATTAAGAGATGTTAAGGCATTAATTATAGGTTGACTATATCCCTTATCCGAAATCCTATACATTTTGCCACTATGACGACAAAAGGGGAACATCGCCCCTTTGCAATCTGTTATGAATGCAGGGGCCAGGCTTATTTTTCTCACCAGACGTCCCCCCCCCCTCTGCCGGTCCCTCCATTGGCTTCCTGTACGTTCCAGGATACAGTTTAAAATACTCACGCTCAATAACTCGCCCCTCTCCCTACATTTCTTCGTTAGTCCGCGAACATGTCCCGTCTAGACAACTCCGGTCGCCCGTCGAGCTCTGCCTGTCCTCTGTCTACACCCGCACGGCCAACTATCATCTCCAAGACTTCTCATGGGCAGCTCCGGTCCTGTGGAATGACTTGCCTCGCCCTATCAAACTCTCCCCTGATCTTCAGAGCTTCAAGAAATCCCTCAAAACCCATCTCTTCAGATTAGCGCACCACATCACTGACGCAACTCATCCCTCTGCTCACCTACTCACACGTGACTGAAGCTGCTTCCATGGCCCCACCATTCCTGAACCACTGGTATCAATGATCCTGCCGTCCAGTAAAATTTCCCGTGTCTTCCTCAATCCCAATCCCTCTAGATTGTAAACTCCTATGAGCAGGACCCTCTACACCTCTTATTTCCATCATATGTCCAATTATCTCGTTCCCTTTGGTTATTGTAAAGCGCTGCGGAAACTGTTGGCGCTATATAAATGATGACAATAATAATAATTCCACCCCTCACCTCATGAGACGATTACAAAGGGATTACAAATATTGTATGCAATGCTCTTCAGGCTGTGTGTAGGAATCATAAATGAATTTCCTCTTGAGACTTGGATCCCATCTTCAAGATATCTCATTATTATATGCAAATATTCTTCTGGTCCAGAGCATTTCAGATGAGAGACACAGTCTGTGGTTAAAGTCTTATAGAAAGGCACTGGAGAGACGAGAAGCCAGGTGGAAGACAATAATCTAATAAAGGAAGGACCCCAGTGGCGCAAAAAATGGGTGTACAAAATGACACTGAACGCTAGTGCACTTATATTAAAGTGGTTATTCCCAAAACCACTATAAACATTTGTAGTAAAAGAGTAACCGTGCAGCGCTCCCGTCTCTATACACCCAAATGTCTCCCAGGTGGGAGACAATATTCTTATTTATTGTAGGTCAGGAGAGTAAGCCAGGTATGATCTCTTTACCGGAGGATGGTGGAGGGACTGAACCCCGAGCGAGGGACTACATCGTTTACTGAAAGACACAGGGAAGGAGCACAAGATATATTGGGGAGAGCACACTATATGATTTATGTGCAGATGAAGGACGCGTACAGGGAGGTGATGATAATCATAGAAAGGCTAGGAGTAGGCAGGAAGACATGCAAAGAGACACAACAGGGTAAAGAAAAACCGTAGGTGACAGCTCCAAGACTTCAGATCAAGAAAAGCCAGAGAACAAAGCGCTACATGTAGAGGTAATAGAGGGTGAAACATTCATCTCAGAGATAATATTTCCTAGAAAGCCATGGTTTGGTGGGTTGAAATAAATGATGTAAAAGAATGAGATTTATTCTAAAACTGTACATAAATTATATCCTGCAAAAAAGGACAAAATTTATTGCATCTGAGGCATATTTCGCAGTTGTTTTCCCACGTGTATGTGTGTGCGGTAATTCGTTCCAAATCTGATTTAATGATTAACTTAGAAGAGCTCGATGAGGGCCAGATTGCAAACGTATGCCTTTCAATGCAATCCAGGACATGTAGTGCATAAGAAAACGTTAAAGCGGCATTCTACACAGTGTGAGCACTCATATCTGCCTATATCTATACCTTCTTAGGGGGTTTGGAGGGCTAATTCAGCCATCCAAATACCGGAGCTTAGCCCTCATATGAGGTTTCAGGGCTTCAAAGCCTTTGGGAACCAGCCTTATCCAATGGTATCAAAGCCTTTCTGCAGTGACTGGATTGGGTGGGACATCCCGCCCCCTGCGGTCATGTGACATACTGGGCAGGAAGCATGTCATATCCTGCAGAGATCAGAGACCAGTGCTGGATCTGGTGGTGTTTTTAGAGGAAATTGAAGGGATAAAACGGGAGAGGGGAGAGGCAGAGGGGGTTAGGAGAGGTTAATGTTTAACCCCCCATTTCCTACCCATTCCTGTTTTAATCACATAGTATCCCTTTAATTTAGGTACAATGATTCGGCCTTTGCTATGCGGGTATGGCGTTCTCTTCCTCGAACATCTCAGCCATCATTTCCGCAGGCAGACCTGCAACATGTATAAAAGCCACTCTGTGTCCTTAATTAATAGAATATTGGATTCCATGAGGAGCAAACACAGAGCTATTGTTTTACAAACAGGGAAACGATTAATGTAATAACCAAACGCATAAACTAAATATGAAGCAAATCCAAGTAGCTTGATGTAACACATGGGAACGGCTATTGAATGTAGTTTGGAATCGGATAAAAGCAATTTGTATCGTTCTGTAAATACACTCTGCAGGTCCAGAAACCGGGTCCAGCTAGGCGTCAATAAAGTGACGGCAAAGCCCATGTTTCCTTCCCAAGGCTACACACATCCTCACATACAGGTCCAAAGTGCCAGTAATTACCACTGCACCCTTTCCACTTCAGCAATGTCCTGAAGAAGTTACCAGTATTCGCATATTTTAGATTTTTGTGTTTTTTATCACGTGAAAGGTCTGGCGGATCATAATATGTCTCAGATGGTCAAGGTTCTTTTTTTAATCAAGCCTTTTGATGTTGCTTTGCCCAGAGGATGAAATAAATATTGGTTTTGCACACATGGCAGTTTCTTCGTCCAACTGTTTTTGGTGCAGTGTCTTTCCATAGGGTTATTCTGTTGTGACGGCCCGGGATGGTCACCTCTTGACCTGTGCATGGCCATGGATGTTTTTTAGGCATTGCAGGTGTTGTAGAATAATGCAGAGAGCTGGCGCTTTGGAATTTTATCCCGCTGTTCATCATGGAGACGTTTGGAAGATCCGATCAGGTTTCGCTTTCCCCCCCCTTCCCGATTTTCATTTTGAATGATGCACTTTAACAAAGTACATTCTATATAAATAAAAACTTTAACCGGAATTGAGGAAAGAAAGAGGTGAATAAATAAATAAATCTTACAATAGAACGCTTATACAACTACTTGTGTTACAGAGTCACAACATAGTTTGCATTGATTTCAAGACCTTGGGACGTTCAACCGTACCCTGACCAATGGTGGAAGAGCCCAAAAAAATCAGGGAGGGATATTGTTCTCATCGTAATGTAGTGCAGCCGAATAATGTAATTAAATTCCTGCAGACCACAAGTCTGTTCGTTTACTACCTTTACTGAAATAGAAATTGAGGGAATGTAATCCCTTTAGGGTAATAAACGAAAGCATAAACATCCACCCCAGACGCACATGTTGCATATGATTACGACGAAGATAGGTGGGAGGCTCGTATCTGTGGGTGTGTTGCTCACACACTATCTAAAGTACTGGTTTATCTAAAGAGCTATTGGGTAAATCCAAGTCCTCCCTCTGACACCTGATTTTGGAGAGGAAGCGTAACGACTCTTGCTTTGTTCCTTCTCCTTATAAATTGAGCCATTTGATGTTGGAGTTATGAGAAATCACATTTCGATATCAGTAGGGTGTCCATAAAGTTCCTTATGATTTCAAACATTTATTACAAAGGCAAATGAAAAGACAGATAAGATAAAATTATTACAAAAAGAGACGTATATATTTAAGTTTTTTTTTGCCTCATTTAATACACCTCTATATGGGCACCATTAGTTGCACGAAGCACATCAAGACGGTGCTGGATTTCTTGCCATGTTGGCTGTAGCTTCCCCTCATCAATGGTGGCATCAGTGATCCTCTGCTTTAGATGAATGTGTGGTGTGGGATCATGTGCAATCGAATCATTGGTCCGTTTTTCTTCGGCGAAACCTCAATTACTGCAAACGTTTACCTTTGACCTTTTGACTGAATACGCGGCACCACAACTACATGACCTTCAAGCAACCATCATTTCCCAGCAAGATGCTGCACCACCACACTGGGGACTGCATGTTCGTGGCTTCCTAAATTATACATTTCCAGAGCGGTGGATTGGAAGGGGGGCCCAATTCCCTGACCACCTCGTTCACCAGATATCACTTCCCTCCACTTCTTTCTATGGGGTTATGTTAAAGATATGGTGTATGGAACAAAGGTACAAAGGGACGTCACTAATCTAAAGCAGAGGATCACTGATGCCATTGTCACCATTGATGAGGGGAAGCTACAGCCAACATGGCAAGAAATCCAGCACCGTCTTGATGTGCTTCGTGCAACTAATGGCGCCCATATAGAGGTGTATTAAATGAGGCAAAAAAAAACTTAAATATATACGTCTCATTTTGTAATAGTTTTATCCTATCTGTCTTTTCATTTGACTTTGGAATAATACATTTTTGAAATTGTAAAGAGACTTTATGGACACTGTGTGTGTGTGTAATATAAATATATATATATATATATATATATATATATATATATATTTCAGGGTTATTCAGAGAGCACCAAAATGTCACCAACATTTCTGTCCTCTCCTGTTCGCTGGACTTTGGCAAGTTCGATTCGCTGACCCTGCGGTGAATTCAGCATTCACCACATGGTACCCAAAGAGTGGCGAATCAACCCGAAAAACCACCGAATGCCTCAGACAATCCACCGCAAAACCTATTCGAAAAAAAACTGCCGACCAACCGCGGGAGAAAGCTGTCAAGCCGCCGAACAGGGTAAAAAGAAAGGAAAACTGCAACTTTTAAAAAGTGTTTGTTTTCAAAAAAATTGAATGCCTGGAAATAATAATATATAAGGTCCTATGACTAATAATAAAAAGGTCTGCTACAGAATAAAACCCGCCATTTAAAAAAAACTGGAAAAATTTCCCCCCGAAAAATATCAAAAAAAAAAAATCCTAAAAAAGTAATTAACTTTTTTCGGTAAATTAAAAGAATAAATGGTTGAATAAATATTTAATAAAAACATGGAATGTTTTTAACAGTGAAACCTATGGGATCCGCCTTATTTTTAAACCTGCCGAATGAAATCCCCGCACATCAGGGCATTTCACTGACATTTCTCTGCTGTTTGATGTTCTCTGAATAGATTAACCATTACTTCTCTATGGGATTTCGCTGCTGCCAAAGGTCATCGTATTTCGCTGGCATTTCGCCAATATTTGGTGAATTGCCAGGTTTTTGAACAGCCGCATGACCACAAAATTGCATCGTATGTGGAAATTCACCGTTCGGTGCAATTTTGAGGCCAATTTGGTGCTCTTTGAATAACCCTGTATAACTTAGGCAATATGATCGTTTTATTTATTTATTTATTTGCAAAGGATTTTACCAGGAAGGATACATTGAGATTTCTCTCGTAATCAAGTATGTCCTGGGTTCAAGAACATTGAGTGGTTCTTATTTTTAATGACTGACAGGCGACCTACCCTAGTTATGTGCTTATCCTCCCAAGAATGGAACAACTGTACAATTTGTTCACTGGGCCTGATCTATAATTGCTTCTCAAAAGCTCCAAAATATTGCTTGTCCACCTAATGCCTAGGAGAAGTTTGATCTCTCATCCAAATTGCAGTTGAAGACTTTCCAATATGTCCTGTCCCAGGTGTGTTTTCCCTCATCGTATGATGCACATGCTGGTAATAATCCTCAATAACGTGATTACTGTTAGAGGTTTCACATTTTCCATTTCCTAAACTCAAAATATTTCAATGAGATCATTAATGGCAAATTCCTTTCCAAGTTCCTTGTCAATTCCGACATGTGTTATTGAGATAACCTGTTCTCCCTCTCCATGGTGGGCTTCATAAGGAAACACCCTACGATGGTGTCTTATCATTCTACAAGACTTCTCTTGCCACCACGACAATAACATGTGTACGAAGAGCATTGACCTAAGCTTTGATGCTATAGGACAGAACGTAGCGGGACTGGTGATTGGAAAACCGTCTTGGGAAACTCTGGTTATCATCTCATTACACATACATTGCTAAATTATGTGTCTATGTAGGAGACACTCACACTTCTCATGGTATCTTGGTTATGTGAATTGGATATTTTTGGAAGATCTCCCAGATTCTCATGTAAGACGAGATAGTACACCCAGTTCCGTGTTTCTCATGATGATACTTTAATTGTAGCTGACTTAAGTTGTCTGTGAATAAGGAACCGGTATGGTGGCTACAGTTAAACACCCAAGTTTCCCCTAAACCAGGGACCCCTCTTACTCATGGATCAACAGTATCCTGTGGATGCTGTAAGTCAGGACGCATAAAAAAGTCACTGCTTAAAAACATTCTCTAGAATTTTGTGTATTTGATGCAAACAATCCGTCAAACAGCACCATTCTAGTGTCATGTTACTGACTGATGGAAAATTGACACTTGGGTTAGTATTAGAGTTATGGTTAATATCTGGCCTTGTTTTTAGGAGCAGATTCTGCTTCATTTTTGGTACCCGATTCTGCTACGTGCATGTCAAAAGTAAGATCAGAATTCGGCTTGTGCACCGATATTTTTTTATTTTTTTTTATATTTTTTTCGGTTCGCTTTGTTCGGATGTTTAAAATTTTCGATTCGGCTCATTTCGACCGATTTCTGTTTCGATTCGGTTCAGCTCGTTTTTCGTGTACTTTTTTTTTTTTAGGAATATCGACCATTTTTCGTGTTTTCGGGTCACTTTGCTCGTTTTTTGTATCGACTTTTCGTGATTTCGGAAATTTTCTTTGTTTCGGAACGTCTGTTCTCCTCGTTTCAAAGTGTCTAACTCTATTCGTTTTGACGTAAACTACTATGGTTTACTTTTTTTATAATACATTTTTGGTTTGTTTTTCGGATCCGATTATTCATTCCGTCGATACGATAATTCTGGCGATTCTATCGTGTTTTTTTTATTAAATAAAGATCCTTTTTTTCTTATGAATAATTGAATATACATTTCACAACTTTATTTAATCATATTAAAATGGTATGAAAGCCAAGGAACAAAACGATTTAAAAAACGCTAAACTGACCCGAATGCCACAAGAAACAAGTGATACGCATTTACAAATACAAAATTTACAGAATCAGCGATATAACCGATAATAGTTAAATATACGATTTCCAGAATTACCGAAATGGAACCGAAATCACGAATGGAACCGAAATCATGAATAGAGCAAAAATAAATTTCGATTTGACACATTTCAAGTCCATTCGAAAAATCCAAAAATTTTTCGTTTCGGCTCGGAAAACTTTTCGGATCTGTCGGTTTTCGGGTCCGATCCGATTCGGAAATTCGGCCGAATCCGAAGACACGAATCGGGAAATTTCGTGAAAATTCCGAAACCCGAAATGCACATCCCTAATCAGAATCTGTTACACTAGTGTAACATTTTGTTAGAAAAAAACAACTGTATAAGTGTTGCATTTTCTTTTTGCGTCAAGAAAGACATTTTCCCCTAGCGTCTTTTATGCTATGATCCATGTTCAAATTGACCCGTCTTAGCCTTCTGCGCCCACAAGGTGGCGTTGTTTGGATAATAAACTGGCTCAAGTCAAGGTTATGAGGGAGAGGCTGAACCCGATGGACGCATGTCTTTTTTCAGCCTATATATACTCATTCGCTCAGCTGGTATAAAGCAGCTCTTCTTGTAAATTGGTATCTGAAGGAATGTTTTGTTTTTTTTATCTTCTAAAAAATATATATATTTTTCCCAGATCCATCTACATTAGCTGAAAGAAAACCTAAAAAAAATGTAATTAGGAATTTTTAGAAGTCTAATGTGTAATATGGCGGCAGGCATAATAATATTTTCATGGAAAAGAAGCCCCCAGAATATTCCAGACCTTAGACAGCACAGTCAGCTCTTCGTTGACATGTTGACGGCTAATCATTAGCACGTGAAGCCTTTTCTGAGCTTTCATCCAATAACGCAACCACGCAGTGAACTCCCAATCCGCCCACGAACACCCTGTTGTTGCCCCCCCCAGCTTGTGATCATGTAAACGAGCCCTTTCTGACTGCCCCAATAAAGCTTGCAGACGTCGCGCGCCCGACAGAAGTATGCTTTGAAAACGTCAGCCAAGAGCAGCCCCGGTGGAAACCCTTCAGACCTGCACATGAACGCTCTCATGCCTTGTCTGCCACTTGAAAAAATAATAAGGTGCAAAAGGTAGCCTCCTGCGTGACGCCACGGCCAGCGCTTGGCTGTGTGCCCAGCCGATCCAAGGCAGAGGCGAGCGCATGGGCATGCCACATCACATGTTCCTTATTAATAGCTAGAAAATTCATTCCCTTCCAGACATTTGTTCCCGTTCATACTGTATATGTGCAGGGGGATGATTGGGACCTCAGTAGTTTCTACCCCAACATCTGTTTCTCTTTGTCCATTTATATTTTTTATTCTGCATCGAACGGGACCAAAAACGGTCACCCGCTGAGCCTCTCATAGTGAGAAGAACATTGGAACAAATTGTTCTCAAATGAATTTTGCCCTCATACATAAACAGACATATAATATCATTGCAAATAAAAACATTCTGTTTTCACAAATTCCAGATCAAAATAATGTCTCGGTGCTGAATCCTTAAAAATACTCAAATGTTTCCATATGGATGCAACGGGCGGAGGGTTCAATAAAACAAAAATTTATTTAGAGATGCATTTAAAAAACATTTTGGCTCTGAAAGAGCCTTTATAAAACTTGATAAACTCTCTTATGAGCCGAAATGTCATCCTTTCTAATGTATCTCTTATACAATTTTTATTTTCTTGAACCCTCAAATGCGTGTGTGTGTAGATTTTATATATATTGTAGTACAGCAACCACGCGGAACCCAGTTCCAGCCAAACAACAAGGTCTTCTAGGTTATACAAAGCTGTAGACTTGAAGCTTGTGCAAATGTGAGGTCTTTATTCCAGCAACAAACGTCACATTTGGCTTGAATCACAATTGCAGGTGATGAAACAAACAAAACTACAAATCAAATCCTAGCTCAATTAGAGCTCTTACTATACATCCAGCATTCCTAACCATCTAGAAACCATAATCTAATAAACAAACGAAAAAAACACATTCATCTCTTGAGAAGTGTTACTTCTCCCCGCCCTGCTCTCTGCAGTCAGATGAAAACACGAAAAAAAAAAAATTTGGAGCACTACGATAAACTGCCGAAAAAATGCCTAGCGCATTCGAAAAAAGCAGACGATCCAACGAACAGAGCACTGACCAGCTGCCAGAAGAAGCCAACGAACGTGGAAGAAAAAAAAAAGGAACACAACTTTTAAAAGCTGTTTGCAAAAAAACTACTGCTCGAAAATGTCTGGAAATAATACAGTATATCAGATCCTATGAATAATAACGAAAAAGTCTGTTGCAGGAAAAAAAATCCTAAAAACTAAATAGACTTTTTGCTGCAAATTAAAAGATTAAACGGTTTAATAAATATTTAATAAAAACGGGAATATTTTTTACATCGAAACCTATGGGATTCGCCTGATTAACCCCTTCGCTGCTGAGCCATTTCACCGCTGTGTGCTGAGCTCATTTTTACCGCTTTTGCTCATCAAGTTTAAATGCGTTTAGAAGCCACGTTTTATTATACGACCCAGACATATTCTATATCGTTCTTTCCGGCAGACTCCGCAGATTCATAATATATCATTTTTATATGTATATGTCATGTCCTGTCTATATATTATAACAAAAATGCAATAACATTTGAATTTTCAATCACTTACAGGGTTATCCAAAGAGATTCGAAAAGTCACCGCACGTTCGGTGACTTTTTCGTTCTCTTCAATTCGGTTCCTTTTGCCGATTGCATTTCGGTGACCCTGCGGTGTATTCAGCAAACACCACAGGGTCCCCGAATTGCAGGGAAAAGCTGCCGAAAACCTGACGAAAACTAACCGAATGCACTATGAAAACAAGCAAAAACATCTGGATTAACCTTCGAAGAAGCCGAAAAGGAGCCGAACAGGAGCCGAAAAGGAGCCGAATCACACAGAGCCGAAGCAGCTGTGACGTAGAGGAGGCAGTGAATAAATTAGAAAAACCATTTGTATGAATCTGGGAAAAAGAAACGCTGTTTGCAAAGAAACTACTGAGCGAAAATGTCTGAAATTTTCACAGGAGATCCAGGGAATGATAATAAAGAGGGCTGTTACAAAAAAAATAAGCAAACTGAAAAAAAATCAAAAAAAAAATCGGACTTTTAATTTTTTTTAAAAAAATTCAGAAAAATGCTTAAAGTATCCTAAAAAATCTATAAATAAAGAGACTTTTTGCTGCAGAATTTTATAATGAACGGTTTATTAGATATTGAATTAAAACGGGAATATTTTTAACATTGAAGCCTATGGGATTCTCCTGAATAAATTTGCCGAATTAAACCACCGAATGGCAGGGCATTAGGGGAACCTTTCACTGCTGGTTTGTGTTCTCTGAATAGACGAAGCAGTGCTTTTTGATGGGGATTTCACTGCCCTCGAACAGGCACCGAACAGGCACCGTATGTGCAGGCAATTCGACAGGATTTGGCGAATTGCCTGCTCTCTGGATAGCCGAATGGCCAGGAAAGGTAACCGAATGCTGATTTTCAGCGTTCGGTTACCTTTCTCAAGCAATTCGAATCTCTTTGGATAACCCTGTTAAAGTAAAGTGGTTCTTTTTTCCACATTTTTTTTACATGAGTGTTTGAGGTTATATTTTCTATGGGGTGCGCTTGTACAAAAATTAAAAATGGGGACTTGTTACATTTTTTGGGGGGGAAAATTAGATTTTTTTGCAAACGCACATTATAATTGAAATGTGAACAATATTGCTGCATTAATAAAAAAAGCACACAAAAAAAACATTATTTTATTTTTTAAATTTTTTTAAATTTTGTTTTACTTTGAACATGGTCATGTTTGGTATCATTCTAAAGGCCATGCTCTTGACCCCCTAGCTGCCACAGTTCTTTAGATATTGGGGTTCAAATGAACCCCATATCTCCACCAGGGGATTTCCTTGGGAAATCCCTGGGCAGCTAGGGGTTCCCCGGCTATCTGACGTCATCGTGCTATGCACAACATGTCAGGAGCCGAGGGGGAATCCGAAGGTGGAGCCGCCATCCAAGATGGCGGCCCCCACCGGAGCTAGATTGCGATCAGCTGCCGATCGTGATTTGGCAATTATAGGGTTGAAAACCAGGCACCGCTTTAAAGGGCAGACACTGCCCTTCAAAGCGGTGCCTGATTTTTTTTTTTTTTGCTGAAAACCCTCCCAATCGGGAGAGGGATCCAAAAGGATCCCCCCTCCCTTTCAGGCGTACTCCCGGCATTGCCGGGGGTTCGCCTGGAAATGACATCATCGCGCAGGAGCGATGATGTCATTTAAGTCGGGGGCCGGCCTATAGTCCACGTCTGGCTTCCCTGAAGCCAGAACGCTGCGGGACCCCGGACAGAGGTGAGTATCTACGCCGGGGCTCCCGCTTGCAGATAACGTGTGGGGCATGTCCTCCGCATATAGCGGTAGTCAATGAGGACGTCCCCCACACGTCATCCGCAGTGAAGGGGTTAAACCTGTCGCATGAAAATCACTGCACTTCACTGACATTTCTCTGCTGTCCGGTGTTCTCTGACTATATTGATCATCGCTTCTCTATATTTTTTTGCTATTTTATTAAATTTTCCTACTGACAAAACCCGATTCAAATTTGGAAAAAATTAAACCTGTAATTAGTTTTTTGCCTTTTATTGAATATTTAATTAATTCCTAATAATGCTATTTGTTCTTCAGTTCATGCGTCAGATCCTTTTTTAGGATTCGTCTTTTTTTTTTCCTTCTTTATATACAAATTCTTTATTTATATATATATATAATATATATATATATATAATATATATATATATATATATATATATATATATATATATATATATATATATGGTCTGGGGATCTTTTTTTCATCATTAATCACTGATTCCTGTAAGTCCAGTGTTACACCCTAATCCATTACAGGTTTGCATTTAATTCTATGAACTCTTACATGTCTGTCATCTGCTTAAAAATAAATCTACAGCCCTTTGGTATTTTTTATGATGATTTTATTATATAACAAGTCTGGAAAGAGAAGGAAAGTGTCGGTGAACACCACAGGTTCCATTAAACTTAATTCTGGGTTTCTTTGGGGCAGCATTATGTCCCGTTCCACCTAATGTCTTACGTTTTGACATTATTTTTTTTCCCTTTGACGTTGCTAAATTACCTTTAAATTAGCTGGAAAATTAAATTATAAAGGCCACAACATAGCCGACATGTCTGCCCAGCTTACATAAAACAAAAAAAAATTGCAAAAATATTCAGCTTCACGTGTTACGGAATGAAGGTACAGACAGTAACATTGATAAAGTAGATCATTTGGGTCTCTGGTGACTTAAATGAAGATGTATAAAGGTCAGAAAATCATCTGCTTTGAGTTAAATCCCTCGAACAGGTAGACGTTGCAGATAGATACGGCTGGAGCATCCATTAATCTTCCGAATATGCTCATACTTGACCCTTCGTCTCCTGTAAATCATCGGCTGTGATGATGCATGGTTCTACTTACAGGGACTCGATGGAATCGTTTTATCGAGGAATAGAGCAGAAATGCAAATAACGTGTCTAAATGAGCTCGGGCTCTCCATGGTCAAACCTTCCAGTATTTGTTACGGCTCCCCCCCCTTTTTTCTTCATGGGTGGGGTGGGACACGGCCGTTGACTGCATGGGAGTTACTCTCCATTGCGATTACAAGCACTCTGCATGGCTCTCGGAGAAGTTCATATTAACCCCTTAGTGACCGGGCGGTTTTACACAAATCCGTCCTTTAGTGACCGCTGCTGTTTTTACGTTTCTGCGCTGTTAGGGTTTAGGTCAAATTTTCCTCTTACTCGTTTATTCAACCCACACATATTATACACCCTTTTTCCCGCCATTAAATGGACTTTCTAGAAATACCATTATTTCCATCATATCCAATAATTTAATATAAAAAAAATATGAAATATGATGAAAAAAATGGTAAAAACACACTTTTTCGTAATTTAATCCCCTAAAGCTATAACCACCAATAAAGACCCCGGCTAAATAGTTTCCAAATTTTATCCCGAGAATAGAAATACCCAATTTTTACATGTTTTTACCTTTTAACCCTTTCACTGCTGAGCCAGTTCACCTATGTGCGCTGCGCTCATTCTGACCATTTTGTGCTAATTATTTTTAGATGACAGCCTAGGTCCTATTTAATTAAACTCCCCCCAGACAAAAAAAACTTTAAAAAAAAAATAATTTTATTTTATTTAATTTTTTTATAATTTTTTTTTATTTAATTTTTTTTAAAAAAATTTTTTAAAACCAAACCTGGTCATGTTTGGTATCATTTGAAAGGCCATAATCAGGCCTTTCAAATGATGGCAAATATGACCATCTAGCTGCCATGGATCGGGAGATAAAGGGATCCTTAGGATCCCCTTATCTCTACATGGCAGCTAGAGGGTTAACTGGCCCACTGACATCCTCACACATATGGTGAGGTTGTCAGTGGGTGGGGGGGGACCTGGAGGCTTGGGTGACATCCAAGATGTCAGCCCCCCTCCAGGTTTGAATCACGTTTTGGCGCCAATTGGCGCCGCAACGTGATCCGGCGGCGAAATGGTTAATGCCATACATGCTCTCCCCTCTCCAGCGGTGCAAACGGCATCTCCCTAGCTTCAATGGTTGGGGAGATAGAGGGCTCCGAAGGAGCCCCCCCCTCCCCTCCATTGAAACACATGGGGGCACCTTCTGATGACGTCACCACGCAGCGTGGCGACGTCATCAGCCTCGCCTGCCCATGTAAATCACATGGGCAGGCTTCCTCCCTGCCAGATCGCCGTGGGATCCGACGTGGGAGGTGAGTATCGGGCGAGAGGGGGATTTGGCGCCGCTGACGTACCCTGTACGTCCGCGGGTCTAAGGGAGACCCGAGGACAGGACGTCCAGGGTACGTCAGCGGCCCTTAAGGGGTTAATGTATGGTTATGTAGAGTGATTACTTCAGTTGTGATACCTTTTCCTTGTTTTTTGTTTCTTATATTTTATGTCAAGCTTTCCCTCTTATGTTTTGTATATTGTTTTTTGTCCTTTTTGAAAATAAAAACTTTTCATGCAAAAAAAACCAAAAAAAAAACAGAGGGTCACAGAGCAACCCGCGGGTGAAAATGACAGGATTTAATTGACTCGATGTAGGACTATATTCAAAAATACTGTACATTGTTGTGGTGATGTGGCAGATGTGGGTAAAAATGGAATTCTGGCTAAAAGTGCCCATTTCTGTGTGTATAATCTGTATTATACATGCATTTACGAATGTTATCTAAGAATTGGGGGGATCTGTGATAATGTGTTAGTCAGTCCCAGGCTATCGCTGGAATGTGTCGGGCAATGCCAGGAGATCGCTGGTATGTGTCGGGCAATGCCAGGAGATTGCAGGTATGTGTCGGTCGATGCCAGGAGATCGCTGGTATGTGTCGGGCAATGCCAGGAGATCGCTGGTATGTGTCAGGCAATGCCTGGAGATCGCAGGTATTTGTCGGGCGATGCCAGGAGATCGCAGGTATGTGTCGGGCAATGCCAGGAGATCGCAGGTATGTGTCGGGCGATGCCAGGAGATCACTGGTATGTTTTGGGTGATCCCAGCTGGTCGCTGGTATGTGTCGGGTGATGCCAGAAAATCGCTAGTATGTGTCGGGTGATTCCAGGATATCGCTGCTACGTGTCATGCGAACAGTGGATAGCAAAGTCTACACACCCCTGTTAAAATCACAGGTTTCTGTGATGTAAAAAAAACGAGACCAAGATTAATCATTTCAGAACTTCTTCCACCCTTAATGTGACCAATAAACTGTACAACTCAATGAAAAACAAACTGAAATATTTTAGGTGGAGGAAATAAAAATAAAAATAAATAAATAATGTAGTTGTATAAGTGTGCCCCCCCTCTTATAACGTGGGGTATAGCTGTGTTCAGAATTAAGTAATATTCACTTTCAAAATCATGTTAAATAGGAGTCAGTACACACCTGCCATCATTTAAAGTGTCTCTGATTAACCCCAAATAAAGCTCAGCTGTTCTAGTAGGTCTTTCCTGACATTTTCTTAGTCGCTTCCTACAGCAAAAGCCATGGTCACCAGAGAAGCTTCCAAAGCATCAGAGAGATCTCCTTGTTAAAAGGTATCAGTTAGGAGAAGGTACAACAGAATTTCCAAGGCATTAGATATACCATGGAACACAGTGAAGACAGTCATCAAGTGGAGAAAATATGGCGCAACAGTGACATTACCAAGAACTGGACGTCCCTAAAAATGTGATAAGAAAACTGGTCAGGGAGGCTGCCAAGAGGCCTACAGCAACATTATGGCTTGCCATCCACTGGCACCGTAGTCAGGTGACCAGCTTGGTCACCCGACTGTGGACAACGCCATCGGCCAATCAGGGTCGTCCACTGGAAGAGTCTGTGGATGACCCAGATCGACCGACGGATGGGCTGGCCAACAATAAAAAAAAAGGAAAAACCCCTGCATGGAGAATAGGCTTCAGCACCAGGGACAGCAACGCTGAATGCAGCCAGCTCACAAAAAAAGACTCAATTAAAAAAAAACTAGTCTTTTAAAAAAAAAAATTGGAACCTAAAATTTTGCCTAAAAATTCAATAAATAAAAAGGCTTTTTCCTGCGGATTAAAATAAAATGGTTGAATAAAAACTTTAATATTTTTACCATTGAATCCTATGTGCTTTGCGTATGGTGGTTTTCCTATACAATGCATCTTTTCACATTTCCCCTGCACACGGCGGCTATTGTCAGGACCATACCTGCCCGTTCCTGTGTCATTCCATGAAAGTGGCAGCTCCATGAAAGGTGCTGCCCTTCTGCTGTGAACCAGCTAATAAACAGTTAAAACCACACACACCACAGGTCACATGACACACCCCTCTGCCTAATCAATAAAGGCTCCACACACCCTCTGCCCAATGCTTCATTGTTGTCTGCTGTTCCTATGAACAAGACCTGCAAAATACCAAGCTCCAGAAACTTGCTTTCCCTATCCACTCATCGTGTTTCCCCCTGCTCCAAGACCCCCCAATACTGACTGTGCTCTCCCAGGAGCAACTACCCTAACCACCTGCTCTCCCAGGAGCAACTACCCTACCCACCTGCTCTCCCAGGAGCAACTACCCTACCCACCTGCTCTCCCAGGAGCAACTACCCTCGTATCTGGACTCAAGGATTGCGATCCTCATTACCCTCAGCCAACCTGTGAGTTTCCAGTGTACTCTGTCCCACAGCCCTCCTGTGTTGTTCTCCTCTCCCACAAGTGTGTGCATCCTCGAGACCTGCATAACTGCCTCATCACCTGAAAGGCAAGTACCTGTAAGGTATTAAACCTGACAGCTATACTATACAATGTATCTTATCACATTTCCCCTGCACATGGCGGTTATACTATACAATGTATATTTTCACGTTTCCCCTGCACACGGCGGTTATACTATACAATGCATCTTTTCACATTTTCCTTGCAAACTGCAGTTATACTGTACAATGCATTGTTTACACATTTCCCTGAAGCATGGTGGTTATACTATACAATGCATCTTTTTCATGTAAACTTGTACCAGATCGCCCCGACATCATCCGGTAATTTGGAAAGATTGCTAGTCTGTTGTAATCACAAAAATCATCTGAAATCGGCCGTCAGTGGTCAGATGCAGTGGAAGAGGGCAGATTCACCTTCATGTTGTAGAATTGGTCGGACGACTTCAGACGATATCAGATGATCGCATAAATATGGTGTCAGTGGACGGCCGGCCGGCCTAAAGGAGGTGCAGGAATATCTGGGAAGTACTGGCTGTGTTTGGTACATGCGACAACAATCTCCCGTATTCTTCATATGTCTGGGCTATGGGGTAGAGCGGCAAGACAGAAGCCTTTTCGCCTTACAATTGAAAAACATCCAAGCCCGGCTACATTTTGCAAAACACATCTGAAGTCTCCCAAACGCATGCGGAAAAATGGGTTCTGGTCTGACCAAGGTTGAACTTTTTGACCATAATTCCAAAAGATATGTTTGGCGCAAAAACAACACTGCACATCACCAAAAGAGCACCATGCCCACAGTGAAGCATGGTGATGGCACCATCATACCCACAGTGAAGCATAGTGGTGGCAACATCATAAAGACAGTGAAGCATGGTGGTGGCAGCCTCATACCCACAGTGAAGCATGGTGGTGGTAGCGTCATACCCACAGTGAAGCATGGTGGTGGCAGCATCATACCCACAGTGAAGCATGGTGGTGGCAGCCTCATACCCACAGTGAAGCATGGTGGTGGCAGTCACATACCCACAGTGAAGCATGGTGGTGGCAGCCTCATACCCACAGTGAAGCATGGTGGTGGCAGCGTCATACCCACAGTGAAGCATGGTGGTGGTAGCGTCATACCCACAGTGAAGCATGGTGGTGGCAGCCTCATACCCACAGTGAAGCATGGTGGTGGCAGCCTCATACCCACAGTGAAGCATGGTGGTGGCAGCCTCATACCCACAGTGAAGCATGGTGGTGGCAGCCTCATACCCACAGTGAAGCATGGTGGTGGTAGCGTCATACCCACAGTGAAGCATGGTGGTGGCAGCGTCATACCCACAGTGAAGCATGGTGGTGGTAGCCTCATACCCACAGTGAAGCATGGTGGTGGCAGCCTCATACCCACAGTGAAGCAAGGTGGTGGTAGCGTCATGCCAAGGGGCTGCTGTTCAGTTGGAACGGAGTCCTTATTCAAGGTAGAGGGAATTATGAACAGGTCCAAATACCGGTCAATATTGGCCCAAAACCTTCAGGCTTCTGCTAGGAAGCTGAACACAAAGAGGAACTTAATCTTTCAGTGTGATAACGACCCAAAGCATACATCCAAACCAACAAAGGAATGGCTTCACCAGAAGAAGATTAACGGTTTGGAATGGCCCAGCCAGAGCTCAGACCTGAATCCCATGGAAAATCTGTGGGGTGATCTGAAGAGGGCTGTGCCCAGGAGATGCCCCCCCCCTCACAATCTGACAGGTTTGCAGTGTTTTTGCAAAGAAGAGTGGACAAATATTACCAAGTCAAGATGTGCCGTGCTGATAGACTCAAACCCAAAAACACTGAGCGCTGGAATAAAATCACAAGCTGCTTCAGCAAAGTATCGGTGTAAGGGAGCGCACACTCATACAACCAGATTATTTTAGTTTTTTACTTTTCCTCCACCTAAAAGATTTCAGTTTCTTTTTCACTGAGTTGTACAGGTTATTGGTCACATTAAAAGGGGGGGAAAGTTCTGAGATGATTTATCTTTGTCTCCTTTATTTACAGCACACAAAGCTAACATTTTAACAGGGGGTTTGTAGACCTTTGCTGTCATGGCACGCTGTGTATCACCACTCTATACCATGCAGAGGGATCATCCATCCACACACGTTCCCACACTATGAGCACCGTGCACTGTGTTTCAGATTACCAGAGGAAGCTCCAGGGCGTCTCTAAATAAATGGCTCTGTTATCTTGTAACATATTTTTCTATGTTTTATGGGACTTTCAGTATTTTGAAATAACAAGCTTTCAGGAATTCCTTCCTTTTATCAAGTCCAAAACGTTTTGATAAAGCGTCCAATAAAAAGCGTTACGTGATACTGCGATACTTTGTGTTTCATCTGCATCTTTAATACGGGTATTCCAAGCTCTGCTCTGGCAGGAGCCGCTTACATCAGGGAACAGGGCGAGGGGGGGGGCAATTCCTGCCGTAAAATCCACAGCCGCTGCCAAGTTTTCTGTGTCGTTAATTGGTTCAGACTGACTCCTGATGGAGCGGGGTCTATAAAGGTGGATACGCGCTCAGGATAAGTCACTGATCTCGGGAATCCGCAGTCTCGCTGGGATTTTTCTTTACCCGGAACATTGATTAATAGGCCAATAATTTACTGAAGGGGTAGCTCCATCTCCGGGGATCAAGTCTGAGTGTGCGTGTATCCGCCAAGCTGGCGTGCTGGGATCTCCAGGGCCCGCACTTACTGCGGACATCCCCGCGGTTGTTGTGTCGGGAAATGACAGATAACAGCGTAATGATGTTTTCCTGGTACAGCGGCCGCATTCGTTTTATAAATGAGCCTGTTCTAGGAAATCCCTTCGATACGCTGTGCATGATTTTATTTAGGGATGGTCTACACCCGTCTCATTTCATTTACAATGCTGCGTATCCGGGACCATGCATAATAAAAACGCATTGTCTAGACTGGATAAAGTTCCTGAAATCATTATAGATTGCTGCCGTCTCCTGCTGTGCTGCTCCTCTCCATTTACTCTCCACCAGCGCTGGCAATCGTTCTGCCGCAGAGGCCCCTATTCCCTATGCAATTTACATATATACAGGAAAAATTGTATCGTTTTATCCCCCATCAGGGCGGCTGCGTAGACCAGAAGTATCCAGCCTGCTCCATGTATAAAGCATAACAAGAAAACAAATTGTCATTTGCGCTCACCCCTGTAGCTCCATGCAAAACAAAACACATAGGTTTTGGTTTACTTGAATGGCAATTAGGCTAATGTCAGAGGAACGCAGTCTGAGCGCACTCTGCGTGCGTGCATAACGGACGGACGTACTGACGGAAGATCCTGTAGACACCGCACGGTCCGTTTTTAGTTTTTTTTTATTTGACGGATGTAGAAAAAAAAGGGAAATATGGGAATCAAAATTAAAAGACAGGTACAGTCAGCCAGACCAAAACCGTCTGAGCGTCAACGTGATGGACGTCACAAATGCGCTGCGTCTGACGTTGCGTCACCATGCACACAGGCCCCTATGCGGTCCGTTGGCACCTGCGTGGTGCGTGTGCACTTCGGTGTGCATGTACTTCGTGTGTTGGTCTCTATTGATCACAAATCAATGCTACAACGGACGTTAAACTGTGCGGTGACACGGACGTGATGACTGCGTTCGTCTGACGCTAGCCTAAAAGTATAAGCTCACCCACCACGTCACGGCACCTCTGGGTCAGGTGGGTTTTTTCTTGATTTTAGGGAATTTGCTGATGTTTGGCGTCAGAGGCTAGTTTTTTTTTTTAAGGTGACCTCAAATTATTTATGTTAATAAAAATGTAATTTACAACAAGAACAAATAGAGGAGCCTGTAAAAGACCATTGATACATTGTGGAACCACAAAGCCCCCCCCACACCTTGAATATATGGAGGGGCCCCACAAAAGACACCAACACTCCCTGAATATGTGGACGAGCCCCTAAATTACCTGCATATACTGAATATATGGAGGAGCCCCTAAAAAGACACCCCCCACACCCTGAATATATGGAGGAGCCCTGAAAAGACACCCCCACACCCTGAATATATGGAGGAGCCCTAAAAAGACACCGCCACACCCTGAATATATGGAGGAGCCCTAAAAAGACACCCCCACACCCTGAATATATGGAGGAGCCCCTAAAAAGACACCCCCACACCCTGAATATATGGAGGAGCCCTAAAAAGACACCCCCACACCCTGAATATATGGAGGAGCCCTAAAAAGACACCCCCACACCCTGAATATATGGAGGAGCCCCTAAAAAGACACCCGCACACCTGTGTTCTTGTGGTGGAATACTGATGCACATGCAAGATGCAAGACAAAAACGAAGTTCATGCGTTTAACGATGACCCTGCAAGAATCTGCCTAGTGACCGCTCCACCAGACGGATAACAATCCAGGGGTTATCAGCCACGAGGTGCTGACAGCTTGGAAATGTTGTCTATGCCTCCTTATCTGTGGAGATCACACAGAGGTTCAGGAGGCCCAGAAAGCATCATTCATTGTTCTTAGCCATATAATTATGGAATGTATGGACCCCATTCACCACTCATGCTGCCACATTCTTCCTTCAGACAGGCAGGGCCTGGACATGTGGTGCTTGAATGAGTTGGGTTTGTGTTTCGGCCTGAGTGGCTGTTCGGTCATCAGCATGTTGTCCAGACATAGATGTTTTGACTGTCTCCTGAACGACAAATAAACACTGCTGTGGTTTTTACATCTCTGATCGTACCAACCCTCCATCTCGCCCAGCTCTTGCAGAAAGAAAAAAATCTACGTTCCAGCGATTCTTGCAAAGCCAAAGGTCATTGGAGAATTTAGCTCAACTATTCTAGGTTGACCTTAACCATGCGCTTTGCTTCTCAAGTCACAACAAAACCTCGGTTCAGGATTAATTCGGAAATGTACACGCTACATGTACAATGTGATCCCTGGTTTGTAGAGGCTGAATGTATATTTTGGGACCAACAAAGTGTCTAAGATTTTCAGCTTGATTAAGTCAAGGTGCCACCCAAAGACTCATGCATGGCAGGTCATCATGAGACCCCAATGAGAAAGCCATGCCTATGAGGTCATTTTGACACCCTGATACTTAACCTTGAGTCAATCTGTCATTTATCCACAAAGAAAATCTCCAGAAATAGACGTGTGTCTGTGTGGCTTCACCACAGTCTCTATTCTATAGATGATGTCATGGCATACCACGAGCCTGATAGTCTTGATAAACTTAAAGGTGGGAGTTAACATTTTGGGCCATACTGCATTCCTCGCGCATTGGTTTTGCGCACACGCAAATGTGCATTTGCGCAGAACGTCGTGTTTCAACGTTCACGCAAACGATGCGCGTTATCGTTTAACGATAATGGACTTGCATGAACGTGATGAACTGTGCGCGTCCTATACTTAACATTGTGAGCGCAAATGCGTTAAGCGGATGGTATTTCAATAGATGCGCAACTTCTTACGCACAGCGTTTGCGCGCAAAATTTTAACGTCTTTTAAAAGCTGGTGTTAACTGCAAATCTGAACGTCCTGGCCGAAACAAAATACACCAGCACAAAAAAAAATAATACAGCACATTATAGTTACACATTCTACACATACCCAAACAAAAAAATTGTGAATTTGTGTATATTTTTTTTATTGCTGCAGCATGTATACTCAGATTTATTTTGACAGGCGCAAAAACATTAGTGAGTCAATTAAGGTGAATTGATGTCAATTAAGGTTCTTAATTCTGATTGGCTGAATCCCGTGGAAAAAACAGTCTGCGCACTGATTTACATGTGCAACGTTACTGCGCGCGTATTAGGCTAGGGTCAGACGAGCGCAGTGCGAACGCACGTGCAGGCGCACTTAATCACGGCCGCACTAGCAGCAAATGACGTCCAATGACGGCCAATATACGAAGAACGGCCGCACAAAAGTCCGGCTACGCAACGCAAGTGGAAAACGCATTTTTTCGAGAACGTTAAACTGCTAGTACTGACGTACAGAGTGCGCTGCGCCCGCTAGCGGCGTGTGTGTGTGATTTGGAGACGTCAGACGCTGCTAATGTCCGGCCAACATAACGTCCAGATGCACAAAGTGTTTTATTGATGATCCGTACAAAATCACGGATGCAAATGCGCATCGTATGACCGCTATCGCGTACTCCGTGAAAAAATGCGTCCATTCGTTCGAACGCACTTTTTCACAGACAACGCGAAAATGCGTTCGTCTGACCCTAGCCTTACACTTCGTTTTGCGCGTTTTCTTTACTAACATTATTTTTTGACGGATGAGAAAATGCGTTCAGATCCGACTATCCCGTTAATTTTTGCGTGATAACGCTGGACAATAAGCGCAAAAAAAATTGCGCTGCGCGAGCGCATTTGCGCAGAGGATGTAATATGGCCCTTTGGTTTTATTATGGAGGTCTATGGGGCAAGTCTATTGGCAGTTCGACAAATGCTTTGTCGTTTCTCAGATTTTTCTTACTGGCACAATCATTGTAACTTGCCCTGAAGGGAAAGAGGTCAAAGTCCAAATTATTGGTAGGACTGATATATGTTAACATAACGCTATCTAGGTCTGTATCTGCTGGTAGACCTTTTGATGCTCAATCTCAAGGGCAACAATTTCCAAATGCAGACTTTCCTTCCCATGGTATTTAATTAATTGTCCAAAGTGATAAAATGTGGTCTTATCAGCTGAAGGCTAGAAAATGCTCTTTGGCACACAAAGATGCACTTATTTTATATATAACATTTTATTATTTCATTAAACCTGCTTAATTAGTATAATTGGGCCATTTAAGTTCATAATTCTTCGTGGCCAAATATCATGAAAATATACTGATAAAATGAAAACCACTATTATCCATAACCTTCCAGAAGGTGATTCACATAGACCTGCATCCAAAGTATTCATTATAAATCTTATATGAATGAATATTAATGACCGTTACAGTAAAAATACCTCCTCTTATATTTAGCACATCTCCTCACAGCACGTGCTGGAAGCAGCCCAATCTTATCCACAAAGGCTTCAATTCTGCGGGGCTTGTTGTGGTACGCTTGTTCCTTCAGATGGCTTCAGAAAAAGTCTTTGCTGGTAATATCCAGAGAACCAGAATGGCCCCAGATTCTTGGAAATGACAGTCCTTGAAAAATGCTGGATTGTCACCACGGACTCACATGATGTGTGGCATGTCTCCCCCATCTTGCTGGAAGTGACCATGTGCTCTTCCAATAGAGTAAGCCAATTCTGTTTTGCGGTTGTGCTATTCCCATCGTTGTGCTTCTGTGGTGGCTGTGCTGCAAACTAGTGGCTGATTCCAGTACGTACTGTGACAGGATGTGCTCAACATAACAACATAACAATTGTAGCAAAAGTAATTTAATATGTGTGAAGAATAATGGATAAATTGACTTTCTTCTCACTGGCTTACCAAATCCCTAGTGGCTTTACCAAGTTACAACTCTTGATTAGATTTGTTTTGATCCCATGGTTTTTTGGGGATTTGTTTTTGTTTTGTCTTCATATTCAAATTCCCATAAATCCTAATAAAATGATAAAATTAAAAAATGGTGCTGCCAGACGCCAAATTGACTTGACATAGATAACACGATAATTCCTCTTATAAAAATTCTATACCAGAAGCATCAGTTTCTCATTGAATCGAAGTTCACGTTGTCAATAAAGACATTCTTCCCGTAAACCAGGAATCGACATAGGTCGCTGCATAGATCTCTATCTCCTAATGGGACTGGATTGTGTCTCGATGTGATACACAGAATGTACGGAGTAGCATAAGTTTTTTTTTTGCGTGTGTCTTATTGTGTGGAAGATGTATTATGTCTTACAAGGTGGAAAGCCTGCCCAGAGGGCAGTCTATTGTGGATATACTGCCCCAGCTCATGGATATATGCCCCAGCTCGTGGATATACTGCCCCAGCACGTGGATATACTGCCCCAGCACGTGGATATACTGCCCCAGCACGTGGATATACTGCCCCAGCACGTGGATATACTGCCCCAGCACGTGGATATACTGCCCCAGCACGTGGATATACTGCCCCAGCACGTGGATATATGCCCCAGCACGTGGATATACTGCCCTAGCTCGTGGATATTGCCCTAGCTCGTGGATATTGCCCCAGCACGTGGATATTGCCCCAGCACGTGGATATTGCCCCAGCACGTGGATACTGCCCCAGCTCGTGGATACTGCCCCAGCTCGTGGATACTGCCCCAGCACGTGGATACTGCCCCAGCTCGTGGATACTGCCCCAGCTCATGGATATTTGGCCCCCACCTCTCATGGATTTTGCCCCCCACCTCTCGGATATTTGCCCCCCACCCCTCATGGCTATATGCCCCCCAGCTCAGACCCCAGACCAGACATGGGGCGGCTGTTCGACTGCTCTATCGGCATTCGGACAGCCGCCACATGAGCTCCTCATACTTACCTTCCCGAGCGGCGAAGGGAAAGTTTCCCCGCTTCCGGTCGTTGAAGGACCCAAGCCGCGGTCACGTGACAGCGGCTTGGGTCCTTCAAAGAGCGGAAGCGAGGGAACTTTCTCTTCGCCGCTCGGGGGTTGGATGCGCATCTTGTAACCGCCGCGGCAAGCGCACAGCCGGCTCGTGCCGCGGCGGTTGCATGCGCGCGCAACCAACCACCGCTGGTTGCGCGCGCATGCACAGAGTAAGGCTTGGCGACGGACACGCCAAGCCTTACTCAATTATATTTATAGAAGGGTAGAGATAAATTTGAACTCCGTGGCCTTGAGTCACCTTCCATGTTCCAGGACAGCCATTGACCTCAGATTTGAATGATCTCAGACACAACCTCACCTGGAAAAACTCCTTTTTGTGGTTGATCTCCACAATGTACCACTGTCTTCAGGCGTTTTATGGAACATGTAGTAATTCGGCTGGAACATCTGGCTACTTTATCACACCTCGGGCAGGTAGGGCGGCAGTTTTTGCTGACTAAACCCTAGTCATCCGTCTGCAATCTTCACATCTTCTACTGACTCAACCCTAATGAACATCATGGGCCAAATTGTTCCTCACTATGCGTTCAAACCATTATCATATGTTTGGTGCCAAATTGCAGAGTACAGCAGCAAGAGCCAGCTTGAGACAAACCTGAGAATGTGGAGGTTCGTTTCCTTTCTTGTAAAGCCTAGCAGTTAGTGCCCCTACTAATCGGACTTAACGCGTACGACTTTATGCTTTGTTGGTTATTTCTCCCCTGCTTCATCATGGACGGAGATTTCTATAGCAGATGGTGACAGATGAGAAGTACACACATGCATTTAAAGAGCGCGCTCTGCATGTATGTCCATTTAAAACTCTTTTTTTTTTTACTATTTAAATCATTTTACCAGACTGGTGTCAGAATGCCTAGTAAATAGAAAGTCTGAGTGGTGTAAAAAAAAAAAAAGAAGTGTTTTTGCAGAGTATTGTGGTTTTGCGTGCGCTACAGATCACTGGTTAAGTAAATGGGAAACTGTCCCCGCAGGAGCTGTCTTTCATTGAGGAATTTTCACTTAATGCGGTAGAACCACGCTGGGCATTTACAGAAAGCTTAATCTAGAAGGTAGAAGAGTCCCCAGACGCAAAACGCGTCAGACGCCTGTTTTGATGTGCGCATACTTGGCCCAGCGAAAAGGTGCTGTCATCAACGATCTCTATATTTCAGGATGGAAACGGCTTTGTGAAACTGCACGTCTTTCTGTGCCGAGATCGGCTTACAGGTTTTCTTCCCAAATATTTAACCGTCCTGCCATCCCGGGGTTTAAGATAGCCGGGCAGTAAAAAGAGAGGTGCGTTACGTTTAAGTTCGAATTGACTTTATAGGATTAGCATCCCCTGCATGTCATTAAGTAGGGCTCCAAGGGCTGGATTTAATGGCCTCACCAGTTTGACACAGCCCCTTGTAGACAATCACACTTTGTACAGTGATATTAACTACCCCCTCATTTCCTTCAAGATTTAATGTCCCGTACCCCTGCTGGTTACCCAGAGGTAACAGTATCTCTCGGCAGCGAGGGCTACGGGAGCTCTTATTTTGTGTTTGTGTACTTTTATTGTAATAAGTTATTCGCCAAGCCAGCAGTCGTCCGTCCGCCACCACCCCCATGGGATATAAGTGAAAGTAGGGAAGAAAAAGCATTCCTACTTAATGACCTCAAATCCGACGGTGAAATGAATGATGAATTATATCCACTTCAGTAATACTTTTTTTTTTTTCTCCTTTCCCGTTACACAGTGCTTTTTATAGACACGTTTTATTTTAATAGTGGTGTTCTCATCTGTGTTTTTACATCAACCCAAAATAAAAAGGTTTCAGCGCTGACATATTTTTTAACGTTTTCTTCGTCTTAAGGAATAGGTTGCTTATCTTCAGGAAAACGTCAAAATGGCCAATAACCACAAGGAAATGCTAATTCTATGTTTTTTCTTTATACTCAGAGCTAGTTTATTATAGCTGCTATCCTCTTGCATGTTTGTGTCATTTTCTTTTCCCTTTGCTTTCTAAACCTTAATGGTGAGTGTAGCGTTGGGAGTTCGCCATTACCTGTGCTTGATAAGTTCTTGTCCTGTGAAGAATGGTTTTCATGAGAGGTCCCATGTTTCTAATTGGTCGATCTAGACTACTCTCTACCTATCAGGAGTGAGTAAATTTGAATAACCCTCTGTGTCACTTTGCTTTGACAACTTTGATAAGGAGAACACTCACTTGACAGGGTGCTAAAAAACAAACCGAACCGTCAAACGTTTTCAACTACTTCAATAATTGGTATCTTTGTTGGCGTTTAACCAACTTGTCAGACAAAAAATATTTTCATACCTACCAATGTGGTAACATGAGCGTCCCATGGCAGTGGTATTGGTTTATTGCATAAAATTCCAGTATTGCTTACTAATAGTAGTGTAAGTATACTGAATATAAGGATACGCTAGGGTTAGAACGGGAGTACAATAAACCACTACTGACGTCCACCACCACCTCACCACCACGCCCACTGTAACCCTAGAGTTTGCATAAAACTCACTTTGAAACCAGTGTTGGGCTCCATCGGCGCTCCTCCAAACATGACATACTGCCAGCTTCCTGTAAGCCGTAGCAGTCACATGGTCACGGGCAGAGTGGACACGCCAGCCAATGGCTCTCATTATGATCACATTGATAGCCAATGGATGCAGGAATTGTCCGGAGAGTCCCTATCCTGAAGAAGCGGAGGTCGGCACTCGCTGATCTTAAATTCTGGGTGGGACTAATTCATTACCTTCCAGGACCCTCCTGGAGGAGAGAGAGGGGTGAGGACACTCAGGTCACTGACCACTCAAAGTAGAAGGAATAGTCTCTGTGTCTAGAATGCTCCTTTAACATTGGAAAAGGTTGGACACACAAAATGGGTAGAAGTAAATGCCTGTCATTGCCCGTAGTCACCTGGAGGCTAAGACGCTCCCTCAAGATCTACAAAATTATCAAGCACAGCTACTAGTGGGCTTCACTCTAGACGGGTTTATTTATGATTGAAAGAGAAGACAAGCGATGTTATAAAACTTCTGCCACTACAAAGGACGAGCTTTCCTCACCGCTTGTATGCCCCACTCACACCTGGGACCTTCATGGATCAGATTGTATGAAGATCTTTGTCAATATTTATAGTGACCACAGATGTGCTGATTATAACAGGGTATTAAATCTGTTTTAAAAATAGATTCAAATTGACCGGTCACTAGTTTGCGAGAAGGGATCACCTAAAAAACAGCGCACAAAATACCTTGCAAAGCCTCATCAGGACAAACCCGAGATGAAGAATGTCTATATTTATACAGAGTAATCCAGAAGACATGAACGAAAAATCAGACCTGGCCTGTCCTTTCCGTATGTCCCTCTGGGGTGTGCAGTACATACAGAATACACTTATCTGTTTATTTAAGACTATCATAAGGGGTGTGTGACTGTGCAATATCTGTCTATACACAGAGCTGTCCTCGGGGCGCGGAATCTGGAATGTTATGCGATTCGAGAGCTGCTCTACATCACCTGGGTCACCAGGTAAGACAATGAGCGGAGTGTGCGCATGTGTAATGTGAATGGATGGAATGAGACATTCTGTACTTGCCCCTGGCCCATCAGCTACAGTTACCATGATTGCTCGCTTTTTTTTGGGGGATGGGGGGGGGACTTTCTGGTGACAATCCGCAAGCAGCATTGTGACGCCGGGTGAAATTCCACAAGCAGGAGGCAATCACGATCTGTTTGTCTTCACCTCTTGCAGAAGGTGGCCCATCAAAGAGAGGACCATCTGTGTTTGCTCCACCGTGAATCTGGCCATCCAGTGCACCTGCAGAGTTAAAGCAAGACCGTGACAATCTGCCCGCTGTTGACTTTTTTCTTTTTTGTCCATGCGATATCCAATATTGACATGTTTGCCGTTGGGATTTGTCCTCCTGAATTTCATTGGGGGGGGGGGTGTGGCGGCCGGGTGTTTTTGCTTATAGGGAAAGTCAGAGTTTGATAGGCCTGATAGCTGTAAAATATGTATATATTAAATTATATTGCAGGGAAATAAAATACAATAAACCAGTATGACAAGCACGTTCGGATAGATTTATGTCTCTTCTGCTTCACCAAATCCACACTCTTTCTAGATATACTTTGGCTTCGCTCCAGGCAACAAATTATCCAACGTGATGTGTCGTAAAATATGGTGTACATACAAAAATGCGCGTTATACAATCTTTTTGGGTGTGGGAACATGTAACATAGTAAGGACTGGCCTGCAGATTTGGATAGACTGCAATTCCCAGTGTTCCTGCTGAGGGCTCTGGGATCAGTAGTTATACATAAAAAATTTGGCGGGCGCGTCTCAGCATCAACAAGGTTGACACATCACAAATTTATCTGATATTTAATCCCTCCCTATTAAGCTAGCAATTACACTGTCAATAGAGGCTTATAGTATACACACAACGTGCTAAATATATCAAAACACACATTAAGGTTCAGTGCACGAGACGAGAAAACCAAAAGGCGTCTCGCCGTATAGTTTACATTACAGGCTGTTTTAGTGGTGTTGCGTTCCAGGGTACCTATACTCAAACTCGCTCTGGTTTCATGAAATTAAAAGCGTCAAACAAATTGCCAGTAGGATTACAGGAAGCGTAATGCCGTTATACAAAGTTTTACTTGGCCGGCTTACTAGGCTTTCGATTCAGGGGGTAAGATATGGTTCCCAGCGAGCCGGAAAGCATGTTTAAAGCACATCATCCATCTGGTAGTGTGGATGATGGGACTTTTCCAGTAGCATAATTTGTGTGTATGAATCCGTCAGCCATGGATTGATTGATATTACACATCCGTGGTGATTGAGTTCTGGGCAGGGTGTTGACTTGTCTCGCACACTTTCTACTTGGTTTTGTCAATAAACCGAGATCAATCCCATGAAGCAAAGTCGGCCTTGGATTGAGAGGATCTAGTAATAATGGATTGAAAAAGAGTGGAGAGTCCTAATGATGTTTCCCAGTCTGTTCTACTAACTTTTATTTTGGTATGCTTAACTCCACCAATGGAAACCCACGATCATAAAGTGTACCAAGGAATCCAGGTGGATCCCACGCACAGGAAGTAAAAGAAACCTAAACAGGCGGAGGATTGGAGGTAGAAGATCAACCGTAAGGATCCAAACAGATGTCTGGCAACAAGAACTCTAAAATACACTTACCCAATGTGATGTGTGAAAACCAATGCAAAGGCCATGGGGATCTGGGTCAGATGCAATTCACGAAAGAGTTTACCATAAGTGTTGGGCTCCTGATTACTGAGGCTTCAGGTGTCGACCCTTTCAAATCCATCAGCATCTGAAATTGGCAACCTTTGATCTTCAGAGTTCCTGTGGAAGTTGTAGAGCAGGGGTCCGCAACCTTGGCCAGATGTTTTGGAACCACAAGACTTCCTCACACTCATCTGGTCCTAGAAGATGAGGCACATGGAAACTGGTAGGATCCTCCTCTGGTCCAGGAGGATAAGGAGCATTGAAGCTGGTGGGATCCTCCTCTGGTCCAGGAGGTTAAGGAGCAATGTAGCTGATGGGATCCTGCTCTGGTCCAGGAGGATAAGGAGCAATGTAGCTGATGGGATCCTGCTCTGGTCCAGGAGGATAAGGAGCAATGTAGCTGATGGGATCCTGCTCTAGGCCAGGAGGATTAGGCGCCGTTAGCTGGTGGGATTTTGAAATTCTGAAGGCTGCTGAAAAATATAATGGTTTTAGGCCGGGTGCACACTAGACGTTAAATTCTGCGCTCTAACGCGCGTTACCGGCGTGCGTTACTGCCTACAGTTAACGCCGATAGAGCACAACACACGCTACCGCGCGCTGCGCATAACGCGCGCTGTGGGACGTGCGTTTACAGAAACACCTAGCTTGTGCGCTAGGATCGACGCGACGTTGGCGCGTCAAATTCATCGCGCATGCGCACAACGCACAACGTAGACATAATTGTCTTCAACTTTATTAAAATTAATTTTATGGCCAGCTTTTTTTTCCTCCAGCTCACAAAATTCACGTTTTTAAGACGTGCGTCAAAATTAACGCATCGTCTGACATCTACCATCTCTTCCGTCATTTTTAACGCACGGGTCCGTCGTTTTTAACGCGCGTTAGTGCGCAAAAATTAACGTCTAGTGTGCAGCCGGCCTTAAATCTATATCTGCAACAAGCTAAAATGTTTTTTTTTTTTTACAAGACTGGATACATTAAGGATTACTTTAAAATTCATTGTATTGTCCCTTTAATTTGAGGATTACAATGTGCGATTCTCTTCGTGTTTCCATTATGCCGAATCTGAACGGATAACAAATAGTCCAGTGTGTTTGTTGAACAGGTTGTCAAGGCCTAACCCGGAGAAGAACATCTGTACTTCTAGGGATTGTTTTTTTTCTTTTTCATCTCCTTCATCTGCACGTGTCTCAGTTAAGTCAATCTTTCAATGAATCAGGAAATGAAACTTACATATCTGTATTCTAAGAATAGGCCTCATCTGGACGTCATGTGCCAGGGTTATTATTCCCATCAACAGTTGTGTTCAAAATTATTCAACCCCCACTGAAATTGAGTGTTTTGGCCAGTTTGACATTGATTTTGATCATTCAGTCATCTTGCTTACAATTAAATCAAAGAGGCACGTGTAGGTCAGACAAATATAACATAACATTTATAATGAAATAACCACAAATGTCTTTTCTGTGCTCACATCATTATCAGTTTTATTCAACCCCCAAGTGACATTCAATCTTAGTACAACATCCTTTTACAGTTATAACAGCTTTTAAACGTGAAGCATAGCTTGACACAAGTGTCTTGCAGCGATCTACGGGTATCTTCGCCCATTCGTCATGGGCAAAAGCCTCCAGTTCAGTCACATTCTTAGGCTTGCGCACTGCAACTGCTTTCTTTAAGTCCCACCAGAGGTTCTCAATCGGATTTAAGTCAGGTGACTGCGATGGCCACTCCAAAATGTTCCAGCCTTTAATCTGCAACCATGCTCTAGTGGACTTGGAGGTATGCTTGGGATCATTGTCCTGTTGAAAGGTCCAACGTCTCCCAAGCCTCAGGTTTGTGACGGACTGCATCACATTGTCATCCAATATCTCCTGGTACTGAAGGGAATTCATGGTACCTTGCACACGCTGAAGCTTCCCTGTACCTGCAGAAGCAAAACAGCCCCAAAGCATGATTGACCCCCCGCCATGCTTCACAGTAGGCAAGGTGTTCTTTTCTTCATAGGCCTTGTTCTTCCTCCTCCAAACATAGCGTTGATCCATGGGCCCAAACAGTTCTAATTTTGTTTCATCAGTCCACAGAACACTATCCCAAAACTTCTGTGGTTTGTCCACATGATTTTTGGCATACTGCAGTCGACGTTCTTATTCTTTGGAGACAGCAAGGGGGTGCGCCTGGGAGTTCTGGCATGGAGGCCTTCACTACGCAGTGTGCGCCGTATTGTCTGAGCTGAAACTTCAGTACCCACATCTGACAAATCTTTTCTCAGTTCCTCAGCAGTCACACGGGGACTTTTCTCCACTCTACGCTTCAGGTAGCGCACAGCAGTCGAAGTCAGCATCTTCTTTCTGCCACGACCAGGTAGCGTTTCAACAGTGCCCTTTGCCTTGAATTTGCGAATGATGCTTCCTATGGTCTCTCTTGGTATGTTTAACATCTTTGCAATCTTCTTATAGCCATTGCCCTTCCTGTGAAGAGTAATCACCTCTTCTCTTGTCTTCCTGGACCATTCTCTTGACTTCACCATGTTTGTAACCACACCAGTAAATGTCTAGAAGGAGCTGAGTATCACAGTCATTTTAAAGCTGCCTAATTGGTGCTTATTATGCTTTATTGCTGCTCCGTGACATCCACAGGTGTTTTCAATACCTGATTGAAAACACTTGAATGAACCTCTGTTCTTCAGAGTGATAGTCTTTAAGGGGTTGAATAATTGTGTCAATGAAGAATTCACAAAAGAAACATTTACTACTGTATTACAAAACCAATTGATGTAATTTTAGTTGCATATGGTTCTTTAAAAAGTCCTTGTAGGATTTCATTCTGAATACAATTACAAATGTACACTAAATTCCCTAAAACCCTTTACAGCATTGGGGGTTGAATAATTTTGAACACAACTGTAGGTACCCTGAGGTTTCCTGGAACCCCCAAGACACACAAAGGAACAGGAAGTGAACCAGTCTGGGCCACCATTTGGATCACCTTCCTTTTTATAGGAGGACACAGTTACATAGTAATATACAATGCCTGACCAAAAAAAGTCACACACTATGGGTTATTCAGTGAAGTTTCAGTGCTTTCTGGTTCGCGCACTGCGGCGTGCTTCGGCAATTCAATTTTGCCGACCCTGCAGTGAATTCACTATTCACCACAGGGTCCCTCGAGGTGCGCCAAACATGGAGTCGCTGAAGAATGCCGAATGCCGCTGAACTGCAAAAAAGCAACCAATAAACAGAACTCTGCTATTCTCCGTACAGGTATTTAAGCCAATAAAGATACATTAAAATGTGACTAAGTAATAAAGTCCTTTAAAACGTAATAAATTCTGTAACAGACCTTTTTTAACAAAAGAACATTTTAAAAACTTTGGGAATCAAAAATTTTGCCAAAGGGGAAAAAAAAAGAAAAGTTCTCAAATAGAAATAAAAAGATGGTTTACTGAAAATGAATAAACTTTTGAATAAAAATGATGTGTTTTTACATTGAATCCTATGGGATTCTCCTGTTTAAACTTGTCGAACTGAATCACCGAATATCTGGGCATTTCACTGACACTTTGGTGCAGTTCGACGTTCTCTAAATAGAATAACCAATTAACCATTACTATTCTATGGGCCAATTTCGCTGCTGCCGATCTGCATCGTATTTCGCTGTCAATTCACCAGTATTTGGTGAATTGACAGCTTCGTGAATAGACTGCCACGAAATTGAACGTACAGTGAAATTCGTCATTTGGTGCCAATTGGTGGCAAGTCTGTTACTTATTGAATAAACCACTACTGTAATATTTGGTGTCATCTTTTGCTGTGATTGAGGCACGCATTCGCCGCAGCATCGTGTCGATAAGCTCATACAATGTCACAGCATTTATTGGCGTCCAGAGTGGCTTTAATTTGTGGGCAAGATCTTGTGTTGATGATGGGAGAGTCGCGGCGCTGCGTAAAGTCTTCTCCAGCACATTATCCCAAAGATTAACCTCAATGGGGTTAAAGTCTGGACTGTGCGGTGGCCAATCCATGTGTGAAAATGATGTATCATGCTCCCTGAACCACTCTTGCACAATTTGAGCCCGCTGAATCCTGGCATTGCCATCTTGGAATATGTCCGCTGTGCCATCAGAGGAAAAAAACCCATTGATGGAAAAAACCTGCTCATTCAGTATATTCAGGGAGTCCTAGGACCTCATTTTTGGGCACAGAACGTTGCTGAAGCCAGACCTGACCGATTGAAGCCACCCCAGATCATAACAGACTTGTACGGAAGATGGTGACTTTTTTTGGCCAAAGTCCATAAAGTTCTAACTTTTGCATCTCCCTATGGCTGTTGTTGAGCCGAAAGAAGGCAACGCCCCCCCCCAATATGCGTTTTCCAATGGTGCCAAAAAGGCAAAATAACTTGTTCACCCTTTCCTTTGTAACTTACAAAATCTTCTTTCCTCCAGTCACAGTGGATGACCCCATGTCCTTAGTAAAGTCCTGCTAAAGATCAGGTCACCAGAGAGGTCTTTGTATTGGATCTATATGTAATTATATCTTCTCTCATACCTTTTTTTTCAAGACTAAACAGGTGCAGCTTCTCTAGACTCTCTTCATAAGTAAAATCTTCCATTCCTTTCATTAGCATTCTTGCTCACCGCTGCACTTTCTCCATCTTCATGCCTTGGGGTGATCATGGTTGTCGTAGTAATATGTCATGAATACTCTATTTACTGCTTTAATATTTGAGGTCGTGTTTATTTTCGGTATGGCTTGCAAGACTAACCCACTATATAAAACGTAATTCACACTGGTAATGCTGGCTTCACTGTGCAGAGTCTGGTTTTGGAAACCAGTCCCACTCGGATAACTATGAAGATGATTTAAAAGTCTAATTACAGTTATGAAACCATAATTTTAATCTGAATCACCATCGTAAGTGTGAGATTTCACCTTCACGATGGAGATGACCACACTCTTCATCCAGTGCTCTACTTGGCAAACGGCCAAACAACCTGCAAGCCAGCGCGGCTTCCGGCATCCAGCTGTCTCTCACACTGTTTGGCTGCGTTCCCACCCATGCATGCGTTAAAGTGTGTTTTAACCACTCAGCAAGGCTAAAATACAAGCTGCCTCACGTCGTTGAGTTGCCTTAGGGCTTGTGGTTTGTCCCTTAGGATGAGCCTTTCAGGTTGTTTCATATTGCTAATATATAAGTGAGTGGAGCTTTGTGTCCTTGGCCTGAACAATCTTGCTGGGAATTGGTATGTCCAACTCTGATTTCTAGTCAATGACATCAGACTTATGCCACCATGGTAGTCACGGTTGTCATAGGATATGCTCCCATGGCAGCCATATTTGTCTCTCAGAATTCACCATGCTAGAGTTGGTCTCATCGTTCGCTGTCTCAGAAAATATCTGACGGCAGCCACAGCTGGTACACAAACAGTCTTATGATACTCATGACTGTCATAGTAAGTGGCCCCTGTAGTTATCATTGGAAATGCCTTTGGATATTCATGGTTGCCCATCAAGAGGCACATGGAGATCTCAACTGGTCTTTGTCCTACTAAAACACCAATGCCTCCTCTATTGGCGACCCATGTGGTTGGACGTTTTCTCTAAGAAATGGCATGCTTTTCTTTTGTCCAGAGTACTTTGCCCCTGCTGATCGAAAGCTTTGCTTGAGTCCTACTACTTTTGATTTGTACCTTTCATGTCTTCAGGTCGGATGGAAGGGTTCTAAGGAGATTTACCTGCTGACCTTAGGGTTTTAAGCTGATGATCTTCTTCCGTTGACATTTCTGAGTGACGATATCAGCATGGTTCATTCAGATAACATGTCAACCTGTCCCGGAGAGAATAGTTTCACAGATCATATGTGTAAGCTCTCTTGTTGAGCAACACACTGGCTTTTGTCGTACTTTTTTCTGCTAGTAAAATGAACACAATTTTTCACAGCTAATACGAAGACACAAATTGCAATCCTCCTAAAAAGCTCATCAAAGCGGAGATCTCAGGTGTGGGAGTTTGTTGTCGTGTCAGGGCTCGGATGACGTTCAACCCTGCCAAGGCTAAAATGTACTTCTTGCCGTAGTGAATCCTCAAAGAACACATAACATGACAACCAGAAGGGACCACGGTTGTCCCTCACACATCCACTCTCTCTCTCAAAGCAGCGTTACCTTGACTTAAACTCAGCACTAAGCCAGGGCATGTTGAGAACACAAGCTGGGGCAAGTCTGCAAGAAGGCCTAAGGCTCGGAGAAACCTGAGCAGGTGTGCGAATAAATGGTGACCTTAGCGATGCACGGTCACGAAATGGAAAACTTTAGCCAGAGGCTATAAGAATACTGAGTGTGATTTGCAGGCTCACGGCGGATAGAAACACACACTGGCATCCTGCCATCGATTACATTACTTTGTCCCCATAAACCTGGTTTTGACCTGAAATGCTGAAGATTACCATGGAGTAATAGGACAGATTGGAGAGATTAATGGAGGGAAGCAGAGTAACGTGACTATCTGTGGAATCTCTGCGTTTCTCTGGCAGAACGAGGTAGCATTGTGATGGAGGGACAAGTTATCGGGATCTTTATCATGCCGTAATCCTGCCGCGAGACGACATTCCATACACCAGAGGTCCCCAACCACGGTCGTCCAGACGCCAAGGTTTAAACCGCAAACATCTCGGACGAAAGTGTTTGTTACATTCAATACCAGAGATGTATTAAGTGGATAGTAACAAAAAACCCTGCAACATAAATACGATGTATGTGGGTGAACCTTCATACCTTACACATGGCAGCGACATTACCTAAAGTGCATGTTTCCCTTATATATATGTAAAATGCAAAAAAAAAAAACTTAGAGACACGCTACTCATCCTGAACATTTAGGGCCATATTACAATGTTGGTGCTGACTTCACCAGAGCTGTTGTAAACTGAAAACCTCCATAGGCTATAATGGCTCTGGGAAGTTTACAACCGCTCTGGTTAAGTTAGCACCAACTATGTAATATGGCCTTTATGGTTTTAAAGTGGTCAGGATGTGAGGAGTGCCACCCCCCTCTCCCTTGATCTGGTGGTATCACTGCATAAAGTGGAGGAGTTTCCTCCCACCCAGCATTACAGCAGAGATTTTTAATTTCCTGACTGCCGGTCACCAGATCGGCCACGAGTGATGTCACCGAGAGAGAGCGGCCGACATCACACGGAGACCAATCTCTGTAGCGAACGTTCTCAGAGAGGCAACTGATGATTGGATCTTTGCATTCGTATGCAGCTCCGATACATCGCTCTGCGCAGGCGCTACGGAGCAAGTGTATGTAAAGTGTGCAAGTCCCGTCTTTGTGCCCAATTTGCAGCACTACGCAAATTGTGTAGGAGCACACATTGCATTAGAAAGCTTCAGGGTCTTCCGGGTTCGGGAGTCCTTGAGCTGAAGAGAATGTTCAGCACCTGCGAAAGCCGAAGGGTGAGTAAAGTCATCTAAAATAAAGAAAAAAATTGGGCAGAAGCGGTCACCAGGATCTGCCAAATTATGTTGGGGCATAAAAAAGCAAACTTTATTTTTAATAGAGTATCCCTTTTAAAAACCTAAAGTGCCAGCCCAAGCATGGGTCTTCTCTCCCTTTGCCCAAGCATGGGTCTTCTCGCCCTTTGCCCAAGCATGGGTCTTCTCGCCCTTTGCCCAAGCATGGGTCTTCTCTCCCTTTGCCCAAGCATGGGTCTTCTCGCCCCTTTGCCCAAGCATGGGTCTTCTCGCCCCTTTGCCCAAGCATGGGTCTTCTCGCCCCTTTGCCCAAGCATGGGTCTTCTCGCCCTTTGCCCAAGCATGTGTCTTCTCGCCCTTTGCCCAAGCATGTGTCTTCTCGCCCTTTGCCCAAGCATGCGTCTTCTCGCCCTTTGCCCAAGCATGCGTCTTCTCGCCCTTTGCCCAAGCATGGGTCTTCTCGCCCTTTGCCCAAGCATGGGTCTTCTCGCCCCTTTGCCCAAGCATGGGTCTTCTCGCCCCTTTGCCCAAGCATGGGTCTTCTCGCCCCTTTGCCCAAGCATGGGTCTTCTCGCCCTTTGCCCAAGCATGGGTCTTCTCGCCCTTTGCCCAAGCATGGGTCTTCTCGCCCTTTGCCCAAGCATGGGTCTTCTCGCCCTTTGCCCAAGCATGGGTCTTCTCGCCCTTTGCCCAAGCATGGGTCTTCTCGCCCTTTGCCCAAGCATGGGTCTTCTCGCCCTTTGCCCAAGCATGGGTCTTCTCGCCCTTTGCCCAAGCATGGGTCTTCTCGCCCTTTGCCCAAGCATGCGTCTTCTCGCCCTTTGCCCAAGCATGCGTCTTCTCGCCCTTTGCCCAAGCATGCGTCTTCTCGCCCTTTGCCCAAGCATGGGTCTTCTCGCCCTTTGCCCAAGCATGGGTCTTCTCGCCCTTCGCCCAAGCATGGGTCTTCACGCCCTTCCTCCATGCTCCTGGCACGGTATGTGAAGGCGCGTCTGAATTTGTTAAGTAACTGAAACAGCAGAAGATTCTGAAATGCTTCAAAATCCAAATCTTCTGAATAATGGCAGTTTCTGAAACGTGCCGAACGGAGCTTTCAGGCCATGCACAAGCCTAATACCCACACCTCACAAAATATAGAAATACGTCTAATTATAGGAACATCAGGAGAGAAATGAGGGACAAAAGGATGTGGGGACTAAAAATGGGACAGTCTGTCCTAAACAGTGACACGTGTGTGTGTGTTATATAAAATACACTTATTAAATACATATATAAATATCACTAATTTGGGAGGGGGTGATGTTGGCAAATGTGTCAATGGCTGTCTGCATGTAGCAGAATGGATACAGGGCAGCAGGTTTGCGTACTATCCCAGGGACATGTGTTTCCCTTAACGTTTCCGATCATGTTGTATTAAATTACTGTAACTTAAGGGTGTTTTTCTGTCTGCCTGTTGTGATGCGTTCCTTTGCCTTTGATGGGGGCATTTGCTGTTGGAATCTGGGTGTTCCTAAACTTGCACCCTGACCGTTTACTACATTAGTGGTGTAAATGAACCTCAACCCATGGCTCAGAGCTATATGGCATGAATGGGATTTAAACAACACCCTATAGATTTCAGCATCTAATTGCGTTGTGTCTGGAATGCACCTCCAGGGGAAAAAGCGACACTAGCCACGTTTGCGTCCTTTGTACAATACACAACAGTGGATAATTGTGCGGGTGTGACCTGCTACCTCCCTGGTATGTTTTAATGTGCCGGTCCTACTTATTTACTAGCTGGAGTGGGTGGCAACTCCCAGCCGTTTGTTGTGCCGTCTTGCTGGCCTTTCCAGACTTTACAGTTATTCTCTGCCTCCTGTGTGATCGCTATATGCTACTCCCTGCCTGCTACATGCTCTATACATTATTCAGTGCCTGCTGGGTGCTCCCTGCACCTTATGCCTGGCCTGCTGCGTGCTCACTATATGGTATTCCCTGCCTGCTGCGTGCTCACTATATGGTATTCCCTGCCTGCTGCGTGCTCACTATATGGTATTCCCTGCCTGCTGCGTGCTCACTATATGGTATTCCCTGCCTGCTGTGTGCTCACTATATGGTATTCCCTGCCTGCTGCGTGCTCATTATATGGTATTCCCTGCATGCTGTGTGCTCACTATATGGTATTCCCTGCCTGCTGCGTGCTCATTATATGGTATTCCCTGCCTGCTCACTATATGGTATTCCCTGCATGCTCCGTGCTCATTATATGGTATTCCCTGCCTGCTGCATGCTCACTATATGGTATCCCCTGCTTGCTGCGTGCTCATTATATTGTATTCCCTGCCTGCTGGGTGCTAGCTATACATTATGCCTTGCCTGCTGGGTGCTCACTATATGGTATTCCCTGCCTGCTGGGTGCTAGCTATACATAATGTCTTGCCTTCTGGGTGCTCACTATATGGTATTCCCTGCCTGCTGGGTGCTAGCTATACATTATGCATTGCCTGCTGGGTGCTCACTGTATGGTATTCCCTGCCTGCTGGGTGCTCACTGTATGGTATTCCCTGCCTGTTGCGTGCTCATTATATTGTATTCCCTGCCTGCTGGGTGCTAGCTATACATTATGCCTTGCCTGCTGGGTGCTCACTATATGGTATTCCCTGCCTGCTGGGTGCTAGCTATACATTATGCCCTGCCTGCTGGGTGCTCACTGTATGGTATTCCCTGCCTGCTGGGTGCTCACTGTATGGTATTCCCTGCCTGCTGGGTGCTCATTATATGGTATTCCCTGCCTGCTGCATGCTCACTATATGGTACCCCCTGCTTGCTGCGTGCTCATTATATTGTATTCCCTGCCTGCTGGATGCTAGCTATACATTATGCCTTGCCTGCTGGGTGCTCACTATTTGGTATTCCCTGCCTGCTGCGTGCTCATTATATGGTATTCCCTGCCTGCCGGGTGCTAGCTATACATTATGCCCTGCCTGCTGGGTGCTCACTGTATGGTATTCCCTGCCTGCTGGGTGCTCACTGTATGGTATTCCCTGCCTGCTGGGTGCTCACTGTATGGTATTCCTTGCCTGATGGGTGCTCACTGTATGGTATTCCCTGCCTGCTGCATGCTCACTATATGGTATTCCCTGCCTGCTGCATGCTCACTATATGGTATCCCCTGCTTGCTGCGTGCTCATTATATTGTATTCCCTGCCTGCTGGGTGCTAGCTATACATTATGCCTTGCCTGCTTGGTGCTCACTATTTGGTATTCCCTGCCTGCTGCGTGCTCATTATATGGTATTCCCTGCCTGCCGGGTGCTAGCTATACATTATGCCCTGCCTGCTGGGTGCTCACTGTATGGTATTCCCTGCCTACTGGGTGCTCACTGTATGGTATTCCCTGCCTGCTGGGTGCTCACTGTATGGTATTCCCTGCCTGCTGGGTGCTCACTGTATGGTATTCCTTGCCTGCTGGGTGCTCACTGTATGGTATTCCCTGCCTGCTGGGTGCTCACTATATGGTATTCCCTGCCTGCTGGGTGCTTGCTATACGGTATTCCCTGCCTGCTGGGTGCTCGCTATATGTTATTCCCTGCCTGCTGGGTGCTCTCTATACGTTATTCCCTGCCTGCTGGGTGCTCTCTATACGTTATTCCCTGCCTGCTGGGTGCTCTCTATACGTTATGCCTTGCCTGCTGGGTGCTCGCTATACGTCTGCCTGTTGTGATGTGTTCCTTTGCCTGAGTATGTTGAATGTGTCCACATAACTTATGCCATTCCAGGCAGTAGAGTCCAAGTGGGGTTCCTTCACTTTGTTAGTGAATGGCTGAGTACAAATCTTGCTCTTGCACCATTGCCGCAGTGATGTTTATCTGCTGGGTACATGGACTCTCCTTATGGATTTAAACCTTCCTCTTTTCGGCCCTGGGTACCTAATTTTTTATATGGTCTTATATGGCAACTCTGCCCTGGACGCCAGGCGATCATTAGTTCCACACCCTTATTTCTCAGGATTGTCTTCCAGTTGTTCTCCAGTCCCTGCTGAGTACATTAGTTTTGGTTTGGGAGCACTTTGAGGGTTCAAGGTGCTCTTTGGGTACAGGACCATTGCACAACCAATTGTTTTATCTTGTGCTCATCGTTCCGTGAATTCTATGAATAACAGTGACTTCTCTACTTTCTGCTGAGTACAATGCCTGTGTTTGCAGTGTTTATTTGGACAGCGTTTAGCATTCATCTCCTGTGCACAGCTCTTCGGTTTCTAGCAGTGACCGCATTGCTGAATACCAAAGTCTTATTTATTTTTATTTATTTCGGTGGGGGGGGGGTTGACATGATTGTCTGCGTTGCTGAGTTGACATATCTGCTGAGTTTGTAAAAATGAATTTAATTGTTAAACTGATACCCACTTGGCACGGTTCCCTGTTTATATAATTTACTATTGATGGACAGCAGTTGTCCCCGAGTATATTTTTCTCCACTCACATAATTACTTGAGCTTCTGGTCTGGAGATGCCTGCTGAGTACATTAGCTGCGTTTCCAGAAATGACTGCACTTCGGGGCTCTGTGTGCTCGCTCCATACTGTTTCTTTATTTATACTTGTGTAGGCCAATCTGCTGTATCGGTCCTCAATTAGATCTCTCACTGGTGGCCGGGATCTGCGCGAGCAGTGTGATGCCTGCTGAGTACAGTGGATGAATTTCTAGAAATGACTGCATTGCTCTCTGCATTGTGTCCATTCTATGCTGCTATCTTGCATATAGTCCTATTTGCTCCTAGGCCTCGGTCATATCCCTTACAGCTGTGTAACCTTCACCTTCTGTTTACATTGCCTGGGTTCAACTTCTCCGTGGCGTGTGATACCTGCTGAGTACGAGATTAAGTCCTAGATGTCTGTGCCGGGCCTCGGTTACACTTTTCACTGCTGTGCTACTGTCAACTGCTGTGTTCATAGAAATGAGTGTGATGACTGCTGTGTACATTGGCCGTGTTCTTAGGAATCCGTGTGAGGTCTGCTGAGTACATGTGGAGTTTTTTATGAATGATCGGGATGCCTGCTGAGTACATGTGGAGTTGTTTTAGAAATCTGTCTGAGACTCGCTGAGTGCATCCCCAGTGAGGATCACAATCAGTGTTGGGTCTGCTGAGTTTGTTAGGGTTTTTTAGGAATCTGCGTGAGGCCTGCTGAGTACATGTTTTTTTTTATGAATGAATGGGATGCCTGCTGAGTACATGTGGAGCTCTGTTACATTCTTCGTGCAAAAATGTGCGCGTGCGCAAAAATGCATTAACGCGAGGGGGAAAAACCCTTCGCACTGACTGTCAAATTATGATGTTTGCGCATACGATGCGCGTTAACGTCTAACCTGAGTTACCCTGCGCGAGCGAAAGTTTGTGCGCACATCCCATACTTAATATTGTGAGCGCAAATGCGTTGGTACGCGGATGGTATTACAATCTATGCGCAACTTTTTACGACCGACGTTTGCACGCATAATTTTAACGTCTTTGAAAAGCTGGTGTTAACGGCAAATCTCAACGTTCCGGCCGAAACGAAAAAAAAATACAGCAAAGTATAGTTACACATTCTACACATACCCAAACAATAAAATGGAGAAGTTGTGCGTGTTTTTATTATTGCTGCAGCATATATACTCAGATTGATTTTGACAGGCGCTAAAACTGAACGGGAGACAATTGTGGTTCTTAATTCTGATTGGCTGAATTGCGTGGAAAAAGTCCGCCCACCGATTCCTGCGCGCAGTGTTAATTTGCGCTGGTTTTTGCGCGCGATATTTTTTGACGGATGAAAAAATGCGCTCGGATCGTAATACCTGCGTTAATTTATGCGCGTTAATGTTTAACGCTACGCGCAAAAAAAATTGCACTGCGCGTACGAATTTGCGCGGAGAATGTAATAGAGCCCGTGGTGTTTTTTTTTTCGGAATGAGTGTGTTTGCTGAATACATCGACAGTTTACTTGAGTATCGGTGAGGCCTGCTCCGTACATTAGCGGTGCTTTTAGGAGTGCGTGCAATAACTGCTGAGTACATCGTCGGTGTTCTTGGGCAAAAGATTGAGGCTTGCTGAGTGTGTGGGCAATATTTTTAGGAGTGCCTGAGTACATTGGCATTTTTTTTGAGATTAACGTCGTGCCTGCTGAATATATTGACAGTGTTACAGGAAGGAGTGTGACCCCCCTGCTGAGTACATTTGCAGTGTTTTAGGGATTGGTGTGATGCCTGCGGAGTACACTGCAGGGTTCACAGACCTAATGGCACTGCCTGGCCCCGGCAAACAGATCAGCCTCCAAACTATTAAAAACGAGCAACCTCTCAGCCAAAAACCATAAATCTATAAGGGATGGAGATTAAGATTGTTTAGAGTTCCTGCGTCTTCTGGCAATGATCTGACCCACGAGCGAAATCCGAGAGCGTATCTTTTAATGGGGTGAAGACTGATGCCCATATACCCCATTACGTGCACCATCACAGGTGATTAATGGCATTCTCCTTTGCCGGTGTAGAATGGAAAATGTGTTGCAATTATTCTTCTCTGCTGCTGCTTAATGATAATAGTGCTGCAAGGTTCCTTCCATCCACGGGGAGCATCTGAGCGAGGTGTGTATTACTTCCTCAGCATGTTTCTTCATGTCACTTAGAATCAGCCAAACCTCCAGCTTCGGAGGCCAAGATCTTCCAGATTCGGTCCATTTTCCATGTTTCCGAACAGATGAGTGAGAAACGCACGTAATGTTTGATTTAATACCCTGTATCAGAACATTAACTTGACAGACGAGCAGAGGTGGATACAGAAACTGAATTTTTGCCAAAATATTCCATTTCCCTTGCGAAAGCAACAATTTTTATTTTATTTTTTTTTATATTTATGGGAGTTATTTATAAAGAGCAATTCCTGAGCAAACGTCTAGATGTTGAGCAATCACCATGGAAACCGAAGTAATATTACTGCTGATTGTTCCCGTTATCTCGCTGAATCCCTCAAAGTCATCGTTTATTAAGTCAAGTATATTTACCGCTAAAAAATTTATTCTGCAGGAAAGATGAGAGAACGGGATGATCACACCAGAAACTTCCAGAAACATACCGTGTGACTCTGTGACGCTCACTTTTTACTTTAGTGAAACATTTGCAAATTTCTCCCAAAATCTTTACACTTTTCCTTTGTAACACCCCAAAAAAATCTGAGAAATCTAAATAATTGCAAAAAAAATATCTATGGGCCCTATTACATTCTTAATTCAAAAACACATGCTCAACGCGTGTTTTTTTGCGCGAAGCGTTAAACATTAACGCACAAAAATCACATTCCTCGCACATTTTTTCATCCGTCGGGAAATTGCGCACGTAAAACCGACGCGCAAAGTACCGTTGCATGCAGAAATCAGTGAGCGCAATGTAATTTTGAACGTGAGTCCGTCAGACGAACGCATTTTGTGCGGACTGCGCACAACAGACGTACGTTCTGATGGAAGACAAGGTAGTGGCCGTCATTTTTGATGGATCTAGTAAAAAAAACCTGCGCATCGACGTTCTCCGTTGTGAATCGGCAGTTTGGTACGGTCAGGTTGTTACAATTTGCCGTTACCACCAGCTTTTCAAAGACGTTAAAATTATGCGCGCAAACGTTGCCTGTTAAATTTTGCGCTAAGATTGTAATACTATGCGCGCACCAGCGCATAAACGCATTTGCGCTCACAATGTTAAGTATAGGATGCGCGCACTAAGTTGCGCTCGTAAAGGGTTCGCGCAGGTTCACTCGCGTTAGACGTTAACGCTCATTTTGTGCGCGAACATCATAATAGGACGTTCAGCGCAAAGGGTTTTGCCCCTCACGTTAATGCGTTTTTGCGCGCACAATTGCTTGTATAGAATGTAATCGGGCCCTATATGTACAAGCAATTCTGCTTCATTATCTGTAAGCTGCAAGGAACTATGGGTAGGACATGTAAATGTAGATATACACACACTGCCTGGCTTAAAAATACGTCACACACTGTAATATTTGGTTGTGTTGCGTCTTTTGCTGTGATTGCGTCACGCATTCGCCGCGGCGTGGTGTGGATAAGCTCGTGCAATGTCACAGCATTTATTGGCGTCCAGTGTGGCATTAATTTGTGGCCAAGATCTTGTATTGATGATGTGAGAGTCGCGGCGCTGCGTAAAGTCTTCTCCAGCACATTATCCCAAAGATTAACCTCAATGGGGTTAAGTTCTGGACTGTGCGGTGGCCAATCCATGTGTGACAATGATGTCTCATGCTCCCTCAACCACTCTTGCACAATTTGAATCCTGCCATTGCCATCTTGAAATATGCCCGCTGTGTCATCAGGGGAGAAAAAACCCATTGATGGAAAAATCTGCTCATTCAGTATATTCAGGGAGTCACATGACCTCATTTTTTGGGCGCATAACGTTGCTGAACGTAGAATTGACCAACTGAAGCCACCCCAGATCATAATAGGCTTGGGAAGCAGGTGATGACCACCTTATGGCCAGACAGTGCATATATTAAGCAAAAGGTAGAAAACCCCATTCCCCAGTTTCTTTGCCTTTTAGGGCTTCCACCTTCTCTTGGTACCCCTATATGTCAGATTGATAACCCAATGGAGTTGAGGTCTTGTATAGAGTCCTGTAATCACCCTGGAAGGTCTGAGATCATAAATCAGGACCTGTCAATAGCTGGATTGTTGTTACCGCTGTCACCCCCCGCTCGGAACTGAACGTCAATTCTAAATTTAAAAAAAAAAAAAATTATCAATTCCCGAAGGTTGTATCATTCTGTATCAACACTGAGCGGACACACACGCTGCTCGCTGGAAAATGTAACATCCAGATCTCTGCGGGAGCATGCCGCTGGGAACATCGTTTTATTACACAAATAGAGGAGCTCTGCGCTTGAGCGGAACATCTCACCCCCTCAAAATCTCAAAGCGATTGACAGACGCGTCGAGTTTTATCATCGAAAGTCACTCAAGTCGGAGATGGAAGCCCTCTTTATTTTACGTGCGGAGACGGGGGCCCGGGGAAATCTGATAAACGTTTACACGCTTTATCCTTGACACGAGGATCGTGAAAATTCCCAGATCTCCTCACAGCAGTTTAAGAGTTCCCGTGGTGCAAGCCGAGGAGAATCAGCTACCGTACAAAAACAATACTAGCACTACATTTGTGTTTAGGGAATGTCGCTGGAGGCGGGTTCAGAGACCAGACTAATCCCACTCGGGGGAAATAATGCCAGCACAAGAGCAGAGTATCTCGGCGAGAGATTAGAATAGCCTTTATTATAGTTTGCAGACTCATTGCTGGGAGTTTTATTGTTCTGCAGCTCTGTTATACACCCTAAATATATGGAGGAGCCCCTAAAAAGACACCCGCACACCCTGAATATATGGAGGAGCCCCTAAAAAGACACCCGCACACCCTGAATATATGGAGGAACCCCTAAAAAGACACCCACACACCCTGAATATATGGAGGAACCCCTAAAAAGACACCCACACACCCTGAATATATGGAGGAGCCCCTAAAAAGACACCCACACACCCTGAATATATGGAGGAACCCCTAAAAAAGACACCCACACACCCTGAATATATGGAGGAACCCCTAAAAAGACACCCACACACCCTGAATATATGGAGGAACCCCTAAAAAGACACCCACACACCCTGAATATATGGAGGAGCCCCTAAAAAGACACACGCACACCCTGAATATATGGAGGAGCCCCTAAATAAAGAGATATTGGCACAAAAAAGGGACAGAGGGATGTGGACCCTAGAGGCTTCTAGTGCCTCTACTAAATGAGGACACCCGACACGGTGGCATTGGTTTCATGGAACTGATGGACACTATGCAGCCAGCGGGGAGCTTTGTTCTATAATTTGCACGTTTTAGAATAGAACATGGAATTATCGCCTTTATGTTTATGGCGGATTCACGCGGGAATCACAATTTCTAGGCTAAAAGAGCTGAATAGGAACTTTCCAATTTATCTTTTTTTTCAGCTTGGCTGTTTTGGAATTAAATGCAATCCTTCTGTCATTTTTTTCCCCCACATTTCGTGCTTTTTATTTTTTAGGGAATAAATCCTAAAGATTTTGACAGCAGATAAAAGCCAGTTGGCCCATTCAGCCGCCAGATTCTGTTTTTCCATCGCAGCAGTGTGCATGTCCTACGCTTTCTTGAACGTTTCCACTGTATTAATGTCTACAGCCTCCACTGCGATCCTGTCCCGAGCATTCACAACCCATCCCATGCAAAGGATTTCATGACACTTGTCTTTCCAATGTCTTCCTATTCCATGGATACTCAAACGTAAAAATGCTAGAGTTGCCACAGAGAGCTTTTCCCAAATCGGGATTTGGCAGCGCCAATCGGCATCCTTTAAAATTTTAGCATTTTGCTGTAAGCCATAGTCCACCAGGGATTTATGGGATGTGTAGATCCAACGTTCAGATGCATCTCCTTTATTAGAGGGCAGTGGCTGCTGGATAAACTGAGAGCAGTTCCTCCGTGGCTGCTCTCAGTTTACTGGCAGCTAATCCATGGCTGCTCTGTTTACTGGCAGCTCCTCCGTGGCTGCTCTGTTTACTGGCAGCTCCTTCGTGGCTGCTCTGTTTACTGGCAGCTCCTCCGTGGCTGCTCTCAGTTTACTGGCAGCTCCTCCGTGGCTGCTCTCAGTTTAGTGGCAGCTCCTCTGTGGCTTCACTCAGATTACTGGCAGCTCCTCCGTGGCTGCTCTGTTTACTGGCAGCTCCTCCGTGGCTGCTCTGTTTACTGGCAGCTCCTCCGTGGCTGCTCTGTTTACTGGCAGCTCCTCCGTGGCTGCTCTGTTTACTGGCAGCTCCTCCGTGGCTTCACTCAGATTACTGGCAGCTCCTCCGTGGCTGCTCTGTTTACTGGCAGCTCCTCCGTGGCTGCTCTGTTTACTGGCAGCTCCTCCGTGGCTGCTCTGTTTACTGGCAGCTCCTCCGTGGCTGCTCTGTTTACTGGCAGCTCCTCCGTGGCTGCTCTGTTTACTGGCAGCTCCTCCGTGGCTGCTCTGTTTACTGGCAGCTCCTCCGTGGCTTCACTCAGATTACTGGCAGCTCCTCCGTGGCTGCTCTGTTTACTGGCAGCTCCTCCGTGGCTGCTCTGTTTACTGGCAGCTCCTCCGTGGCTGCTCTGTTTACTGGCAGCTCCTCTGTGGCTGCTCTGTTTACTGGCAGCTCCTCTGTGGCTGCTCTGTTTACTGGCAGCTCCTCCGTGGCTACTCTCAGTTTAGTGGCAGTTCCTCCGTGGCTGCTCTCAGTTTAGTGGCAGTTCCTCCGTGGCTGCTCTCAGTTTAGTGGCAGTTCCTCCGTGGCTGCTCTCAGTTTAGTGGCAGTTCCTCCGTGGCTGCTCTGTTTACTGGCAGCTCCTCTGTGGCTGCTCTGTTTACTGGCAGTTCCTCCGTGGCTTCACTCAGATTATTGGCAGTTCCTCCGTGGCTGCTCTCAGTTTAGTGGCAGTTCCTCCGTGGCTGCTCTGTTTATTGGCAGCTCCTCTGTGGCTGCTTTGTTTACTGGCAGCTCCTCTGTGGCTGCTCTGTTTACTGGCAGCTCCTCTGTGGCTGCTCTGTTTACTGGCAGTTCCTCCGTGGCTTCACTCCGATTATTGGCAGTTCCTCCGTGGCTGCTCTCAGTTTAGTGGCAGTTCCTCCGTGGCTGCTCTGTTTATTGGCAGCTCCTCTGTGGCTGCTCTGTTTACTGGCAGCTCCTCTGTGGCTGCTCTGTTTACTGGCAGCTCCTCTGTGGCTGCTCTGTTTACTGGCAGCTACTCCGTGGCTTCACTCAGATTATTGGCAGTTCCTCCGTGGCTGCTCTCAGTTTAGTGGCAGTTCCTTCGTGGCTGCTCTGTTTATTGGCAGCTCCTCTGTGGCTGCTCTGTTTACTGGCAGCTCCTCTGTGGCTGCTCTGTTTACTGGCAGCTCCTCCGTGGCTGCTCTGTTTACTGGCAGCTCCTCCGTGGCTGCTCTCAGTTTAGTGGCAGCTCCTCTGTGACTTCACTCAGATTACTGGCAGCTCCTTCGTGGCTGCTCTGTTTACTGGCAGCTCCTCCGTGGCTTCACTCAGATTACTGGCAGCTCCTCCGTGGCTGCTCTCAGTTTACTGGCAGCTCCTCCGTGGCTGCTCTCAGTTTACTGGCAGCTCCTCCGTGGCTTCACTCAGATTACTGGCAGCTCCTCCGTGGCTTCACTCAGATTACTGGCAGCTCCTCCGTGGCTTCACTCAGATTACTGGCAGCTCCTCCGTGGCTGCTCTCAGTTTAGTGGCAGCTCCTCTGTGGCTTCTCTCAGTTTACTGGCAGCTCCTCTGTGGCTTCACTCAGATTACTGGCAGCTCCTCCGTGGCTTCACTCAGATTATTGGCAGCTCCTCTCACAATTTTTCTAGTGTAGCTGTTCCTGATGATCTCCCAGTCACTTGACTGTACGTCTACAGAGCTCATCAGGGGATGCCAGGACTGTGATATGAAGGAACCCTTTGTGTAACACCCTGAAACGATCTTCTAATTTGCTTCTGTTGGTGGCTGAGCATGAAGAGATTGTGTAATGGCTGAGAATATACCTGTTCCACCTGTCAATGTGTATGGCAGTTGATGTGCTATTTAATATGTGCTTCAATTCCAGCGATGACCATCAGAGAAGGCCATTGCCTTATGATCTGGAAGGTTTGAGAGAAAAGTCCACCAAAATTCTAAAAACAAAGTTCCTGGATCTGGCCAACACACTAATTCCTATCAGCATAATAAAATCATACCGCGCTGAAATCTATACCGTCTTTCTGGCAACATTGGTGTTCATTTCTCCCGCTGCGTGCTGACATCACGAGTTTGCCTTATTTCAATGTCTGATATTGAAATATATTAGTTTTTTTTTTTTAAATCTGCTCTGCTTCAGGTTATATATTTCATTTAGAAAATTATTCATCGGAATCTGAAATTCAGATTTCTAAATATTTTCTCTGCCCGAACCGAGGAGTGTTTTTCGTTTTCGTGCCTTTCCTCGAGCTCCTATTCAGTGGAAATAATATTATTATAAGCCCTCGAAACGATTTACCACTGGAGGAGAGTTGCCCAACGAGAAATAAAAACACATTGTGCGCGCAGAGTAAGACTCTCGTCTTTCCTTCCTTTTTTTTTTTTTTTTTCTCCTTGAGTCGTATTATTTGGCTTTTTTTTTTTAATGGAGCGCTCCTGGTCTCCATATGTCTGGGATTTGACAGTGCAGATCGGGGAGGTGCACGCGTCTGGGTCTGCAGAGTATCCATCCCGGAATGAGACATTGGTATTCCTAAAATAATAATAATTTTATTAGCCCGGTCTTAATTAGTTTGCCCAAGTATTGCGTAAGATTGTCGAAAAATAATGCGCAGTCGACTGTACGTAAAGTTAAGGGTTAGAAGAAGCGGAAATTCAAAAGGAACGTTGGAAAAATTCCTTAAAATTAATTTAGTGGATTATCGGACAAATAACAGGTTTTGGTGGGTCGACAAGAGTATCATAAAAGTGGTCTAAGTAGCTGAATTATGTTTTTGCCTCAAATTTGACAAACGCCTACCATAAGTTCCGCTGCATTGCATTGGTTTAGTGATGGTTACTAAAATCTTGCATGAATTTAGAGGTGGCAAAGATTATTTAGGTTCCCGTAGGCATTTGTCAAGATTAGAGAAGGTATTTTTCCGATATGGCTAAAAAGAAGCTGAATTACCGTGTTACAATGTAGATTTTCCCTCTAAGGTGGACTGTGATCCACCAGAAGCATTAAAATCGACTTTTTACAAGTGGATCTGCCATTGAAAAGTCCAACGTAAGGTCAGGAGCATTGCAGAAAGGGCAGCACATGAAGAACCAACATAACGAATGGAATATCACAGGAAGATTTAGTGCATGGGCTAAAGTTGTGGATCCCTGAGCTAGGGAATCCTGTAAAGTCTTAGTCACGCGGTCAACAACCTTGGCCCTCCAGATGTTTTGTAACTACATTTCCCATATGGCTCTGCCGATGTAAAGCAGCAGTAGCGAAGTGTCACATCCCACGACGTTAGTCAAGCAGCGCCCAGCAGCACATTGTATGCTGGCAAGGTGCGGACTAATAAAAGGAGTCCTCGTGGTCACAGTTCAGGCATGCTGGCAGTGGACGGCGTGAGGACGAGGCGTCCACCGGGTTTCAAACCTGTCGTCTGAATACCACTCTTTGCCCTGATGTGGTTTATGTATCATTTTAGTGCTCTGATATATTTTATATTGTCTTCTTAAAGGCTGACATTCTCGCTTTGTACCGACAGTGGCAAAGGCTGACATTCTCTCTGTGTACCGACCCTGGCAAAGGCTGACATTATCTCTGTGTACCGACCCTGGCAAAGGCTGACATTATCTCTGTGTACCGACCCTGGCAAAGGCTGACATTCTCTTGGTGTACCGACCCTGGCAAAGGCTGACATTCTCTCTGTGTACCGACCCTGGCAAAGGCTGACATTCTCTCTGTGTACCGACCCTGGCAAAGGCTGACATTCTCTCTGTGTACCGACCCTGGCAAAGGCTGACATTCTCTTGTGTACCGACCCTGGCAAAGGCTGACATTCTCTCTGTGTACCGACCCTGGCAAAGGCTGACATTATCTCTGTGTACCAACCCTGGCAAAGGCTGACATTCTCTCTGTGTACCGACCCTGGCAAAGGCTGACATTCTCTCTGTGTACCGACCCTGGCAAAGGCTGACATTCTCTCTGTGTACCGACCCTGGCAAAGGCTGACATTCTCTCTGTGTACCGACCCTGGCAAAGGCTGACATTCTCTCTGTGTACCGACCCTGGCAAAGGCTGACATTATCTCTGTGTACCGACCCTGGCAATGGCTGAAATCTCTCCTACTGATATGACCCTCGCTGTTCTGTTGACCCATCCTGGTATTTACCCCTATTAGTTGTCACTTCTGTTAACCCTGTGTGTCTGGCGTGTGAGTATCTTGCTCCCAGCTTTACGAACATAGTTGCGGTTATCCCTCTGTGTGTATACCTATATATGGTTATTGGTAATGGCTAACTTTACCAACCGTTGAAGGATCGGAAGCATAGATAGTTGTTTGTTTACAGGGACCAGCATTATAGATCCTGGGGGAATCGTGACCTTAAGCATCATGGAGATATACTTGCAAAACATCTGGAGGGCCAAGGTTGACGACTGCAAGACTAAGGCTTTGCAGGATCCCCTAGCTCAGGGATCCACAACTTTAGCCCTCCCAAATCTTTTGGAACTACATCTACCACAGCCACTCAAGAGGTTGGTTGAGCCTCATGGGAAAATGTAGTTCCAAGACCTCTGCTGTACCAAGGTTGCTGACCCCTGCGTTAATGCATCGGCTCGAGCGCCATGCAAAAACTCTGTGGAGTAACTGGGGCATCACCAGAAGAAGGGAGGTTGGCAGCTGTGTCCGGTCAGAGGTCTGTCCAAACAGCAGCTGGCGTACACCACATAATCACAAATGATGCTGCAGAGTGGGAAGGAGTAAGAGGCCTAGAAAGGACCATATTCAATGATTGGGATCATCATGCAGAGGGCTAATTCAGCAAGCAGAGTATCAGACATAGAGCTCGATTTAATTAAACTTGAACAGCGAAATCTAGTGCATGTTCGGCCACAGTTTGACCAATTGTCGGTTCGGGAGATTCAATTAAACTCCCGTCGTCCTTTTGTTTCCCGATTTTATAAAAAATAAATTGTCTCACTTATTGGCACTTGCGCCTCTCCTCACTAATGAAAATGTTGGCTTTAGGGATTCAAATTACCGGTAAACCAATTTTAGAAAGAAATTCAAGTTTTGAAAGGTGTTTATAAATGTATTTTCAGGCAGAGAAAATCAGACTGAAAACCTCCTTTAAACATTGGATTTTCAGATGGGCAAGATATTTATTCGAAAAACCAACTCCACGGACAGCCTTTTTATATTATTTCCAATTTACTGTGTCTGAATATTTTGAATTCAATCAACCAATGTTTCTTGAAAAATATCAGTCGATATTTTTCTCGGAAAAAACGTCCGAAAGAATTAAATCAAGCCCCGAGTTCCCAGCAACCGGAATGCTACTAATCAGATTTCCAGGTTTTATGGGTAAACTCATGGACAGCCAACAAGTAGCCTACTGATGGCTGGGAATCTTTGCATTTACAATGCGCCTGATTCAGGTCGTAGCGCAGCTCGTCCCAGGACATAATCCGTTTGGCAGGCCTTGTAAATGGATGGATGGATGGGAACAAGGATAGCGTAGCAAGTATTCTCCTTCCCTGGCTCTGCCCCCAAACCTCTGCGTGCAGGGCCATCCCCTCTGAGAATCCTCCGTATAGAATGGCCAGGTGTGCGTCTTGTTATAAAGTTTTTACCAGAGAGGAGTTTTCCTATTCTATGTGGATGCCTATAAAAAATGCAACATGCAGGGCCGCAGTTATTTTTACAGAGCCCCTCTGTATCCATTCTCCATAACAAAAAAACCCATCTGGTATATGTACTTACCAGTGCGACATAAATTGTTACCCACCAGTGTGCAATATAAAGGGATAACATATCATTTGTTATTTAAAATTCATTATAAATGCGGTTTAATTAAAAGATAAACCCTCTCTAATACATTGGGTTTTCATGTTTCTATGTACAGAATTTGAGTGAAATCAGAGAGTACCTTCCACAGCTGAGGTTTAGATTTTTTTTAAACATTATTTACAAAAGTAAAACTATGTTGCCATTCCTAAAGCCCACACTTGCAGTTTCTCCCATGTGTTCTTCACCAGCATTCATATAATGTACTGTATATTGACATCCGTGCAGCCCTATTTGCCACTAAGGATCAAAGCCTAGAGTTGACATGAAGGGATTTGAGTTGGTGGTTAGAGAGTTGAATCTCCGTATGGTTAGTTTTAGATGGGTTAGTGTTGGTGATTACAGTTACAGTGAGGTTTAAGCTTGACGCTTGAATTGGGAGAATTTAGGAGTTAGTACCGGTGGTTAGTTGGGGTTTGGGTTTAAGCTGGAGTGGTTTACAGTTGAATGTTGAGTTGGGAAGATTACGGTAAAGAGATGAGAGGATTATGGTTGGAGATGTTATAGTAGATTTGGCCCAAGATTGAAGATTGAGTCGGGAAAGATGAAGGTTGTAGGTACTGTAGAGGCTTGGGTCTAGTGTAGATTTCGAATCGATGAGAAGGATTAAAATTAGGATGAGGTGGTGGATTTACAGAGCATGAGTTCTGGGGTTTAAGGATTAGTTGGGAGCGTAGCGTCTGGGGCCAAATTATGTGAAATACCAAAAAAGTGAATGAAGTAGATTTAGACCAAACAATATGAATTATTGGAGATTGAGTTATGTAGGTGGTTAAAGAGATTGTGCTGGGTGGGTAGGATTGGCAATTGAGTTGGGTTAGTGGTACTGGCAAATTTGTTGAGTGGGTGGTATTGCTGAATGAATTGGGTGGGTGGTATTGCTGAATGAATTGGGTGGGTGGTATTGCTGAATGAGTTGGGTGTGAGGTATTTGCACATTGTTTGGTTGGTGGTATTGCGGATGAGTTGGGTGGGTAGTTTTGGTTTATACCGGCTGGGTGGAGTAGAGGTAACATCACTGCTCTGCGTGGAGAGAGCCTGTGGAGACATGGGTTCGATCCCAGCAAGAGCACCTCTCCAGTAAGTGTCCTTGGGCAAGACACCTAATGGTTCATGCTCACCAGCCAGGACATACTTGAAAACGAGAGAAATCTCAATGTATCCTGCCTGGTAAAATCCTTTCTCAAAAAAAAACTTTTTTGGGTTGGTGGTATTGGCGGATAACTTGTGTTGGTGACTTTGTTGGGTTGCTGCTGGTATTGGCGGATGAGTTGTGTGGGTAGTGTTGGTGACTTTGTTGGGTTGCTGCTGGTATTGGTGGATGAGTTGTGTGGGTAGGGTTGGTGACTTTGTTGGGTTGCTGGTGGTATTGGTGGATGAGTTGTGTGGGCAGGGTTGGTGGATGAGTTGTGTGGGTAGGGTTGGTGACTTTGTTGGGTTGCTGGTGGTATTGGTGGATGAGTTGTGTGGGTAGGGTTGGTGACTTTGTTGGGTTGCTGGTGGTATTGGTGGATGAGTTGTGTGGGTAGGGTTGGTGACTTTGTTGGGTTGCTGGTGGTATTGGTGGATGAGTTGTGTGGGTAGTGTTGGTGACTTTGGGTTGGTGCTATTGGCAGATGAGTTGTGTGGGTAGGGTTGGTGACTTTGTTGGGTTGCTGCTGGTATTGGTGGATGAGTTGTGTGGGTAGGGTTGGTGACTTTGTTGGGTTGCTGGTGGTATTGGTGGATGAGTTGTGTGGGTAGGGTTGGTGACTTTGTTGGATTGCTGGTGGTATTGGTGGATGGATTTGAGAGTAGGATTCATGTTTCAGTCAGGAAGGGTCAGATGTTATCTGGCATGAGGGGATCTACAAACTCATACTTTGCATTTCATGACTCTCAGTCACATTGAAATAAGACACATTTCTACTTTTTTTTCCCCCCTTGATAAAAGCCAAGCCATAGTCGACACAGACGTCTGATTTATGGCCTTGATTAAACAGAAAGGTACATCTCCCCCTATAAAACAGGGGCCGTGTTCTCACATTGTTTCCTAATGGTTCATGTGTCTAGCCAGTCGCCTGGAACATGGAATATAGGCGTAACCGCCGGGAGACGGGGAGACCATTTCCACGACAACTTCATAAACTCTAACATTATTACCCGGAAAGCTAAAATCTGTAGCTAGGAGCGACCTAATTGGCATCGTGTTAGATCCGCTTTCTGCTTCTTCCAGCCAAGAGGTGGAAACTGTTACAGATTAACATTAATTACGTGCAGAAGTATGGCGAATGTAGAAACCAGAGTGTGCCAACGGGTACCTCATACCCACCACCTGTTGCAGGACTACAACTCCCATGATGATCTGCCAGTATTAAGATCGCATTTGGCAAGGCTCATTAGTTATTATTTTTATTTATTATAATTCTGAAACCAAAAAGTGAAAAATGTCCTCAAAAAATGTGTTCAATTACTGCAATTAAAAGATAAATCCGTTCAAAGCACAGGAGTTCATAAGATCAACCAATGTGCACATGTGTATAAAATAGGTATTTGGAGACAATTTATCAAAGAATATCTAAGGGGATTCTTTGATATTCTATTTCAAGACATTAAAAACATATTGTCCGTCATTCAACCATTACTGAGCCTTTATCAAATTTAGATTGTTTTTCTCCTCGACTGCCTCTGTTTTCGCTATATTGTTTGGACGGTTTACCATCGGGCAGTGTATGTTAATGAAAGGAGAATGCTGACTTGTGTTTTGGGTTATATCTGTAGATACTGATTTGCCCTACGGGTCCAAAGCATCCACTGCAACTGGTCATACCTAGCTCCTGCTGATGAGGGTCCAATAAACTCGAAACAGCGCTGTCCAGGAGTGGCTTTGTCCAGGTGCATAAACCTGATCTCTGCTAAAAAAAAAAAAGCCATCTAGTATGACGCGGCATTGATTGAAGGGTTCGGTGTGAAAACAGATCCAGGATGCAAAAAATTAGGTAGATGTCATTTGCATGTCTTACCCAGAGTTCCTTGCTGTATATGGGGAATGTAGCACAGGAGCTCTGGGATGCAGTTCTTTGAATTGCTGTGATGTGCAAATGACTTCTGCAATAATAAACCTTATTAGTTATTGCGTGGAGGCTTTTTATCTCATTTTTTTGCCCTCCACCACAGCCCAAATAAGGATATATATATATATCTCACAGAAGTGAGTACACTCCTCACATCTTGTAAATATGGTATATCTTTTCATGTGACTACTTTGAGGCATGGTTCACACCTGGGCGTTTTGCAGCACGTTCCTACGCGCTGTAAAACGCTCAAACACTGAAATCCCATTATTTCCTATGGGCATGGTTCACACCTGGGCGTTTTACAGCGTGTAGGAACGCACTGTAAGGCTAGGGTCAAATGAACGCATTATTCGCAGCGACCGTCAAAAAGTGCGTCCCAACGCATTGACTTATTTTTTTCACGGAATGCGCAAAAACAGTCATACGATGCGCATTTTCGTGCATGATTTGTTACGGATCCAAACCAGGAAACTTTGGGTGTCTGGACGTTATCTTGGCCGGACATGAGCAACGTCTGACGTTTCCTAATCACGCAAACACACCGCTATGCGGACGCAGCGCACTCTGTACCTGCGTTCTCAAAAAAATGCGTTCGTTTGCCGCTTGCATTGCACGGCCGAACATTTGTGCGGCCGTACTTCGTATATTGGCCGCCATTGCCTGTCATTTGCTGCTACTGCGGCCATGATTAAGTGCGCCTAAACGCACGTTAAAAATGTGTTCGTTTGACCCTAGCCTAAAACGCCCTGCGCCCAAAGAAGTACAGAAGCTTCTTTGGGGCGTATTACAGCGCCTTTGCAGCCATAGACGTCAAAAACGCGCGTATGACGCGTGTTTCTAATTGTCAAAAACGCTCATAAGACACACGACAAAAAACGCATGTAAAATGCGAATAGGAGATACACTCAGGTGTGAATCCAGCCTCCGTGTCTGTGCTGCGACACCGTTACCTACGATTCTGTAATGTAATGCACAGGGAATACCTTTTGTGCTGCGCCACAACACGGGACCGTGTTTAATCACGGCTGCATTTTTGGACCCATGACTAATGCATCATGGGAGTAAGATTTGTGGTTTTTGTTGAATAAACTCAATTTTTTTCAATCAAAAGAGCACTGAAGAAATGACACTTTGCTACAGTGTAAAGTAGTGAGTGTACAGCTTGTGTAACCGTGTCAACTACTTTACACTGTAGCAAAGGGTCATTTCTTCCGTGCTGTCACAATAAAAAGATATTAAATATTTACTAAACGTTTTTATAGATCCAGGGAAATCAAAACCTGATGATAAAAAGAAGAAAATACACAATGGTGCTGATCAGTAGACTGGAATATAAACTTTTGTAGAGATTCACTTTTATAAAATGAGATGTTTAAATCGCCTTGAAGTGCCCAAAGGCACAGAACAGTGCCAGGTTCCCGGCTTCACACCCTGGGGCTTCATGGTACAAGGTGAATCTTGTGTTCAAGTGGATGGAAAGGAATTTATTTAGAATCTGCGATGGATAAACTTAAATAAATATTAATATTCTGAGGTCGTAAACTCACTAGACATACAACATTCATACTCTATAAAATATACCAGAGGCCAGCGAAAATCCACTTTACACGCAACAAGCATTTTAAATGATGAGCTTCTCTGGGAGCTAGGTTTGCCAGGTCCGCCATGTTTTCCTGAGCACTCATTATTATTTCATGCAGAGGGGGAGCACAGGGAAACATGTATAATTCATATGCTGCAGGACTAAATCGATGCAGCTCTAATGGGATTCTTTTATGATTTCTTAGCAGCAGTGTATGAATTATACATGCTGCGGGGTGGCGTTTTTCATGCACTGCCAATCAGCATGAATAAATGTGTCCAGAAAAACATGGCTGATCTGGCAACCCCACCCGGAGCGTCACTGCAAAGGGAATTGGTGCTCATGGTGACTTTTATGGTTTGGATTGTAGATTTAGGGGGGGGGGGGGTTAAAGTACCTCAAATTCAAGGGAACTCTATCTTCAGGGCCCATAATTCTAATCCCTTCCAGCCTTATACTGCAACATGACTGTATTGGATGGTAGTGTGCTCTGCACTGTAAAGACTGAATGTATATATACCTTTCCAACCTGGTGTTTAAGAGCTTTTCTGGGAAGCTACCACCCTACCTGAATAGGCTGCTTCCCCCAGCAGTTCCTTCATCCTATAATCTCCGATCCAGGACCTGCACCTTACAATACCACAATACAAAAAGACAGTGGCTCGTTCCTCATTTTCCTACAGAGCACCACAATTATGGAATAACCTCCCAGAAACCATCAAATCTTCCCCCAGTCTTATGTCACTCAAGAGCTCCTTACTAACATACCTCAATACAGAATGCACCTGTAAACATGTAACCTAGTGACTATATACCGAATGTACCTGTAAACATGCGACACAGTGACTATATACAGAATGCACCTGTAAACATGTTACATAGTGACTATATACAGAATGCACCTGTAAACTAGTAACACAGTGACTATATACAGAATGTGCCTGTAAACATGTTACATAGTGACTATATACAGAATGCACCTGTAAACATGTAACACAGTGACTATATACAGAATGTACCTGTAAACATGCGACACAGTGACTATATACAGAATGCACCTGTAAACATGTTACATAGTGACTATATACAGAATGCACCTGTAAACTAGTAACACAGTGACTATATACAGAATGCACCTGTAAACATGTAACACAGTGACTATATACAGAATGCAACTGTAAACCTGTAACAGTGACTATATACAGAATGTGCCTGTAAACATGTTACATAGTGACTATATACAGAATGCACCTGTAAACATGTAACACAGTGACTATATACAGAATGTACCTGTAAACATGCGACACAGTGACTATATACAGAATGCACCTGTAAACATGTTACATAGTGACTATATACAGAATGCACCTGTAAACTAGTAACACAGTGACTATATACAGAATGTGCCTGTAAACATGTAACACAGTGACTATATACAGAATGTGCCTGTAAACATGTAACACAGTGACTATATACAGAATGCACCTGTAAACATGTAACACAGTGACTATATACAGAATGCACCTGTAAACATGTTACATAGTGACTATACAGAATGCACCTGTAAACATGTAACACAGTGACTATATACAGAATGTACCTGTAAACTAGTAACACAGTGACTATATACAGAATGTGCCTGTAAACATGTAACACAGTGACTATATACAGAATGTGCCTGTAAACATGTAACACAGTGACTATATACAGAATGTGCCTGTAAACATGTTACATAGTGACTATATACAGAATGCACCTGTAAACATGTAACACAGTGACTATATACAGAATGTACCTGTAAACATGTAGCACAGTGACTATATACAGAATGCGCCTGTGACTATATACAGAATGTGCCTGTAAACATGTTACATAGTGACTATATACAGAATGCACCTGTAAACATGTAACGCAGTGACTATATACAGAATGTACCTGTAAACCTGTAGCACAGTGACTATATACAGAATGCACCTGTAAACATGTAACGCAGTGACTATATACAGAATGTACCTGTAAACCTGTAGCACAGTGACTATATACAGAATGCGCCTGTGACTATATACAGAATGCGCCTGTAAACATGTAACATACAGGGTTATTCAGAGAGCGTGAAAAGCAGGAGAATGAAAAATTCTAGGTTAAAATAGCCGATTTGGAAAGTGAGAGGAAAGGGATAATTTTTCTGGTTTGGCTATTTTGACCTAGAATTTTTCATTCTCCAGTCATTCTCCTGCTTTTCACCGCTCTCTGAATAACCCTGATAGTGACTATATTTCCTACATATTTATTTTCTGTTACTCTGTATATTTGTGTTTTTGTTTTTTAATATCTTGCATTTATTACTTTGTATTTCTGTAACAATTCAATGCTCTTGAACCCAGGACATACTGAAAACCAGAGAAATCTCAATGTATCCTTCCTGGGAAAATACTTTACAAGTACACTATATTTCTACATATTGATTTATCTTGAAAAATGGAGGCCACCTTTTTTTGGTGGTTTTTCCAGCAGTCAGTGGGGTCACATGGGGTTACGGTTCCCGTGTTTTTTTGGTTTTAATCCATACTGTACATACACTCCTGCCTGTGCCCACACAATTCTTACACCGAGACGTGACACTATTCCTCTTTACTCATCCTGTGCCATTCCTGCTGTATATGAATACCCCATACTGCCGGTTACTCTGCCCGCCACTGCAAACCGTTTCATGTGTGTCCTGCAGAAACATGGATTTTCAGGCATTTTAGGCATTTTTGGTCTTTTTCAGCCTTTGCGATGAGAAGACAAGTCGTGCATTGCATATCTTTGCAGGCACCTGGGGGTATAATGGTCTTGTAACTGAATGTGCAGCCCCCGGGGTTGGAGTCCCCATGTCACATCTCAAATTCCTCTCTGACATCAACACTTTAACGAGACATGGGTTTACATTCCGTGTAAGGGGAGGAATGTTAAACTCCAGCCTCCCCGGATGTTTCTGAAATACAACTCCCGTGATTCTCTCGCCATTAATTGCATTCAGTGAATTCTGGGGATTCTCGGCCATCAGCATCGGGGGGGTGGGGGGGTCGGTGATTGACCTTCCCGATGTAGGAAGTTTTCTAATGTATAATTTTCTTCTGATCACTTGCCATCAGTCCTGGATTTGGTGGGACGATCCCAATGATGTGCCCTGTCTGTCCATCCCAGAACGTCTCTTTGAGGGGCGCCATAAAAACTCAGCTCGTGTGACGCTGTCCTGGCGCTGCTTTCGGTGACCTGGCTAGATTGGTGTCAGCACTTTATTAAGCTCATTAACACCTGATTTGCATTGTGGACACCAGACGTTACTTTCCTTTTAGGAGAACACCTGCAGGAGCTGAAAATGGGACTTTATGGAGGGGCGGCTCTTTCAGGATATATAAATGCATTTTCCACTTTATTTTTTTTCCCCTTTTTAAATGGTTTTCACAAATTCTCACCAAGACCAAAAAAACATAATTAAAATCCCGCAGATGTGTCTATTAAGTGTTTCCTCGTGAAATTCCAATGGTTCCATTATCCCATCAGCCTGAACTCCATCCACCAGTGACGGCCAACACTGGCACCCCCACATTCCAAACTACATGTCCCATGATGCCTATCCAGCTCTTAGAATGGGAATAGTAGTTTGGAAACAGCTGGAGCTGCAAGGCTTGCTGTCACCTAAAGGAGAGTGTATTTGTTTTTCGATATTGAACAAAATAAAGGTTTAATTACAATGTTACACATGAAGAACAACATATAAAAGACTAAATCAATACATAAAATGCATGTGACCTGTAAAAGGCCATTAAAAGACATGTGGGCCGGGTTTTGGGCGGCTAACGACCCCATTTAATTTAGGTTGGCACCACTTGCCGCGTCTCATGTCGCCAGTCTCTGGAGGGCAGCTGTGTATCCACCAAAGCCACCTGCCCAATAAATGGCAGCTCGTAACAGGGCTCCACTGCCATTTGTGTGCCACAAGTACTAATTGCCGCTATGCCAAGGCGGTGCTGGCACTGAATGTCACGGTAAAGAAGTGTTATCCCCCCTCCCCCGCAGTCCCCTAAGGAATTTACAAGGGTAAGCATTTAGGAGTTACGTCATGTCATGGCGCCCCTAGGACACATGCCATGCAGCACAGGAGTTAATGCCTGCTTTAATTAGCAAAGCTTTCAGAGTCCGTGACAGACCCCGAGAGGTATGTGGATGGAGCATTCACGCGGGATGATGTCACCAAGAACTAGCGCTCTGTGCATGGACTCCCCTCTCTCCTAATATTGTTGGCTGTGTATAGCAACAGCACAGGTGTGCTTCGAGGCTGGGTCCCCGGGGATTTACAAGCCGGAGACTGTCACTTTAACGCTCAGCTGCCCCGGCTTTTCTTCTTTTTTTTTTCCTCCATGCTTTCATATCCAGCGGGATGTTATTATTATTATTACGGCTATTATTACATCTTTCATTCTGTTGACTTTTTTTTTTTTTTTTTACACCCTTTGAATAATGTCACGGGTTTTTGCCGGTGTGTGTGTGTGTGAAACCGGGGAGGTTCATCGGACATGAGACGGAGCGTGGCGGGAGAGGTGAGACGCGATACGTGTGATGGGGGCGCGCAGCGACGTAAAAAACCTCTCTGGCCCAATGGAATGCGCTACTCGGGCATGATCCATGTCAACCTACGGCTTCCTACTTCCTACGGCGCTCTGATTATACTAGAGAAAAACATTATTTTTAGCACTTTTATATATTTAGCTTTGTTTTTATATTCGGGTCTATTCAATAAAGGTGAAACTCAGGAGAATGACTGGAGAAGTGAAAATTCCAGGTCAAAATAGCCAAACTAGAAAAATTCTCCCATTTATCGCACTTTCCAAATCGGCTATTTGGTCTAGATGGTTCTCTTCTCCTGCCAGTTCTCCTGAGTTTCACCTTTTAGTGAATAGACCTGTTAGTGTTTGCTGATGTACCTTATGGTTATGAATGAACATGTGTGTGTGTGTGTGTGTGTGTGTGTGTGTGTATATTAAATGGCAAATATTATGTTTTATATTGGAAGATGCTTATTAGGTTTTATAGCTAAGACCCATATTAGGCTTTGTATCTATATGATAAGCTAGTTATTGGGTTTTATAACTATTATAAGACATGTTTTAGGTTTTAGAACTGTATTATATGATACTTATTGGCTTTTATACAGTTGTGTTCAAAATTATTCAACCCCCACTGAAATTGAGTGTTTTGGCCAGTTTGACATTGATTTTGATCATTCAGTCATCTTGCTTACAATTAAATCAAAGAGGCACGTGTAGGTCAGACAAATATATCAGGCGGTATGCTTGGGATCATTGTCCTGTTGAAAGGTCCAACGTCTCCCAAGCCTCAGGTTTGTGACGGACTGCATCACATTGTCATCCAATATCTCCTGGTACTGAAGAGAATTCATGGTACCTTGCACACGCTGAAGCTTTCCTGTACCTGCAGAAGCAAAACAGCCCCAAAGCATGATTGACCCCACGCCATGCTTCACAGTAGGCAAGGTGTTCTTTTCTTCATAGGCCTTGTTCTTCCTCCTCCAAACATAGCGTTGATCCATGGGCCCAAACAGTTCTAATTTTGTTTCATCAGTCCACGGAACACTATCCCAAAACTTCTGTGGTTTGTCCACATGACTTTTGGCATACTGCAGTCGACTCTTCTTATTCTTTGGAGACAGCAAGGGGGTGCGCCTGGGAGTTCTGGCATGGAGGCCTTCATTACGCAGTGTGCGCCGTATTGTCTGAGCTGAAACTTCAGTACCCACATCTGACAAATCTTTTCTCAGTTCCTCAGCAGTCACACGGGGACTTTTCTCCACTCTACGCTTCAGGTAGCGCACAGCAGTCGAAGTCAGCATCTTCTTTCTGCCACGACCAGGTAGCGTTTCAACAGTGCCCTTTGCCTTGAATTTGCGAATTATGCTTCCTATGGTCTCTCTTGGTACGTTTAACAGCTTTGCAATCTTCTTATAGCCATTGCCCTTCCTGTGAAGAGTAATCACCTCTTCTCTTGTCTTCCTGGACCATTCTCTTGACTTCACCATGTTTGTAACCACACCAGTAAATGTCTAGAAGGAGCTGAGTATCACAGTCATTTTAAAGCTGCCTAATTGGTGCTTATTATGCTTTATTGCTGCTCCGTGACATCCACAGGTGTTTTCAATACCTGATTGAAAACACTTGAATGAACCTCTGTTCTTCAGAGTGGTAGTCTTTAAGGGGTTGAATAATTGTGTCAATGAAGAATTCACCAAAGAAACATTTACTACTGTATTACAAAACCAATTGATATCATTTTAGTTGCATATGGTTCTTTAAAAAGTCCTTGTAGGATTTCATTCTGAATACAATTACAAATGTACACTAAATTCCCTAAAACCCTTTACAGCATTGGGGGTTGAATAATTTTGAACACAACTGTAGCTATGTTATAAGACGGTTATTATTTTTTTACAACTATAAGACACTTATTGATAAATAGAACTATATTATTAGACACTTATTAGATTTTATAACCTTATAAGATAATTATTCGGTTTTATGACATTTTTGTGTTTTCACAAATCTTTGAAATATCAGAAGTTCTTTTTTTTAATCTTATTTTATTGCCGGGTTTATTTTGATGCATATTTACAGTTACACGTTTTTACAGTTACACGGTAAAAGCTTGTCAACTCGTCAGAGTTCAGCGTTAATTCATTAAGCCCTCTTAAGCCCCTTCGCTAAAGAATTGGTGGTGCCTCTTGGTTTAGGTGCTGCATGGTGTCTTTTATCCAGGGTTTGATTCGCTGGTGCATTTTTTATCTGTATCCAGGCTACACTGCATTTGTTTGTAACATAGAAATATACTGTGTCAGCTTGTTGCAGGTTTTGTGCGTTCTTAAAGAAAAAAAAAACACGGAATGTTTGATGGAAACATGCTGATTATGATCAGGGATAATGTGCATCTGCCAGTTATCCTTAAATGAGTGTAAACTGCTCTAAGCCAACGAGATACGATCTGTCTCCAAACGTAAGCACCAATCATTGTTTGTCAGTATGCAACATGCCCATCTCGGGGTTAACCCTGTGCTCATTCATTTGTTACCACACTAGTAACACTTTGCTCAGGAATTTTCTCCAGAGCTGTATGATAATCCTTTTCTCATTTATTCACTCATTCATGCATTCCTTCATTCATTCGCACACTTAATTTGCATTGACCATGCACTAGTTCATCCACAGTCAACCTGTGTATTCAAACTTCTAATCCTCTTCACTGCTTTGCTTTTGTATTGACTGCACAAAATCATTCACGGACACTCGTACTCTCAGCCATATACTCCTTCACTTGTGTTAGAACAGTTAATAACTTTTTATTCAATTATTGACACGGTGTATATACTGCCAAGCTGTGTGTTAACCCTGTGTTCATTCACTGTTTTTGTGTATGATCCTAATATTTATCCATTCATTGCTGCAATGTTTATTAACTTAAGATGCATTCATTTACGTTCACACATTACGTTCATTTTCGTATTCACTTATTATTCATTCACTGCCACATTGTGTATTAATCTTATATCTATGCATTCACTACTGTAGTCTATTAACTTTTTATTCATTCATTACCACACAGTATACTAACACTGTATTTACTCATTCATTGCCACACTGTGATTTAACTTTACATTCATTCCTGTGCTGCAACATTGTGTATTAACTTTGTCTTCATTCATGGGTGCGCTATGAGTTTTTAATTCACTACCATAGTGTGTTTTAACATTGTGCCAATTTATTCACTTCTGTACTTTGTGTTAACCTTCGATGTATTCCCTGTCACACAGTATACTAACCTTGTTTTCATTCTTTCACTGGAACAGTGTACATTAACCACATGTTAATTCTTTCGCTGCAATACTGTATATTACCATTGTGCTTATTTACTAGTGATCTGCATACTAACCTTGTGTTCCCTTATGCCCAGTCAAACGGTGTATTAATCTTGCATTCATTCACTCACTGCTGTACAGTGTATTAATCTTGCATTCATTCACTCACTGCTGTACTGTGCATTTTCTGTTTTCATTCGTTTCTGAAACGCAGTGTATAAACCTTGTTTTCACTCATTTGTTCATTCGCTTCCACAATGTGTTTTAACCGTCAGGTTATTCAAAGAGAATCGAAAAGTCATCGCACGTTCAGTGACTTTTCGTTCTCTTCAATTTGGCGCGATTTGGCGATCCCATTTCGGCGACCCTGCGGTGTATTCAGCAAGTACCACAGGGCCATCGTAGTGCAGGGAAAAGCCGCCGCAAAACCCGATGAACACTCACTGCAAAACCCAGAAAACCGCACACCGACACCCGCAACAACCTCTGGATTATCCACGCCGGAGAAACCCGAGCAGGAGCCGATCACAGCGCAGAGCAGCCGCCAGAAAAACCCAACACCGCAGACGAATGGAGTGGAAAAAAAAAAACATACACTTTAATGTTTGAAAAATGAAACGCTGTTTGCAAAGAAACAACGGAACGAAAATGTCTGAAATTTGCATATAAAATGCAATGAATGATAATAAAAAGGGCTGTTACAGAAAAAAGAAAAAACAATTTTTAAAAAACTAGCATTTTTTCGCAAAAAAAACAAAATTGCCTAAAAGATCCTAAAAAATCTATAAATAGACTTTTTACTGCAGAATAAAATAATAAACGGTTTATTAGATATTAGATTAAAACTGAATATTTTTAACATTGAAGCCTATGGGATTCGCCTGAATAAACCTGTCGAATGAAACCACCGAACAGCAGGCACTTCGGGAACCTTTCACTGCTGGTTTTTGGTCTCTGAATAGCCGAAGCATTGCTTCTCTATGGGGGATTTCACTGCCCTCGAACAGGCACCGTATGTGCAGGCAATTCGCCAACATTTGGCGAACTGCCTGCTCTCTGAATAGCCGGATGGCCAGGAAAGATAACGTACGCTGAATTTCACTGTTCGGTTACCTTTAGGCCACTATTCGGATCTCTTTGAATAACCCTGTGTGTGTTTGATTATTCTCTCCTGCATTATGCATTAACCAGCTATTCATTCACTCACGTCTGCAATGTGTGTTCACCTTGCATTTATTCATCCGTTGCCACACTGTATAGAACACTTTACTCGTTTGTATTTAATAATTGCAGCATGGATTATCTTGTACTCATTCACTATTGCAGGGAGTGTTTTATTCCTTTCACTGCTGCGGTGTGCATTAACCCTGTACTCATTCACTCACTCCTTTACCTTGCGAAGCCTCAGTGAGTGGATTATTAAGGGTTAATAATACACATAATAGCAATTCCTTAATACAGGTTTATATGTGGCACAGCAATTAAATAATAAAAGGTTATTAATCACTGTGTAATAACCCTCTATTAACATACCATTTCTTGCAATGTGTATTAACCCTGCATTAATGTATCCTCTGCTGCGCTGTGCCTTAACCTTCCGCTTGCACATCCTCTGCTGCGCCGTGCCTTAACCTTCCGCTTGCACATCCTCTGCTGCGCTGTGCCTTAACCTTCCGCTTGCACATCCTCTGCTGCGCTGTGCCTTAACCTTCCGCTTGCACATCCTCTGCTGCGCTGTGCCTTAACCTTCCGCTTGCACATCCTCTGCTGCGCTGTGCCTTAACCTTCCGCTTGCACATCCTCTGCTGCGCCGTGCCTTAACCTTCCGCTTGCACATCCTCTGCTGCGCTGTGCCTTAACCTTCCGCTTGCACATCCTCTGCTGCGCTGTGCCTTAACCTTCCGCTTGCACATCCTCTGCTGCGCTGTGCCTTAACCTTCCGCTTGCACATCCTCTGCTGCGCTGTGCCTTAACCTTCCGCTTGCACATCCTCTGCTGCGCTGTGCCTTAACCTTCCGCTTGCACATCCTCTGCTGCGCTGTGCCTTAACCTTCCGCTTGCACATCCTCTGCTGCACCGTGCCTTAACCTTCCGCTTGCACATCCTCTGCTGCGCTGTGCCTTAACCTTCCGCTTGCACATCCTCTGCTGCGATGTGCCTTAACCTTCCGCTTGCACATCCTCTGCTGCGCTGTGCCTTAACCTTCCGCTTGCACATCCTCTGCTGCGCTGTGCCTTAACCTTCCACTTGCACATCCTCTGCTGCGCTGTGCCTTAACCTTCCGCTTGCACATCCTCTGCTGCGCTGTGCCTTAACATTCCGCTTGCACATCCTCTGCTGCGCTGTGCTTAACCTTCCGCTTGCACATCCTCTGCTGCGCTGTGCCTTAACCTTCCGCTTGCACATCCTCTGCTGTGCTGTGCCTTAACCTTCCGCTTGCACATCCTCTGCTGCGCTGTGCCTTAACCTTCCGCTTGCACATCCTCTGCTGCGCTGTGCCTTAACCTTCCGCTTGCACATCCTCTGCTGCGCTGTGCCTTAACCTTCCGCTTGCACATCCTCTGCTGCGATGTGCCTTAACCTTCCGCTTGCACATCCTCTGCTGCGCTGTGCCTTAACCTTCCGCTTGCACATCCTCTGCTGCGCTGTGCCTTAACCTTCCGCTTGCACATCCTCTGCTGCGCTGTGCCTTAACCTTCCGCTTGCACATCCTCTGCTGCGCTGGGCATTATTAACACTGTGCTCATTTAATATATAGATATTTTTATTACAATGTAAAGCAGTAACATTCCATGGTGTAAAAGTCAACCACAAATTACTAAAGATCTAAATTGTTGGCTATAAACACTTTGGTTTCTTAACCTGATTTTAATATAACGTTGTAATTAACCTGTCAGACTAACACCCTCCCCCCCCCACCACCACCACCAGCACCACCACCGCCGCCTTTTATGTATCGTCAACAAATGCAGGGCCCAGATGTGTGAAAACATTGACGTAAAGACTCGTTCTGGAGCTGCAGGTGTTAGATTTGCCGTTGACTTTCACAAACTGTTGGATTAGTTTAATAATTACAATAAAAGGTTATTTCACAGCCGTGGGAGCCATAAACACCATAACTCATATAGTTCCACATGTCGGTGCTTAGTCCAGGTATGGTCCCGGGTCAAGTATGTATTGTATGAAGACCTTTTTTGGTTTATCTCAGTCAAAATCTTTAAAATAGGCCCAATTTCAGATTTAAAGTTGATGGAATTCCAATGGTGTATCTGTCGTACGGTTTGCCATAAAGAATTGAAAATAACCCACTAATATTTTTATCGGCAATTCTGGGTCCGCTGCGTGTTCCTCATCCGAAATGCTCGGGATTTTGGGGGATTTTGGAATATTTGCATTTAATAATGAGATATTTTAGGTCCCATCTCCAAGTCTAAACACAGAATTAATGTTTTATACAATCCTTATACACACAGCCTGAAGGGCATTTATACAGGATTTAGTCGTTTTTTTTTTTTTTTTTTTTTTTTTTTTTTGCCCCGTCACACGAAGTCAGGGGTGGGATTTTCCACTTGTGGTGTCAAGTTGACACTCAAAAAATGTTTTTTTAAAAATTTGGAGCATTTGATTCTTTGTAATTCTCGACCTGCATTTATCCAGTTTCACCCTAAACCAGGTATCCGCAACCCTGGCCCTCTAGTTGTTTGGGAACGACATCTCCCATGATGCTCAGTCACTCATTAGGTTGGCTGAGCATCATGGGAGATGTTGTTCCAAAACATCTGGAGGGTCAAGGTTTCGAAAGCCCTGCCCTAAACTGTCAACCAAATAAACAATATGCATTGTGACAGCTTTTCAAAGTGTGTGTGTGTGTGTGTTTGGGGGGGGGGGGCGTTGTAAGACCCAGAGAAGCAATGGGATTGCTATTTTAAATTCTAAAACTGGATACACATTCAGAAAAAGGAAATGTCTTTAATTTTACTTTAAATCAGGCTATTTGAGCTATTTGTTGACTCTAAGTGTTTAATCGTTGACATCGCTTGCTGCACGTTTATTTGTGAAAGATTTAGAGGTTCGGTTCCTCCCGGACGCAATCAATAGCCCAATATACTCCTTGACCCTTCAGAAACGGCTATAAATGAAGGAACACTTGGCAAAGGGACAATGTGTGGTTGTATGTTGAGTTTTGAGTTTAATTCCACTCTGTCAATGTAACCGCAGAGTTGTATGTCTCTTATAAAGTGCTTTAGCTTGTTAGGTCTTGACCCGGGCTCTCGAGCATCAACTTTGATTATTATCCAACCACTTAATTCCAGCTCTCCATACACTACTGCTTCATCTAAACCCCCCGGTCTTGTCAAATATGTAATGACAAAGTATAAGGGATAAAAAAAGGAAAGAACATTCTCATTGTAGTTGTGACTACACAAGGTGTGCGTGACCTTTGTCTTAAACCACAAATCTTTGATTGGTTGTCGACATTTGGGTAGTAGTTTTTGGTTGACTAGGCCTTTACTGGCGTCTCATGCTGCCATTCCATGACCCTTCTTTGTTCAGACGTAAGTTGGGCTGGGCAATATCTTCCATTAAGGCTGGGGTCAGTCGAGCGTTTTTACGAGCGGAAGGAACGTCTGTGAGAGTGGACGTTCCTTCCACTCTGACGCCCGTCTGGCCGCCTCGCTGAGCTCAGTGCGCTCAGCGCTGCAAGTCTTGATCCTCTTATGGAGCATCGCGCTTTGCAGCTCCGTCAAACACTTGTCGTAGCACTGAGGCCGGGTGCACACGAGACGTTTTTTTAGTGCGCACTAACGCGCGTTACTAACTTGCGTGGCTGCATATAATTACGCTAACGCGCATGACGCCTGCCGAAGATGTCTGTCTTGAAAACACAAAGGCTGTTGCGCTAGGATTGACGCAATGTCGGGCGTCGCGCATACGCACTTGAACGGCGCGTGCTGTCAAATTAGCGCACCTGCGCACTAGCGACGGCAGGCACGTTGTGTGCCTGTGGCAGAGTGTCAGTCAGAATCAGATTTAATCGCAGGCGGTGGGTATACGACATGCGTCAAAAATAACGCATCGTCTGGCCTCTACCAATCTCTTCCGTCATTTTTGTTAAAAACGTGTTAAAAACGTCTCGTGTGCACCCGGCCTTAGAGGCTTTCTAAATGGGCGCAACACGCCTGCTGTAGAGCACGCAATTTGTGCGCACGCTACATCGTGGGGCCAGCCCCATCCTTTGGAGGATCACGCTTTGTAACCCCGTCTGCATCTGTCATAGCTTTTTGACAAGGAGGCTGAAATCACATCCGGTGGTAGAGCACGCAATTTGTACGTACGCTACACCGTGTGGCCCTCCCCATCCAGCCTTCACAAAACTTTGGACGCAGGGTAGTGCGGTCACACGGACGCACTCAATGCACTCGTGTGATCGCAGCCTTATAGGGCGACTCTGCACCCTCCGATGCCGCCTCACTTCCTCTGCTGACAGCATCACTGATTCTCTCCCACGGCTCTTCAAGTTGCCCTACAACTAGGTCTTATTTTTGGGGGAAACACGATAGTAGAGATCAACATGGTCACCCTAGTCATGTTGGCTTCCCCCAACCCTCACCAGATATAACGTCCCTGAAACATCTCCTTCAGGTCATAATATTAGCAAGCGCTCCTATGGAAAGCAAAAATGTAAATCGGTACGCTGGATATTTTATCCTCAACCAGTGAGATTGCTTCATATGTACCTCATTTGTTGCGGGAGACCTGCCAGACATCTTCTCCGCGAATCTGTTATGAATTCCGTAGGAGAGCAGAATTTCCACAGCGTCTGTCGACAACCACTCAGGTCCGTGACCATGGCTGTAAACGGTGACCTGCGTCTGCCAAGCGTACTGTATAGATGAGCTCAGAGACTGGTTTCTGCTGTATATGGATAATCCAATATATATCTAGACATTTGAGACCCTCGCTCCGATGCGCTTACAATACCTCACCATGGACATAAAAAGGGAGAAAAAAAATGACATTAACTTTTCATCTCTCTCCAAATTTTAACTACTTCCTATAACTCCGATCTGATTGCTTGTCGCCCATCACCTACTCCGTCCTCCAGGATGACTGTGGATATTACCATCTGTCTCGCCTCCTTGTTAGTGGTGATTTACAACATGCTTTTGATATTTCTTTTTGTTACTAATCACAACTGGATCAGATCACCCCCAAATCCTTGGCTTTAATTTCATTTTTTTCCGAGCAGTCCTGCATTATTAACATTTTGATTTATTTGGGTTACATTGAGCTTTTCCTGTCACATTGGGAGGGACTCTTGGAATTTTCCTTCCATTGGATAGTTGTTTTTTTCTTTGTTTCATTAATTTGAGACCATGCCCTTGGTCTCTGTCCTCCCAGAGCCTTTGATCCTATCCCTCTCACTGCCTCTCGGCTCATCTCTTCGACTGTCAGGCCTGAGATCAGATAAAAGTGACAGGCTGTATTTTCCTTCTGGCCCAATGCGTTCCCACAAAGCCCTTCGGAAAGAGACCCTTTGTATACAACTAACGGAGGCTTAGCATCAGAACAAAAAACCTGTATAAATCTCAAAATATTCACTGATGGATGTGTCATACGTTTACAATCCTTGACATTAATACCTGACAATAACATTGTTTTAACTCGGTCACTACTTAAAACATCTATTGAATCCATTTTGAACTGAAATAACATTGAAAAGGGAAAACTAGAACATAAAAACCCTAATTTGCAAGCCTTTTTCAGTGCAAGATTAGTGTGTCAGCTGAGGAGAAACAAATTTTTCTGTGACAGCTCACTCCGGTCACCTTTTCACCCTCACTGTAACAAAAAACTCAACAACCTTTACTGTTGGGCTCCAAGAGCCAGGGATTTGGTAGTATATCGGGAGAGCTGTGGGGTGAGTTGCTTCTATTCAGGGGGTTATAATGAGTTTAAATCCCTGTACAGTACAGATCCAAGGTGTTGCTGTAATTGCCATACGCAGGAATTATGAAGGCACATACAGATACAAGGTGTTGCTGTAATTGCCATACACAGGCATTATGCAGCACATACAGATACAAGGTGTTGCTGTAATTGCCACACACAGGCATTATGCGGCACATACAGATACAAGGTGTTGCTGTAATTGCCATACACAGGCATTATGCGGCACATACAGATACAAGGTGTTGCTGTAATTGCCATACACAGGCATTATGCAGCACATACAGATACAAGGTGTTGCTGTAATAGCCATACACAGGCATTATGCGGCACATACAGATACAAGGTGTTGCTGTAATTGCCATACACAGGCATTATGCAGCACATACAGACACAAGGTGTTGCTGTAATTGCCATACACAGGCATTATGCAGCACATACAGACACAAGGTGTTGCTGTAATTGCCACACACAGGCATTATGCGGCACATACAGATACAAGGTGTTGCTGTAATTGCCATACACAGGCATTATGCGGCACATACAGATACAAGGTGTTGCTGTAATTGCCATACACAGGCATTATGCAGCACATACAGATACAAGGTGTTGCTGTAATTGCCATACACAGGCATTATGCAGCACATACAGATACAAGGTGTTGCTGTAATTGCCATACACAGGCATTATGCAGCACATACAGATACAAGGTGTTGCTGTAATTGCCACACACAGGCATTATGCGGCACATACAGCTATTGCATTGCTAATAATCTCATTCTGATCACTACAAACCCCCATAAGCAGGAGATCTCACCATTTTATTATCTGGCTGCAGCACATTTATTATTATTAACTATTATTATTATTATTATTAACGAAGGCCATTTCTGCCAGTATACTGATAATGCAGACCCCTTTACATTGGTTTTCAAATTAAATATGTTTTCATGTTCCTCTAAAGCAGTTTTTCCAAACCCGTCCTCAGGACCCTGAACCAGGCCAGGTTTTAAGGATTACCTTGGGGAAAAGCAGACTGAATCCTGCAATCACTGAGCAGCAAATCATATCACCTTTACTGAGCTTCGCATATCCTGCAAACCTGGCGTGTCAGCGGGTCCCGAGGACAGGTTTGGGAAACAGTGCTCTAGAATAGATAATGCATTGATTTTTCTCTTTCCCTTAGCTTTCTAACTATAGATGTAATTAGAATACTTTTTTAAAAGATTATTTTTGCGCTTGGCACTTCCTCCCCATGACTGTTCTGTTACTGCAACAGAATGTGTTAATGTGACTTTAAGAGGTATTTTTAATTGCATTTACTGCTTGAAGACAAATAGTGAGGGCTTGGGGGGGGGGCTAATCCTGAAGGTCATATAGTCACCCTAGAGGTTAAAGGTGTCAGAATGTTTAGGTCAATTAGAATGTAGAGCTTCATTATATTCTCCTGGCTGACGGACAGCGCTGTGCAGGTTTACATATTATTACCTGCATTGAGTCACCGCATGTCCCGGGCTCTGCACAGCTACAAGCTGAACTTAATGGAGATTGATAACAAGACGGCTTAGGTAAACAAATTTAGGTAATGCACCTCCAGGTGACTGGTCAGATATTATAGGGGTGAGCATGCTCCTGGGGGGGGTCTCATAGAGGTGAGCATGATCATCATTGGGGTCTCTTGGAGATGAGCATGCTTGTTGGTAGTCTCATGGAGGTGAGCATGATCCTTGGGGTCTCCTGCAGGTGCGTATGCTCCTTGGAGGGGCCTTAAGTAGGTTAGTATGCTCCTTGGAGGTGTCAAAGTGTTGAGCATGCTTCTTGGCGGTCTCGTGAAGGTGAACATGCTCCTTGTTGGTCTTGTAAAGGTGAGTATGCTCTTTGGTGGGCTTGTGGAGGTGAGCATGCTCCTTGGTGGTCTCGTGAAGATGAGCATGCTCATTGGTGGTCACATGAAGGGGCGCATGCTCCTTGAAGGTAAGCATGCTCCTTGAAGGTAAGCATGCTCCTTGGCGGTCTTGTGAAGGTGAGAATCCTCCTTGGTGGTCTCGTGAAGGTGAACATGCTCCTTGAAGGTAAGCATGCTCCTTGGTGGTCTCGTGAAGATGAGCATGCTCCTTGGCGGTCTTGTGAAGGTGAGAATCCTCCTTGGTGGGCTCGTGAAGGTGAACATGCTCCTTGAAGGTAAGCATGCTCCTTGGTGGTCTTGTGGAGGTGAGCAATGCTCCTTGGCGGGCTTGTGGAGGTGAGCATGCTCCTTGGCGGGCTTGTGGAGGTGAGCATGCTCCTTGGCGGGCTTGTGGAGGTGAGCATGCTCCTTGGCGGGCTTGTGGAGGTGAGCATGCTCCTTGGCGGGCTTGTGGAGGTGAGCATGCTCCTTGGTGGTCTTGTGGAGGTGAGCATGCTCCTTGGTGGTCTTGTGGAGGTGAGCATGCTCCTTGGTGGTCTTGTGGAGGTGAGCATGTTCCTTTGCGATCTCGTGAAGGTGAGCATGCTTCTTGTAGGTGACCATGCTCCTTGGCGGTCTCGTGAAGATGAGCATGCTCTTTGGTGGTCTCGAGGAGGTGAGCATGCTCCTTGGCTGTCTCGAGGAGGTAACCTGCTCCTTGGTGGTCTCGAGGAGGTAACCTGCTCCTTGGTGGTCTCGAGGAGCTGAGCATGCTCCTTGGCGGTCTCGAGGAGCTGAGCATGCTCCTTGGCGGTCTCGAGGAGCTGAGCATGCTCCTTGGCGGTCTCGAGGAGCTGAGCATGCTCCTTGGCGGTCTCGAGGAGCTGAGCCTGCTCCTTGGCGGTCTCGAGGAGGTAACCTGCTCCTTGGCGGTCTCGAGGAGCTGAGCATGCTCCTTGGTGGTCTCGAGGAGCTGAGCATGCTCCTTGGCGGTCTCGAGGAGCTGAGCATGCTCCTTGGCGGTCTCGAGGAGCTGAGCATGCTCCTTGGCAGTCTCGAGGAGCTGAGCATGCTCCTTGGCAGTCTCGAGGAGGTAACCTGCTCCTTGGCAGTCTCGAGGAGGTAACCTGCTCCTTGGCAGTCTCGAGGAGGTAACCTGCTCCTTGGCAGTCTCGAGGAGGTAACCTGCTCCTTGGCGGTCTCGAGGAGGTGAGCATGCTCCTTGGTGGTCTCGAGGAGGTGAGCATGCTCCTTCGTGGTCTCGAGGAGGTGAGCCGATGACTCAGTGGGCCAGTGTGAATGGTTCACCGTGCGACTCGCACTGCCCTTAATGGGTGAGGTGAGAACTTCCTCATATCTATAAAACAGACACAGTTTGTTGCATTTTCATATTGGGGCCACCGTGCCGGTGAAACCTGCTGTGCATCCGCCTCAATTTAAGACATGGTGCAAACTCGGCCTCAGTGCCGACGTATCTCTTTAGCGAATCGCTCTGCAGCAACTCCAGTATCTGTTGAGCGTTTGATTGGTTTATACACTATTTTTGTGCGTGTTTGCATAATTAATGTGCGCCGGTCTGGATGAAGTCCAGGGCTGATTTTTTTTTTTGGTCCCAGTCCAGCCCTGCTCACAGGTGGGGAATAAATGCCAACATTTTACCAATTGTTATTCCGCTCACTCTTGACACTATATAAATGATAATAATAACTCTGGGATTCACATACCCCCTCTCCCCCCCCCACCTGCTAACTATAGTTTATTGGATGCAGGGGACCCTCTAAATTCCACCTTCCATGATGTGCGCTGAGGTCTAGACCTGCCTGGAAACGTATCTTGCTGCAGGAGGACAATAGCGCCATCTACATGACACATGCAGCAACTTGTAACTCGTTGAGCTTATTGCAGAGGGGGAGGGGGAGGTCTCCAAACCTGTGTCTCTAATGTGATTTCATAACTTCCATTTGTGCTTCTATAACACCATTCCCAACGTTCCTGAGTTTTTTGGAATTGGTCGTAATAAAGATTAGTTTTTATTGTATACATAGTGATTTTTAATGCTGGTCATACTATGTTTTGTTTTACAGCTTTTTTTTCTTGCTGCACATTTTTCTTTTTTGGTCTTTTTGTTTTGATAGGTTAATGCGTTTGAGTGCGCTTTTAATGATGTAAATCTGGACCTTTTTGGATATTTTTTTTCCCTCCGTAGTCATGAATTATATTTTAGTACTTTTTTATTCTTCCCCTTTAGTCATTTATTCTTGGTGCGTATTGGACAGGGAGACATTTAAGTGGTGGAAGAGGAGGAAATGTAGATGTTACAGTGAAACGTTCTTTATGCCGGCTGGCGGAAAACTGCATGCTCCGTTTCATATGTCTACTAAGCTGCAGGAATCATCTGTGAGGATTATGAAGCTTCGTGGAGCAGTTTGACATTAGATATGCAGTTGATAAATATCCCTAATCTCGTCCTCAGTGGCTGCTCTAAAACTTCCTGCGACAGCACTAGAATCCTGGAGCGAATCCTAAAGTTGGGAAACTGCGCTTCTTTTAGAAGAGGAGGAAGTCCATGATGGAGGAGTAGACCCCACACTAGCCAAAGAAACCCAAAAGCCTCATTAAGTCATTCGGTGGATCAGTAGATAAGTGACAGACGAGTGGGTTCTACGTAAGCTGTTCTGCTCTTTATTATTATAATCCTTTAGTTATATGGTGCCACATTCCGCTGCGCTTTACAAGATCGGTGTACAAGGAGTTGATACATTAGAAATCCACACATGAATGATATGGCCTGTTCTCAAGGATTCGTACAATCTATGAGATGTACAAGTATTTTGTGAGGTAGGCGCATCCATATCGTTCGGTGTCTTGCCCAAGGACTCTCGCTGGTGGCGTCTTCTGAGTGGGATCGAGTCGGTTTCCGTGATTGTAGAGCAGCGACCTGGTAGTTAGGTTGAACCCGCTTCTCGTAAAGTCGAGACTTGCTTCTCCACAGTTGTATTGGAGGGATGTGCTGAACGGGATTTGACTTGCTTCTCCGTGGTCGAAGGGTAGAGACGTTGCCATTGGACTCCACAGCCAATATTGTGTGGTAGCAAGTATGTACCATTAGGTGTTTCGCCCAAGGACACTTACTGGAGAGGTGCTCTGGCCAGGATTTGACCCTGGGTCTCCACAGTTATAGAGCAGTGATGTTACCTCTACTCCAACCAGCCGGTACCTCAATAAGCAGTTTGGTCTCCAACATTTTCCATCTCAGTCGGAAATCCTAGAGCCTTTGTTGTCTGTCCTGCTGTTGTGAGTGTGTAGAAGACATTAAGACATAATGAAGCAGAAACTAAGCCCATTCTGGTGCCATACATCTACTATTCAATGAGTGGATTTATTCAGAAAGACCCTTAATCAAGCGACCAGCTCAGGTGTGGATTGTGAAGTTATGTTCTGCTCCACGTGCTACTTAATAACTAGCAGAGTTCCTTGTAATGGGGTAGACCTTTGGTTTAATGGGATCGAAGACCCATTTGTTAAACGCTTGGTCTCCTCTATGGATTTACTTTATCTTTGCTCTCAACAGTAATCCACCGCAGACCCTCCTGTACAGGAATCTAACAGTGGTTTGGGAAACGTTTGTGGACTTGTTGGGTTTTGTGTAGGTACATTTCATTCAATACGTTTTTATCGACGTACTTTGGTGTTTGTGCTCCTTGAGTTGGATGAATAGAAGATGTGTCTGTTTTTGTTGTACTTAGCAACGTACATTTTTTGGTCTTCTGACCACCATGTGTCCTCCATAGGACTCTCATCCCCATATGGCTCACCCCAACCCAAAGTTCTTGTATATATGTCGACTGGGCCTTTCTCCGATGGTAGGAGGACACAGGTGGTCACCAGACCTTAAGGAAAGTCCTTCCTTCACGGCCTGTGCACAATGTGAATGTACTCCAGGATTTATTTACGGCGAAGCTTTGACAAGCATGCCGCCTGCATGGAAGGTGCTGATCAAACAGAAAGCTCTGGGAGCGGCACTAAATCACCCGGGTCTAAATAGAAGCAATAATCCCAAATGTGGGATTGTCCCTCCTGCCACGGTTTGTTTACCGATTGGGAATTTGCAGAGACATAAAAAAGGTCTAAAAACCCCCAAGAGGTTTGGCCAAGGCAGCTATAAACCACTGCAGACCCTCCGCAAAGTGTTTATTCATGGGTTCTCTCACCTGTGATCCCTTGCTCCTGCATACTGGTCCTGGCTATGGTGTGTGCCGATCATCTGATGCCCAAAAAACCCATTGGATAATGAGCACTGCCACACTGCAAAAAGCAAGCATCCATACATGAATCCGTGTCGATTAACAGGCAATGTGTGCTTTGTAGAGTGTCAGGGGGTATTTGAAGATGATGAAGGCCCAAATATTGCATTTAACATATGGGCAACATCAATAAATTTCTGCCGAGCTATCACAAGGTGGAAAATGGTCCCGTACTGTGATGGTAGATTAAGATGGCCTAATGATGCATGGTGTCAATAGATCAATAAAGCAATAGCCTAGACTATTTAGTGTGTATTGGGTCCATCCTCGGCCAGACCTGTATGTGAAGAGCCTTTTAGGTGCACCACATTTCACCCAAAACACATAGGTATAAAATGTTAAGAAAATATCTTGCAACCTCAAGAAAGTCAAATAAGGTGGAATAAATTCTCAACAGGTGCAGAATGAATGGCAGAGCTCTGGAACAGCCGCCAACGTCTCCTATGTGATTAAAACAACCTCAAATGTCCACCATAGTCTGTCATGTCCATCACAGTAAACCTAATGTCATGTCCATCGCAGTAATCCTAATGTCCGTTACAGTCTGTCGTGTCCATCACCGTAAACCTATAATGTCATGTCATAGATATCACAGTAAACCTAATGCCTGCTACTTTCTGTCATGTCCATCACAGTAAACCTAATGCCTGCTACTTTCTGTCATGTCCATCACAGTAAACCTAATGCCTGCTACTTTCTGTCATGTCCATCACAGTAAACCTAATGCCTGCTACTTTCTGTCGTGTCCATCACTGTAAAACTAATGTCATGTCATGAATATCAGTCTGTCAGGTCCATCAAAGTAAATCTAATGTCATGTCATGTCATGTACATCACAGTAAACCTAATGCCTGCTACTTTCTGGCATGGCATTAGGTTTACTGTGGTGGACATGACAGAAGCTAGCAGGCATTAGGTTTACTGTCATATACATGGCATTAGGTTTACTGTGATGGACATGACATGTATATGACAGTAAACCTAATGCCTGCTATAGACTGTCCTGTCCAACACAGTAAACCTGACGTCATGTCACGTGCGTGACCGTAAACCTAATGCCTGCTACAGTCTGTCATGTTGTTAGAGAAGTTTGATACAGTGTGTTTCTCCAAACATTATGATGTTTAATGAAGCACATGGCAGCTTATTCACTGTGAATTTTCACACCTCTCACATGGCGATGCTCGTCACGCAGGAAATCCCCCTCACTCACAACGGCCGCTACGTGTGACGGCATCATGGGAATCTTCACAAAGCTTTGAGCCCAATCATGAGATGATGTCATTGTTCATTAGACAAATACCTCACCCGGCAGGTCTATAATACGGCCGCGCTCAAACCTCGGGTATTTAATACTGGCTTCATACAAACTTATTTTGCAGCATTTTCATTGTTCGATTGTGAAAGGTAACTGAGCAAGACTATATAGGTCCTCCATCACGTCTCCATATTCCACGTATCGAGTAATCGAAATACACCCAAGCCTCTTTGTTACTTTCAAAGAAATTGACATTTTTCTAAGTATGTCACGATGAGAGCATCACCAGGCGGCAATCAATACCAGACAGCAATCCACAATCCTCCTCTCAGAAGGTGGGATCGCGCCGGCAGGGTTAACGCCTGTAATATCATCCTGTCAGTCAGTTTCCCACCAGGTTTTTTGCTTTGTGTTAGATATTTTTTTTTGTTTTGTGTGTTTTTTAAACTTTACCATCTTGTTAGATGAAAGGGTTGCTTTAAATATAACACATTCATTTGGGCATAAAAGATCAAACGAAAACGAGTACAATATGTTTGCCTGCTCGAGTGTGATCCTGCTTTCAGTAAAGTTTAACTCCATCGAGTGATAACTGCTCTGGTACCAGATCAATCACACATCCTGAAACTGCATGTAAAATAGCCAGTCCAGACCCGCTGTCAGCATTTTATCTTGTGGCTCCGCGCCCTTCTTTATCTAAAGCTCATATTATTTAGAGTGATAATTAATGTGCTGTGTGCGTCAGTGTGTGTTTGTGAGTATCTGTGTGTCTGTATGGTCAAGGAGAACGGTGCCTCAGTGTGAAGGCTAATGTTTGGAAATAACAGAATAGAAAACGAAGACCCTCCCTGACACGAAAAACACAGATATAACCCGACCCCTCCCTGACACAAATCACACAGATATAACTCGACCCCTCCCCGATACAAATCACACAGATATAACCCGACCCCTCCCTGACACAAATCACACAGATATAACCCGACCCCTCCCTGACACAAATCACACAGATATAACCCGACCCCTCCCTGACACAAATCACACAGATATAACCTGACCCCTCCCTGACACAAATCACACAGATATAACCCGACCCCTCCCTGACACAAATCGCACAGATATAACCCGACTCCTCCCTGACACAAATCACAGATATAACCCGACCCCTCCCTGACACAAATCACACAGATATAACCCGACCCCTCCCTGACACAAATCACACAGATATAACCCGACCCCCCCTGACACAAATCACACAGATATAACCCGACCCCTCCCCGACACAAATCACACAGATATAACCCGACCAGTCCCTGATACAAATCACACAGATATAACCCGACCCCTCCCTGACACGAAAAACACAGATATAACCCGACCCCTCCCTGACACAAATCACAGATATAACCCGACCCCTCCCTGATACAAATCACAGATATATACCCGACCCCTCCCTGACACGAAAAACACAGATATAACTCGACCCCTCCCCGACACAAATCACACAGATATAACCCGACCCCTCCCTGACACAAATCACACAGATATAACCCGACCCCTCCCTGACACAAATCACACAGATATAACTCGACCCCTCCCTGACACGAAAAACACAGATATAACTCGACCCCTCCCTGACACAAAACACAGATATAACTCGACCCCTCCCTGACACAAATCACACAGATATAACCCGACCCCTCCTTGACACAAATCACACAGATATAACCCGACCCCTCCCTGACACAAATCACACAGATATAACCGACCCCTCCCCGACACAAATCACACAGATATAACCGACCCCTCCCTGACACAAATCACACAGATATAACCCGACCCCTCCCTGACACAAATCACAGATATAACCCGACCCCTCCCTGACACAAATCACAGCTATAACCTGACCCCTCCCTGACACAAATCACAGATATAACCTGACCCCTCCCTGACACAAATCACAGATATAACCTGACCCCTCCCTGACACAAATCACAGATATAACCTGACCCCTCCCTGACACAAATCACACAGATATAACCTGACCCCTCCCTGACACAAATCACACAGATATAACCCGACCCCTCCCTGACACAAATCACACAGATATAACCCGACCCCTCCCTGACACAAATCACACAGATATAACCCGACCCCTCCCTGACACAAATCACACAGATATAACCTGACCCCTCCCTGACACAAATCACACAGATATAACCTGACCCCTCCCTGACACAAATCACACAGATATAACCCGACCCCTCCCCGACACAAATCACACAGATATAACCCGACCCCTCCCTGACACAAATCACACAGATATAACCCGACCCCTCCCTGACACAAATCACACAGATATAACCCGACCCCTCCCTGACACAAATCACACAGATATAACCCGACCTCTCCCTGACACAAATCACACAGATATAACCCGACCCCTCCCCGACACAAATCACACAGATATAACCCGACCCCTCCCTGACACAAATCACACAGATATAACCCGACCCCTCCCCGACACAAATCACACAGATATAACCCGACCCCTCCCTGACACAAATCACACAGATATAACCCGACCCCTCCCTGACACAAATCACACAGATATAACCCGACCCCTCCCTGACACAAATCACACAGATATAACCCGACCCCTCCCTGACACAAATCACACAGATATAACCCGACCCCTCCCTGACACAAATCACACCGATATAACCCGACCCCTCCCTGGCACAAATCTCTGCGTATACCCGGTCACCCTCAGACGCACGGCTGTGAGGCTCAGTTGATTTATTGTTGCTTGAGCAGGTGTGCAGAATGGTTTGGCATGATGCGTTCGCACGGAGAGACCCTGCGTGTGTTGGTTAAGGTACAATATAAGCCCTAATACCCTTCGCACTGACGACTGAAGAGGGCCGACGTTCGCAGGGTGACGGCAGATGCCACGGAGGAGAAAGCTGGCATTGTCTTGGTCTGGGAATGCTTCAGAGACGCTGCTCCCGGAGACCTGTAGCGGCTCAGCTCGTGCATGTTTGCATATGTTAAAAATATTTAGTCCGCTGCTAAAAAAAATATTAGGGCAGAGATGTGGGGCCAGATAAATATAATGGCATCTATGTGCGTGAGGGGCTGCGAACACAGAGGAGCACTATAAGCCTCCGCACTCCTCATCCTCTTTAGGACTAACTGCTCCCATCAAGGGGGGTGAGGGGGCAGAGAACAGGTTGGAAGAGGGGCAGGGGGTTTTAATAGCCTCCGGTCGCATTCCTCATATCTTGGCATCTGTGGATTAACCTGCAGCAGCGAGTCTGTAGCGGAGCACATTGCCGAGGGTGATGAGAGTTACCATTTACCGGCGTGTTTGTACATCGCGGTTTGTAGGGTAGACCTTTGCAATGAGAAATTCAGCAGAAGCCAATGAAGTGCCCAGCATCTGCAGTCCATGCCTTCAACGGATTTCATCAATGAGGTTCTGCAGCAGTCAAGCAGTTTTAGGCCCCGTTCACACTGTGCGATTTGAAAGTCGCGTGATTTTCATATTCGCGACATGGTGCGATAATGTCGCGCGACATCACGGTTTTGTGCGATTTTTGCAAAGCACCACCAATACAAATCGCAAAATCGCAGATAACAGATCGCAAAAAAAGTGTCATGTACCAGCGACATGCTTCTGCGACATGCGACATCGCGCGGCAAGATGTAAACTGCACCATTGAAATGCATTGGAGAAGCCACACAGCGCGACGTCGCGCGGATTTTGCTGTGACGTCGTGGCAAAATCTGCGCGATAAGGCTAGGGTCAGACTGAGGCAGTGCGAACGCGCGTTCTGGCGCACATAATCACGGCCGCACTAGCAGCAGATGACGGGCAATGACAGCCAATATACGAAGTACGGTCGCACAAAAGTCCGGCCGCGCAACGCAAGTGGAAAATGAACGCATTTTTTCGAGAACGTTAAACCGCTGGTACTGACGTACAGAGTGCGCTGCGGCCGCATAGCAGCGTGTGTGCGTGATTAGGAGATGTCAGACGCTGCTAGTGTGCGGCCAACATAACGTTCAAACAGCCGGATTTCCCTAGACTTCTTTTCACCCCATCGTCATGAAATACGTCCAGCATCGTCTGACCACTTAGGCTAGGGTCAGACGAACGCATTTTTCACGTCGTCCGTGAAAAAGTTCGGTCGAACGAACGTACGTATTTTCCCCCGGAATACGCGATAGCGGTCATACGATGCGCCTTTTCGTCCGTGATTTTGTACGGATCATCAATAAAACACTTTTTGAGTCTGGACGTTATGTTGGCCGGACATTAGCAGCGTCTGACGTCTCCTAATCACGCACACACGCCGCTATGCGGCCGCAGCGCACTCTGTACGTCAGTAGTAGCGGTTTGACGTTCTCGAAAAAATGCGTTCGTTGGCCACTTGCGTTGCGCGGACGAACTTTCGTGCGGCCGTTCGTCGTATGTTCCCCGGCATTGGACGTCATTTGCTGCTAGTACGGCCGTGATTTCGTGCGGCTAAACGCACGTTAAAACTGCGCTAGTCTGACCCTAGCCTTAAGCGTATTCCGTGAAAAAATGCGTGCGCACGCATCGACGTACATTTTGACGGTGGCCGCAGAAAATGCGCTCATCTGTCCCTAGCCTAAATCGCACAGTGTCAACAGGGCCTTATGAAAGAGGTTCCACAGCAGCCGAGATGTGAATGAAGTTTCTCGACAACTGGGGCATTCATTAAATAAGTTCTGTGGGGTTTGAAGAGGTTTACGAGACTATTCGCAGCATCCGATGCATTTTAGTAATGAAGTTCTGCAGCAACTGAAGCCTTTTAATAGAGGTTCCAGAGCAGCTACGGCAACTTAGGGCTCTATTAACTGCTTCGCGCAAAAAACGCACGCGCAGCGCTATTTTTTTTATACCTTAACGCGCGTAAATTAGCGCTGGTATTAAATTCCGAGCACATTTTTTCATCCGTCAAAAAATAACGCGCGTAAAAAAGACGCACAAAAACGCACGCGCATTAACGCTGCGCACAGAAATCGGTGGGCGGACTGTTTTTTCACGCGATTCAACCAATCAGAATTAAGAACCACAATTGTCTTCCGTTCAATTTTTGCGCCTGTCAAAATCAATCTGAGAATAAATGCTGCAGCAATAATAAAAACACGCACAACTTCTCTATTTCATTGTTTGGGTATGTGTAGAATGTGTAACTATAAGGTGCTGTATTTTTTTTTTTCGTGCTGGTGGATTTGGTTTCGGCCAGGACGTTCAGATTTGCCGTTACCACCAGCTTTTCAAAGACGTTAAAATTATGCGCCCAAACGTTGTCAGTTAAATTTTCCGCTAAGATTGTAATACCCAGGGCCGGATTAACATAGGGGCAAATGGAGCAGCAGCTCCAGGCCCATGCCTCAGAATAGGCCAAGAGAAAGGATAACTATGTCTGCATTTGGACCGCTGTATCTCCAACACCATAGCAGCTACAGTGTCAAGTGAGGTATCCCTGGAAAGTCCAGAGCATGGCCTTTCCAAAGGTACCAAACATAACCAGTTGTTAACTAAAATAATAAATATTTACTTTTTCTTTTCCTTTCCAACAGTAATATTTTTCACTTTCTAATGATAAAGTAAACAATGATGCTGCACTAACTAACCATCACATTTCTCATGTCACCAACAAGTGTGGAGGTGATGGGTGATTGTACAATCCATTGGTACAAATTGTTACATCAAAAACCTAAACCGCCGCACTGCAGCAAAGAGCGCAGCGGGGAACTTTGGACCCCCTGCATCACTAATCTTTACACCTCACAAGGTCAAGTGAGGTGCCATTGGACAGGTCAGATTCTGGCCTTTGCAGTAATACTAAACCTGATCATGTAAAATCTAAAAGGAAAACAATTTTGTTTATTTTTAGTTCCAAAGCGATGGCATTGTCCATTTTGACGTATAAAATGAGCAATACCACTGCCATTACTCACCTTCTCATTTCCCACGCTGGGAGCAAGGTCAGTGGTTTATACATAGTCATATTATTCTTAATAAAAACATGTTCCAAAACACAACAGAAATATTACATTTTTTGGGTTAAAATTGTATATTTTCTCAGAAAAATGCAGTAACAGGTTCCCATTTCACATTCTTTTAACAAGAATTCCCTATATAATCTATAACCACAAAGGTTTGGATGATAAAATGGGCAAAATAAAATTACACTCTTTAAATGATTGAAATCTGAATGAAAAATGAATCACACAGTATCTGCCTGGTTAGATATACCCGTATCTGCACGATTAAATAACCTAAAATACTGTATGTTTTCATTTCACTAAATTACAAAAAAAGCCCACCAAAATATTCAGCTCCAGGCCCATAGAGATCTTAATCTGGGCCTGGTAATACCATCCGCGTACCAGCGCACCAACGCATTTGCGCTCACAATGTTAGGTATAGGACGAGCAACGTACATTACGCTTGCAAAGGGTTCGCGCAGGTTCACCCGCGGTAGACATTAACGCTCATTTTTTGCGCGGACATTGTAATACGACGTTCTGCGCAAAGGGTTTTTCCCCTCGCGTTAATGTGTTTTTGCGCACGCGTTAACGTTTGCATGAAGTATTTAATAGAGCCCTTAGATTGTAAGCTCTTGAGCAGCGTCCTTTTTTTCTCTCCTCCCTCTCTGTGGGCTAAGCTTATTTTTTTATCTCCTGTCCCTTGTACAGCACTGTGGAATATGTAGGCGCTTTATAAATAACTGGTTACTGAGGTTCCGACACGTTTTTATAAAGGCGGTTCTGCTGCATCCAACTCATTTTACTACTGAAGATCTGCAACAGCTGAGGTGTTTCATTGGTGATGTTCTACAGCAGCTGAGGCATCTTATCAATATTCTATTACTGAGGCTCCACAATAGACTAGGTGGTTTTAAGGTTCCGCAGCAGCTGAGATGTTTTATTATTGAGGCTCCGCAGTATCCTATGTTTAGTGATGGCGAATCTTGGCACCCCAGATGTTTCTGAACTACATGTCCCATGATGCTCAGCCAGTGTGGCTAAGCATCACGGGACATGTAGTTCCGAAACAACTGGTGTGTCATGGTTAATCATCATCGACTAGGTAGGTGGTCATTGAGAAGGTTCTGCAGCGGCTGATATGTTTTATTATTGAGCATCCCCGGTACTCTAGGTGTTATATTTGTGATGTTCTGCAGCAGCTGAGATGATTTATTATTGAGGTTCCGCAGTTGTTTAAGTGGTTTATTGACGCGCTTCCGTAGCAGCCGAGATGCTTTATTATTGAGGCTCCGTGGCAGTCTTATTGGTGAGGTTCTGCAGCGGCCAGTGTATTTGATATGTGAAATCCTGCAGCACTGGATTTATTTATAAATGTTAAGCTTCCAGGACTGAATCACTCAGCGTTCCCGACTTTGCGCTGCGGAGTCTATATGATCAATATCCACCGACCCAGAATATGGCGTCCTGCACGCTACACCCGGGTGGTTTAACTATTCCGGTGCCGTATACATATAGTATACCAGCCCACTGTTCCCCACAACCTGTTCTACAGCATCTGATGACCCACCATGATGTATATATATATATATATCTCACCTGCCAAAACCTCAGAGGACGTATGTCAGAGACATGTTTACACACTCACACCCGGGTGATTGACAGGTGTTATATACAGAGCTGTCACCGCTATTTATTTTGTGATCTTTAAGAATATGAATGTGTAGCCCTTGTATAAGGACACTGGGGATTTTATTCATTTCATGGATCTTTCATACATGTAATATTCTACAACCTATGACCATCCATGCTGCTCCAGTGCTGGAGCTAAGACGTCACAAAGCACAAAAATACATGCTCCCTGAATCGGACTTTTTTGCTTAAAATGTAACAAAGTTTTATTGACTCAACGTTGCAGTCTTGAAAGGACAGAAAACGCGATGCGTTTGATACTTTTTGAGCAAAAAGTCTTGAGTTGCAGAGCATGTATTTTTCTGTTTGTGTGCATATATATTATTCATTCACTTCCTCTTTCTATGTTGGGTGAAGTGGAATATTTTGAGTGTGTGTATATGTATATATATATATATATATTGTAGTGGAGGACAAAAAGTGAGATAAAAAGCCTCCACACTATAATAAGTGTGTTTATTATTGCAGAAGCCACCTGCACATCACAGCAATTCGATGAATTGCATCCCAGAGCTCCTGTGCCACATTCTCCATATGCAGCAAGGAATTCTGGGTAGGATATGCAAATGACCCCTGCCTCGCTTTTATGCATCCTGGGTCTGTAATTACACAGAACCCTAAAATCAATGCTAGGCCACATCGTGGCTTTCTAGCAGAGATAAGGTTTATGCAACTGGTCAAAACCACTCCTAGGACAGCGCTGTTTCGGGTTTATTGGACCCTCATCAGCAGGAGCTAGGCATGATGACCAGTTGCAGGGAATGCTTGGGACCCATAGGGCAATCAGTATCTACAAGGGTTGTAGTGGAGGACAAAAAGGTGAGATAAAAAGCCTCCACGCTATAATAAGTGTGTTTATTATTGCAGAAGCCACCTGCACATCACAGCAATTCAATGAACAGACCTAGGATGCAAAAAAGTGAGATGACGTCATTTGCATGTCTTACCCAGAGTTCTGTGCTGCATATGAGGAATGTAACACAGGAGCTGTGGGATGCAGTTTTTTGAATTGCTGAGATGTGTAAATGGCTTCTGCAATAATAAACTTTAAAAGCCTCCACACTGTAATTAATTATCTCACTTTTTGTCCTCCACCACAACTTAAGCAATATATATATATTTATTATTATTATTATTATTATTATTATTTTAGCTACCCGTCCATTGGGAGCGTAAATCCGTTTAACTCCTCCAGTTCGGGCATGTGTAACATATGATTGGAGATGCAGACGTATGATCCGTGTGACGGAGTTAATGGATAGTTGTATAAAATTCTCACACGCACTTATTTCATTCATTCTCGCCCCGAGGTGTGTTTATATATGGAGACAGTAGCAGATTGACAGTGTGGGTTTATGTCCTGGATGATTCACCGGCCAGTGTACTTTGTTACACTAAAAGAAAAAGATGTAATCATCAAACGCCTGCGGGAGAGAAGCAGTAAGTCTCCTCTGTCCTATTAAAATGATGGCTATTTTGGCCACAGGCGCACATGATGGGCTAGTATGACCAACTGCTACCCCAAGAAGCAGCCAAGCCGGAGCCTCTTCCAAATTAATCTCCCCTTTTTACAGCCCTTTAAAATGGCTCAAGATGGAAATGACTCTTCATGGAAACCCTGGCTGAAGACATCCACGGCTGTGAGTCACCGCTTTTCAAGCCATGACGTCAACCTTTATGCCAGCAGGGAAAAAATCCAAATCTGGAGCATTGTGTTTTAGTAAATGAAAGATGAAGTCGCTGGCAGGCTGTGCGGCCCTGAGCCTTCCATCGAAGAATCTGCTCATTCACCCTGAGAATCTGCTCTGAGCATCGTCTCATTCGTCTGGAAAATCTTCCAGATCACCCCAAGACACAAGAATCTGCTCATTCACCCCCTCTCCGTCTCAAAACTCTGCTCATTCACCCCCTCTCCGTCTCAAAACTCTGCTCATTCACCCCCTCTCCGTCTCAAAACTCTGCTCATTCACCCCCTCTCCTTCTCAAAATTCTGCTCATTCACCCCTCTCCGTCTCAAAATTCTGCTCATTCACCCCCTCTCCCCTCAAAACTCTGCTCATTCACCCCTCTCCGTCTCAAATTCTGCTCATTCACCCCCTCTCCCCTCAAAACTCTGCTCATTCACCCCTCTCCTTCTCAAAATTCTGCTCATTCACCCCCTCTCCGTCTCAAAATTCTGGTCATTCACCCCCTCTCCCCTCAAAACTCTGCTCATTCACCCCTCTCCTTCTCAAAACTCTGCTCATTCACCCCCTCTCCGTCTCAAAACTCTGCTCATTCACCCCCTCTCCTTCTCAAAATTCTGCTCATTCACCCCTCTCCTTCTCAAAATTCTGCTCATTCACCCCCTCTCCTTCTCAAAATTCTGCTCATTCACCCCTCTCCTTCTCAAAATTCTGCTCATTCACCCCTCTCCTTCTCAAAATTCTGCTCATTCACCCCTCTCCGTCTCAAAACTCTGCTCATTCACCCCCTCTCCTTCTCAAAATTCTGCTCATTCACCCCCTCTCCTTCTCAAAATTCTGCTCATTCACCCCCTCTCCTTCTCAAAATTCTGCTCATTCACCCCTCTCCTTCTCAAAATTCTGCTCATTCACCCCCTCTCCTTCTCAAAACTCTGCTCATTCACCCCCTCTCCTTCTCAAAATTCTGCTCATTCACCCCCTCTCCTTCTCAAAATTCTGCTCATTCACCCCCTCTCCTTCTCAAAATTCTGCTCATTCACCCCCTCTCCTTCTCAAAATTCTGCTCATTCACCCCCTCTCCGTCTCAAAACTCTGCTCATTCACCCCCTCTCCTTCTCAAAATTCTGCTCATTCACCCCCTCTCTGTCTCAAAATTCTGCTCATTCACCCCCTCTCTTCTCAAAACTCTGCTCATTCACCCCCTCTCCGTCTCAAAACTCTGCTCATTCACCCCTCTCCGTCTCAAAACTCTGCTCATTCACCCCTCTCCTTCTCAAAATTCTGCTCATTCACCCCTCTCCTCTCAAAATTCTGCTCATTCACCCCCTCTCCTTCTCAAAATTCTGCTCATTCACCCCCTCTCCGTCTCAAAACTCTGCTCATTCACCCCCTCTCCCCTCAAAACTCTGCTCATTCACCCCTCTCCGTCTCAAAACTCTGCTCATTCACCCCCTCTCTCCTTCTCAAAATTCTGCTCATCACCCCCTCTCCGTCTCAAAACTCTGCTCATTCACCCCCTCTCCCCTCAAAACTCTGCTCATTCACCCCTCTCCGTCTCAAAACTCTGCTCATTCACCCCCTCTCCTTCTCAAAATTCTGCTCATTCACCCAGAAGCCTTGAGTTTACAAGAGTTCAGCCATGAGAATTTGCACCGTCGCAAGTGTGAGAATCCATACCGCCGAAGTGTCCCTATTTATAAGAGACAATCCCAATTTTGAACACAAATCAGAGGATCCCCCATATATTCAGGGTGTGCGGGTGTGTTTTTAGGGGCTCCTCCATATATTCAGGGTGTGCGGGTGTCTTTTTAGGGGCTCCTCCATATATTCAGGGTGTGCGGGTGTCTTTTTAGGGGCTCTTCCGTATATTCAGGGTGTGCGGATGTCTTTTTAGGGTCTCCCCCATATATTCAGGGTGTGCGGGTGTCTTTAGGGGCTCCTCCATATATTCAGGGTGTGTGGGTGTCTTTTTAGGGGCTCCTCCATATATTCAGGGTGTGCAGGTGTCTTTTTAGGGGCTCCTCCATATATTCAGGGTGTGCGGGTGTCTTTTTAGGGGTTCCTCAATATATTCAGGGTGTGTGGGTGTCTTTTTAGGGGTTCCTCCATATATTCAGGGTGTGTGGGTGTCTTTTTAGGGGTTCCTCCATCTATTCAGTGTGTGTGGGTGTCTTTTTAGGGTCTCCTCCATATATCCAGGGTGTGCGGGTGTCTTTTTAGGGGTTCCTCCATATATTCAGGGTGTGTGGGTGTCTTTTTAGGGGTTCCTCCATATATTCAGGGTGTGTGGGTGTCTTTTTAGGGGTTCCTCCATATATTCAGGGTGTGTGGGTGTCTTTTTAGGGGCTCCTCCATATATTCAGGGTGTGTGGGTGTCTTTTTAGGTGTTCCTCCATATATTCAGGGTGTGTGGGTGTCTTTTTAGGGTCTCCTCCATATATCCAGGGTGTGCGGGTGTCTTTTTAGGGGCTCCTCCATATATTCAGGGTGTGGGTTTCTTTTTAGGGTCTCCTCCATATATCCAGGGTGTGCGGGTGTCTTTTTAGGGGCTCCTCCATATATTCAGGGTGTGCGGATGTATTTTTAGGGTCTCCCCCATATATTCAGGGTGTGTGGGTGTCTTTTTAGGGGTTCCTTCATATATTCAGGGTGTGTGGGTATCTTTAGGGGTTCCTCCATATATTCAGGGTGTGTGGGTGTCTTTAGGGGTTCCTCCATATATTCAGGGTGTGCGGGTGTCTTTTTAGGGGCTCCTTCATATATTCAGGGGGTGCGGGTGTATTTTTAGGGGTTCCCCCATATATTCAGGGGGTGCGGGTGTGTTTTTAGGGGCCCCTCCATATATTCAGGGTGTGCAGACATCTTTTTAGGGGCTCCTCCATATATTAAGGGTGTGTGGGTGTATTTTTAGGGGCTCCTCCATATATTCAGGGTGTTTGAGTGTATAACAGAGCTGCAGAGAAAAATCCTCTTGCAGTGAGTCTATGTAAACTACGTTCGAAATCCCTGAGACTTTATTTGCTCCGAGGCCCAGGGAATCGTTTTAAATGAATAATCCTGAAGTTCTGTCTAGTTGAACCAATGATCCTCACAAAGTCCCGTCTTTAAGGCCGTGGTCAGACGAACGCACTGTTCACGTGCGTTTAGCTGCATTTTAGTACATCCGTGGTAGCAGCAAATAACGTCCACCGAAGGCCCACACATGAAGTACGGCCGCACGGAAGTGCAGTCGCACAACGCAAGCGGTAAACGAACGCAGTTTTGCAAGAACGTCAAACCGCTAGTACTGACGCACAGAGTGCGCTGTGTCGGCATAGCGGCGTGTGTGCGTGATTAGGAGACGTCAGACGCTGCACATGTCCGGCCAACATCACGGCCATTTTTTTATTCTTTTTTTATAGCTCCGTCAAAAATCACGGCCGTAATTGCGCACCATGTGACCACTACCGCGTCTTCCGTCTAAAAGTGTGTCTTGACGCACGGACGCACAGTCCGTGAAAAATGCGTTCGTCTGACCCTAGCCTAAGCTGGATGATGGTCATAGTTTTTCCGATCACCCCAAGGTTCTTTAAAATGACACATTTATATAGAAATCTGCCGTCACTATGAGATCTGGGAAATGTGCTCTTCTTTTATTGTCCTATATAGACCATTCTTGGCCAGAAGCATCCTTGCATGGACCGCTTTTTTTTTGGGGGGGGGGTTAATTTGTAGACACAATCCAGCAATATCGGAATTATAAATCGTCCTTTAAAGAACGAAAAAAAATTCCTAAAAATCGCGTCTTCATATTTCTGCTAATGTTTTCATCTGCCGCTTCTACCAGTGGAATCCTTCAAATTCTTCAGCTTCTGCGGCAGTGACCTGCCTCGCTGGACCTCAGTGAAAGGCTTTATTCATGGTCGCTCCCCTGCCTTCTTGAATTACCACACCTCGGGCCTCTCTGCTGCCCGGGCTGCTGTTTTTCTTTCATTTGAAGGAATCTCCAGTTGAATGTCTCGGTCGGGATGCTGAGGGATGCTGCACCTTTCCAGGGTTAGTGTGGCCTGAAGCATCTTCAGATGTGGCCGAATACAGGACGATTTCTCAAAGGACCACAGTGTGGATACTGCACTGCCCTGTGTACCTCCCAAGTGTCCCTATGCAGGATGGCCAGTCCCTTCCGCAGCCCCAAATCCCTCTGTCCCTCTTTTCTTTCTTAATGTCCCTCTTACAGTCCATCTTAGAGGTTCCTCCATTCATCCAGGCTGTGCGAGAGGCTTTTTACAGGTTCTTCCAAATTTTCAGGGTGTGGCAGGGGTCAAATTGAGGGTTAACTCATTGGAATGCAGTTCCTCCACTATTTTTGCATAAGGAACGGAGTTCCCATTGGTTTCACATACTATAAAGCTTTTATTCATTTGTTCATAGATTTCCCTGTTAAATCCACATATATATGTAAATATATCACATTTCAGCGTATGTTTGTGTTATGTGCAAGATGATAATCGCTAATTGGGGGACTGGAATCTGGAGGACTTATTTTTTAAAGACTTGACCCCTGGTGTGCGGGTGTCGTTTTAGGGGCTCCTCCATATATTCAGGGTGTGCGGGTGTCTTTTTAGGGGCTCCTCCATATATTCAGGGTGTGCGGGTGTCTTTATAGGGGTTCCGCCATATATTCAGGGTGTGCGGGTGTCATTTTAGGGGCTCCTTCATATATTCAGGGTGTGCGGGTGTCTTTTTAGGGGCTCCGCCATATATTCAGGGTTTGCGGGTGTCTTTTTAGGGGTTCCTCCATATATTCAGGGTGTGTGGGTGTCTTTTTAGGGGCTCCGCCATATATTCAGGGTGTGTGGGTGTCTTTTTAGGGGCTCCGCCATATATTCAGGGTGTGTGGGTGTCTTTTTAGGGGTTCCTCCATATATTCAGGGTGTGTGGGTGTCTTTTTAGGGGCTCCGCCATATATTCAGGGTGTGCGGGTGTCTTTTTAAGGGCTCCTCCATATATTCAGGGTGTGCGGGTGTCTTTATAGGGGTTCCGCCATATATTCAGGGTGTGCGGGTGTCTTTTTAGGGGCTCCTTCATATATTCAGGGTGTGCGGGTGTCTTTTTAGGGGCTCCTCCATATATTCAGGGTGTGCGGGTGTCTTTTTAGGGGCTCCTTCATATATTCAGGGTGTGCGGGTGTCTTTTTAGGGGCTCCTCCATATATTCAGGGTGTGCGGGTGTCTTTTTAGGGGCTCCTCCATATTTTCAGGGTGTGCGGGTGTCTTTATAGGGGTTCCGCCATATATTCAGGGTGTGCGGGTGTCATTTTAGGGGCTCCTTCATATATTCAGGGTGTGCGGTGTCTTTTTAGGGGCTCCTCCATATATTCAGGGTGTGCGGGTGTCTTTTTAGGGGCTCCTCCATATTTTCAGGGTGTGCGGGTGTCTTTATAGGGGTTCCGCCATATATTCAGGGTGTGCGGGTGTCATTTTAGGGGCTCCTTCATATATTCAGGGTGTGCGGGTGTCTTTTTAGGGGCTCCTCCATATATTCAGGGCGTGCGGGTGTATTTTTAGGGGCTACACCATATATTCAGGGTGTGTGGGTGTCTTTTTAGAGGTTCCTCCATATATTCAGGGTGTGCGGGTGTCTTTTTAGGGGTTCCTCCATATATTCAGGGTGTGTGGGTGTCTTTTTAGGGGCTCCGCCATATATTCAGGGTTTGCGGGTGTCTTTTTAGGGGTTCCTCCATATATTCAGGGTGTGTGGGTGTCTTTTTAGGGGCTCCGCCATATATTCAGGGTTTGCGGGTGTCTTTTTAGGGGTCCTCCATATATTCAGGGTGTGTGGGTGTCTTTTTAGGGGCTCCGCCATATATTCAGGGTGTGTGTGGGTGTCTTTTTAGGGGTTCCTCCATATTCAGGGTGTGAGGGTGTCTTTTTAGGGGCTCCGCCATATATTCAGGGTTTGCGGGTGTCTTTTTAAGGCTCCTCCATATATTCAGGGTGTGCGTGTCTTTATAGGGGTTCCGCCATATATTCAGGGTGTGCGGGTGTCTTTTTAGGGGCTCCTTCATATATTCAGGGTGTGCGGGTGTCTTTTTTAGGGGCTCCTCCATATATTCAGGGTGTGCGGGTGTCTTTTTAGGGGCTCCTTCATATATCAGGGTGTGCGGGGTCTTTTTAGGGGCTCCTCCATATATTCAGGGTGTGCGGGTGTCGTTTTAGGGGCTCCTCCATATATTCAGGGGTTGCGGTGTCTTTTTAGGGGCTCCGCCATATATTCAGGGTGTGCGGGTGTCTTTTTTTAGGGGCTCCTCCATATATTCAGGGTGTGGGTGTCTTTTTAGGGGCTCCTCCATATATTCAGGTGTGCGGTGTCTTTTTAGGGGCTCCTTCATATATTCAGGGTGTGCGGGTGTCTTTTTAGGGGCTCCTCCATATATTCAGGGTGTGCGGGTGTCGTTTTAGGGGCTCCGCCATATATTCAGGGTGTGCGGGTGTCTTTTTTTAGGGGCTCCTCCATATATTCAGGGTGTGGGTGTATTTTTAGGGGCTCCTCCATATATTCAGGGTGTGCGGGTGTATTTTTAGGGGCTCCTCCATATATTCAGGGTGTGGGTGTATTTTTAGGGGTTCCTCCATATATTCAGGGTGTGCGGGTGTATTTTTAGGGGCTCCTCCATATATTCAGGGTGTGGGTGTATTTTTAGGGGTTCCTCCATATATTCAGGGTGTGCGGGCTCCACAGCAATAAAACTCACGCTCATACACAACGCACATTACTGTATCACAGAGCTCCACAGCAATAGAACTCACACTCAAACTCACAGTAATGTGCTGTGTGTATTACTGCTGTGGAGCTCTGTGATATGCTCATACACACAGCACATTACTGTGAGTTTTATTGCTGTGGAGCTCTGTGATACTGTAATGTGCTGTGTGTATGAGCACATCAGAGCTCCACTGCAGTAAAACTCATAGTAATGTGCAGTGTGTATGAGCACATCACAGAGCTCCACAGGAATAAGGCTCTCAATAATGTGTGGTGTGCCTAGTTGGGGTCCAAAATGCTGCCCCTGGCAAAGTGCTGCCTGGAGCCGTGGCCCTGATTTAATGGCTGCTTGAGAATTGAGACACCTAGCTGTATCCCTACTTGTGCCATGAATTCTTTGGATGAACTCTTTATGGTCATCCAAGCCAGTGACGCTTACATTGGCACCTTGAGGCTGGCAGAGAATCATGGGACATGTAGTTCTGAATCATCTGGAGTGCTAAGGTTAACTGTCGCTCATCCACAAGGTTAGGATTCACTTGGATATACAACGAATGCTAAAATATATATCTAGCCATGAAATGGTTATTCCAGCATCCTCCGGTCTCTCCTCCCTGGAATGGTATTGGGAGAGCCCAGGCTTAGCGGAGCAGCCATGGCGAGGGGATATCCAGACGCAGAGACGTGGATTACGCTCAATTTTCTGCATAAATAAACCATCGACTCCCAGTAGAATCAGGAATGGAACAATTTATTTTAAAAAAAAAGACCTAATCCGGGAAATATTTTGATTCGAAGCTTCGATCGTAGGAGACGGGAGAGAGATTTCTGGGAAAGATGACTCTTTGCCCTTTCTCCGAGCACCTTGCCTTGTAATTGGAGGCTTACGTAGGCCTAATCCGGAAGACAGAGGCCGCTGATTACTATTTTTCCTCTGTTTTATAATTCTATTCCCAGGACCAAACTTAACAGAGAAGCAGACTGCTTTAAACAGAGGCACGCAAAACCTTTAGATTGCGAGCTCCTCGGAGAGCTGTGCCTTCTTACTTTCTGTATCCATCTAATGCGTCTCATCTGAATTCATTATAAACTCTGTCTACACAATGAGGATATAATAATTCAATAACCCCGGTCTAAAACCCCAGTGATGACCACATGCAGCACCATCGATGGTCTGTGAAGGCTTAAAATGATGGTGGGAGCAGTGGGGACCAGCTATGACATCATCCAAGGTGACCGTCTTTAATGAGGATCTTGGTCTGGACTGCATGAAACGGAATCTATCCCGGCTTCCGTAATGTGACTATAACCCAATAGAAAAGTGGGACCGAACACCAAAAACGTGGCAGCCACCACGGAAGCCGTTAGAATCCGCAGGAACATCCAGTAGGTTTCCATGGTAACTGCTCGTTATTTGGATATTGCAGCACCTTGCGATTTGCGACACTTTGATGGAATCTCGCCCCTCGTGCTGTACACGATAAATCCTGATCCTACAAGTAGTTAACAGGCCTCGTTCCTGGGCTCTCCTGTCGAGAAGAAGGGAGAGGCTGGGATTCACAGATGGTGTAATGGGGGTCAGTTCCAGGCTCACAGCAGGTCCTGTCCCACTCAAAAGCAAACCTAGCCAAAGGTATATGGCTCAGAATGTCCTGTGAAGGTCCAGGAGTGCAGGTGGTGTTTGGGTTGTCCAGATGACCGTCTGATTCCACGTAGAAGCCGGGAGGTGTTCTGGGTGTGGGTTGTGTTTGAACCACAGGGGCCCTTCCAGCGTCCAGACACGATGATCGGTAACGCTCTGCAGGACACAGCGGGGTTTGCGTTCCAGTTTAGTTCCATGGTACATCCAGTTCCAGTGTCCAGTGCGTACGCACATTGGGGACCAGTCCACGCTGGCAGGTCCATATCCATAGACCTTCCAACTGGGACAGGAGGTGCAACTCTTGCAAAACACGTGCAATAAAATCCCAGCTTGTTAAAATAACGAGGTTTTGGGGGGATTCTCCAGGTCCCCTAGACAAGAAATCTCAAACTTTGTCCCCTAGATGTTGGTGGCCTCCAATTCCCAACAATCTCTGAATGCAAAAGATGGGCAGAAATACATTCGAGTTGTAGTTCAGAAAGCTCTTTGGTGCCAGCGTTCGAGATCTCTGCCCTAGACGTCCCAACCCCTGCGACTGGCTGGCAACGCGTTTCACAAAATTCCAACATCTAATATTCAGGTTATCCAATGCTCTGCGCATCGCAGGTCCATTCAGGATACAGCAGAGCCTTTTCGGTTTTGGCCTCTGATCTCTCTGGCTTTTGGCAAACCCTATAATAAGGTGGGGTTTTTTTTGGGGGGGGGGGTTTATAAGCTTTCGGGAAACCAATCAGAAATTCTGAAAATAAATTCATTTATTTGTTCTTTTTGTAAAACCCACAGCCAGCATTACAAGCGAGACCGAATTCCTGCCATCTTTTGCCTGACATGGCACAGGACCTGGAGGTCAGTCTGCTGGGTCGCGGCCTGTGGCGAATTATTTCCCTACTTTCGGCTGGATCATCGCGGATTCGATTTTTTTTTTTTTTTTTTTTTCTCCTAATCATTATAAATTGCAGCATCCTGGCGATCTGACACCTTTTGTGTTTTGTAAGGTGGATGTGTGTCGGCGTTCAGTAAGCCAGTCCTGACTGGGAAATGCGTCTCAGAAGCTGTCGTGCGAATGGTGACAACAGTCTAATCACCAGCACGTGTCAGCGCTGGGACCACGTCAGGCTGACATTAACCATTCCTCTGCAGGGTGGCCCGCGCCCTGCGCCGCTCTCATCCGTCACTCACTGTGCAGGAAAAATGTGTTGCCAAGTTTATCAATGAGATTATTCAGTAACCAGCGAGTACCAGGACAAGAGTGAATGTCAGGCGAATACAGCCACGCCGGAAACATACAGGGTTATTCAGAGAGCACCAAAATTTCACCGACCTTGCCGTGCTCTCTGATTCGCCGCACTTCGGCGAGTCCGATTACCTGATCCTGCGGTGAATTCAGCATTCTCTGCAGGGTCTCGAAAGGCAGGGAATCGACTGCCAACCCGCCAGACAGCTGCCAACAGCAGCCGTCGAGCACAGCCGCAGAGAAAAGCCGACAAACCGCCAAACTGGAAAAAAAAAAAACAATTGAAAGTGAAACGCTGTTTGCAAAAAACTACTGGATGAAAATGTCTGAAATTAACGTATAAGGTCCTACGGATGATAAGAAAAAGGTCTGTTACAGATTAAAAAGCTATTTAAAAAAAAAACGAAAACAAAAATGTGCGGAAAAAAATGCCGGAAAATGCCCAAAAAAATCCTAAAAGTTTTTTGACGTTTTGCTGCAGTTTAAAAGAATAAACGGTTTATTAGATATTGAGTAAAAACGGGAATATTTTTAACATTGAAGCCTATGGGATTCGCCTGAATAAACCTGCCGAATGAAAACACCGAACAGCAGGCCATTTCACTGACATTTATCTGTTCTTTAGTGTCTCTGAAAAGATTAACTATTGCCTCTCTATGGGGATTTGGTGAACTGCCAGCTCTCTGAATGGCCCCGAAATGTCACCGTACGGGGAAATTCACTGTTCGGTGCAATTTCAGGTCCAGATCCTCTCTCTCTCTGAATAACCCCTATAGTCTCAAAAGTTATTTATTCTGGTTGTTTTGAGCCGAAATGTATGATTTGTAACGAAATTATCAAATAATGGGACATTTTAAGCCTTCCTTTGTTTCAGAGGTCAGCAAAGAGTTTGAACTGTTTTTCGTGCAGGATTTAAAAAAAAAAACTGTATAACAGTGTTTAATTGTCCCTAAATTATCTTCTACCAACCACAACGTTATTCTCTTTAGGCTGGGGTCAGACGAGCGTGATTTCTACGAACTGTACGTCCGTGCAGTACGGACATCGTCAGTACGGATGACGCAGTAGTGGTCACACAGTCCGTTTTTTCACTGACGTATTTTATGACTGATGTAGCAGGAAAAATAAATTACAATGAAAAAACATTCTGTCCGTCAAAAATGCTGGACGTATAAATGCAGTCCGTCTGACCACGTTCCATCACTCACACACAAAGCTATGCAGACGTTGTGGACGCAGCGCACTCCGCACGTCCGTTCTAGCAGTATTACGTTCTTGCCTAACCTGCGTCCATTTGCAGCGTCCGTCATGCGTCCGCAGTTCAGTGCGGACGTACTTCGTGTGTCAGGCTCCAATGGGCTTTCTTTCATGCTATCACGGACGTACTTTTAGGCGCGATCACGGACGTGAACACTACGCTCGTCTGACAGCAGCCTTAAATCTGTGAAGCGGCTTGTCGAATTATGACATTTGTTGCGTATTTAGCAAAAACATTGAGAGGTGGATGTTTTACAGATGATCTCCACTCTGTAATATGATATCAATCCTCTCCCGCCTGCATAGAACAGCAGAAACCCCACGCCTTACTATAATCAAAGAAGATAAGGAGCGGGAAGCTGCAATATGCTGAAGGCTGCTGAATAAATGGGATTAAAGTCTTGCAGGCAGAAAATACGTGAAAACTGTCAGTTGCTAAAATGCTTCATTTACCAGTCTGGATTTAATAAAACGGAGTGAGGGTGGCACGTGAAATTCTATTTTATTGTGACTAATGGTTCCATGTTGTAAAGTCATCGTGGGACTCTCCGTGCTGGTGTCCGTGGCAGAGTTATTTCCAGAAAACGGTTAAGGCTGGTGGCGCGGTGATGGATAGAGGACCTTGTGTCATCACAATGCATATACTCAATAATGTTGTGCTTGTTTAGCTTCTCTGCATCTTCTGATGGATGTCAGGGCAAAACGTTGCTCCATGCGGCCTCAGCGTTTAAGGAATTTATGTCCTGTTTAGGCTAAAACATCCCATCATCCACAGATGGAGAAACAATGTCCTGCGATCAAGGCCCGGCCACCCTCCACATCCATAACTGATGGGAAGAGCCTTTCCATTGGTGGCCACAAACTGGCAATTGGTTCGCACTGCGCTGTTGTGCGGTTCGCTGGATCCCAGAAGATAGACGTGAGCAACGAAAAACAAGAATTTTTCAAAGTGCCATTAAAGGGCCGGTCTTTCACGTTCCCCCTAAGCATTTTATCTTTTACAGGAGGTCCAGTATTAAGACCTTTTTTAAAAATACAGAAATAATTCTAGTGAGAAGACTCGTCCTGCTTGGTTTAGGAATGAAAGATCTTGCCCCGGGTGCATGCTACACGATGGGATGGGACAAGGAGTATTTTAAGAATTTGGATTGTACACAAAGGGTTAACGGTCATTTATCCAATGGGCAAAGTCATCATTTGACCAGGAGCCAATAATTAACGATGCCCAGACCCGATATCTAAATACAGTAAATCAGGCAAGGCTTAGTCTGGGGTTGGAGCAAATATTTTTATTAGTCACGTTGTTTCTTGATTTGTCTCAAGCGTATGGATGAAACTTTGGAAAAAGATGCTTTTTTCCCTCTTATTGGCTAGTATCTGTATACTCCCACTATGTACCCGCCCCCGAGGATGCTTGCTCTTTGTTTCCAAACTATTAACATTGACTGGTATCTTCCGCCCCCCCCCTTCCACTATGTACCGACCCCTGAGGATGCTTCCCTGTATAAACTATTTTCATTGGCTGATCTATCCCTCCCACTATGTATCCACCAGGATTCTTGCTCTTTATTCCCAAACGATTTTCATTGGCTGGTTTTTATGCCTCCCACTATGTATCCACCCCCAAGGATGTTTGAAATTTATGTCTAAACTATTTTCATTGGCTGATATGTCTTTCCCTCTATGTACATCTCCTGTTGATGTTTGCTTTTTATTTCTAAACTATTTTCATTGGCTGGTTTCTGTCCCTTGTACATTGTACCCCCCCCCCCTCCTCCCAATGCGTGTTTTGTTTTATTATTATTTCTAATCTCTTTTCATTGGCTGGTTTCTGTTCTTTACACTTTCAGGGTTATCCAAAGAGATCCGAATGGCTGGAGAAAGGTAACCGAACGCTGAAAATCAGCGTTCGGTTACCTTTCCTGGCCATTCGGCTATCCAGAGAGCAGGCAATTCGCCAAATCCTGGCGAATTGCCTGCACATACGGTGCCTGTTCGAGGGCAGTGAATTCCCATAAAAAAGCACTGCTTCGGCTATTCAGAGAACACAAACCAGCAGTGAAAGGTTCCCCTAATGCCCTGCCATTCGGTGGTTTAATTCGGCAGGTTTATTCAGGCGAATCCCATAGGCTTCAAAGTTAAAAATATTCCCATTTTAATTCAATAACTAATAAACCGTTGATTATAATATTCTGCAGCAAAAAGTCTCTTTATTTATAGTTTTTTTTTAGGATATTTTAAGCATTTTTCTGGATTTTGTTTTAAAAAAAAAAAAAAATCAGTTTTTTTTTTTAACTCCTTCATTGGATCTTATATGTAAATTTCAGACATTTTCGCTCAGTAGTTTCTTTGCAAACAGCGTTTCACTTTTCAAACAAACTGTTTTTCTAATTTATTCAATGCATTCGTCTGCGGTGTCGGCTTTTTTCGGCGACTTCTCTGCGTGTGATCGGCTCCTTCTGGGGTTAATCCAGATGTTTTTGCGGGTTTCGGTGTGCGTTCGCCCTCGTTTTGCAGTGAGTTTTCGGTGGGTTTGCGGTGACTTTTCCCTGCATTACGACGGCTCTGTGGTGCTTGCTGAATACACCGCAGGGTCGCCGAAAAGGGATCGGCAAAAGGAACCGAATTGAACGAAAAGTCACCGAACGTGCGGTGGCTTTTCGATTCTCTTTGAATGACCCTGTATGTATCCACCCCCAAGGACGCTTGTGTTTATTTTGCAAACTTTTTTCCATTGACTGGTATCTGCCCCCTGTCACTATGTACCCGCCTCCGAGGATGCTTTCCCCCTTTATAAACTCATTCATTGGCTGTATCTATCCTTCCCACTATGTACCCACCCCTGAGGATGCTTGCCCTCCATTCCCCCTGCTTTTTGATCACGATACTCTGTGAATTGCATTGAATACAGATTTGTTAAGCGATCACGCAGTCCTGTGGACATATGGTCTGGTTGAGCAGGGTGTCTGTGCTCGCCTGTAAAATGTCAGGAATCGTGTCGTTGGCTCACATGTTCCTAATCACAAACTGCTGAGAGTGTTCTCTGCACTCTACGTGACCTGATGCTGCCGGCCCTTCCATGGTCTGGTTGTGCATCATGCTGTATTACTCACAGATATCTCTGATTTCGGGGTTATAAGTATTGGGAAATTACAGGAATCCTCTGAAAGGCAGGGGATGGGAAGCCTGGTCCTCTCCAGCCTCGCTGTGCACTGCATGTCCCATGGTGCTGGCCATCCGCTGGGTGAAGACGACCAGCTTTTAATTCTCCATTTTGGGGCAAGAGGGTAAAAAAAAAAAGAATCCCTACAAATTTTGGTAGTGAATGCCGGTAGCTACTACACAGGACACGATCCGACAGGGCGTCTGCGAAGTCCCACAGGCAATCTCGTGTCCTTTAAGGCTGGTTGAGCATCATGGGACATGTAGTTCTGGAATGACTCGGGTGCAAGGTTAGCAGTCACAAAACTAGGCCGTACAAAGGGCCCTTGAAAAGTCTATTTCTAGGGGCACGTGGCATCCTGGCATTAGAATCGGCTTCCTTCCGGCACTGGGAATTCATTGGGATTTAAAGGGATTTAATTGGAGGGTTTGGTACCGTTAGGCAAGCGTCTACAAGGGAATTAACCCCCGTATGCTGTTTTTGCCCCCCCCCCCGTCTGAGCTGCCCTGTGAAAGTGAAGCCTGTCTGTAACTCCTGAGTAAGTGGCACGGCGAGGCAGCGGCGTTAGTAGCGCACACGAGCAGCGAGATTGAGATCAATGAATCCTTGGCACAGCTCCTCGCTTTCGACCTTGAACTGCAAACATTGCTCTCCTTGTTAAGAGCCACGCTGGGTTTGAATGAGATCTTTAGTCAATGCAATTCCTTAAACGTTTACAACACGCAATCCGGTTTCGCCTCTACCCCTGAGCGCCGTAGTAAGATCTCCATTTTTCTTTTAATTGCTGGTTATTAACTCTTTTGCGCCCGGGTTATCCCGCAGCCAGCTCGCCGTGACTGAAAGCAAAGCAAGCTTAACGGTGACACAAAATATGTATAAAATATTCTGCATTGGGGGTCGGCAGCTTGGGCCCTCAAGATATTTTGGAACTACATCTCCCATGATGCTCAGCCCCTCATCTCTTTTAGTGACTCATGGGAGATGTAGTTCCAAATCTTCTGGAGCGCCATGGTTGCCGACCCCTGATCAAACATGAGCAAGTCCTGGGACCCTTCAATTGCCCCATTTAACTTTATACAGTTGTGTTCAAAATTATTCAACCCCCAATGCTGTAAAGGGTTTTAGGGAATTTAGTGTACATTTGTAATTGTATTCAGAATGAAATCCTACAATGACTTTTTAAAGAACCATATGCAACTAAAATGACATCAATTGGTTTTGTAATACAGTAGTAAATGTTTCTTTTGTGAATTCTTCATTGACACAATTATTCAACCCCTTAAAGACTACCACTCTGAAGAACAGAGGTTCATTCAAGTGTTTTCAATCAGGTATTGAAAACACCTGTGGATGTCACGGAGCAGCAATAAAGCATAATAAGCACCAATTAGGCAGCTTTAAAATGACTGTGATACTCAGCTCCTTCTAGACATTTACTGGTGTGGTTACAAACATGGTGAAGTCAAGAGAATGGTCCAGGAAGACAAGAGAAGAGGTGATTACTCTTCACAGGAAGGGCAATGGCTATAAGAAGATTGCAAAGATGTTAAACCTACCAAGAGAGACCATAGGAAGCATCATTCGCAAATTCAAGGCAAAGGGCACTGTTGAAACGCTACCTGGTCGTGGCAGAAAGAAGATGCTGACTTCGACTGCTGTGCGCTACCTGAAGCGTAGAGTGGAGAAAAGTCCCCGTGTGACTGCTGAGGAACTGAGAAAAGATTTGTCAGATGTGGGTACTGAAGTTTCAGCTCAGACAATACGGCGCACACTGCGTAATGAAGGCCTCCATGCCAGAACTCCCAGGCGCACCCCCTTGCTGTCTCCAAAGAATAAGAAGAGTCGACTGCAGTATGCCAAAAGTCATGTGGACAAACCACAGAAGTTTTGGGATAGTGTTCTGTGGACTGATGAAACAAAATTAGAACGGTTTGGGCCCATGGATCAACGCTATGTTTGGAGGAGGAAGAACAAGGCCTATGAAGAAAAGAACACCTTGCCTACTGTGAAGCATGGCGGGGGGTCAATCATGCTTTGGGGCTGTTTTGCTTCTGCAGGTACAGGGAAGCTTCAGCGTGTGCAAGGTACCATGAATTCTCTTCAGTACCAGGAGATATTGGATGAGAATGTGATGCAGTCCGTCACAAACCTGAGGCTTGGGAGACGTTGGACCTTTCAACAGGACAATGATCCCAAGCATACCTCCAAGTCCACTAGAGCATGGTTGCAGATTAAAGGCTGGAACATTTTGGAGTGGCCATCGCAGTCACCTGACTTAAATCCGATTGAGAACCTCTGGTGGGACTTAAAGAAAGCAGTTGTAGTGCGCAAGCCTAAGAATGTGACTGAACTGGAGGCTTTTGCCCATGACGAATGGGCGAAGATACCCGTAGATCGCTGCAAGACACTTGTGTCAAGCTATGCTTCACGTTTAAAAGCTGTTAGTACAACATCCTTTTACAGTTATAAGTACTAAGATTGAATGTCACTTGGGGGTTGAATAAAACTGATAATGATGTGAGCACAGAAAAGACATTTGTGGTTATTTCATTATAAATGTTATGTTATATTTGTCTGACCTACACGTGCCTCTTTGATTTAATTGTAAGCAAGATGACTGAATGATCAAAATCAATGTCAAACTGGCCAAAACACTCAATTTCAGTGGGGGTTGAATAATTTTGAACACAACTGTATATACCATATAGACATACCTCCCAAGCGTCCCTTTCTAAGAGGGACAGTCCCTATTTTTGAGCCGCCTCCTTTTACCCATATGGGGTTCTATCCCCTAGTTGGCTCTAACGTTGATGCCTCGATATGTAAGCGTTAGCGCCAGGATTAGTGTATTTAACACATGCCACCCCATAGTATATTCCCAACGCTACACCCGTTAGGGCATCAGTGATCACGCGCGCTTACTGTACTTTGTTCATCCTATACACGGGGGAGCGGAAACGTGCATTAGCGTCTTGATACGTAAGGTATTACATAGTGCTGGCGCTAGTTACCGCAGGGATGCGGACAGCTGTACTTTAGCTACACCTACAAGCTGCTGCTACATGATCCTGCATTTGCAAAATCATTTAACACCCCCTGAAGCCTCCCCAATAAATCCAATACTCGCCTCTCATCCCGCGACGAGAAGGGTGGCCCGCTCCACCGCTGCTTCTTCCTGCGAGCAGAAGGAGACTGGAAACAAATAGTTCCCAGTCTCCCTCCGCAATCACTCCGGGGCCCTTCACGTTCTCGCGCCCAGAAGCGCGACACTCCATGGCGTCCAATGGACTCCAGGAGGTAATACTTGGTGTGAAACAGTATCCATTGTCGTGTAAATGTATGTTTTGCCCAATTTGACTCGTGTTTCTGTGTTTAAGCGGAAACTTAAAACCAAAAGTCTCTTTGTCTCTCGAAGCAGGGCCCAGACATGTCAGGACATAAAAGAGCGGTTAAAGACAGGTTTTCTTTCTGTGTTTGCATTGCGTCAGCCAGTTTGACCGGCAAGGAAAGTCCTTAAAGAATAAATAAGAGGGACTTACATCCTTAAGGCTGGGGTCAGACGAGAGCACTATGTGCGCCTGTACTGACGTGCCTTCCAGCGTCCATCGCAGTGTTGTGACGCTGCGACGGGGCCGGCCACATGCTGTTGCGCCCGCACGACAACGGCCGTGCAGCAAGCCTCCCCATCGAGCCGCCAGGACGCGCACTAACTGCGCTCAGCGAGGTGACAGACAGGCTCTTAAAAACATTCGTCTGACCCCAGCCTAACTGGGACACTTGGCCGTTGTTGTCGCCCTGCAGTGAGTAACAAGGATGCCTTTTCTTTTTTACATTAAAAGGGATTTACTGTAACATAAGCAAATGTTACCATGAATGTGCCCGGTAAGGATGGTAAAACTGGCGCGACCCTCTGCGCTCTGCCACTCCATAGTGTCTTTGGCAAGTCTTTGCTTTTCATTGCTGGCCGAGTCTCTGCTCAGAACAGCATCAAGTCATTGTTTCATGGTTTTGGTTTTATCACAATCGCAAAAATCAAGAGGGATTATTCACTAAGCAGCGCTGTGGCACCGACGTTCTCCACCGTCGTAAACGAAGATAAAAATCACGGGGCCACATTACAGTCATCGTGCTAAAACGGGGACACTAGGGAGAAAGACCTGTGCCTGCAGATAATGTGTGCCTGCAGATAATGTGCGCCTGCAGATAATGTGCGCCTGCAGATAATGTGCGCCTGCAGATAATGTGCGCCTACAGATAATGTGCGCCTGCAGATAATGTGCGCCTGCCGGTTTCTCCTTTGCGTTCCCGGTTTAGTGTGCTATTACGATGCAGGCGCCGAAAAAGCTGCCTGCATCGTAATCTGGCGCTAAGACCCGGGATGCGCATGGCAGCGCTAAGCGCCGCCGCGAGCATCCACTCGATGGAGTCCATAGGACTCCATGGTGGCAGATGATACCGGTCACATGACCTGCTGGATCTCTTCTCGTGAGATCCGACAGATCGGCGTAGTGATCTGTAGTGGGAGACTGGGGCAATTATTCCCCCATTTTCTCCCTGCTCCGGCGGCCAGAGGAGGCGGTTGGAGCCGCGGTCCTCGCCGTGGGATAGGAGGGGAGTATCTGATTTTTTTTGGGGGGGGGGGGTTCTGGCTGGTGCTGACGGATTCTGCAGCGCTAGGTCCAGGCTGTGGTTAACTGTCGGGTTAACCGCAGCCGGATGGTAATTAGCGTTAGTACAATGCAATACTAACGCTAATTAACACTTTGCACTCCCCATGTGGGAACTCCCCAAGATGTCTGTCCGCCAATTAACAATCATCTCGCACAAACACACACTCAAATTTGAGAGATTTATGTATAGATATGTGGATTTTAGTTCACATTACAGTTGTGGTGGAGGGCAGAAAGTGAGATTAAAAGCCTCCACACAGCAAATAATAAAGTGTATAATTGTGGAAGACATTGACACATCCCAGCAATTCAGAGAAATGCTTTACATGTACTACATTCCCCATGTGCAGCAAAGAACTCTGGGTAGGACATGCAAATGAGGTCTCAAATTCCTCACTTGTTGGGCATCCTGAGTCTGGTTTAACACAGATCCCTCCTTGCCAGCGCCACAACATACTAGATGTTTTTTTTTTTACAAAGGTCAGGTTACGCAATGATATTTTAGTAGAAATATATGAAAAATCCTAGATTAATTTTGACTTGACAGGGAGGGGCACGCCGAACACCTGAAAAAAAGCTTTATAGTCTCTGGAACCAATGGGGACGAAGGCCGGGGGCAGGCGAACGTTTTTCAGAGCAGAAGGAACGTCCGTGAGAGTGGACGTTCCTTCCACTCAACGCTCGTCTGGCCGCCTCGCTGAGTGCAGTTAGTGCTCCTATGGAGGATCACGCTTTGTAGCCCTGTCAACGCGCGTCCTAGCACTTTGACGGGGAGGCTTGCTGCGCGGACGCAGTCACTCGCCCAATTCGTGCGCACGCAACAGCGTGTGGCCAGCCCCGTTGCAGTGTCACAATGTTGCGTCGGACGCTGGAAGGCACGTCAGTACAGGCGCATAGTGCGCTCGTCTGTCCCCAGCCTTAGTTCCCTCAGCAAAAATAGTGCAGGAACTACATTCCCAGGTGTACACCCTGCACTTGAACACTGTGTGCTCTATTACATTCTTTGCGCAAAAACGCTTGCGCAGCGCGTTAATTTGTGCGCGAAGCGTTAAACGTTAACGCGCGTAAATCAACGCTGGTATCACAATCCGAGCGCATTTTTTTTCATCCGTCACAAAAATAACGCGCGTAGAAAAGACGCGCAAAAACACGCGCGCATTAAGTTGCGCGTAGAAATCGGTGTGCGGGCTGTTTTTTTACGCAATTCAGCCAATCAGAATTAAGAACCACAATTGTCTCCCGTTTGATTTTGACAGGCGCAAAAATCTGAGTATATATGCTGCAGCAATAATAAAAACACGCACAACTTCTCCATTTTATGGTTTGGGTATGTGTAGAATGTGTAACTATACGTTGCTGGATTGATTTTTCGTGCTGGTGTATTTGGTTTCGTCCAGGACGTTCAGATTTGCCGTTACCACCAGCTTTTCAAAGACGTTAAAATAATGCGCGCAAACGCTGTGCGTTAAAAACTGCACATAGATTGTAATACCAGCCGCGTACCAGCGCACAAACGCATTTGCGCTCACAATGTTAAGTATAGGACGCCCAACGTACATTTTTGCTCGTAAAGGGTTCGTGCAGGTTCACCCGCATTAGACGTTAACTCGCGTTTTTTTTGCGCAGACGTTGTAATACGACGTTCAGTGCAGAGGGTTTTGCTCCTCGCGTTAATGCGTTTTTGCGCACGCGGTAATATTTGCGTTGGGAATGTAATAGAGCCCTGTGTGTTGCTGAGCGTAAAAAAATATATAAGCTGTACCCCGATCAGTGTGATATTGTAGGTGCCATGCCAGCCCCCCGGATCCAGGCAGCGGGCTGCGCCAGCGGACGCAGGGAAGGGCTGCAGCGGCACACAGCACATCTGGTGGATGAGCAGCGCTCAGGCTTTGTGAGCTGTAATTCTCTATACACTGCGCGCTGTGTGCTACTGGCTGTCTGAGCTGGAGAGGGCGTGAGCTGCACTGCCAGGGAATGTGCTCAGCAATGAAGCTCTCTCAGTCTGTTCATACATTACTGGGAACTAACACACGGCTTCTCGCGCTCACTTCCAATTATTTCTCAGCCCGGGGAAAAATATGCATTAAACGGGCTGCACGCTGCTCACCGAGGTAAGCCCTCTCCCTGTCTGCGCTGCCACCCCTCCCTGCATCGGGGTCCTGCAGCTCTGCACAGCCCGCGTTCGCAGAGATTGCATGGGGTTATATCTACATGTCTTTTTATAGGGTGAGAAGGCTCTAGCAATGGGGACGTGCAGAGATTATTTAGATTGCAAGCTCCTCGGGGCAGCAGAGACCTTTTGGAATGTTGTGGCTAGCAGTCCCTTTAAACGGAAGCCTGGGTGGGATTTCTGTCATTGGTTTTGGGCTATGAATAGCCTGTTGGCATTTGGAAAGGGGGGGGGATTGAGGAATTGGATGCCGGTATGGTTGTGGTCCTTCACGCCAGCAGAGAGCATTCTGTGATCAGTGAGTGCATAGCAACCTGTTGATGCCCATGGGTTGGCATGGATTGGTATTCCCGATTGGTGACACATGCAACCAGTTTGGCTGCGGCTTGTTACAATGTGTGTGTGTGTGGGGGGTGAGCGAACGGTTAATTTGAAGCAGCGGTTTGATCCACCTCTCTGTCTGTAATTAAAGGGCCCGTGCCAGGTGTCCCACCGTCTTCTGCAGCCGGGAGCCGTATCATGCCCGGCAGAAAGTGTCGCCGCTGGTGCGGAGGTTTATTTCTGTGGGAGATTCAGGCTCCTGTCGCGGCCGAACCCGTCCGAGCCAACCCGAGGCGCCTCTCTACCTCGTCTACTATAAAGATGAGCCCGTCTCGTGCCAAACGTATACCCGGCGAGATCCAAATCCCGCCTCTTCGCTGGCACCGGAGGCATGGGCAGTATACAGGACCTGTGTGTGCGCTTTGACAGCTGTAGATGACATAGTCTGAAGCCCAGCTAGCTCCCCCTTGCCTCCTTTTTCGGAAGTGTTTTTTTTTTTTTTTTTTTTTTTCTCCCATCAAAGAAAATTAACCCTTTCCAGCAGCACGAGGAAGCAATTCTTCAATGACTGCATTCATACAGCGGTGGTTAACTCCTGCGTCGCCTACAAAGCGGGCAGAGATCGCTACAACTTCGGCTAAAAGGGGCACCAAAGGGGTCAAAAGTTTGGCAAAGTTGTGTCTGACCCCCTTCAACCCCCCCCCCCCCCAGGACAGCGGATTTCTTCCAACTCTTTGGTAACGGGATATAATTCACAGCCAGGGGCTAGTTTGGGGAATGTAGCCTGGCAACAGCTGGATGGGCAAGATTGGAAGAAATGGGTATAGCTGCCCTGGGGCATCTCACAGCTGGAGATAAACGTCAGCCCCTGCCGTCATAGATCCACACCTCCAGCAGTGCATTAATTATGACCAAGGATAATGGGAATTAAAGTTCATCAGACGCTGGTGGTCTGCTTTTCAAAATTAGCCCCATGGGTAAACCCCCACCCCATACATTACGGCTCAGGTCTCTTACCGCGCAGGCTTTATTTTGTGTTTATGGCTTTGCTGTGGCTTTTTGTTCTGTTGTTGTTGTATGTGTTTTGTTATGTCTTTTTTGTTTCTTTTTCTGTGTGTTGTGTTTTGTTATAGCTTTTCTGTTGGTGTTGTTTGTGTTTTGTAATTTGTGTTTGGTTATGGTGTTTTGTTGTGTTGCTGTTTGTGTATTGTCGTTTGTGTTTTGTTTGTTTTTTGTTTTGTTACAGCTTCTGTTTGTGTATTGTCTGTGTATCGTTATGTCTTTTGGTTTGTTTTTTGTTTTGTTATAGCTTTTCTGTTTGTGTTTTGTCATTTGTGTTTTGTTATGGTATTGTGTTGCTATTTTTGTATTGTCTGTGTTTCGTTATGTCATTTTGGTTTGTTATAGCTTTTCTGTTTGTGTTTTATCATTTGTGTTTGGTCATGGTGTTTTGTTGTGTTGCTGTCTTTGTATTGTTGTTTGTGTTTTGTTTTGTTATAGCTATTCTGTTTGTGTATTGCCGTTTGTTTCGTTATGTCTTTTTGTTTTGTTTCTTGCTTTGTTATAGCTTTTCTGTTTTTGTTGTTTGTGTTTGATCATGGCGTTTTGTTGTGTTGCTGTTTGTGTATTGCCGTTTGTGTTTCGTTATGTCTTTTTGTTTTGTTTTTTGCTTTGTTATAGCTTTCCTGTTTGTGTATTGCCGTTTGTGTTTGGTCATGGCGTTTTGTTGTGTTGCTGTCTGTGTATTGTCGTTTGTGTTTTGTTTTGTTATAGCTATTCTGTTTGTGTATTGCCGTTTGTTTCGTTATGTCTTTTTGCTTTGTTTCTTGCTTTGTTATAGCTTTTCTGTTTTTGTTGTATGTGTTTGGTCATGGCGTTTTGTTGTTTGTTTGTGTTTTGTTATCGCTTTTTCTTGTGTTGCTGCTGTTGTTGTTTGTGTTGAGGTTTTTTTGTTGTTTTGCTAGTTTTGCTGCTGTTGTTTTCCTGTTTTTTTTTTTTTTTTAAGGTTTTTGTTCTAGATTTTAAGATCTCCCTGTTCTTTAAAGGGCCTGGGCTTTAAAAAAAAAAAAAAAAAAGAGTGCAGCCTGTGGGCTGGAGTGGGTGCGGGGGGGGGGGGCTTCACATCAGCTGTAGAGAAAGCAGCTGTCTTTCAGGGAAGTTTCTTTCTAACAAGACACTTTAGGGCATTCCTTTCCCGATGCTCGTTCCTGCTACTGTCAGCCATGGACTGGACCGGCTCCATGAAAAGTCATCAGGTGCTTAACCCCTTCCTGTCCAGGCGCCATACGAAGCGGCGCAAAGGGAGGGGGTTGCTCTCGCTGCCGAGTATCTCCCAAAAGCTTAACCGGCGACTTTATTGAAAGGGTTAAAACATTAAGCCTCGCGGTGAAGAGTTTTTTTTTTTATGGTTCCTCTGGGAAAATAAAATCACCTCCGATATATGATTTTTTTTTTTATTTTTAATCTTTTTACAGTTGTAATCGAGAGGTTCGCTCTCAGGGCGTTACTATTTTTTGTTTATTTTGTTCACGTTGGGCTTTTGGCGGCCATACCTGTTGGCGGCCATTGCTCCTGCATTGCCAACCTGACCGGCGTCCTGTGTATTCTTCTCCTCGGATAACCCGTTCAGAACCAGCGCTTTCAATCCGGGACCACGTTTTCAGATAGATTGAAACCGCCAACGTTTTCCAAATTACAGACGTGTCTTTCAATATAGATTTTATACAAATATTTCCTTTTTTTTGTGGGGGTTTTTCTTTCCAATTTCCATTTCACAGGCCTGAAAGGGTTAAGCTTTATTCACCATTCTATATCCGTCAGCCGAGACTATAGCATCGGGTCCCAGGCAGTTGGTCAGTGCATAATGCTATCCTTTCTCTCTTGGCCAGGAAGCTAACGCTCATTTCAGGCCTCTGCAAGGAGGATATATATGAAACCAGCTTCCAAGCGGCAGCGCAAACCTCACGTTGCGGGCGCCGAAGCGCGACATGAGCGACTTGTGTAATAAACGCAATACCTTTAGAGGTTAATTAACCTTTCGGGAGCCATGGTTGTGTGACTCCAGCAGCCAATGCAGGAGGTTTTGTTCTGCGATGCCATGTAGACCCATTCATGGTAAGTTGGAAATTCCAGGGACCTTGGCCCTACCACCAAAAGAGGTTCAGTTGGACATCAAGTGAACCAGCGCTCTGTCCATTCCGGGAAACGGCAGTTTATTAAGTCTTTTTTTTATTTGCGTTCGCTTTTTTTATCCCTCGGCAGCCATATTTGCTTTGGTCTCGCCATGGCGTTCGAGCACACGCCCGGGACAGGCGGGCACCCGGCCCTGCTTGCTGTGGGCAGGTAGGCGGGCGGCTGCTGCTGCCAGGTCTGTAATGAAAGTGCTGCCCGTGGTATTTGGCCGCGGCCGCCGGGCTCCGTCACTGTAAGACGAGGCCTTTAAGCGAATTCCCATTCTCCGCTGGGCAGAGTAGACTCTGCGGTTTCCCAGATTTCCTACAGACGCGGCTTGAGTGCAGCGGCAGCTTAACCCTCGGCGTGCCGGCCGGGCCTCTAGCTCGTCCTTTAAAGTCCTCTCGGCCTGGGCTGGATTTGCAAGTCCAGAGTTGCCTGAAAATGAATCTTCGACGTGTCTGCCTGCGTTAACCCTCTGTTGTCCAGTCCCTGTAACCCTTGAAATGAGCTTTAAAGCTGTGTTAGTCCCTGTAGTGTAAGAGTTTTTAGGTACGGTGCGGTGGGACAGAGGCCGCGGTTCCTGGTGCAAGTTTGAGCAAGACTCCTGTTACTATATCCTCTGCAGATTTTGTGGCGGTACGGCAATTCCCATCATCCACAGGCATTCCAAGACTATCAGCGTGGATCCAGGAGTTTGCCAGAGAACGTTAAAATCCCCAAAACAGATGCTCCACCCGGCAGTAATTTTGGGTTAAAGAAGTTAAGAGGTTGTAAAGTGGACCGATCGCCATGGAAACCAATACAATCATCCTGCAGATTGCTCTGTTTTCAGCACACTGAGATCTCTCTTAGTTCGGGACCCTCGGTTTGTCACCCCAAATTTATTCTGGTGCTGTCAGGCTCACAGCGACGTTCAGTGACCTGAGGGATAGATTGGGAAGGGGTGTGTCGCACCTCAATAAATGACCGTTCCCAGGGTCAAACATGCAGACACGACGGGTTTCCACGCACAGGCCCAGACACGACTGCTCCGCGGTATCCAAAACGTCAAGCGCTGTTTATACTGAGCCCTTAACGTCATGTAAACAAAATAAATTCTGGCTTTATATAGGCCGGCTATTCCAAACTGGGCCTTTTTTTAACCCTTTTCTTTTGCACACACTTGATCTTGGGTGGCATTTCTCGTCACGCTCGCTGTCAGAATTATCAGGGGTGCTGGGTACACATAAATCACAGTATACTATCAGGGGGTCTGTTCTGAGCAATGCCACAAGGTTAGGGTTGCCAGGTCGGCCATGTTTTCCTGGACACACAACTTATTCATGTTGATGGGCAGTGCATGAATAATGCCACCCCGCAGCATGTATAATCCATACGCTCCAGGGGAGAAATCTAAAAGGAATCCCAGATGACCTGCCTTGTTTTCCTTCCTGCAGCATATGAATTATTCATGTTGCAGGGCAGCACTTTTCCCTGTGCTCCCCTCTGCATGAAATAGTAATATGCGTCCAGGAAAACATGGCCGACCTGGCAACCCTACATAAGGGTTCATTGGAACAAGTGGCTTAAACTGGTGGAGAATTGGAAATATTAAGCCAAAAATTAGCGAATATTGGATTTTTCAAATGATAATTTTCCGATTCCGTTATTTTTATAAATTTTGCCATTTTCTTGAAATCCTCCACCGATTCACCGCTTAACAAAGCTGTATTTTAGCTAAAACCCATCACTGTCTGGGGGCTGGGTGACGATAAAGTTTTTTTAAGGTTGTCCTCGATTTTATTTTCATCCAAATTCCTCTATTTTCATAAAAGTAAAATCGAGGTAGACCTTGAACTCGATTTAGCCGAGAAACAAAAATCAGCCAGTTTTTCCATGTGGTACCCGGCAGGCTGAGATGCGGTGGATACGTAGCGAGTTATTCACAAGGAGCCGGTACTTTCCATCGCTGCAAAAATGGTGAAAATCACCACTGTTGTACCTTTCGACAAACGTCGGTGTTTCAAAAAGTGAAACTCAAAGGACGGCATCAGCAGGAGCGGCTTTGCCCATGACTCGTCTCCTGTCTCGGTCTCAATACCCCTTTTGTGGAACATTAGCATTGGTTGTATTTGCAAACACAGCAAGCAGCAGCACTTTGTGAATGACCCTCTTGGTGTTTATATGAGCCCCAAAGTGACAATAAATGGATCCAGCGAGTATTTGGGGTGTGAGGGGCTTATTTGCTGAACGGTGAGCCGAGGTGGATTTGTAACGAGGCTTGCAACATCTTAATATTTTCTACTTTGCTCATCATGTTCTATATTTCAATATCCAGTCTTTGAGATGTTGTCCCGTTATAGGGCCCTATTACATTCTTCACGCAGACGTTGGCGCGTGCGCAAAAACGCATTAACGTGAGTGGCAAAACCCTTTGCGCTGAACGTCGTATTACAATGTCCGCGGAAAAAATGTGCGTTAACGTCTACCGCGGGTGAACCTGAACGAACGTACTGTACTGCGCGCGTCCTATACATAACATTGTGAGCGCAAATGCGTTTGTGCGCAGGTACGCGGATGGTATTACAATCCATGCGCAAAATTTAACACACAGCCTTTGCGCGCATAATTTTAACGTCTTTTAAAAGCTGTAACGGCAAATGTGAACGTTCTGGCCGAAACCAAATACACCAGCCTGAAAAAAATAACACAGCACAGTATAGTTACACATTCTACACATACCCAAACAATAAAATGGATAAGTTGTGCGTGTTTTTATTATTGATGCAGCATATATGCGCAGATTGACTTTGACAGACGCAAAAACTTAACGGGAGACAATTGTGGTTCTTAATTCTGATTGGCTGAATCACGTGAAATAAACCAGTCCGCACACTGATTGCTGCGCGCAACGTGCTGTGCGCACGTTTTTGCGCGTCCGTTTTACGCACGTTATTTTTTGACGGATGAAAAAAATGTGCGAGGATTGTGATACCAGCGTTTATTTACGTGCATTAACGTTTAACGCTGCGCTCAAAAATTCACACGTTCTGCATGCGTTTTTGCTGAAGGAATATAAAAGAGCCCATAATGTTTAGCGAATAAGTCCCCCTGATATTCCCCATGCACATTTTGTGTGTCCGAATAAAACCTCTCAGGGTCCACGGTCCGTTTCGCTGGTGATGTGAGCTATCTGCTGGATCTGCATTTTTGTTGCTTCAGGATTTTCAGTAGATCGCGAGAGGCCGAGCAGAAATTCCACAGACGTGAATAGGCCTGATCTGTCGAGGATTGCGCTCCGAACGCCCGCCCGACACACAGAGGAATCTTCTGTCGAGAAGCCTCGAGGGCCAACCTCAGCCCGAGCTGGGAGTCCTGTGGGCAGAGAGCGAGCTTTTTCCGTCTCGCATGTATTTTTCCTCGCCTTGTTCTCGCGCTCTCTCTCTAAGAAGTTAGGTGTTCCGGGGTTAGCTCATAAACTTGAGGACAAGGAACAGCGTCTGGAAGCGGTCATAATGTGGGACGCTAGCGCGCAGGCCTCGTACACACGCAGAGAGCGCTGCACGAATGTCACGAGACAAGGGGACTCGAGCCGCAGCTCTGTATTACATAGCCGGACTAAAACTCCCATGATACTCCACAGGCCTATGTCTGGTAGAGATTCATGGGAGTAGTATGGGCACACTTGGTATGGTAAAGGACCTGGGCATTCTCGACAGTCATCATGATTGTCCACCTCCGTGGTATCGCCTGTCCCTGGCTGACCTCTTCTTCATAATCTCACTCAGGGTTGGCCAAAAGGCAGATCTCCAGCTGTTTTAAAACGCCCGTATTGCTTTGCCAGCCTTTCCTCAAGGTGTTATGGTACCTGTAGTTGTAGAATAGCTGAGGATCTACCTGCTGACCTACCAACATGATATCTGGTGCTTATGGAGACCTGATTTGTATGTTGTTGGTGTTTTTGGTTAATTTTGAATGCTCAAAGTCTACTTGGGGCTCTGTTGCACCTAATCAAAGATTCACTTTACTCTGATTCTCCTGTGAAGGCTATAGAGATGTTGTTCTGGTTTTATGGGGGGGGGGTTTATTTGTTGTTTAACAGTAAGATCAATAAAGCTGTGGAATTATCTGCCTGTTGAGGTGGTTGGGTCAGAGACTGTAGAGACTTTTAAACATGAACTGGACAACTTCCTGCAGACACAGAATATTAAGGGTTATAATATTTAATATGTGGGTAAAAGCTGCTCGATCCAAGGAGGAATCTGACGCCATCTGGGGTCAAGAAGGATTTTATACCCAGTGTGTTGCATATTGGCGAACGCTTCACAATGGGTTTTTGCTTCTTTTGGATCAGCAGCAGAAGGTGATGCGAGAAAGGCTGAACTCGATGGACGTACGGCTTTTTTCAGTCTATGGAACCCTGTAAAGTTGTCGACCTGGAGCAGAGATGGGTAACCTTTAACCCTAACCTTAGCTGAGTACCATGGGACTTGTAGTGTTGAAACATGTGGCAGGCACAGGTTAGCCATCATTGCTGTAGAGCTCTGTTGTGTCCAGATTGCGTTGCGCAATACATCAGATGTCTACCTGCAAAGGAGTAGTGTCGAAAAGCGTCACATCCCCTTGGTTTCCACTTTTCAGAAATTTTGCCCTTGATTGCACTAGATACATATCCTGTGCCATCTCTATATGTGAGAGTTGGGTCTGTCTGTCTGCCCCAGCGCCCTCTTTGCCATCTTCAGAAGCCCACTCCCATCAGGGGAGCCGATATATGCCCGTTCAGCTGAAAACTAAAGAAGGCGTCCGACACATTTCTCTACAGCTGTAAACACAGACAGGAATGCGCTTCACAGACGGGGGTTTTCCGTTGCACGTTATGCCCCCTTGGGTAGTATTTAATGCCTCCTGGATGTCCACAGTAAAATACGTTAGAGAGAAAACTGATCTATTTTTCAACATCGGTTCAGTGAAAGGAAGGGTTAGGTCAGTGTTTCCAAAATATACTTCGCCCCTCAGCGCCTCCTGATATTGTATTACCGTATTCCCTAAACACACGCTCGCCGCTTCTCTTTATGCCCTAAAGCAGCTCCTGGTTCGCTCCTGACCTTTAGGTTACCCTGTGGCTTGGAATACCTGCCGCTGCATCACACACCGTGCATTAAGCCTTCTCGGCAGCCAAACGAGTTTCAAGGAAGAGCGCATTTGCCTGAATAGCTTGCACTTCAACTGTCACCATTTCAAGGGGGAGGATTGGGTCAGGCTAACAGAAGCACTTGGCCAAGAAAGTCCATGTAGGTTGCCAATTAGTCCTCATGAGTATGGTCTGCCTGTACTTGTTACTGTAGCTTGGGGGTCATGTTGCTATAGGAACACTTTCGTAAATATATAAAGAAGTTCAGCTCCACATCTGTTAGTCTGGTCTGTGCCTCCCAGACCATGTCTACCATGACTACCGAGAGCCTCTCGGGTTCGCACTGCGTCCCCTTCCAATATTACCATGTGCTAATTCCATTTACAGTCAATTGAAACATTGTTTATCCTGGTTATATTGCTTCCTCATAATCTACTCTAATGCGTCGGATATTCCCAGGTCTCCAGATTTATGGCTGGTATGAGTGCTCTGTAACTAAGTGACCTGCTCGCTCTCCTCCAGATGATAAACCAGACACAGTGCTCTGGTGACCCTTGTATCGGCCAAAGAAGCCAGGGACTTGTAGTGGCGGTGCCATCACATCCTTTTGTTGCCTACAGAAGGTCATGAAACTTGCTTTACCCCAGCTGGATGGTCTCTTTTTATGAAGGGTGACAGTTCAGGACAAAGTAACTGTTTATAGGTCACCAGGTGATCATCTGCTCACACAAACTGGAGCTGCCGAATGTTTATGTCCTACACATGCGTATAGATAAATTGGTTCATACAGTTTTAAAACTCTTATTTATGGTGTTTATCTGTTTTTCCTGTGGAAAAATGCTTTTCCTGGTACGTATAATTGGAAAAATATTTATTTATTTATAAAGTGTTTTAGCAGGAAGGATACATTGAGTTTTCTCTCGTTTTCAAGTATGTCCTGGGTTCAAGAACATTGAATTGTTATAGGTACAGAAGTTCAAAGTAGTAAATGCACGTTATTAAAAACAAAACGCATATGTTTTGTTCCACCGCAGTATTAATGTTTTAAGAACCTCTTGATTCATTCATTCTCTACGGCCAGAAAGCTGCTCACTGTCTCTCGATGCACTAATTCTATGGACCACTAAGACCACCACTAATTCTATGGCCTACCAAGAACCTCTTGATTCATCCAGTTTCTCTGGCCAACACATTTTTCATGGTTTGATATTCTCCTAGGATCTGTTGATGATTCAGTTGTCCATGGGTAACATGTACTAAGAAAGTATCTAAGTTTTTCTTGGGTTGGTGTCTTTGAAGGACTTCTTGCTACTCAAGTCCTGTATGGCCAGGGTATCCTATGGAAAGGACACCTCCTCCTGGTTGCATCTGAAAAGGACGCGATAAAAATGATGGTGAATAATAATAATAATAAGCTCAGATTCAGACACTTCTGAATTCGAGTTTTTAGTGTTTTTTTGAAAGCCATTGAAAAATTTCAAGACCAGTCGAAAAATATTTGATTGCTCCCACAGTGGATCGTTTTCGGTAGCTATCGATTTTTAGGGTTTGTAATTAGGGTTAGATTACTGTTTGGGTTGCACTTAGGGTTTGTCATTAGGGTTAGGTTTACATCTAGGCTTTAGGATTGTAATTAAGGCTAGATTACTATTTGTGCTTGTTTTAGGGTTAGGGTTTGTCATTATGGTTAGATTTACGTTTAGGCCTAAAGTTTGTAATTAAGGCTAGATTTATATTCGTGCTTGTTTTAGGGTTAAGGTTTGTCATTATAGTTAGATTTACGTTTAGGCCTGAGGTTTGTAATTAAGGCTAGATTTCTATTTGTGCTTGTTTTAGGGTTAGGGTTTGTCATTAGGGTTAGGTTTACATTTAGGCCTGAGGTTTGTAATTAAGGGTAGATTACTATTTGTGCTTGTTTTAGGGTTAGGGTTACAGCTAGGGTTTGTAATTAGTGTTAGGGCTAGTGTTATATTTAGGGTTTGTAGTTGAGGATATTTTACTATTTGTGCTTGCTTTAGGGTATGGTTAGGATTTGTAATTAGTGTTAGAGCTAGGATTATATTTAGGTTTAGGGTCTGTAGTTAAGGCTAGTCTAATATTTGCGCTTGTTTTAGGGTTCCTTTTAGAATTCCGATTAATTTAAGGGTGTTTAGAGTCTGTAAACTGTAATCCTCTGGAAATAAGAAAAAAAATCATGAAGTTCTGTAGGTGCCGAATCTTTGCATTGTTTTGCTCCAATAAAGCTACCCTGGTGAGACTCTGATGTGCCTGTTCCTCTTCTAGTTTTCATAAAAGTCTGGTCTGTCCCTGGTTCCATCGTTTTATTTAGCTATCAGTAGCTTTTCCTTTGACACGTATGGAACAGAAAGCACCTACATTACGAGTAATCGGTTTCGAGGCCTGTCCTATAAGGTGTTGCTCGAATCTGTGCCCTCGTGATAATGCATTTTTTTTCTAACGCATGACTAGCAAACGCAACCATTAACTCTGGCCTGTAAACGTCACCAGTGTTTTCTGGAGTTTAAATGCCTGCCAAGTATCTCGTGAAACTGCTGTAACAATGCCATAGCGCAAATATAGTTTCTCACTATTCCTTTTCCATTACTAGTGCAAGACTAACATACACCATCTCTTCACACTGTCGCTGGTGCCGTCAACAAATCTGTGATGGAATCACAGAAACCGGAGTTTATGAACATCATACTGTGGACAAAAGCTCTCCGCTTCTCTCTCACCTGTTGTTATATCCCTGGTAATCTTCACAATGTTTATCTTTTCCCATCTGAACTATTGTAACCTCCCGCTCTACTATAGGCTCTTGTTTCCCACCTTCAGAGGTCTTCATCCTGCTGCTGCTTTCTAATCATCGTCTGTGCCTCGTCAGTGTGCGCCTCACATATCAAGCCTCCTTGCCAGACACTTCCTGTTATTTTTTTGTGAGCTTTATCTCTGGAAGTTCCTGTTGTCCACTATATACTTAAGCGCTTTCTACGAAAAGCCAAATTGTTGGTGCCCTGAAAACATACGGTTGGAACCACTGTCAATGTATCAGAGGTGGACTCCGCTGGGAGGTGAAGAGTCTCCACAGTGATACCATAAATCCAGCTGGTGGTGAACAGAAGAAGAGAATGGTCTTGTAAACATCTGGTTATATAAATTACTGCTCTGGCTCGGTGAGGTTATGGCCATCTGCATCAAGATCAAAGAATTCCCCACTTCCGGTCCTGTAACCTGGCCAGTTTCTGACACTTAAAGACTGATGGGAAAAAATGCCCTCAAATCCCAAGAACTGAATGTCAAATTGTTGTCTATCTTGACCCAAGTGAAAAATGGTGTCATGGCCTCTCTTTAAAGAATCGAGGGCTGGGTTTTGGGGAATGTAGATGGCTGGAAGAAGAACAAGTAGGACACGAGAGACTACGAGACAAGAGGCAGGGACTTAATTCAGAGGATGTCTTCAATGATTTAATATGTAGATTACGTAGAAGGCCTAAAACCACCTGATAGGGCTAAGAGTCTACCCTGAACGTTGAAGTACTTCAGGAAAAGATGGCGACAACAATGGCGACGCCTAGAAACCTGTGTCACTTGGCGATTATAATATTGTCTCCATACATGGATTGTGTTTGCCCAAGGATGGAAGGACTATTGATGTCCAAACTTGATCTTATGGAACTTTTTTGAAACGCATCAAGACATTTACAGAACGGATAAATGCTACACAGGTGCAAACTGTTATCACATTGGTTATTTCATGTTTTAGTGAAGCCCACAATGGTATTATTGGAAACGGCACTGTGTAAAGAGTGACAAAGACCCACTGGGGTCGAAATGTTGCCTAGGTCCCCACGCGGTGGAATAAAATTTTGCTCCTTGGTGTGATGCGTCCGCCATTGCGTTGTGTCATCGGTAAAACATGGACGTCACCAGATTTTTTTCCCTTTTTTTTGTTTGCCAATGCCCAGACGTGATGCGAAACCGAAAGTAGAGGTCAAAGGTGACACTGACCCTTCGGGCCTTAAAACTAGTTTAGTTAAGAGCAATCGTTTTGGATGATGAGTGATTTTCTTTTATTTTTTGGGGGGGGGAGTAAATTATACCAATAAAGCAGGAATTTACTGGATGGAGGAATTGATCTGTGACACATTGTTAATTTAGGCCGGACAGGGGGTTGATTTATCCCTGCGAAACGATGCTTCCGGCGCTGGAAGTGCATGGAGATAATGATGATTATTATGGAGCTTAGAACGGGATTGCCCTCTTGCAGAAGCCTCTCCTTTCTTGCTCAAACTGCTTATTTAACTTTAAAGTTCCTTTTAAAGACCTTCCTGTCACCCTCCCGTCAGCCGAGGACTTTTAATTAACACTTAAGGCCTAAATTGCATGCTACGATTTTTTTTTTTTTTTTTACTGTTTTTGGTTTTCACGCAGCCAACAATTTGTCAAACTCCGAGGTCTGGGGTAGAGACAGACTAGGGGGGGACGGACAGACCTTTGGGGTTGGTGGGGCAATCGTGAAGCCTGATTTATATAGATACATCAATTTTAATATTGTATTCTAAAAGTAATAATAAAAAAATGGGTAAAAAAGGTTGGCATTTCCAGATACAACTCGCTTTACTCTGGCCATCACGAATATTCGAAGCCGCTGGTACCCGCGTGCCTGCAAGGGATGTGTATGAAGACTGTGGCAACTTTCTAAAAGTATGCGGTTGCCATGGAAACCAACGGGATGCTCTAATGTTAGTTACTTTTTATAAATGTATCCAAAACTCTCCCTTGTCTGATAAATACTTGATCGCTCTTGCAAGAAGCGGTACTTGGCATTACTGTACATTAACCCTTTCCGCTGCCGTCGACGCGGCTGCCCATTTGTCGGCTCTTTCTAGCAGTGCAAGGGTTACTACGGAAGGGGGCAGAGGGGGGGGGAGAGAGAAACTCCTTACTGCTTTGGTTAACTCAGGAGGAAAAGCTACTGTTTATTATTGGAAAGATTATTCTTTTTCCAGACGAGGAACAGTAATCTCCAGCGTGTGGCCGGGTATGTGAGATGACTGAGCGTGAGGCCTTTCTTTTCATTTATACAGGGGTCTTTTGTAGTGACGGGGCTAGCCCTGATCCCAGCGGAGAGGGAAGCGGGAGGATACAGGCAGGGAAAAGGGTATAAGGTTTTACAGACCTCTTAAGGAAAACACTTCCACAAAGTCTCTGTTAAGATCTTTGTTAATACTTAAATCCCTCGCTCTCTCTCTTTTTCCCTTTTCTTGTTATCGCTCCATCTCTGGTGTTAATGCCTGGCGCACGACCCCCTTCATTAACCGTTGCCTGCCCCGGCGCGCCAGCCGCCATCGAATGAGATATATCTGTTCTGTCTAATGAAAGTCAAAGAGACTTCCAAGAGATTTTTTTTTTGGTCCTTTCTTCGGGAATAACATGTGGTTACCTTCTGAGATTAGAGAAAATGAGATTTCTCCATCAACAAAGGAAATCTCTTTTCGGCCTTTCAAGATGTGGAAACCGCGGCGGAGGATGGATGTGGACTGGCTGATAGACTGGAAACCTTTAATAAATACATGTATCTGAAGTTGGGCATAAGTAATTGATCTTGCGATAGAAAAATAAGGCGCAGCAGGTCTTGGGAAATTCGATTGCAATGCTTCTAATCAAGATGGAATTATTTATTTTAGGCAATGTGCTTTAAATGAAGCCATGCATAATCAGCTGTAATGTACTGATGAGATTTTAGGGTGGTGTTCCCCATATACATGTCAGAGGCCTTTCTATAGGGCGTATAATTACTTTTTTCCATCGTTATAGACCGTATGACATGCGGAGAGCGTGCGTACTTGTAGGCAGGTTAAAGCGATCTTCTAGTAACGTTCCATTATCCCAAAAATATATTTATTTTAAAAAGAAATGTCTTGAGCCCCATTCTCTGACCATTGTTACGATCCCGGGTCGCGTAGTATTTGGGATCGGCCGATAATAAACCCCTGATCCGATACCGCACGACCAGACCGGAGGCATTCTCGCAAATGGGAATCCTGGGGCCTCGGCATTGACTCACAGCACCTTCCCTGCCTGTTCGTGGTTCAGGGAGTAGGCAGGGAGTGAATGCCGAGGTCCCGGACTCCAGCTGGGAAGCTCACAGTGCCTTTCCTACCTCCTCCATGAGACTCCGGCAAGGAAGGTGCTGTGAACTGCTGCCAAGGATGCAGGACTCCAGCTGGGCAGCTGGGAGTCTCGCTCCTAGGCATGTCTCGGACTCTGCTCGGGTCACACAAGCCTAAAAATTCCAAGATAGGGTCCCGATCCTAGGGATCAGATCGGCATGTCGCTAGTTATATCTACTACCGACTGCATCAACCTTTGTAAAAGATCCTCAAATTATGACACGTTCTCTCTTTTTTAATACCCTACATTTCAGCTTGTTCCATGCCACCCTCATTCTTTGTGTGCTGATCACCATCCGCTCCCTTGCCAAACACTGCCCAAAAGCAACTCATCTACGCCCTTGTAATCTCCTGACTTGACTATTGTATATTTGTAATGATCTTCTAGCTGGTCTCCCTCTCTTCCGCCTCGTCCTCCCTGCAATCCATTCTGAATGCCTCTGCCAGGCTCATCCACCTCACCCGCCGCTCTGTCTCTGCTGCTCCTCTCTGCGAGTCCCTTCACTGGCTCCCCATCCACTGCAGAATTAAGTTCAAAATCCTTATCCTTACCTACAAAACCCTCACTAACTCAGCTCCCCACTACCTGTCCTCACTAATCACCAAATACACCCCAGCCCGCTCCCTAAGGTCAAGCAGTGACCTGCGCCTAGCTTCTCCCCGCATCACCTCTTCCCATGATAGACTGCAGGATTTCTCACGTGCAGCCCCCATCACCTGGAACGCTCTCCCTCGTACAGTCAGACTTTCCCCTAGTTTCCCTTCCTTCAAACCCTCCCTTAAGACTTTCCTATTCAGGCAAGCCGACCACCCGACTCACTAATACACCCCACTGCCCCAACCAGTCCATCACTCTCCACTTGCAGTCCATCACTCTCACCTTGCAGCCTATCACTCTCACCTTGCAGCCCGTCACTCTCACCTTGCAGCCCGTCACTCTCCCCTTGCAGCCCGTCACTCTCCCCTTGCAGCCCGTCACTCTCCCCTTGCAGCCCGTCACTCTCCCCTTGCAGCCCGTCACTCTCACCTTGCAGCCCGTCACTCTCCCACCTTGCAGCCCGTCACTCTCCCACCTTGCAGTGTGTCACTCTCCCACCTTGCAGTGTGTCACTCTCCCACCTTGCAGTGCGTCACTCTCCCACCTTGCAGTGCGTCACTCTCCCACCTTGCAGTGCGTCACTCTCCCACCTTGCAGTGCGTCACTCTCCCACCTTGCAGTGCGTCACTTGCCCATCTTGCAGTGCGTCACTCTCCCACCTTGCAGTCCATTACCATGTTTTCTAAGAAATTATCCGTCATTAATTCCTAGGTCAAGTGTTTTAAAATCTTTAAATACATACTATATTTTATTGGAGTGTTCTGAATTCTTTATATTAGACATGTGCAGCACAAAAAAATCTGTATTGTTTCAGAATCTGGAAATGTGGACGATTCGGAATATCAGAAGCCTCCGTTTAGGGTTGGGGTTACAGTTTGTGTGTTCTATAGGGTTAGGTTAGGGTTATCGCTTTTTACTATTTTGATTAAATCCAGATGCTTCCAATTATAATCAGAAAAATTCAGATGGATTTGAATTATTTTAATTGGAAACCGATACGGTTTGGACATCGGGGATTCGGATCAATCTGAATTACCGCTATTTCATCTGATTTCCAAATTAGTTCGAGCCAAATCACACATGTCTGCTGTTTATTTGCGTTTGCTATTTGTTTTCCATGTGTGAATCATGTTGACCCTGGAGAGGGGCTCATCTGCTAAATTATGCCATGCAAAACAACTCAGGTCTAAGGAACTCAGGAGGGTTGAAGACCATGAATAAACATTTTAAGAACAGTGGCCAAAGTTGAACCCGTCGGCGGCTCTTTACCCGACACAACCGTCCTTAGAAAGTGGAACTAGATCCCGTCTAAAACCCGTGTGGCGTGTCCAGACGAATGTGACGGTGCAGGGTCCTCAGACTCACGCTTGTGATGCTGAAACGGATCACATCACCATGATGTAGTAGAAATGCTATGAACCGCACAAACCAAAAGTGACATTCAGTGGATAAATCTGCTCTGTCTACCCGTCCGAAAGGTGATCTGAGTTTACAGTAATAATTCAGTATTTTGCATTATTTTCCACTGAACATGTCCAGCCGATGATGGTTTTTCCAGCCAGGAGACAGGGTTAGCGTTACTCAGCGAGGGATTCTGTGGCATTAACCCTTGGCTGGCTGCTCCTGGATATGTGGCAACAGTATTTATTGAACAGATCACAGCTGGGGTCCAGCACAATTAAAATTGACTTGACACGACAGGAACGTGTGCCACAGAGAGGGTCGTACTGCTGTGCCAACCACGGCTGCTGGCCGGCTACCAATCGGTGTCACAGGGGAAATGAGATGCACGGGCATTTAACCATTAGTGACTCTAGGCGCTTAAAGAGTGCAACGCTCGCCCGTTAGGATCAAAGCATACGTTTTAGTCCGTTCACGGGGAGCCGCTTAGCGAGGAGCAGATGTACGGCAGCGCCGCCCGGTACCACTCCACCATCGAGCTATTTTTGTCCGTGTGCAGCTGCTGTCCATCTTGCGGTCCATTTCACCTCCAGAGATTGGAGATCTGACTTTGTGCCGCAATCTGCGTGTAAGATCACAGACGTCTGGGAAGTGGCTTTTTTCCAAAACACCAGCTGTCCACAAGCGGTTCCATCCATAGGTTTTAGAATATATAATGACATATTTTCTTGCATGTGGGTTTTTTGCGATTTGGCCGGAGACTTCTGCCTCAGGACCACAGGCCTCTGATATATTCATACGAAACAAAGAGCTTACTTATATGCTGCATTTTTTTTTAGGGCCTAAAAAGAGACTACAGCATCCACCATACAAGCCGGTTACATGTGTAGACCAGTTACCTATGCTCACCCTGGTACCATTCAATTTCACGTATACAAGAGCCTTCTATTTTTCTTGGGTATTTTATTGATTGTGAATATGTGAGCTGCACTAAAAAATAGTTTTGTCCTTATTGGATGCATATTTAATACGTTTCCCTAATTAAAGAGACCATATGGCCGCCAAGGCAACAGACTGTGCCATACCATAACAGTGTGGGTCATACAAAGACAAGTTTATCATATTGACCCTAGTAATCTCTCTAGATACTAATATGCCCTTTTTAATGTCATTTAAATGGCCATGGGGCTGAGTGGGCCTTGTCCACCATGGGCTGACCAGCCTTTCGATGTTAGGTTGAGGATATAAAGCTCAGTGCATTGCCATCCAGCCAATGGCTTCCACTGCGTTGCCATTGAAAACCAGTGGATTGGCTGTATGCTGGATTGAGCCTCCAGCCCCTGACTGTTTCGGACAGCCGCTGTTGCAGGAAGTAACAGCGGTTGTCAGTTCTGGAGCAGCACCGAGGGAGCCCATCATTGGATTAGAGGATGAGAATAAAGGATATTCCAGGGTTAAAATGGAGACGTGTGGGGGGGGGGGATTCAGATGGGTTACCATTTAATTCCTCCATTCTACCCCTCATTTTAAGCCTAGCATTTCCTTTTAAATCTTAATAGCTTGCTTGTTAGGTTACTGCACCAATTGCAGAACATGATCAGGCATAGGTCGGCAGCGGAACCGTGGATGCACCCAGTTGTTTTGAGGTCAATAGAATATTGGAACCGGGCACCCCTTATCATGCAGGACAGAGGTCAGGACACATGCGCCCTAGATTAACCGTGGCCGATCATTGGAATTATTCCTGTCACTCGTTGATGGCAGCCCTGGGTGGACACTTTAGTCAAGTCGCCAACATGATGGTGTGAATCCATTGTTCTGTAGCCAGAGTCACCTATAAATTCTGAATTACAGGCTCGGCACGGGTAAACTCCGCCATATCACTAGCAGATTGCAGTAGGCTGACCTACAAGAATAGCCTTCAGGTACTGTGAGCACAGTCATAAAGTGGTGGACCTTTATGTAGGCACAGATGTTCGGGGCATACCTGGGTCGCTCTCCACACTTCATTTTAATACGTAGCGTAACTGGTAAAGGATCAGCTCGCAGACACAAGCTAAAATTAAAACCTCTCTCGGAGGATTTTCATGCCTCCCCGTCCCAATTCAGGTCTGTTATTGCCGGCTTTCATGTGGTTTTCCTGAAAGCTTCGTCTTTACATCAAACCCAAATTAGTATCTCAAAAGGCCTGCAGGCTCCGAGCTCCGGTCTTAGAGGATAATGCTTGGCTCGCGTTTCTCCCTCTCTCTCCTCCTTTGTGGGGTGTCTGTGAAGTTAGCCGAATAAAGGAAAATTCCCCAAATCACCGACTGGGATAAATCAACAAAGACGCCAGTTCATTCATTCACATTGAAATGTGGGCACAAGATGCCGGCTGGTGGAAACCATCTTTCCGCTTCTGTTTAAATGATTTGGGCTGTTTACACGAGCTTTCGAATGGGAAATTTTCAGTCCTTGGAATGGGGATTTTTCATGCTATGTGTTTTATTACGGTAACAGCATTTCTGTCGCTCGTCTGACACACTTACCCCTTGTATGTTAGCAGGCCTCGCGGCTTCTCGTTATTATAGCTATAGTCAATGCCTTTAAGGTGAATCACCAGTGGCTTAGAAAAGATTAGGGATGTGCGTTTCGGGTTTCGGAATTTCGGAATTTTCACGAAATTTCCCGATTCGTGTTTTCGGATGCGGCCGATTTTCCGAAAATTTTTAGATCCGAAAATGGCAGATCCGAAAAGTTTTCCGTGCCGAAACAAAATATTTTCGGAATTTTCGAATGGACTTGAAATGTGTCAAATCGAAATTTATTGCTTTGAAACGAGGAGAACAGACGTTCCGAAAAAACGAAAATTTCCGAACTTACGAAACGTCGATACAAAAAACGAGCTAAGTGACACGAAAATACGAAAAATGGTCGATATTCCGAAAAAAAAATGTACACGAAAAACGAGTCGAGCCGAACCGAAACCGAAATCGGTCGAAACGAGCCGAATCGAATAGTTTAAAAATCCGAAAAATCGAACCGAAAAAAAAATCGGTGCACAAGCCTAGAAAAGATCTGTGCCAAAATTCCAATAAAATAATTTTTGTTGATTTTACGAGTGTTTTGTAGCTTTTTAGCACTATTTTACTTGCACTTTTCTTCCAATAGGACAAACCAGCATACACGTGGCCCATGGAAGGACTGTAGGGTTCAAAGGTTTCAAGTGCACCCAAACATCGAGATTGATATCTTCTTTTAGTATAGAAGGGCTCCTTTAGGTCATGTTGGTACAAATAGAACATAATAACCCTGTTCTTACAACAAAGCAGGTCAATGAGAGAGGAGGGTGTTATCCGGCAACACCTCCATCAATTCGGCAAAACCATGATAAAGACTATTGGTTGTGAACTTGGTCCCCACCCCTGAACATAAGCTCTTTGGGGACTGGATAACGATGGCCACATTTTAAAAAAACATTTTAGGCCATTGCCTCCTTACAAAAATACAGTTCTGGGAATTTTGTTTCCGGTGGCTTCGCCTCTACATACGGGAAAACGCGAAGAGGCTCTTCCGTTGGCTTTCAAAATGGCAACAGTAAAAAGGAAGGATGGAGATGATACATTCTCTGTATCAGGATTTGTGTAGCTTTGACGAGGCTTGCAAAGAAGCAGTCAGCACCTTCCTGAAGAACAGATGTTCTATGTATGCTGTGACTGAGGATCTTCACTTGAACAGTTCATGTCCCCGATTCTTATCTTTTTTCCCTCCATGGCCGCCATGTTGCCTTGGACATGCTCTCTTGGCCCGGTTGTGTTGTTATGCCCTCAGTCTTTACACATCGTCGTAGGACTGGTCCATGATTAAAGTATTTAGAAGGTCATAGGTGGCTTAATGTGAAATATCTTTTATCTTCTCAATCATCCTCTCCAACACCGCAACAAGTGCCCTGTAAAGACCGTATACTGCAATTGCAAACACTGTCTGATATACCTCTGGTCATTGTGTTTCTGATGTCAGTGAGTGGGTTTAGTAGAAAACACTCACTAGGTTTTGGTTGCTTCTCCTGCTTGTGATGGTGGTTCTCTACAGAATTTAGTGCAGGACCAGGCATGCTGTGGTGGAATTCCTGGCAGGCCTGTGGTGGATTAGCCATTACCAGGGAGGCTCTTGCTACACCCTGTTTTAGGGATGAAAAGGGTACTTTAACAGATTTGCTGCCATACACCATTCAGGCACTGTTTGCAGCCCATGTCCAAACATCCAATGATGTCACTGCTACTTGGAATCTGTCTTGTGCAGTCTGTGTCTTGCTCTGTGTGGCCTATGCGCTCCATGCTCAACATTTTGCATGCCGTCCATGCTCCTCTGTCTTTGACTTGCAATCCATTTTACAAACTATGGCAATATGTTGATTTAATCCCTTCTCATTTTTGGACTAGGTGCCTCTCAACAGGGGTGTGCAATCCTCAGTGCATGCAGCCAGGCATGTCACTTGTTCTGGTCTGTGCATTTCATCTTCCATGTCGTATGCTATGTGATGGTCAATGTGATGCTGCAAATACTTCATAGTCTGGGCTATTCATTCTTTTTCATTCAGTGCAATCTGTGCGTTGTAATCTTTACAATCAGTGCATTGCGAACTGTGCGATCAGTGCATTGCGGTCTATGCGATCAGTGCATTGCGGTCTATGCGATCAGTGCATTGCGGTCTATGCGATCAGTGCATTGCGGTCTATGCGATCAGTGCATTGCGGTCTATGCGATCAGTGCATTGCGGTCTATGCGATCAGTGCATTGCGGTCTTTGCGATCAGTGCATTGCGGTCTATGCGATCAGTGCATTGCGGTCTATGCGATCTGTGCATTGTGGTCTATGTGGTCTGTGCATTGCGGTCTATGCGATCTGTGCATTGTGGTCTATGTGGTCTGTGCAATCTGTGCATTGTGGTCTATGTGGTCTGTGCACTGTGGTCTGGGTTGTCTGTGCATTCTGGTCTGTGCGATCTGTCGTCTGCATTCTGGTCTGTGCGATCTGTGCGTTCTGATCTCTGTGATATGTGCGTTCTGGTCTGTGGTCTGCGCGTTCTGGTCTGTGGTCTGCGCGTTCTGGTCTGTGATATGTGCGTTCTGGTCTGTGATCTGTGCGTTCTGGTCTGTGATCTGTGCGTTCTGGTCTGTGATCTGTGCGTTCTGGTCTGTGATCTGTGCGTTCTGGTCTGTGTGATCTGTGCGTTCTGGTCTGTGCGATCTGTGCGTTCTGGTCTGTGATCTGTGCGTTCTGGTCCGTGATCTGTGCGTTCTGGTCCGGGATCTGTGCGTTCTGGTCTGTGCGTTCTGGTCTGCGCGATCTGTACATTCTGGTCTGTGCGTTCTGGTCTGTGGTCTGCATTCTGGTCTGTGTGGTCTGTGCGTTCTGGTCTGTGATCTGTGCGTTCTGGTCTGTGATCTGTGCGTTCTGGTCTGTGATCTGTGCGTTCTGGTCTGTGATCTGTGCGTTCTGGTCTGTGATCTGTGCGTTCTGGTCTGTGCGATCTGTGCGTTCTGGTCTGTGCGATCTGTGCGTTCTGGTCTGTGCGTTCTGGTCTATGTGGTCTGCATTCTGGTCTGTGTGGTCTGTGTGGTCTGTGCGTTCTGGTCCGTGATCTGTGCGTTCTGGTCCGTGATCTGTGCGTTCTGGTCTTTGCGTTCTGGTCTGTGATCTGTGCGTTCTGGTCTGTGCGATCTGTACATTCTGGTCTGTGCGTTCTGGTCTGTGGTCTGCATTCTGGTCTGTGTGATCTGTGCGTTCTGGTCTGTGTGATCTGTGCGTTCTGGTCTGTGTGATCTGTGCTTTCTGGTCTGTGATCTGTGCGTTCTGGTCTGTGTGATCTGTGCGTTCTGGTCTGTGGGATCTGTGCGTTCTGGTCTGTGTGTTCTGTGCGTTCTGGTCTGTGTGATCTGTGCGTTCTGGTCTGTGGGATCTGTGCGTTCTGGTCTGTGGGATCTGTGCGTTCTGGTCTGTGATCTGTGCGTTCTGGTCTGTGATCTGTGCGTTCTGGTCTGTGTGATCTGTGCTTTCTGGTCTGTGATCTGTGCGTTCTGGTCTGTGTGATCTGTGCGTTCTGGTCTGTGTGTTCTGTGCGTTCTGGTCTGTGTGATCTGTGCGTTCTGGTCTGTGTGATCTGTGCGTTCTGGTCTGTGTGATCTGTGCATTCTGGTCTGTGTGATCTGTGCGTTCTGGTCAGTGATCTGTGCGTTCTGTTCTGTGTGATCTGTGCGTTCTGGTCTGTGTGTGATCTGTGCGTTCTGGTCTGTGGTCTGCATTCTGGTCTGTGTGGTCTGTGCGTTCTGGTCTGTGTGATCTGTGCGTTCTGGTCTGTGTGATCTGTGCGTTCTGGTCTGTGTGATCTGTGCGTTCTGGTCTGTGTGATCTGTGCATTCTGGTCTGTGTGATCTGTGCATTCTGGTCTGTGATCTGTGCGTTCTGTTCTGTGTGATCTGTGCGTTCTGGTCTGCGCGATCTGTGGTCTGTGCAATCTGTACATTCTGGTCTGTGCGTTCTGGTCTGTGTGATCTGTGCGTTCTGGTCTGTGACTGTGATCTGTGCGTTCTGGTCTGTGTGATCTGTGCGTTCTGGTCTGTGTGATCTGTGCGTTCTGGTCTGTGTGATCTGTGCTTTCTGGTCTGTGATCTGTGCGTTCTGGTCTGTGTGATCTGTGCGTTCTGGTCTGTGTGTTCTGTGCTTTCTGGTCTGTGTGATCTGTGCGTTCTGGTCTGTGTGATCTGTGCTTTCTGGTCTGTGTGATCTGTGCGTTCTGGTCTGTGTGATCTGTGCGTTCTGGTCTGTGTGATCTGTGCGTTCTGGTCTGTGTGATCTGTGCATTCTGGTCTGTGATCTGTGCGTTCTGTTCTGTGTGATCTGTGCGTTCTGGTCTGTGTGATCTGTGCATTCTGGTCTGTGATCTGTGCGTTCTGTTCTGTGTGATCTGTGCGTTCTGGTCTGTGTGTGATCTGTGCGTTCTGGTCTGTGGTCTGCATTCTGGTCTGTGTGATCTGTGCGTTCTGGTCTGTGTGATCTGTGCGTTCTGGTCTGTGTGATCTGTGCGTTCTGGTCTGTGTGATCTGTGCATTCTGGTCTGTGTGATCTGTGCATTCTGGTCTGTGTGATCTGTGCGTTCTGGTCTGTGATCTGTGCGTTCTGGTCTGTGATCTGTGCGTTCTGTTCTGTGTGATCTGTGCGTTCTGGTCTGTGATCTGTGCGTTCTGGTCTGCGCGATCTGTGGTCTGTGCAATCTGTACATTCTGGTCTGTGCGTTCTGGTCTGGTCTGTGGTCTGGTCTGTGTGATCTGTGCGTTCTGGTCTGTGATCTGTGCGTTCTGGTCTATGATCTGTGTGATCTGTGCGTTCTGGTCTGTGATCTGTGCGTTCTGGTCTGTGATCTGTGCGTTCTGTTCTGTGTGATCTGTGCGTTCTGGTCTGTGATCTGTGCGTTCTGGTCTGCGCGATCTGTGGTCTGTGCAATCTGTACATTCTGGTCTGTGCGTTCTGGTCTGGTCTGTGGTCTGGTCTGTGTGATCTGTGCGTTCTGGTCTGTGATCTGTGCGTTCTGGTCTATGATCTGTGTGATCTGTGCGTTCTGGTCTGTGTGATCTGTGCGTTCTGGTCTGTGATCTGTGCGTTCTGGTCTATGATCTGTGTGATCTGTGCGTTCTGGTCTGTGTGATCTGTGTGTTCTGGTCTGTGATCTGTGCGTTCTGGTCTGTGATCTGTGCGTTCTGTTCTGTGTGATCTGTGCGTTCTGGTCTGTGATCTGTGCGTTCTGTTCTGTGTGATCTTTGCGTTCTGGTCTGTGATCTGTGCGTTCTGGTCTGTGATCTGTGCGTTCTGTTCTGTGTGATCTGTGCGTTCTGTTCTGTGTGATCTGTGCGTTCTGGTCTGTGATCTGTGCGTTCTGTTCTGTGTGATCTTTGCGTTCTGGTCTGTGATCTGTGCGTTCTGGTCTGTGATCTGTGCATCCTCCAATTCCTTACTTGACCCCCTGCAATCTGGCTTCCGTCCCCTACACTCAACTGAAACTGCCCTCACCAAAGTCACCAACGACCTCCTAACTGCTAAAAAACACGGCCACTATTCTATTCTCATCCTGCTTGACCTCTCGGCTGCTTTTGACACTGTTGACCACCCCTCCTTCTACAGACCCTCAACTCTCTGGGTCTCGGTGACACTGCACTTGCTTGGGTTGACTCCTATTTATCCAACAGGTCCTTCTGTGTGTCCTTTGCTGGTAACTCCTTCTCTTCATTGCCTCTATCTGTTGGTGTACCTCAAGGCTCTGTCCTTGGTCCTCTGCTCTTTTCCATCCACACCTCCTCCCTGGGCAAAATCATCAACAGCTTTGGCTTTAATTACCACCTCTACGCTGATGACACTCAGATCTACCTCTCTTTTCTACGGGAATAGGGCCCTCATCTCCTCCTGTACTGTTTGTCAAATGTTGTTCAATGTATTGTAACCCTGTCTATACTGTGCCTATTGTACAGCGCTGCGGAATATGCTGGCGTTCTGGTCTGTGTGATCTGTGCGTTCTGGTCTGTGCGATCTGTGCGTTCTGGTCTGCACGATCTGTGCATTCTGGTCTGCGATCTGTGCATTCTGGTCTCTGTGGTCTGTGCGTTCTGGTCTGTGCGTTCTGGTCTGTGGTTTGCGTTCTGGTCTGTGTGATCTGTGCGTTCTGGTCTGTGTGATCTGTGCGTTCTGGTCTGTGTGATCTGTGCGTTCTGGTCTGTGTGATCTGTGCGTTCTGGTCTGTGTGATCTGTGCTTTCTGGTCTGTGCGATCTGTGCGTTCTGGTCTCTGTGGTCTGTGCGATCTGTGCGTTCTGGTCTCTGTGGTCTGTGCGATCTGTGCGTTCTGGTCTCTGTGGTCTGTGCGATCTGTGCGTTCTGGTCTCTGTGGTCTGTGCGATCTGTGCGTTCTGGTCTGCGCAATCTGTTGTCTGTGCGATCTGTGCATTGTGGTCTGTGCGTTCTGGTCTGCGCGATCTGTTGTCTGTGTGATCTGTGCGTTCTAGTCTGTGTGGTCTGTACATTCTGGTCTGTGCGATCTGGTCTGCACTCTGTGCGTTCTGGTCTGTGCGTTCTGGTCTGCGTTCTGGTCTGTGTGGTCTGTGCATTCTGGTCTGTGCGATCTGGTCTGCAATCTGTGCGTTCTGGTCTGCAATCTGTGCGTTCTGGTCTGCAATCTGTGCGTTCTGGTCTGCAATCTGTGCGTTCTGGTCTGCAATCTGTGCGTTCTGGTCTGTGCAATCTGTGCGTTCTGGTCTGTGCAATCTGTGCATTCTGGTCTGCGCAGTCTGTCATCTGTGCGTTCTGGTCTGTGTGATCTGTCATCTATGCGTTCTGTGCATTCTGGTCTGTGCGATCTGTGTGTTCTGCTCTGCGATCTCTGCATCGTGGTCTGTGCGATCTGTGCATCATAGTCTGTGCAATCTGTGCATCGTGGTCTGTGCAATCTGCATCGTGGTCTGAGCAGTCTGTGCATCGTGGTCTGTGCAGTCTGTGCATCGTGGTCTGTGCAGTCTGCATCGTGGTCTGTGCAGTCTGTGCATCGTGGTCTGTGCAGTCTGCATCGTGGTCTGTGCAGTCTGCATCGTGGTCTGTGCAGTCTGCATCGTGGTCTGTGCAGTCTGCATCGTGGTCTGTGCAGTCTGCATCGTGGTCTGTGCAGTCTGCATCGTGGTCTGTGCAGTCTGTGCATCGTGGTCTGTGCAGTCTGCATCGTGGTCTGTGCAGTCTGCATCGTGGTCTGAGTAGTCTGCATCGTCGTTTGTGCAATCTGTGCATCGTAGTCTGTGCAATCTGCATCGTGGTCTGTGCATTGTATTCTGTGCAGTCTGTGCAGTCTGTGCAGCATAGTCTGTGCAATCTGTGCATCGTAGTCTGTGCAGTCTGTGCATCGTGGTCTGTGCAGTCTGTGCATCGTGGTCTGTGCAGTCTGTGCATCGTGATCTGTGCAGTCTGTGCATCGTGGTCTGTGCAGTCTGTGCATCGTGGTCTGTGCAATTATGTGCATCGTTGTCTGTGCAATCTGCATCGTGGTCTGTGCATTGTAGTCTGTGCAGTCTGTGGTCTCTGCATCATAGTCTGTGCAATCTGTGCATCGTGGTCTGTGCAATTTGCATCGTGGTCTGTGCAGTCTCTGCATCGTGGTCTGTGCAGTCTGCATCGTGGTCTGTGCAGTCTGTGCATCGTGGTCTGTGCAGTCTGTGCATCGTGGTCTGTGCAGTCTGTGCATCGTGGTCTGTGCAGTCTGTGCATTGTAGTTTGTGCAATCTGTGCATCGTTGTCTGTGCAATCTGCATCGTGGTCTGTGCATTGTAGTCTGTGCAGTCTGTGCATCGTAGTCTGTGCAATCTGCACTTTTCAATCTGTGTTTGGTAATCTGTGCTTTTCAGTTTGGGCTGTAAAATTTCTAGGATTCACCTATGCGAGGCAGGCTTTTCTTTTGGTTGTGCCGGGCTCTGCTACATACACCTCTGAGTTTGCTTTCCCCTCTAAGGCTAGGGTCAGACGAGCGTGATTTCTACGGACGGACGTCAGTACGGAAGACACAGTAGTGGCCACACAGTCCGTTTATTCACTGACGTATATTTTGACGGATGTAGGAGGGAAAATAAATTAAAAAGCAAAACCATTATGTCCATGAAAAATGCTGGACGTATAAATGCAGTCTGTCTGACCACGTTCCATCACTCACACACAAAGCTATAAAGACGTTGCGGACGCAGCGCACTTTGTGCGGCCGTTCTAGGGGTTGTACGTTCTTGCCTGCCTTGCGTCCGTTTGCCGCAGTCGTTGTGCGTCCGCAGTTCAGTGCGGACGTACTTCATGTGTCGGGCTCCGATGGGCTTTCTGTCATGCTATCACGGACGTACTTTTAGGCGCAATCACGGACGTGCATCGTGGTCTGTGCAGTCTGCATCGTGGTCTGTGCAGTCTGTGCATCGTGGTCTGTGCAGTCTGCATCGTGGTCTGTGCAGTCTGCATCGTGGTCTGTGCAGTCTGCATCGTGGTCTGTGCAGTCTGCATCGTGGTCTGTGCAGTCTGCATCGTGTCTGTGCAGTCTGCATCGTGGTCTGTGCAGTCTGTGCATCGTGGTCTGTGCAGTCTGCATCGTGGTCTGTGCAGTCTGCATCGTGGTCTGAGTAGTCTGCATCGTCGTTTGTGCAATCTGTGCATCGTAGTCTGTGCAATCTGCATCGTGGTCTGTGCATTGTATTCTGTGCAGTCTGTGCAGTCTGTGCAGCATAGTCTGTGCAATCTGTGCATCGTAGTCTGTGCAGTCTGTGCATCGTGGTCTGTGCAGTCTGTGCATCGTGGTCTGTGCAGTCTGTGCATCGTGATCTGTGCAGTCTGTGCATCGTGATCTGTGCAGTCTGTGCATCGTGGTCTGTGCAGTCTGTGCATCGTGGTCTGTGCAATTATGTGCATCGTTGTCTGTGCAATCTGCATCGTGGTCTGTGCATTGTAGTCTGTGCAGTCTGTGGTCTCTGCATCATAGTCTGTGCAATCTGTGCATCGTGGTCTGTGCAATTTGCATCGTGGTCTGTGCAGTCTCTGCATCGTGGTCTGTGCAGTCTGCATCGTGCAGTCTGTGCAGTCTGTTGCATCGTGGTCTGTGCAGTCTGTGCATCGTGGTCTGTGCAGTCTGTGCATTGTAGTTTGTGCAATCTGTGCATTCGTTGTCTGTGCAATCTGCATCGTGGTCTGTGCATGTAGTCTGTGCAGTCTGTGCATCGTAGTCTGTGCAATCTGCACTTTTCATCTGTGTTTGGTAATCTGTGCTTTTCAGTTTGGGCTGTAAAATTTTAGGATTCACCTATGCGAGGCAGGCTTTTCTTTTGGTTGTGCCGGGCTCTGCTACATACACCTCTGAGTTTGCTTTCCCCTCTAAGGCTAGGGTCAGACGAGCGTGATTTCTACGGACGGACGTCAGTACGAAGACACAGTAGTGGCCAACAGTCCGTTTATTCACTGAACGTATATTTTGAACGGATGTAGGAGGGAAAATAAATTAAAAAGCAAAACCATTATGTCCATGAAAAATGCTGGACGTATAAATGCAGTCTGTCTGACCACGTTCCATCACTCCACACACTCAAAGCTATAAGACGTTGCGGACGCAAGCGCACTTTGTGCGGCCGTTTTCTAGGGGTTGTACGTTCTTGCTGCCTTGCGTCCGTTTGCCGCAGTCGTTGTGCTGCCGCAGTTCAGTGCGGACGTACTTCATGTGTCGGGCTCCGATGGCTTTCTGTCATGCTATCACGACGTACTTTTAGGCGCTCAGGACGTGCATCGTGGTCTGTGCAGTCTGCATCGTGGTCTGTGCAGTCTGTGCATCGTGGTCTGTGCAGTCTGCATCGTGGTCTGTGCAGTCTGCATCGTGGTCTGTGCAGTCTGCATCGTGGTCTGTGCAGTCTGCATCGTGGTCTGTGCAGTCCCTGCATCGTGGTCTGTGCAGTCTGCATCGTGGTCTGTGCAGTCTGTGCATCGTGGTCTGTGCAGTCTGCATCGTGGTCTGTGCAGTCTGCATCGTGGTCTGAGTAGTCTGCATCGTCGTTTGTGCAATCTGTGCATCGTAGTCTGTGCAATCTGCATCGTGGTCTGTGCATTGTATTCTGTGCAGTCTGTGCAGTCTGTGCAGCATAGTCTGTGCAATCTGTGCATCGTAGTCTGTGCAGTCGTGCATCGTGGTCTGTGCAGTCTGTGCATTCGTGGTCTGTGCAGTCTGTGCATCGTGATCTGTGCAGTCTGTGCATCGTGGTCTGTGCAGTCTGTGCATCGTGGTCTGTGCAATTATGTGCATCGTTGTCTGTGCAATCTGCATCGTGGTCTGTGCATTGTAGTCTGTGCAGTCTGTGGTCTCTGCATCATAGTCTGTGCAATCTGTGCATCGTGGTCTGTGCAATTTGCATCGTGGTCTGTGCAGTCTCTGCATCGTGGTCTGTGCAGTCTGCATCGTGCAGTCTGTGCAGTCTGTGCATCGTGGTCTGTGCAGTCTGTGCATTGTAGTTTGTGCAATCTGTGCATCGTTGTCTGTGCAATCTGCATCGTGGTCTGTGCATTGTAGTCTGTGCAGTCTGTGCATCGTAGTCTGTGCAATCTGCACTTTTCAATCTGTGTTTGGTAATCTGTGCTTTTCAGTTTGGGCTGTAAAATTTCTAGGATTCACCTATGCGAGGCAGGCTTTTCTTTTTGGTTGTGCCGGGCTCTGCTACATACACCTCTGAGTTTGCTTTCCCCTCTAAGGCTAGGGTCAGACGAGCGTGATTTCTACGGACGGACGTCAGTACGGAAGACACAGTAGTGGCCACACAGTCCGTTTATTCACTGACGTATATTTTGACGGATGTAGGAGGGAAAAAAATTAAAAAGCAAAACCATTATGTCCATGAAAAATGCTGGACGTATAAATGCAGTCTGTCTGACCACGTTCCATCACTCACACACAAAGCTATAAAGACGTTGCGGACGCAGCGCACTTTGTGCGGCCGTTCTAGGGGTTGTACGTTCTTGCCTGCCTTGCGTCCGTTTGCCGCAGTCGTTGTGCGTCCGCAGTTCAGTGCGGACGTACTTCATGTGTCGGGCTCCGATGGGCTTTCTGTCATGCTATCACGGACGTACTTTTAGGCGCAATCACGGACGTGAACACTACGCTCGTCTGACCCCAGCCTTAAGCCTCCGCATCGTTTTATTTCACACAGCACATACGCAAAGCCCTGCAACGTAAAACGAGAAGAGATCTGTCATTCCATTTCAACATCTGCAATCTACACCAGCCTGCACGCTGACACATTTAATCATAAAACAACCCCAGTGCTTTATGTGTTTTCCTTCTGAATTATGTCTGGCAAAGTTGCATCACAGAAAAAGCAGAGGGTGATGATTATTTAAAGACACGGATATTCTATTGAGCATCCGGAAAGCAATAAAGGGAGATGTTTTACTCCTACATGGGCTGGCAAAGGCCGACTCATTAGGCGGCAAACTTACCACCAGTTTAACAACTTTATCAGCCAGATATGGGGGTGAGGAGAAACCTCAATGGGGTCTATTCGCCAACATGGGCATCATGACGAATTGCACTTATTGGCCACAATGACTAAAATGGAAAATATTTAGCTGTTTGTAAGAGGATATACTTATACTTTCAGCGTTTGACCCGCTACAGGAGAGGAGATAAAGTAAGGATTACTAGAATTTCTATTTTTCTACAAAACTTGTGTCTTTCCAACTTCATTCAACGTGGTTTAAGTGTTGGAGACCACAGGAAACCTACATGTGAGCTCAGATGCTTTCTTTTGCTTTGCACATTAGGCTTGTGCACCGATTTTTTTTTTCGGTTCGGTTCGATTTGTTCGGATGTTTAAACTTTTCCATTCGGCTCGTTTCGATCGATTTCTGTTTCGATTCGGTTCGGCTCGTTTTTCGTGTACATTTTTTTTTCGGAATATCGACCATTTTTCGTGTTTTCGGGTCACTTTGCTCGTTTTTTGTATCGACTTTTCGGAAATTTCAGAAATTTTCGTTTTTTCGGAACGTCTGTTCTCCTCGTTTCAAAGTGTCTACGATAATTCTGGCGATTCTATCGTGTTTTTTTTTATTAAATAAAGATCCTTTTTTTCTTATGAATAATTGAATATACATTTCACAACTTTATTTAATCATATTAAAATGGTATGAAAGCCAAGGAACAAAACGATTTAAAAAACGCTAAACTGACCCGAATGCCACAAGAAACAAGTGATACGCATTTACAAATACAAAATTTACAGAATCAGCGATATAACCGATAATAGTTAAATATACGATGTCCAGAATTACCGAAATGGAACCGAAATCACGAATGGAATCGAAATCACGAATAGAGCGAAAATAAATTTCAATTTGACACATTTCAAGTCCATTCGAAAAACCAAAAAATTTTCATTTCGGCTCGGAAAACTTTTCGGATCTATCGGTTTTCGGGTCCGACCCGATTCGGAAATTCAGCCGAATCCGAAGACACGAATCGGGAAATTTCGTGAAAATTCCGAAACCCGAAATGCACATCCCTATTGCACATGTTTCTTGGTGATCTCCTATTGGGGTCTTGCCAAGAATAAGATTTTCTATAGTGGAGCCTTAAAATCCTGTGGACGGCTGCAACACTATCTCCTCATCTCTGGGTTAGGTCTGGATCCTCGAGCCGAAAGATGGATTCAATCAGAATGGAGATGATGTACCTTACCACAAATAGACTTCCCTCCAAGAACAGCTTCTGATTGTAAGACCCTGAGAAAGCAAAAATAAACAGTAGCCTGTTTTACGGCTGCCGTGGTCCACTGTTCATAGACTCAGTGATCTGAAACGTCAGGGTACATTAATATCACTGAAATGCCTTGTAGATCTTGGCAGGAAGACAACATGATGGAATCCATTACTTTTTTTTTCTCCCCTCCGAAAGCTGACGACTCTTGACCAGACCAGAATAATGACGGGTACTTGAGTACAAGCTAAAATCCTGCGGACTATAAAGGCTTCCAAACGAGCATGCGGTGGAGAAGACCTGGTACGATATCATGAGTGATGTCCATGAGATGATTTAATGATAAAACTAGACTTTTTGGACCAGAGGTCAGTAAGTGTCAATTAAGATCACAAAAAAAAGCCTCTTGGATCTTGGCAGGAATACATGATCAAAAAAATGATTTTTTTTTGGGAGGCCACCTTCACTTTATCATGGCCAACGTCGTGGCAATCCAGGTGTCTACATCTTCAGTAATCCCTGCCACCTGATTTGACATTCTTGAAAAATAGTGGTGCCTACTTTAACACCAACACAAACTTGCCAGGAGATATATTGTGGATATCCACGTGTAGGCGGCAGAAAGGGAGACCATGTTTTATTAACAAAGCAGAAAAGCCCTTTAGGTATTGGCAGGATGACAACTTGATGAAAACTGTTTTTTGAGAGACCCTTCATCTTGGTCAACAAAGAGGAAAGTCCAGATCTTCAGCAACGATTGGCGATCTCGTTGGTGCAAAATAATCGGTATTGATATGGCTGTGTGTGCTAGCAAGGAAGACTTGGTGTAATGTTAAGGGTGAAATCAATGCAATGAATCAGAGGAACCTAGACTTCTGTTCCAAAATGTTTGGTCGTGCTGTCTGAGAGAGTCCTTGGAGGTGTGACGGCTATTGCGAATGGAAAGGGTGGCACACGTTCCACCTGTTGGCATAATTCCTCTGTAAATGACTTTCTGGAGTTTGTGATTCATCACAATTAAAGGAGGATGTGAAAAGTGCTCCTTGGATCTCGCGCTATTATTGGCAACAGAGAAGCTCACGCATCTCAGCTTCTCGGCCAACACTTTCCATATACGAATTCCTGGAGAAATAGTTTTTAAACGATCTGGCGACCTCTAGCATGTCCATGGACAAAAAGCATCGGCAGCACCAAAAACGAGTCTGCTACCTCGCGTAGGCTCCTCGGAGCATGGAAACCTGTATTTCTGTGCAGTTTTTAAAGGCTGACACGGGTCGTTTTTGGGCAGGGATTGGCTCAGCTGTGTAGCTATGAAGAATCCATACGTAAGAGTAATTTGTGGTTGTACAGGGATCTTTGCACAGAAATTACGGAAACTAGGAACATAGAGAGGTTTTGATATCATAAAGTCCCTGTAGAATATGCACATTTTCATTTACAGCTCACCAGGTATAAGAGCGTTGACCTTAGTCTAGGACAGGGGTCAGCAACCTTGGCTCCCTGATGTTGTGGGTACTACATCTCCCAGGATGCTCAGTCACCCATTAGGCTGACTGAGTCACATGGGAAATGTAGTTCCCAAAACATCAGGGAGCCAAGGTTGCCGACCCCTGGTCTAGGAAAACACAGTAAGATAATTTCTTTGACATTATTTTATGGAGTATTTAGATATTAAGATCTAACAGATGCCCCCTCCACCTTTTTTTATTAGACTTCCCATTTATACCTCCTAAAACACTGGCTGGCAGAGTCTGTTATCAACTTGTCCAGACCCAGGAGAGGCTGCCTGTCCTTTGGAGGGGTGTGGATGCCAATCTCTTACCAAGATACTATGGGCCATTGCATTCAATGCAACACAGTGGCAGCGCAGGTGTTGACCCAGAGAAGATTTTGCTTTATTATCACAATGTATATGCATAAAACGTTAATCACTGAATGTTGACCCGGTGGAGAGTTGTTGACTTTCAGAGTTAGAAAAAATATTAATTTTCAGCTATATTGGCGTAAAATTGTAATTACCTTCCAATTCTCCACCAATTCTGTGGTTTTTGTCCCAAACCTCTCACCATTCATATCCATGAACTGAAAGCTCTGACTTTTCCCATAGAACTTGACTCCTATCCACGGATTTCTTGAGTGCACTTTGTTTTTATGCAATAGATGGGTAGTATTCCAATGGGAAATCAACACTCCAGTCCTGGCCATTCAGAGCCACGCTATTCCCATTTTGTTTATACATCATTTGAAATATCATTCCAGGAAGGAAAGGTTTGTCAATTTAAGGGGTCTAGACCCCCCCGTCCAGCTCTTGATTTTCAGCGAGAGGCAGTTGAAGTAATGTTCCAGCACTTCCTGAGCTCACACTAGAAATATTTGATACGTTTGGGCCTGCTGTCAAACATCCCTCAGTTCCGTGATCTATGGATAGAGTGTAAGTTTATATCTGCTTACTGGGGGGATTCCCAACAGTAGCCTCTATTAGATGAAGACTGTACCGTTCCCTGATCCCTCAGCAAATCCCCTTCAGCCGCCTCAGTAGATTTGTAACCGTATAACTGGCATCTGTTTTTTATATGTTGTGTGTTTTAGTAAGCGTCTGCTTTCTACAGAATTATTCACCTGGGATTTGAATCCATTAATACCCACTTCTCACTTACACCGAGCACTATTCCTGCCACATCTGTTAAGTGTTTCTCTCTCCCACTCATGGGTTTACTGGTTCCTTATTGGCCTTTAGTTCCATCCCAAGGTCCATGCTTTAGGGCAGCTTCGACATTGAAGACTATGGTACATATGTCATTATGTCGTGTAGATAACTGGCATTGGTGTCACTCGTGGTAAGCAATGCTCGGAGTCTGTACTCAGGGCTCGGCGTCGGCACTCAGGGCTCGGCGTCGGCACTCAGGGCTCGGCGTCGGCACTCAGGGCTCGGCGTCGGCACTCAGTGTCCATCAACTGGGTAGCCTAAAGTCATGCATTTGTTGGACCATAACACCAATTGTTAGACCTGCCCGGGACCTGTACGAGCGCATATCCGGCACTTTACTGTTGCAAAGGAGGGCAGGGGAGTAGTACAGGAGTTTGACTGCAGAAAGTTAATCTTGGATAAGAAATAGGCCATAACTGAGCTGTTGGTGTGCAGTTACATTTTATTTAAGTAGATGTTTTGGCAGCGCATCATTTGCCACCGGCTGTAGTGGAACACTGGTTATGCCCTATGTCTGTTCTTGTCTGTTAGAAGTATCTTCTTCTGGAAGGAGGTTAGTTGATTGTGATATATGATGTCAACGGCAAGGACTTCTTCTGGGTAATGTTGCTCCGTAGCCATGTGACATACCTAATACATGTGAATTAATTACTGCTGGAAAAAGACCTAGGTAAAATTTGGTCTGTAGGAGAAAACGTCCTCAAGGTTGAAGGGTAGAGCAGAAGAGGCTCCTTCTTGGGTTGGGGCAAATGGGAACGAAGAGAATGAGATGCAAACTGAGCTGTTCTTCATGGAATGTGCTCATGATTATGCGCTTTGACCCCATATCACTGGGCGTCCTCCAGTTGGAAGGAGAACAGCAGCAATATTATGAGGAGACCGAGGATCACTTGCCTGGCAGCAGATATGCTCTCTTGCACTGGCTCCATGTATGATGACTCCCACCAGATGGAGAGTCAGATGAGGGTTACTGCCTTTAATCTAAGGCATGTGCACAGGGCTGCAGCCAAGCCAATGGGAACAGGGATCCTTGCATTCAGGATGTTTGCACAGATGTTTTATTTTTTAATATTTCTTCTCAAATCAAGTGGGAGAATTCAAGTTTCCGAAGCCCAAGAGTAAAAGCTGCACTGTTACGTCTTCAGTTTCCCTTACGGTCTCGTGTTATCCTGTTATATAACTTCTTATACAACTCTAGTCCAAATGCAGTTTTATTACTTGGATGTCCTTCGGCTACTTTTTGACAACTTTCAGCCTCCTTGAATGCTCTTTCTCTACATAGAGCATTGGTATGCATGTCAAATCTTTTGGAAAATTATGTTCCTACTGTAGATACTGTTAACCAAAATTAGTCTTTTTATGGGTTTTTCTCAATGTGTGGCTCAATTGAAACTGCTTTGTGAAGTGACGATACATTCATCCAGAACATGATTGAGCGGATACTAAAGCACTCATCAAATCCTGTTGACTTGTCCAGAATAAGAAGAGGATTCCTGGTGCAGATATCCTCCACCAAATAAAAGTGATTGAATATCTTTCTACTAGATGAAAGCGAAAGGCTTTGTGGAGGCTTCTTAACGGACTTGACATGTAGGTGTAAATACAGTGAAAATGGACATGACAACTTGGCTCCTGTGGACATCGCATTGCGTGTGCGAAGGTGAGACTGTTTGTGCGAATATGTCTTGCTCAATGGAGTTTACATACCTAAATAATGCAGATATTTTCTAGTGAAAACCCCAATATTCTTATATGGCAAGTCAACTGTTCAGTGGGCAATAGTGTTCAAGGAACAGATCTGCCATGGAAGCCCCATAGAACCTCGTATTGGTCAGTTCAGTGTCCAGTGATGCCGCAAACCATCTGTTGGAATGCCAACCTAATTCATGCCGATTCTTGACCCAATCTATATAGACTATATGTGATATTTAAAAGTTGACTCGTCATAAACCCATCGGTCACTCATCGTTATATGAAGGTATCCTGTGAGATAGTCGCCACCTTGAGGACGCAGATAAAAATGACACTATGATTACGTCTCCGAGTATAAAAAGACTCCTCTAATTCAGTTGGTAATTAAAAAAGTCAATATTTGAAATGAGAATTCAAATTCAACACCCTTGCGTGTATACTCAATTTTCTCCTTTTTATTTCTTTCATCATTAGGGTTAGGGTTTGTAATTACTGTCAGGTTACCATTTGTGCCTTGTTTAAGAATAGGATTAACCCTAACAATCTGTTCCATTTTTGCTTCATTTTTAGATAACAGATTAATTAAACATTATCCCCTCTGCGCCCCACCGGTTTCCTTTAAAAACTTGCCTTGGTTCAACGCGGGTCCGCGTCTGACTCTTGTGGAACATATCATGTGTCCAGCAGCACCGCGTCACGTGACCACAAGGGGGCTGGATGCTTCCTGGTAAACTGGTTGCTGTAAATGTGGGCAGGCATTGAAAACTATGTGCATCTTGGTTCCCAAAAGTCCCAAAGCCCTGGAACCTGTATCTATCCTTCTAAGTGGTCCCCCAGGGAGGGGGAGAGGTAGCAGGAGCTCAAAGAAGTGTGACTACTCAGATAATATTGAGTCGCTTTAAATGGCCCTGGTTGCAACAGTGTCCCTTTTTAAATGGCCCTGGTTGCAACAGTGTCCCTTTTTAAATGGCCCTGGTTGCAACAGTGTCCCTTTTTAAATGGCCCTGAATGCAACAGTGTCCCTTTTTAAATGGCCCTGGTTGCAACAGTGTCCCTTTTTTAAATGGCCCTGAATGCAACAGTGTCCCTTTTTAGGCTGGGGTCAGACCAGCGCACTTTTAACGTGCGTTCTGGCGCACATAATTACGGCCGCACTAGCAGCAGATGACGGGCAATGACGGCCAATATACGATGTAAGGCCGCACAAAAGTCCGGCCGTGCAACGCAAGTGGAATTTGAACGCATTTTTTTGAGAACGCAGAACCGCTAGTACTGACGTACTGAGTGCGCAGCTGCGGCATAGCGGCGTGTTTGCGTGATTAGGAGATGTCAGACGCTGCTAATGTCCAGCCTACATAACGTCCAGACGCAAAAAGAGTTTTATTGACGATCCGTACAAAATCACGCCCAAAAATGTGCGTCGTCTGACCGTTTTTGCGCATTCCGTGAAAAAATACGTCAACGTGTTCGGACGCACTTTTTCACGTACGCGGGGAAAAATGCTTTCATCTGACACTAGCCTAAAATGGCCCTGGTTGAAACCGTGTCCCTTTTTAAATGGCCCTAGTTGCAACAGTGTCCCTTTTAAGAGTGACAACAGGAAATCGCAGCTAACATATCTGTATTATCTGCAGCTGGCGTTTGACTGCTCTATCTATAGAATTTATGACAGAATTCGGATCCACCTGCTGCTGGATCACCCAGGAACAATCCCCTCGCTATAAACTCTGAGCGATCTCCTGAACCGTAATGCACAATCGCCAGTGGCCAACGACAGGAGGCGTCGATTCCTCACATATTTATGTGCAAAAACAAAGAAAATCCAGCTTCCAGTTTGAAGAATTTTCCATGATTTCATGCCTCTTTCCCATCAAAATTGCTGTATTTGGTCACATACGTAGAGTTTGGGAAATGTCATTTCTTTTTTCCAGCCTGCCAGCAGTCTAAGGTTTCAGTGGAATGTAAATGGAAGCAAATGGTTTAGAGGAAATTGCATTTGCAGCGCTGGGTTAACCCTTCCGTGTAGGTTGTTTTTATTTTCAGTAATTAATAGATGCACCTCATGCAAAATCCAATGCGCTCCACCCAGCCATACATCTAAAGGGTTAAACGCACCTGGCTTTGGTTTCAAATCGATGGGGTATAGTTAGGAGATGCGATCACACATTGCACAAGCTTGCCCACGACGTCACCGTTGCGTGCAACCCTGCCTTTTGTGTGTGTAACGTATACATATATAATGTGTCTGTCTTTAATGGGTGTTAATGGGCATGAGGTGGTTGATTCATTGTGATCCATTGACAGGTTCGAGATTCACATTGTTCAGCAACCTTAGCCCTTCAGATGTTTTTGATCTGCATTTCCCATGAGGTTTCCGATAATCGAATGAGTGGCATCATGGGATTTGTAGTTCTAGAACATGTGGAGGGCCATGGTAGCTGACTCTTGCCGTAACAGCTTCTGTCCGGATTCAGCTGAGGCGAACAGGACAGAGCGACAGAAATACAGCGCAATCACTATGAAAACGAGCAAAATTCTTTTCATCTCTTTGGTTTCCATGGTGACTGCTCCAGTTACATGTTACTGATACTTCCATAAGCCACCCGCATCTCCCAGTCATGTGTGATGTCATACGCGCACACTTTTCAGAGCATCCCACATGCGTTTCTGCCCGCTCGCCGCTGGAAATAATATGGGACGCTGCGCAATCTGTAAAAACTCGAACCCAATCTGCCCCTCGTTGTGCTGTATGTTTAATATACGACGTCCTGGTGTGTGCGCCGATTAAAGGTGTGCCTCCATTTTTCTCCTTAATGCTTACGCTGCGGCGGCTCCCCGTGCAGAAAGCCGAGCAGGCCGGCGTTCTCTAGAGACGTGTCATTTGTAGGATTTACAGATATATATTTATATGTATAGTGATTTTTTTTCCTCCCTCCGCTGTTTATACAGCTGGGAAGAATATATAGTGTTGATGTCTGTGTCTTCACATTTAGCCTCCACAATCCACTTGAGGTTTCCTTTCAGTCTTGGTTAATTAACCCTTTGGCTGCCTGAGAAGACCTTGACAGATTGTGCGTTGGAGAGACACGGCTGTTTTACGACTTCCATGCCCTCCTCTTCCTGTCAGTCCTTGTCTTCTGCCTAGGTGGCCTGGTTTATCCAGGCAGATAGGCTCAGTCGCATTCTTCAGGGTCTTGCCCACGGTTTGATCCGATTAAAGCTGTATCATCAGGTCCATTTTTGACCTCCATTTATTGGGTCTACCTCAAAATGACATCATTGCGTTCGGTTAGCTTTTTTGCAGATAACGCTAGACAGGTTTATGAGGATGCAAGAGGAAAATGTGGTTCAGTGAACAGATGGTTCCTTTTATTCGGAAATATGTCAAGGCTGTATTTAAATAATTGTTTCCCTGAACGGGCCTATATGTATCAATGTAATACATCATAACCAGTAAAGCTGAGCCTCCTCTTCACAAATCATGTACGAAAGAACGGCTCAACCATGACGCTAATTTTGGAGCATGCAATGCATACCTCCCAACACCAGGTGGCAGCATCTTTCGTTGCAAAGAATGCGTCGTGCAAAAGGGGTGTGCCAGCCTGTCTTGCCAGTCGATCCTTCAGCTTGTTAGAAGGTTTTATTTGTATACCCAGTCATCTGGGAGTCGGCTTTACGCAGGGATCCTATACCTGCCTCCCCAGATATTGATGGCCTACAATTCCCACAATGCTTTGAATGCAGTAGATGGTCAGAAAATCATGGGAGTTGTAGTTCAGAAACAACCAGCATTTGAGACCTTTGGCTTTTAACGTATCTCTGCTACCAGATAAACATGTGGAATGTTATTAACAGTCTATACTTTGCTTTATTCTCCTTTTAATTCGTTCAGCAGAACTATCGATTAGCCTTGGCACGTTGGGCACCGAGCATTATCAGAGCGCTCAAAGAGCCACTTGCTATTCCCTGTCTGGTGGCAGCAATTTAGAAATCCCTGGATCAGGTTAACAACTGAAATCACGAGCTCTTTGTAGCCTTGTTTGTTTCTTTTTAGCTGTCATTTTGTGACATAATTTCAAGGTGGCTGCTGCCTCTCCGAAACATTGACAGATCTTCAAGATGGAAAGGTGGATTCCAGTTAAGCCTACGCTGCATTTATTAGTATACATGAAGATCATTCCAGGTGTCATGGCCACCGCCGCTTACAGCAGCAGGATTTTGCTGCCAAATCAAGAGAGTCCTGCAAGATATGCCATGGTTCTAAATGATTATTTTTCATTGGTTCTCAGATGGCCAAAACTGACCACTGTCAAACCAAACCATGCTGGAATAGTGTGCAGGTGATTTCCTGTAATTCCATTGTGCCCCGGCTTTATTTATTCTGTCAGCCGCAGCCTTCAACTCATGGTCATTCCACGATCAGAGGTCTCATCCATTCACTCAGGAAAAGATGAAAATCCACTCCTGCATTCACATGGACCCATACTACTCTAATCCATCCTGCATGCACACGGACGCATACTACTCTAATCCATCCTGCATGCACACGGACGCATACTACTCTAATCCATCCTGCATGCACACGGACGCATACTACTCTAATCCATCCTGCATGCACACGGACGCATACTACTCTAATCCATCCTGCATGCACACGGACTCATACTACTCTAATCCATCCTGCATGCACACGGACACATACTACTCTAATCCATCCTGCATGCACACGGACGCATACTACTCTAATCCATCCTGCATGCACACAGACGCATACTACTCTAATCCATCCTGCATGTACACGGACACATACTACGCTAATCCATCCATCCTGCCTGCACACGGACACATACTACTCTAATCCATCCTGCATGCGCACGGACGCATACTACTCTAATCCATCCTGCATGTACACGGACACATACTACTCTAACCCATCCATCCTGCCTGCACACAGACGCATACTACTCTAATCCACTCTGCATGCACAAAGACACATACTACTCTAATCCACTCTGCATGCACACAGACGCATACTACTCTAATCCATCCTGCATGCACACGGACGCATACTACTCTAATCCACCCTGCATGCACACAGATGCATACTACTCTAATCCACCCTGCATGCACACAGACGCATACTACTCTAATACATCCTGCATGCACACGGACGCATACTACTCTAATCCACCCTGCATGCACATGGACGCATACTACTCTAATCCACCCTGCATGCACACGGACGCATACTACTCTAATCCACCCTGCATGCACACAGACGCATACTACTCTAATCCACCCTGCATGCACACAGACGCATACTACTCTAATCTACCCTGCATGCACACGGACGCATACTACTCTAATCCACCCTGCATGCACACGGACGCATACTACTCTAATCCACCCTGCATGCACACGGACGCATACTACTCTAATCCACCCTGCATGCACACGGACGCATACTACTCTAATCCACCCTGCATGCACACGGACGCATACTACTCTAATCCACCCTGCATGCACACGGACGCATACTACTCTAATCCACCCTGCATGCACACAGACGCATACTACTCTAATCCACCCTGCATGCAAACGGACGCATACTACTCTAATCCACCCTGCATGCACACGGACGCATACTACTCTAATCCACCCTGCATGCACACGGACGCATACTACTCTAATCCACCCTGCATGCACACAGACGCATACTACTCTAATCTACCCTGCATGCACACGGACGCATACTACTCTAATCCACCCTGCATGCACACGGACGCATACTACTCTAATCCACCCTGCATGCACACGGACGCATACTACTCTAATCCACCCTGCATGCACACGGACGCATACTACTCTAATCCACCCTGCATGCACACGGACGCATACTACTCTAATCTACCCTGCATGCACACGGACGCATACTACTCTAATCCACCCTGCATGCACACGGACGCATACTACTCTAATCCACCCTGCATGCACACGGACGCATACTACTCTAATCCACCCTGCATGCACACGGACGCATACTACTCTAATCCACCCTGCATGCACACGGACGCATACTACTCTAATCCACCCTGCATGCACACAGACGCATACTACTCTAATCCATCCTGCATGCGCACGGACACATACTAATCCACCCTGCATGCGCATGGACACATACTACTCTAATCCATCATGCACACGGACACCTACTACTCTAATACATCCTGCTTGCACAGGGACGCATACTACTCTAATCCATCCTGCATGCACACGGACGCATACTACTCTAATCCATCCTGCATGCACATGGATGCATACTACTCTAATCCATCCTGCATGCACACTTACGCATACTACTTTAATCCATCCTGCATACACACAGACGCATACTACTTTAATCCATCCTGCATACACACAGACACATACTACTCTAATCCATCCTGCATGCACACAGACACATACTACTCTAAATCCATCCTGCATCCATCCTGCACAACAACACAAATACACCCTTGAATTCATGCACACCTTGACATCTCTTAATAATAATAGTACGTGAATGTATCAGTGTATTATCTACCAAGAGACATCTGTGCGACCCTCCCTTTAATTTTTCTACATTTGTGTGCACAACACTGGGTTCTCCAGATTTCGCTAAGGCCTTATTAACCCCAGAGCCACCTCTTGGGGTTTGTCACTGATGTACGTACGTACTTTAACTGACCGGCCTCCCAGTGAAGCGGCGCAGGTGAACTGATCCCTTTTGCCCACAAGCTGTCCGCGTTGGGTAAATCGACTTCTAAACATCTGATCGATGCGTGCAGATCATGGAGGAAGCATTCTTGATTTTTTTTTATTGTATTCTTCATTAATTCTATTTGACAATTATTTATATTTTACCTTAAAGTAAAATCCACAATAAATGAATACTAGAAAAAAATGTAAATCAAAGTTTGTCGGCCTAAAATTATGCTGGGCTCCACTTCACCTCCCCCCCTGAGGCTATCCCAACCCATGTACGTCTAACACACGCATGTTCCATGCCTGGAGCTCCCGCACTGTAACACCCAGCAGATTTTCTTTCTCGGTTTATATAACCTGATCTACACGTGTCTGATTCCTGACAGCAAATTTATAGAGTCCATTAATTCAGCGTTAGATCACTTCTCCCGGAGGCGGCTTTTCTTTTTTTCCCTTGATGAATGAAATTCATCTTTTTTTTAAAAAAATGATATACCTATGAATCAAATGTTCGTGAAGCCAAATCCCTGTCGAGGTTCCATCAAGACCCGAAAGGGTTAAGGTCCCCAGATCAGAGTGCCTCGGTGCCACTTTCATCCTTGGCTCGGGAAACCTCATAATTTCTGCCTGCGTGCAATCTGATAAACTGTTATTGTGATGTCTAACAATACAATCGAACGCAGAGCTTAGTGGTTTGGCCGGACTTGGCCGCTGTTCAGCGCAGTGGAAATTCCTTTCACCCAAAAAGCTTACAATCTATTTTTGAGATGTAATTTGGAGCTTGGAACATGTCATAAACTGTCTGGGGGCCACATCAAAGAACCCGCCTCAACGGCAAGGCCACTCTTTGAGTTCCATGCAGTACAGCTTGTGATTACAAGAGTCTTTTCTCCTCCGTCAGATGTGGCTGAGCTTATTTTAATCGTCTTATTATTGATAGGGAGGGGTCCGACCGTTCTCTCCGTAGGTTAGGATCTAGGCGCTCGTAATATAGGGTTTAGTTAAAAATAGGCGCTCCTTGTATCCGTTTATCCGGGTCCCCATTAGTGCGATGTAACGAGTGACTAACGTCTACATTCTGTCGTAGAATTCCGACTGGTAATTTATCGCGTCGCCTCTGATTGACCTTGGGAAATATTTGAAGCTGAAATCCAGGATAAAAGTGCTCCTTTATTTTGTTAAAATATATGATGATATAATATGTCTTGTATCTGCAGCGAGGCTGGATTCCAGGGAATTAACATCTCATTTATTTGCTCGTAGTAAATATCCCGGATTTTGCGAACTCACCTCTTAAACCTGGGAGATTAACACAAAATCCAGCACAATAATGGCCCGTTACACACTATTTTAAATATATATGTTATGCGAAGTCTGGACTGACCTTGCCAATGCCCGAAGGATCAGGGGCCGAAGGTTGAATACCGAGATCAAAGGAATTGGTTCAGGCCTAAAGGGGGCGCTCTTTTACAGTTTTATGAGGGATTAAGGCTAATGTCAGACGAACGCAGTCTAACGGACAGACATACTGACGGAAGATACTGTAGACACCACACGGTCTGTTTTTCTTGACGGACGTAGAAAAAAAAAAGGGAATTATGGGAAACAAAATTAATATGAAAAATGATAAAAATTTGAAAAGCCATTTAGTGCGTCAAGGTGCTGGACGTCGCAAATGCACTGCGCCTGACATCTCCCCATCACTCACACAGAACGCTACGCGGACGTGACGCACTCTGCACGTCCATGGTTAGCGGTTTTACGTTCTTGCCTCAGTTTGCCAGTTCGGTGCGGACGTACTTCGTGTGTGGGTCTCTATTGATCATGATTCTATGCTGCGACGGATGTTAAACTGTGCGGCAACACGGACATGATCACTGTCTGACACGGACCTTAAGGAACTCCTAGGTGAGGGGCTTAGGAGAGCTCCCAGACTGACCCTGCAGAAGATAAGGTCACAGGCAACTACTTTTTCCACCTGTGACGGCTATCGTTTTCCAGATGACATACATTTCCCACGATACTCCAATGTCTTGACGTTTACGCGGAATGAAAACGCATGTTGCCGGTCATTTTGCAGTTCTTTTTCCCTTTGGTTTACCAGTTTCCTTTCCTCTGCTGAAAGAATGCTCTGAAAAGCCAGTGCGAAGGAAAATTACTTCCCCCTAGCTCGAAGGAACATTTTTAGAAGGATACAGTAGACCTACAGGTGGATAATTTCTGGAAGAATCACAAAACAATGGATTTGGTAAGCTTTTCACTAGCCAATGATTCGCGAGGATAGGAGAACGGACTCCTTTAATAGAAAAATTAATACATTTCCAATTCTGTCCATCTGACACCAGGAAAAAAAATTGGACTACTCTGTTTTAGTCTGAATCTAGGTAATAATCGCATCACAATGTTCAGGGCCCTGTAGTATTGGTTATGTCTCTAGAATTTACAATTCTGATATTATGTATGGTGATATTTGTATGGGTTTGCACAAGTGTCGAGTCGAGAGGGAATCCATGGGAACGCAGTTCCTCCACTTAAGAAGGAACAGCGTTCCCTTTCGGCCCACTCACTGAAAAACTTATTGTTACGTCCCACACTGAGGATCTGGCTCGGCAGCACTGTCCTCGATGGCTGGGCACAGAGTGATATGCATGCCCAAGGCAGACACGTGGGCGTCCGAGGGGTGTGGCGCGACTTGATGACGCAGCGCCACCAAGTTTAAAACCGGTCTGCATAGGCAGACTCCTTGTCCTGACGTGGTTCAATATCCCTCAGTGCTTTCTGTGTATTTGGTTACTTTGTGTATGACTCTGGCAATTCCTAACGAACCCGCTCTGTGTATGACTCTGGCTATTCCTAACAAACCTGCTCTGTGTATGACTCTGGCTATTCCTAACGAACCCGCTCTGTGTATGACTCTGGCTATTCCTAACGAACCCGCTCTGTGTATGACTCTGGCTATTCCTAACGAACCCGCTCTGTGTATGACTCTGGATATTCCTAACGAACCTGCTCTGTGTATGACTCTGGCTATTCCTAACGAACCCGCTCTGTGTATGACTCTGGCTATTCCTAACGTACCCGCTCTGTGTATGACTCTGGCTATTCCTAACGAACCCGCTCAGGAATAGCCAGAGTCATACACAGAGCGGGTTCATTAGGAATAGCCAGAGTCATACACAAACGAACCCGCTCTGTGTATGACTCTGGCTATTCCTATCGAACCCGCTCTGTGTATGACTCTGGTTATTCCTAACGAACCCGCTCTGTGTATGACTCTGGCTATTCCTAACGAACCCGCTCTGTGTATGACTCTGGCTATTCCTAACGAACCCGCTCTGTGTATGACTCTGGCTATTCCTAACGAACCCGCTCTGTGTATGACTCTGGCTATTCCTAACGAACCCGCTCTGTGTATGTCTCTGGCTATTCCTAACGTACCCGCTCTGTGTATGACTCTGGCTATTCCTAACGAACCCGCTCAGGAATAGCCAGAGTCATACACAGAGCGGGTTCATTAGGAATAGCCAGAGTCATACACAAACGAACCCGCTCTGTGTATGACTCTGGCTATTCCTAACGAACCCGCTCTGTGTATGACTCTGGCTATTCCTAACGAACCCGCTCTGTGTATCGATCTTGGCATACGGCTGACCATCTCTCCTGGTGCTAAGATCCCTGTTTTATCACCCAGGAATATCCTCACGTTCTGGTATCTTTTAACCCTTGCTGGATACTTGACAAACTGTTCCCCGAAGATGGTTAGCGTTACCGACCACCTAAGAATCAGAGGGGTAGATAGTGTACTGTGTATAGGGACCAGCATCATAGACCCAAGGGGGATTCATGACACTTATATTAGGTTCCAGTTCTATGTTTTCTTATTATGTCACCAGAAATCTATTTTATATTTATTACAATTATCATGCGGATTCCCCAAAACCCCAGCCTATCCTTACGTTTAAACTCTGATATCAAATTTTCATGTCGAGTGCTGGGTTACGTGTGACATGTCAATGGTGAACTGGGGAGCAGAAATCTTGGAGAGGTCCCATCCTTTTTTTTTTTTACGACTATACTCCTGGGTTTGCAAAAGTGTGATGTGGCCCCAGGGAAGCTGCAGCACTACCATGGATAGGCAATCTCCTGACTCGCGGAAACGTGATTTTTTTTTTTAAATCCGGTCCAAAGGCTTCTAAAGGAGATGTTGATTCAACCGAGTCTCCCGGGAGAGAAGCGGAAAGAAGAATGTTGGTTTTCTTTTTTTTGTCTGTTCTAAGATATAGGGTTGCCTGTGATGTCATCCTCCAAGATGCTCAGTCCCACATTCAGATTTTGTGTAATCTTTTGGTTTTGACAGCGCAAAAAAAAATCCGTCCTTTGAGAATTCCCATGCAGCCGCAGTGTCTGGATCTGACGGACAGAGCCAGGGAATCCCTGACCCCCAAAGCACGGGGAGGCTTTTTTTTATTTTGCGAAAGGGAAGCCATTGTCATCCGACAATTACTGTATCAGTCAGCTCGACCTCCCTGCTCCTATAGCGGTGATGTAGTGACTAAGCTGTGAGCATATATCTTAATGATGCTAATTGTTTGAACAGCTGTGTTGGTCCTGAGGAAGTGTGGGCTAAAGGCAAAGCATGATCGCTTTCCAATGTCCACATTTCTATGGAGACTCCTTTATATTCCTCCTACCGCTCACAGTTCAGGATAATGTAACACGAAGGAAAGCTGTACTGTGGTTCAGCAGCGCATTCATAACTACTTCCAACCATGGATTACTTTCGAAACTCAATAAATGGGGTATTAAGCCTTCAGAAGGTCCCACACCGGGTATCGTATTAGGTTCCTCAATCCTTGAATGCGTTCCACTTACAGACGGGGCGGGAGGCATTGAATGCGCAAAGTCTTGGGCCAAATGCTGTGACAGCAACTAGTTGTAGGGTTCCAAACTGTACGCAATAGTCTAGTGATTGATGTCCAAATGAACGAGAGGAGCAACGCAACACTCTAGAAGTCCAGCTATTTGTTCATGGCTCCCGGTTTGGCCACTGTGTTGGAAAACTCAAATTTGGTGAAGCAAGTAATGTTGCGTTCCGTGTAGAACTTTGCTTTCTCAAAACTAATTTCGCACCTCCAAACCCTTAACCTAATGCCCAGTCATCGTTATTCAAGGATCAGGTTCTTCCAAGGAGGAAGTCGATGACCATTTTGTGAAGTGACTACAAACAGGTGGTCGTGGAAAATATTTGCTCCAAACGACCACTTGTTGGTACTGCAAAAAATGTCATGGAAACAGCATTCCTAGGTGTTGTGGACAGATGACTATGTGGTGGCTGCTACGGAAAAGGGTTCTTGTGACAAGTGTAACTGATGGTGGAGCTTTCCAACAACATTGGAGCTAATCAAATTAAAATGTCGACCTCTCTGTCTACTGGGATGTCGGAATATTGCGTGGATCATACATCTTGGACTTGCAAAGTCTTTGTTCCTGCATAGAGGGGTTTGGAGAAGAAACCCAATTTATCAAACCCCATTGATAGTCTGGAGAGGTGTCTTGTACCCTTGGCTCTTCATTAATCTACGGTTACGATGGATTAGAATCCATCGGTCCATATAGTAAGGCCATCACAAGATCTCATACAATAATTGCCTTGTGTTGTATATTTTGTCGGTAACGGGATGGGCTTGCTGTTTTTTTATATGCTGTTGGCTGTTTACAATATGGCTACCATGTGGTATAAATGCAAACATCACTGGATTACCTTAAATGGCGCTAAATCCGAAAGGATACATTCTGTCAGTACCTAGGACTCAACGTCTTTCATTACAGGCGCTCCTCGGATGTATCCAAGATACATATGGTGTGTGAAATTATGTATTTAGGTTATATATAAGTACATACAGAACGTGCTCACTGCAAATCTTTTTACACCCCATTCTGTGTCCAAACCAGAAGCCGGGTCCTTTGATCGTCTTCCAAGAACCCTCTTGGTTTATCTTGAAGTACCAGCCGTTCAAAACCGTCTGTGTAGTCTATAGAAATGGTGTTGATTTGGGGAGGGGGTCTGATCTATAGATCCGCATTTCAGTATATAGGTCCCTCTCCCTCCATCCGAACCAGCTGGGGCTTTTAGAAGCTTCTAATTCAAAAGCAAACACGCCGTGCGTCACAACGGGTACAAAGAAGTCAAGACGCAGGGACATGGCATTAGATCAGTGGAACCATATGGGACTATTTATTCCCACGATTGGGGAAACTGTTAAAAGGAGAGACCCCCGTCGTCAATAGGGGTGAATTTTAAGTGTACGGCTCTGATTGGGAAGGGAGGGGTAGGGGGAAATGTCTAGATTCAAGGAAAGTTCAAACACCACACTCTGAGAGGTGTCCGCTTCCCACCCAGGATCCCGTTCAGATAGAAGCTCTATATTTCCCACCTCCGCACAAAGCGGAGAACTCTGCGCGCTCGCCCACTCTCTGCATACAGTCTACACTATCTCCATTTAGTGGCTGTGTTTGCACATCTGTTAGCTGTGAAGAGTCCCCTTGACTGGGAACATGTGAGGAGCTGCTTTCATCCCTTAGCATAGCGAGAGAGATAAATCAAATTGAAATGGCCACATAAAATATGCAGCTACATAACATGCTCCAGGGAGTCCGAAATGTCAACCTTTTCCTGCCTTTTATCTGTATATGTTACTAAATAAATGAGGGCTCTCTTCCTGGCTCCACCAAGAAAACCTCTTTATTTTTTAGAACGGGGGGTGCATTCATACTCTGCCTGAATCCACGTGCTTCATGATTATCCTTTGCATTCTGCTCGGCGACCATACGAAGAAGCGAGTGACCAGGTGACGCGGAAAGAGAGGTTTGCGTCGGAGAGCATAGGGATCGGTTAACGTGTTTTTCACAATCTCATTTTCATTTTGATAACATAAAGGTGGATTTAGGCCTTTTGAGATGATGACGGACTAGCAAAACATTGGGAAAATAAGCAGTTTGACTTAGACATTGGTTGACCATTGGCCTATATCTTGCAAAGTCATCCTTAAACACACCATACACCGTATCTAATGACTCGATCCCTCGGCCACACTCATAAACCTCCAGAAGATCCTTTTGGATTATGAAGAGGTTCCTGGTTTGAACTTTCAGATGTCCTTTCTCTGCTTGTAGAAATGCCTGTTGGACTTTGATGAACACTCAAGGTGATCAGGTTTGGCCCACTTGTCTGTGGCAGTAACAGAAGATGTAGACTGGGGATCTCAAACTCCCCAGATGATGTTGGACAACACCTCCCAAAATGTTCTGGCCATCTATTGCATTCAAAGGTTTCTGGGAATACTAGGCCATCAACATCTGGGGGTTCAGTTTTTAACATCCTTGATCTAGACCAGGGCTGCTCATCCTTAGCCCTCCAGATGCATAAAATGTATTAAAAACTAGCTTTTCTTTCTCTTGCCGAACGCGTTTTTTTTTGTGTGTGTGTTTTTTTTTGCGCTCTGCGAGCCGGCTGCATTCAGCATTGCTGTCCCTGGTGCTGAAACCTATTTTAGCACCAGGGACAGGGGGTTAATCCCCACACCCACCTGCAGCCTTTGAGGATTTTTCTTTCTTTTTTCCACCTGCTTCAGCTGCGCTGCACGGGGGCTGTCATTGGTTCTGAAACTTTGTTTCAGCTCCATTTTTTTTTGGGGGGGTTCATTCAGCAGCTATCTCATTTGGCCGACCTGGGTCACCCACAGATACTTCCAGTGGACGACCCTGATCGGCCACCCGACTACAGTGCCAGTGGACAGCCAGCCTAAGGCCTGATCGAGTTTACTCGTTATCGGTGCACCTGCAGGAGCTTTTGAAGATCAAGTATACTTGATCTGATAGTTATGCTACAAAAGAGATGTATTTGTATTTAAATGTTACATGCGTCCTTTAATTTTTGTAGATTCTTATTGCACAAAGGGAAAAAAGTGGTCTTCAGTCGGAGGGTCCATTTAACCTCTTGAAGATTATGAAACAGGAAGCGACTGATGGAGTCTTGAGCTGTGCGTTCCCATATTTGAGTGTTGTCTATGGAGTGTGGACTCTGCTCGCAATGCCTGCTTCACGCTGAAAGTCACCAGGAGCGAGTGAAGTGATGGTCTGTGCCCTCGATCGCTATCCCGCTCTGGCTATAGACATGTGGTCTGGTGCCTTATTGCCAGGACAGAGCGGGGCTTTAATCTCTCTGGCTCTTGGGAGAGCAGCGACGTTTTAAGGAATTCTTGAGTTTGTACGGCACGCTCTGTAATATTTTCCACTATTTATTAAGAAGGTTACACTGTCCCAGAGTGGTAGGCGGCTATGCGGCTGTCACCAGGGGGATTTCAAGTACTGTATTCCTTTTCAAGGCGGCTTACAGAAAAGAGAAAAAAATGGCGTAATGGTATTTTCCCCATTTTTCTTTTTAATTCATCAAAACCGCGAATGTAGCATTCATGAAGAATTCACCAGAGCCGCTTAGCCAGATGAAATAGGCTTTCATTCTTCTTTAAAATATCTATATTGAAGTCGCGTTCTTCCCAAAATAATCTTTTTAAGTAAATAGAACTGGAAAAGTGATTAAATCCAGTGCTTTCTGTGGAAAAGCTGCATTTTTCTGGCACTTGGGTTACAGGGGATGCAAAACAATGTGGTGTGAGAAATGCATATGGCCGTATGGGGACTTTGAGTTATTCCTTGGTTTTCATTGTAGAGTATGAAAGCGTCCTGATTGGCTGCACCACTTCCTGGTCTGGACGGAGCTCACTGGAGAAGCTGCAAAGTTTGAAGATTTAAAGAGCAAATTCAGCAACATAATAAAACCAAATCTATTTTATGTCTGGGTATTGTAATGCATTAAATTAACAAGGGGGTCCAGCACAACTCCCAAGAGAACCCTACTTTGTATCAAAATCTCTCTGCTAATTTTGCCCATTTTTGTGGCCCCTGCCATATATTCAGGGTGTGCGGGTGTCTTTTTAGGGGTTCCTCCATATATTCAGGGTGTGCGGTGTGTTTTTAGGGGTTCCTTCATATATTCAGGGTGTGCAGGTGTCTTTTTAGGTGTTCCTCCATATATTCAGGGTGTGTTGGTGTCTTTTTAGGGGCTCCTCCATATATTCAGGGTGCGTGCATGTCTTTTTAGGGGCTCCTCCATATATTCAGGGTGCGTGCATGTCTTTTTAGGGGCTCCTCCATATATTCAGGGGGTGTGGGTGTCTTTTTAGGGGCTCCTCCATATATTCAGGGGGTGTAGGTGTCTTTTTAGGAGTGTCTCCATATATTTGGGGTCTACAGGTGTCTTTTTAGGGGCTCCTCCATATATTCAGGGTGTGTGGGTGTCTTTTTAGGGTCTCCTCCATATATTCAGGGTGTGTGGGTGTCTTTTTAGGGTCTCCTCTATATAATCAGGGTGTGTGGGTGTCTTTTTAGGGGTTCCTCCGTATATTCAGGGTGTGTGGGTGTCTTTTTAGGGGCTCCTCCCAAATGGGTATATAACAGAGCTGATGGGCAGTATGTAGCCGTCTCCGAGTCCTACTTGAACTGTGTTCATATGGTGATTTTCCTGAGCATATGAATCATACATACTGCAGGGCAGCACCTTCCATCTGCTAAAATAGTAATATGTGACCAAGAAGCCACGGCTGATCTGGCAACCTTGGCATGAGACAACGGGTGATTTTGGCCAAATTAAAGCCCACCTTTCATGTTTTAGGACCCTTGCAATGCGTTGGCATTCTGGGGTAATAAATCATGTCACTCCAGCTGCGTAAACTGTGCTGACCTCTGCTAAGGTGGAATGCCCAGGCATCCAGTCATTCGGACTTCATGGCAGCGGGTCAAAGGGGTTGTCCATAGCCCTGCACCAAAACCTAAATTCTTGCACGGGCTCTTAGAATGTGAAGCTATTTATGCACCTCCCTGGGTCACACATAATGCCCTCCCAACCAACGAAAATCTGAGCTTATAATGAATTTATTTTTATATTTACCGTTTTGAAAGCCGTCCCTTTTTTATTATTTCTATTTTATTTATGTTTTGCCCATCTGTTCTTGGGTTTGCTGTCTGAGTTTGTTACTTATTGTTTCTTTGTTTTACTTGGAGTGATCTTAACCTGGAAATATTTTACCTATTTTCCTTCTTTCAGGGCTGGATTCAACTATTCCTTCTATCTCATTGCAATAAAAACCCATTGTTCTAGGACTTCGGACATGTGATTTTCCCCTCCTGACACTGAAGGGGTTAAATCTGCAGCATCTTTAACCCCTTCACTGCTGAGCCATTTCAGGGCTTAAACACATTTTTTTTTTTTGTATTATTATTGTTATTATTTTTTTTCGTAACCAAACATGACCATGTTTAAAGTATCATTGGAAAGGCCATGCTCTGGCCTTTCTAATGATACCAAACATGCTAGCTGAAAACAGTCGGGAGATATCGGGGTTCAAAGGAACCCTTATCTCCACCCCTATCCTTAGGAGTCAATGAGGATGTTCCCCACACGTCATCAGCAGTGAAAGGGTTAAAGGAAGTCCTGAAAATGTCAAAGGTCTATATGCTTTAATTTTGAGGGGCTGTTGAATTTTGCACCTCTGTGTTTATCCTCTATTGCTCCCATTATTCTCATTATTCTCTGCCACCCCCTTACGTCAAAGGATGATGGGAGTTGTAGGCAGACATCATTAAGTAGACTTGCACTCCTAGGTTATTTCAGGATTGTATCTTTTTTTTATTACATGTACTATTGGCTCAATTGCCCAGCGGAATGTAAACTGGTGAAACCGGGGTGCGGCAGAATGTAAGCTGGTGAAACCGGGGTGCGGCAGAATGTAAGCTGGTGAAACCGGGGTGCGGCAGAATGTAAACTCGTGAAAACGGGGTGCGGTGGAATGTAAACTGGTGAAACAGGGTGCGGCAGAATGTAAGCTGGTGAAAACGGGGTGCGGCGGAATGTAAGCTGGTGAAAATGGGGTGCGGTGGAATGTAAACTGGTGAAACCGGGTGCGGCAGAATGTAAACTGGTGAAAATGGGGTGCGGCGGAATGTAAGCTGGTGAAAATGGGGTGCGGCGGAATGTAAGCTGGTGAAAACGGGGTGCGGTGGAATGTAAGCTGGTGAAACAGGGTGCGGCAGAATGTAAACTGGTGAAAATGGGGTGCGGTGGAATGTAAGCTGGTGCAACCGGGGTGCGGCAGAATGTAAAATGGTGAGAATGGGGTGCGGCGGAATGTAAACTGGTGAAAACAGGGTGCGGCGGAATGTAAGCTGGTGAAAATGGGGTGCGGCGGAATGTAAGCTGGTGAAACGCGGGTTGCGGCGGAATGTAAACTGGTGAAAATGGGGTGCGGCGGAATGTAAACTGGTGAAAATGGGGTGCGGCGGAATGTAAACTGGTGAAAATGGGGTGCGGCAGAATGTAAACTGGTGAAAATGGGGTGCGGCGGAATGTAAACTGGTGAAAATGGGGTGCGGCGGAATGTAAACTGGTGAAAATGGGGTGCGGCGGAATGTAAACTGGTGAAAACGGGGTGGAGATGATAAAGCAACTGAATTCTATGGATAAAACAAGAGGTTGGTAGGGAACAGGTTAAAGATTAACCCTTTCTGACCCTCTACGGTTTTATCCCTCTCCTCTGATCTCTGCAGGATGTGACATGCTTCCAGCTCAGCATGTCAGATGACCACAGAGGGGCCAATACAGTGGCTCTCAGTGCAGGAAGCCTTTGATACCATTGGATAAAGCTGGTTCCCAAACATCTCCACGCCCTGAAACCTGAGCTGAGGGCTTGGGTGGGTCTTGACCCTGCATCTGGGTGGCTGAATCAGCCATCTGAGCCCCCCTGAGAGGGGGCAGGGGGCTCACAGCACCTTGACCACTCGGGTAAGATTGAGCGCTCACACTGCGGAGTGTTCCTTTATTGTCTGTGGACAGCTCCAAGCTGACATTGACAGATGCGCGCAAGACGTGTTGGCAGAGAATCCTCTGCATCTCATGTTTTGGTTACATCATGAGTAGCTTTCCTTTTCCTCTTGCCGGTCCCAGGATGTAGAGGGGGCGTATATAGATCTGCTAATCCCATCACTGTGTGACGAAGGGCATCGGAAGAGATTCTGTCTGAAGTCCGGCGAATGGTGAAAAGAACAGAAAGAAAAGTCTACCTCAGCGGGTAAAGACCACCTCTGTCCGGGAGGCTCAAGCATCATTTGTCGCTTGTTTACCTCTGAAAGGAACAGATAGGTTATAGTTCTATTTGTGAGTTTCCCTCGTCTGCACATTTGAGTTGACCCTGTGAATAATATTGGACCAATCGCTTTTCCGATCTTCCCATAAACGAGTATGCGGAGGTATGACGTGTATAAAAGAGCTCTAACGCTGTGCAGTGTGTGTGTGTGTGTACACAACCAGAACATGCACAGCTTCTCCACTGATCTGCAGTTTGACAAGCATCCGGATGATGCAGCCTTCACCTTCTTTCTAGGTACCTGAGATTTACAGAGGGAACAGGGATCGAGGACACTTGGTAGTATGTTCGTTCTAGCAGCACTAAAGAACCTGTGTCTGAATGTCTAGGCCAGGGATCAGCAACCTTGGCTCTACAGATGTTTTGGAACTACATTTCCCATAAGGCTCAGCCAATCTAATGAGTAGCTGAGCATCATGGGAGATGTATAGTGGCAAGAAAAAGTATGTGAACCCTTTGGGATTAGGTGGAGTTTTGCATGAATTGGTCATAAAATGTGCTCTGATCTTCATCTAAGTCACGACAATTTGAAAAGCACAGTCTGCTTAAAATAATACAACACAAACATTATGTTTTCATGTGTTTATTGAACATAACATGTAAACATTCACAGTGCAGGGTGGAAAAAGTATGTGAACCCCTAGCCTAATGACTTCTCCAAGAGCTAATTGGAGCCAGGAATGAGCCAACCTTGAGTCCAATCAGTGTGATATTATTGGATGTGTTGCTGAAAGCTGTCCTGCCCTTTAAAAACACACACCAGTTTTGGGTTTACTGGTTTCAAGAAGCACTGCCTGATGTGAACCATGCCTTGCAGAAAAGAGCTCTCAGAAGACAAACGATCAAGAATTGTTGACTTGCATGAAGCTGGAAAGGGTTACAAAAGTATCTCCAAAAGTCTTGATGTTCATGTGTCCACGGTAAGACAGACTGTCTACAAATGGAGAAAGTTCAGCACTGTTGCTACTCTCCCTAGGCGTGGTCGTCCTGTAAAGATGACTGCAAGAGAACAGCGCAGAATGCTTAATGAGGTAAAGAAGAATCCTAGAGTGTCAGCTAAAGATTTACAGAAATCTCTGGCACATGCTAACATTTTTGTTGACACATCTACAATAAGGAAAACATTAAACAAGAATGGAGTACATGGGAGGACACCACGGAGGAAGCCATTGCTGTCCAAAAAGAATATTGCAGCACGTTTGAAGTTTGCAAAAGAGCACCTGGATGTTCCACAGCACTACTGGCAAAATGTTCTGTGGACAGACAGGTGAAACCAAAATTGAGTTGTTTGGAAAAAACACACAACACTATGTGTGGAGAAAAAAAGGCACAGCACACCAACATCAAAACCTCATCCCCACTGTAAAACATAGCGGAGGGAGCATCATGGTTTGGGGCTGCTTTGCTGCCTCAGGGCCTGGACGGATTGTTGTCATTGATGGAAAAATGAATTCCAGAGTCTATCAAGATATTTTGCAGGAAAACATAAGACCATCTGTCCGCCAACTAAAGCTCCGCAGAGGATGGGTGATGCAACAGGACAATGACCCAAAGCATACAAGTAATTCAACAAAAGAATGGCTTCAACAAAACAAAATACGCATTCTGGAGTGGCCCAGTCAGAGTCCTGACCTCAACACGATTGAAATGCTGTGACATGACCTTAAGAAAGCGATTCACATCAGACATCCCAAGAATATTGCTACACTGAAACAGTTTTGTGAAGAGGAGTGGTCCAAAATTACTCCAGATCGTTGTGCAGGTCTGATCTGCAACTACAGGAAACGTTTGGTTGAGGTTATTGCTGCCAAAGGAGGGTCAACCAGTTATTAAGTCCAAAGGTTCACATACTTTTTCCACCCTGCACTGTGAATGTTTACATGTTCTGTTCAATAAAAACATGAAAACATATAATGTTTGTGTTGTATTATTTTAAGCAGACTGTGTTTTTCAAATTGTTGTGACTTAGATGAAGATCAGAGCACATTTTATGACCAATTCATGCAAAACTCCACGTAATCCCAAAGGGTTCACATACCTTTTCTTGCCACTGTAGTTCCCAAACATCTGTAGAGCCAAGGTTGCTGACCCCTGGTCTAGGCACTCTGTTGATGTGTTCAAGTACTTGTATGCTTCCGGGTTCGCCTCTCTTCCTGATGAGAGGGGGAGGGGGAGGAGCTTGACTCAGTGCATGTGTATTTTAAACTTATATTTCTGGCAAAAATATAACTTTTTGCATCTGGCCCAGTTCTGTCAGATGTCCTCTTGCCGTGTAGGTGCCGGGGCATCCTTTTCTACAAAGTGCCAAACCAGAAAGACTTTTCGTTTCAACCGATCGAGTATACCACGCGTTCTATGTCTTTTTTTTTATCATTGCGCATTGAAGCAATGGCTGTCGAATTTATGCATCCAGACAAAAAGGCTCCTGAGCAATGAAAGGAAGGTGATTAGCACGATAAGCGGGCGATTAGCAGATCATTATCGATTGGCAGTAATGAAATTCCATCAATTTAGGGAATGTGGGGATGCTTTACGACGAGGGCTGCAGCCAGATCGTAGCGTACCGAGAGACAGATCAGCCTCAGTTCTTAGTCTCCTGCCTGGGGCTGTTGGCAGTGAGTTGGCACTGCCCGCTGCAAGCTGTAAAGCCATCGGTGTGCTTTGCACATAGTCTGTTCCAAAGTACATAACTGGGATCACCCATTTCACCTTTAGCTGGGGACACGTCTAAACCATGCCTTGTGCAGGGCTCCAAGGCAAACCTGCAGCCTCTGTACTTTCCATCAGTGTCCCTGGTCACCCCTGGTGTGTTTGCACAAGGCTGAAGGGGGCTAATTTTGGTCACACGCCCAGGGGGGGCTTCTTGGAGTTGGGATCCGGCTGCGATGTTGTGCCCTGTGAGGGTCGAGCTGTCAGTGTCGTTTCCCCCACCACATCCCCAGAACAAGGTGCATGTGTACGCGTGTATTTTTCTTTAAGGGAGGGCCACGTTCCAATTAAATAGACCGTCTTTTTTTTTTTTTTTAAAGAAGACCTTGTTGGATAAATAGACAGTAAATGGAACGGCCAGACAGGAGCCGGCTTCAGCTCTCTCGCTGCAAGCTGTGAAAATTGGCAATGGGGCCCGTTTTCCGAAGCCGGCCTGGAGAAGTCTGTCTGACATCTGCGGCTTTAACTCCTTGACTGGCTGACTTGACACCTCCGGCAATGATGGGGTTAATGGCAAGTTATATATGTACAGTGGCCTCAATACTTATTATTATCATCCTTTATTTATATAGCGCCACAAATTCCGCAGCGCTTTACAAGATCCGTGTACAAGGTGTTGATACATTGTAATTCTACACATGAATGATGAGCTGATTCAGGGGGATCCTGTTCTCAAGGGAACTTACACTCTATGAGATGTACAAGTATTGTGTGAGGTAGCCGCATCCATATCGTTGGGTGTCTTGCCCAAGGACACTCGCTGGTGGCGTCTTCTGAGTGGGATCGAGTCGTCTTTCCATGATTGTAGAGCAGCGACCTGGTGGTTAGGTTGAACCCGCTTCTTGTAAAGTCGAGACTTGCTTCTTCACAGTTGTATTGGTGGGATGCGCTGAATGGAATTGTGACTTTCTTCTCCATGGTTGAAGGGTAGAGATGTTACCACTGGACTTCACAGCCGATATAGTGCGGTGGGCAAGTATGTACCGTTAGGTGTCTCGCCCAAGGACACTTACTGGAGAAGTGCTCTGGCTGGGATTCAAACCTGTGTCTCCACAGTTATAGAGCAGTGATGTTACCTCTACTCCATCCAGCCTAACAATAATGTGATCATAGTGCAGCTCATTCAAATTGAACCGGTCACATCTCACCCTGCCAGGTGGCCATTCTTCCAATCTGCTACCTTCTTACCCCCCCCCCCCCATAGATCAACAGGTACCCCCCCAAAGGAATATTTTAGCATTTTCCTGATATCTACTTATGTTTCCTCCTTGTCGAGTCTCTGTCCCCATAACTTGGTCTCAATCTTTTTTTTTTTTTTGTTCCCACTATATGCCCTTTGTACACCTCTGTGGTGTATGTCAGAGTCTTCTTTACAATTATTAAAAATATCCTCTTATTAACCCTGCAGCATCCTGTTCAGGTCTAGGACCTGGTTGTCTTCTCATGTGTATTGATTTCAGTCTTGGAGAACCAGGAATATGTTTAAATCCACCGTTCCTGTATGACGGCTCAGATCTTCCGGTTTAACCGGTGACCCTAGATTATCTGTAATGACTTTTTAAAAAAATATATAAATGTTTGGAAAGGGACCATTTCCTAATTACACTGGGAGTTAGGTGGTTACAGTCTTCCATGTCCTTTTTTTTTTTTTTTTTATCCCATCCCTATCTTTATGACATAAAGCTGCCTTGATGACATAATGCAGTGCTGGGAGTCAGCTGTGCAGGGTACACTGGCTCCCTCTGCTGGTAACATCAGTAACTGCATGACTGTGGCCTAAATTGCAAGGTCGTAACCTGACCTGCTGGGGATTCATAAGGCCCTATTTTCAACCCTGGTGTAAAGTTAACCAGGCCAACCCCCCCCCCCCCCCAGATGTTGGAGGCCTACAATTCCCAGAATTATTTCAATTCAATAGATGGCCAGGGAATCATGGGAGTTGTATTTCAGAAACATCTGGGTGGCTGGAATTTGACATCCCTGGTCAGCCTTGGCCCTCTAATGTTTTGGAACTATATTTTTCACGAGGCATGGTCTAATGAGTAGCTGAGCATGTTGGGAGATGTAGTTCCAAGACATCTGGTGGCCAAGGTTGCCGACCCCTGGCTTAGGGTGTCCAATATTTATAATGTAATGTATTCTAGTATAATAGAAATAAAATATCCCCACCTTCTACATCCATGATGTCATTTTGGGGGGTGCATTTTTTATTTATTTATTCTTACCATTTTCCATCCTTTTTATTCAATCGATGCAAAACATTTCTTTTTATTGATTCTGAATTGATTGACTTTTATAATGGCCTAAATTGTTAGTTTTGAAACTAGGAAAGTTTTTTTTCTCATAACCGTTTTGAGGGGGTCATGGGGAGGGGGGGTCGTGCTCGCCCAAAAGAATTAAAATGATATATAAGACGCCAACTACTTCTGTAGCGCTGTACAATGGGTAGGACAAATCAAATTAACAAGCGAGTTAAACACACTGAGAAAGAGCGGAAAAGAGGACCCTGCGCAGGAGCATCTAAGGCTAGGGTCAAACGAATGCATTATTCGCAGCGACCGTCAAAAAGTGCGTCCGAATGCATTGACGTATTTTTTTCACGGAATGCGCAAAAACGGTCATATGACGCGCATTGTCAATAAAACACTTTTTGCGTCTGGACGTTACGTTGGCCGGACATTAGCAGCGTCTGACGTCTCCTAATCACGCACACACGCCGCTATGCGGACGCAGCGCACTCTGTATGTCAGTACTAGCGGTTCTGCGTTCTCTATAAAATGCGTTAATTTTCCACTTGCGTTGCGCGACCGGACTTTCATGCGACCGTACTTCGTATATTGGCCGTCATTGCGCGTCATTTGCTGCTAGTGCGGCCGTGATTAAGTGCGCCTAAATGCACGTTAAAAATGCGCTAGTCTGACCCCAGCCAAAGAGGAGAGGGGTGACGGGGAATAGTAGGGTATGAGAAGTAATGGGGTGCATGGGGGCTGTGTGGGGGATAGATCAGATATTTTCTTAATTTCTGACCCAAGAGGTCTTCTTCTTTTCTCCGGTGCGTTGATACAGTTCCTTCTTCCCTTTAGCTCAAATAGTTCTTATGTCCATCGTATATGTTTTTGGGGTTCCTCCGTGTCCGTTAGACGCTCCGTCTGCGCACACAGCAGGGTACGTCTTTCTGTGGACACCGCGGAGTTGCGTGAGAGGAGCGAAAGCCCCGCTTTGGTGAAGAATACAATCCGATGTCTGCGTTATTTTTACAGTAAATCTAATTTCTCTGAGCACAGGGAGCTGAACAATGGGGTGATTTATCAGCGGGCTCTTTAAATACAGGGGGCCACGACGCCTTAATAAGCACCACTTGTGCAAATATTGCACTTTTTAAAGGGATTTTGTTTTGGTTAACCAGTTCTTGGCCAGACTGAGCCTGGAGTAGATGAAAATGGTAGAAAAAAGCAGTTCCCACTTATTTCTTTGTACATCACAGGCGTCTAAGGGGATTTCAGAAAAAAAAACAGATTTTTTAAAAAAAAAAAAGGTGTAGCGCTCCAGGCGTTACAGACTGATTCCCCGTGACTCACTATACATGCCGTATAGAGGATTTATTAAACGCACCTTATGTAAAGCTTACAATGACTATTCTGCCTGATACAATCATTCCCATACTGCATTCGGGTCAGCAATCCTGTTTTAGTTCATTTCAGGACACATAGCAGAATTTCAAAACGCTTATATCCCACACTGGGCTGAAAAGCTTGCAGTTCATTAGAAGGTGGGCAACTATGGCCAAAGTATGTGGTTTTTATGATTCATAGTCATTTTTTACTTTTGAGAAAGTATTTTACCAGGAAGGATACATTGAGATTTCTCTCGTTTTCAAGTATGTCCTGGGTGGCGAGTATGTACCATTAGGTGTCTTGCCAAGGACACTTACTGGAGAGGAGCTCGTCAGGATCGAACCCATGTCTCCACAGGCTCTCTCCATGCTTTAACTGGACTGATTAGACTTGCGTTCTGCTTCTTCATGTGAGCGTCACTGGAATACATTTTATAACGCTGTGTCATTTATTTATTTTATTTACTGTTCTTTATACTGTGAGCACCAAAGAGAAGTCTCAAGTTTCCATCAAAAATTCAGTCAATGAAAAAAAAAATCCAAGGGAGTTGTTTGCAACAGAGATAAAACTCTCTAACTCATGCACACTGTACATTACTGTATCACAGAGCTCCACAGCAATAAAACTCACAGTAATGTGTGGTGTGTATGAGCGTATCACAGAATCCACAGCAATAAAACTCCCGCTCATACACACCACACATTACTGTGAGGTTTATTGCTGTGGATTCTGTGATACAGTAATGTGTGGTGTGTATGAGCGTATCACAGAATCCACAGCAATAAACCTCACAGTAATGTGTGGTGTGTATGAGCGGGAGTTTTATTGCTATGGATTCTGTGATACGCTCATACACACCACACATTACTGTGAGTTTTATTGCTGTGGAGCTCTGTGATACGCTCATACACGCCACACATTACTGTATCACAGAATCCACAGCAATAAACCTCACAGTAATGTGTGGTGTGTATGAGCGTATCAGAGCTCAACAGCAATAAAACTCACAGTATTGTGTAGTGTGTTTGAGCGTATCACAGAGCTCCACAGCAATAAAAGTCACAGGGTTATTCAGAGAATGGTTAAACAATGGGGAGCTTTTGGAGAAGTGTAAATTCTAGGTCAAAATAGCGGATTTGGAAAGTGGGATAAATGGGAGAATTTTTCTGGTTTGGCTATTTTGACCTAGAATTTTCACTTCTCCAAAAGTTCTCCAGAGTTTCACCTTTCTCTGAATAACTCTGACAGTAATATGCATGGTGTATGAGCGTATCACAGAGCTCCACAGCAATAAAACTCTCAGTATTGTGAATGGTGTATGAGCGTAACAGAGCTTCACAGCAATACAACTCTCAGTATTGTGCATGGTGTATGAGCGTAACAGAGCTCCACAGCAATAAAACTCTCAGTAATGTGTGCTGTGTATGAGCAATAAAACTCACAGTAATGTGCGGTGTGTATGAGCGTATCAGTTCCACAGCAATAAAACTCAGTAATGTGCAGTGTGTAGGAGTGTATCACAGAGCTCCACAGCAATAAAACTCAGAAAGTCCTGATTTCAGGGCTCAGGCACAAATGGTTAAAGCAGATTTAAATGGTGCAGCTTCTGCAGATCCAACCTGGAGCAGGCGAAGGGATATTCTCTTACCCAAGTCATTAAGATTAATGCAGGAGATAATTTAGAAGGTATGTTTAAATGTAGCAGGGTACATGTATCTGCAGACGTATCAGATTACCCCAGCCATTTATCAGCTCACCAGTGTAATTGATCTTTTACACAGTAGTTTAACCCTTGCACGGCAGAGTATTTGCGTTAGCTTCCATGTCATACAATGGCTTCGTAATAATTAATTATGATTAATGCACGTGTACTCAGGGTGAACTATGAACTATCTCATTAAATCCGGCATTGGGTGTTTTATATATTCAGTAAAAGGCTCATAGCATAGAAAGGAAAAGAACGTATTTAAACGATTTCCCACCTGCACCATACGGATTCTCCATGCCAGGGCAGCAGGTTTCATGTGCCGCTCACCGACTAGTAGTGATGTTTCCAGGAAAACAGCAGATTTAGAAACAATATTGCTGATAACATAACGTTTCCATTCTACAAAATATTGTTAGTAAACAAAGAAATAAGTGATAAATAAGTTATTATTTGCTGCAATATGGGAACGTACTTTCACACAGCTCCGTGTATGCGTTAACTTATTGTGTTGAAGTGATGTGAAGCTGAGGATGATGGGAAATTCATTTTTTTTATATATATTTTCTACCCATACATTAAACCATCAAGGACAGAAGAATGAATTGGCAGGAGAAATGTCACTCCTAAAGCAAAGAGCAACGACTTGCTCTGAATTCAGTGTCGCCAGTGATTGGAACATGATGTGATAATAGTTTAAAATTTCACTGTGACGGAAAGAAAAAAACTCTGCCATAAATTCCCTGGCGTTTATCATGTTTAAAAGATGCTCTGTGTAACTGCGCTGCCTAAAGGTCATCGGGTTTCCCTGTCATATTACATAGAAGGCAATAATAAATTAATAAAAAGATCCTGGACTGCTCTGTCATACACTGTATAGCATTTTCTAAAGAAATGGAACATTATGGAGTGAGAGCTCTGTGATAGGCTTACTGGGAAGCAAGAACAGGAATTTCTGCAGGTTCTCTTTTTTATTATAATGTTGCTTAATTCTGGAGAGGTCAAGCTCTCTCCTGGGACCTCACTGCGTGGCTACAGTCCATCTGCTGTGATTTATTCATGTTTTGGGCACACATCTTTCCTGTCAAACGTCCCTCTTTTTAGGCGCTCCTCCATATATTCAGGGTGTGCGGGTGTTTATTTAGGGGCTCCTCCATATATTCAGGGTGTGTGGGTGTCTTTTTAGGGGCTCCTCCATATATTCAGGGTGTGCAGGTGTCTTTTTAGGGGCTCCTCCATATATTCAGGGTGTGCGGGTGTCTTTTTAGGGGCTTCTCCATATATTCAGGGTGTGCGGGTGTCTTTTTAGGGGTTCCTTCATATATTCAGGGTGTGCGGGTGTCTTTTTAGGGGCTCCTCCATTTATTCAGGGTGTGCCGATGTCTTTTTTTACAGGCTCCTCCATATATTTCTGAGCATGCGAGTGTATAACAGAGCTGCAACACAGTGACTCCCAGCAATGAGTCTGTGAATTATAGTAAGAGTTGTTGCAAATCACTTACAGGGTTACTAAAAGAGATCCGAATGGCTGCCGAACACTGAAAATCAGCGTTCGGTTACCTTTCTCGGCCATTCGACTATCCAAAGAGCAGGCAGTTCGACAAAACCGGGCGAATTGCCTGCACATATGGTACCTGTTCGAGGGCAGTGAATCCCCATAGAGAAGCAATGTTTCGGCTATTCAGAGAACACAAACCAGCAGTGAAAAGTTGCCGAAATGCCCTGTCATTCGGTGGCTTCATTCGACAGGTTTATTCAGGCGAATCCCATAGGCTTCAATGTTAAAAATATTCCCGTTCTTATTCAATATCTAATAAACTGTTCATTATAATATTCTGCAGTAAAGAGTCTCTTTATTTATAGATTTTTTTTAGGATATTTTAAGCAATTTTCTGGATTTAATTTTTTTTTAAAAGAAATTCCAATATTCTTTATTTTCTTTTTCCTGTAACAGCCCTTTTTATTATCATTCATTGGATTTTATATGTAAATTTCAGACATTTTCGTTCAGTAGTTTCTTTGCAAACAGCGTTTCACTTTTCAAACATTCAAGCACACGGTATTTCTAATTTATTCACTCCATTCGTCTGCGGTGTCGGCTTTTTCCGGGGGCTTCGCTGCGTGTGATCGGCTCCTGCTCGGGTTTTCCCGGCGTTTTCGGTGGGTTAATCCAGATGTTTTTTGCGGGTTTTCGGCGTGCATTCGCCGGGTTTTGCGGTTAGTTTTCAGCGGGTTTGCGGCAGCCTTTCCCTGCAATTCGGGGACCCTGTGGTGCTTGCTGAATACACCGCAGGGTCGCCGAAATGGGATCGGGAAAACTAACCGAATTGAAGAGAACGAAAAGTCACCGAACGTGCGGTGACTTTTCGATTCTCTTTGAATAACCCTGTAAGTGTAAATATGATAGTTTGTCTTCTTGAAAATAAATGTATTCGGTTGTGATGTTCTATAAAGAGGCGGGGAATAGCATTGTCACTGGCCCCGCCTCTAGCGCCATTGCTTTACTGCATTGAACGCATGTGGGCTGTTTGAATTGTTGGCGTGCAGCTTTAGGTTGATGTCCGGTCTGTCCATACATGCCTTTCACATGTACTTTTCCCATGTGTGCATCAAATGCCAAGCAAAGCGGAGATTCCTCGCATATTTCCACCTTTACACTGGCCAGAGGAATTTGTATTTCACCAAAGAGCTGAGCGTTGGCCGAGGCGGGAGGAGAGGAGGCGATGTGCAAGAAGAGCTAGGCATGCAAAAGAATTGGCGAGATCAGGTTTTGCTAAGGAGGCACCGGGGTTGGGATCGACTGATCTAAAAGATCAATGATTTCCAACTGCAGTGCCGAGGCAGACTGGTGTGCCATGAACGGTCCTCAGTTGTGCCATGGTAGTTGTCTGTGAAATGGCAGTGTGAGGAGTGTGAGCACCAGGTCTGTGACAAAAGGTGGTTATAATTGAGCAAAGACACAAAGGGGGGATGTGTTACTGATCAGTAGGGATGAGCCGAACACTCCCCGAGTTCGGTTCGAAGCCGAACCAGAGCTTTCCAAATGTTCTGGTCCGAACCCGAACTCGGACCCCATACAAGTCAATGGGGCTGAAAATTCGGTTTTTAGAGTGCCCTCCAAGAGGGCATATATGCTACATATTTGCCATAAAAGGTGTATGGGGGTCCGGGTAGTGCCCTGGGGGACAGGAAACAAGGACAAAAAGTTAAAAAAAAAAAAACGTTTTTAAAGGGACGGTGAGTTTTCCATGAAATAAGGGTTAAAAATAAAAAATAAAAATTCCTTCAAATATCGTGCCTAGGAGGTCCCCATAACCTGCCCGTGAAGTGGCGGATTTCTAGGATGTATAGAAATATGTAAAAACCAAAAAATGACATTTCAAATGACGGTAAATGCTTTTCCTTTAATCTATCCATAAACAACTGCTTGGGGCGGCAGTCTGTATGAAAAGAGAAGACATTTTCGGACACGCAGAAAAAGTTTACTGATTTTTTTTGGCGGTGAAAAGCAGGAGAATGACTGGAGAATGGAAAATTCTAGGTCAAAATAGCCAAACCAGAAAAATTCTCCCATTTAGGCTGGGGTCAGACTAGCGAATTTTTAACATGCGTTTAGGCGCACTTAATCACGGCCGCACTAGCAGCAAATGACGGGCAATGACAGCCAATATACGAAGTACGGTCGCACGAAAGTCCGGCTGCGCAACGCAAGTGGAAAATGAGCGCATTTTTTCGAGAACGCACAACCGCTAGTACGGACGTACAGAGTGCGCTGCGTCCACTAGCGGCGTGTGTGCGGGATTTTGGAGACGTCAGACCCTGCTCATGTCCGGCCAACATAACGTCCAGACACCCAAAGTTTCCTGGTTTGGATCCGTAAAAAATCACGCACAAAAATGCGCATCGTATGACCGTTTTCACGTATTCCGTGAAAAAATAAGGCAAAGCGTTCGGACGCACTTTTTGACGGTCGCTGTGAAAAATGCGTTAGTCTGACCCTAGCCTTATCTCACTTTCCAAATCGGCGATTTGGTCCAGATTGTTCTCTTTTCCTGCCATTCTCCTGGTTTTCACCTTTCTCTGAACAACCCTGAGAGAGAGGTGAAAGCCAGGAGAACTGGCAGGAGAAGAGAACAATCTAGACCAAATAGCCAATTTGGAAAGTGAGTTAAATGGGAGAATTTTTCTGGTTTGGCTATTTTGACCTAGAATTTTCACTTCTCCAGTTATTCTTCTGCTTTTCACCGCTCTCTGAATAACCCTGTGAATGTTTAATCCCGAGGTGAAAAATAACATTGCTTAAGGCTGGGGTCAGACGAGCGCAGTTATCACGTCCGTGTTGCCGCACATTTGTACGTCCGTGGCAGCATAGCATTCTGACCAATGGAGCCCCACACACCAAGTACGTCCGCACGGAAGTGCGGGGGCTGACGGACACTGCAAACGGACGCAGGTTAGGCAAGAACGTAATACTGCTAGAACGGACGTGCGGAGTGCGCCACGTCTCCAACGTCCGTGTAGCTTTGTGTGTGAGTGATGGAGCGTGGTCAGACGGACTGCATTTATACGTCCAGCATTTTTGACGGACAGAATGTTTTTTCATTTTAATTTATTTTCCTGCTACATCAGTCAAAAAATACGTCAGTGAAAAAAACGGACTGTTTGGCCACTACCTTGTTGTCAGTAAGTACGTCCGTACTGCATGGACGCACAGTCCGTACAAAATGCGCTCATCTGACCCTAGCCTTAGATGTTATTTTGAATTTTTTTCAAACACAAGTTAACCACTTGGCTGCTATGGACGCGTTCAGCGCGTCCAGCCAAGTGGTTCTCCTGTGCTATGGACGCGCTGATTCCGGCGGATTGCTGCGCCCCCCGGTGCGGGCTGACATCTTGGATGTCAGCCCAGCACTCCGGGACCCCGGCGGAGCAATTAGATGTCATTGCGGCGGCGCGATGACATCTAATTCAGGCGCCCCCCCCCGCGCATGTGCGGAGAAAGCGCCTGAAAGGGAGGGGGGAGGTCCTTCGGACCTCTCTCCCTCCCGATCGCCGGGGGGGCAGGGGGTTAATCCAGGCACCGTTTGGAAGGGCACAGCCCGCCCTTCCAAACGGTGGCTGTGATTAACCCCTGGGGAGCCGGATCACGAATCGGCGCTGAAAAGCGCCGGATCGTGATCCTCTCCTGGAGCTGGCCGACATCTTGGATGTCGGCCAAGCCTCCCGGAACTCCCCCTGAGGACTGGCGTCATCGTGCATAGCACGATGACGCCAGTCCTGGAGTTAACCCCTAGCTGCCACCAATGGTGGAGATAGGGGGTTCATTGGAACCCCCTATCTCCCGATCCATGGCAGCTAGGGGTTAATGTTTGATATCGTTTGATCGGCCAGAGCATGGCCTTTCCAAGGATACCAAACATGAGCATGAAAAATGTTTTAAAAATAAATAAATAAATGAAAATATTTTAAAAAAAAATAAACAAGTTTTTTTTTGCTTTTGTTTTGTTAATGCAGCAATATTGTTCCCATTTCAATGATAGTGCAGCATTATTGTTCACATTAACGATTTTTGTATGCGATGCGTTTGTTAAAAAAAGCGAAATTTTCCCCAAAAAAAAATGTAATGAGACCCCATTTCTAATTTTTTTAACAAGCGCACCCCATACAAAATATAACTGCAAACGATCGCATGTTAAAGTGTGAAAAAAAAACACTTTACACATAATAAATTATTGAAAATTCAAATTTTATTGCATTTTTGTTAAAATATACAGACATGACATAACATATACATATAATAATGACATATTATGAATCTGCCAAGTCTGCCGGAAAGAACGATATATAATATGTCTGGGTCATATATCAAAATATGGCTACAAAACGCGGTTAATCATGATGAGCGAAAGCAGTAAAAATGACCTCAGCACAGAGGTGTGAAAAGCCTCAGCAGCGAAAGGGTTAAATGCAGCATATTAGGATGTTTTAGGGAAATTAATTCTCAAATCTCAATTAGAAGCAGACACCACCCCACCCTCAGTATGTTGTACAATGTATCAAATTGATTACCAGACTAAAAACACCTGGTGTTATGCCGGTTTGTGAACAGAGGTCATTTAGAGTTGATAATCTTTCCACGTACACATTAGTTTTTAATTCAATATCTAATAAACCGTTGCTTATAATATTCTGCAGTAAAGAGTCTCTTTATTTCTAGATTTTTTTTTAGTATTTTTTTAAGCATTTTATATACTTTTTTCAAAATTTCCTTTTTTTTTTCCCGAAGTCTTTCGAAGTTTTGGAGTTCGACCCGAACTTTGGCATTTCGAACGTTCGTGAATTTCGAACTTTTGGGTCTGTTCGGTTCGAACAGACCCAAAAAGTTCGAAATTCGCTAACTTTCGAACTGCCAAAGTTCGGGTCGAACTTCGAACCGTCCGAACCCGAACAGCTCATCCCTACTGATCAGAGCTTTAAACCCGTTCTTAAAGGGATACTGTAGGGTTAAAACAGGAGGGGGGAAATGGAGGGGTTAAACATTAATGCCTTCTGACACCCTCTGTAACCGCCTTACCATTTTAACCCTTTAGTTTTATAACGTGCATTGCTTCCAGAACTCCTCCGGATATGACATGGCGTCGGCTTCCTCTGAGCCGCAGCATATCACATGATCCGTGGAGGGCTGGACTCTCGCGCAAACTCAATCAAACCCATCAATTCTCCAATGTACTTCACCACCTCCCTCACACCTCATCCTTCACCTGCCCTGATGCTGCCACTAATCACTACAACACTACTCTTATCTCTGCTCTAGACACTCTTGCTCCTCTTCCACTCTGTAAGGCCCCACGCCGCCAGCTTCAGCCCTGGCACACCCTCCAGACTCGCTACCTGCAAGATGCTCCCGCACTGCAGAGCGTGCCTGGAGGAAATCCCGCTCTGAAGCTGATTTTGTTCACTTCAAGTTTATTCTCCGGTCATACACCTCTGCCCTCCACTTGGCCAAACAATCCTTCTTCTCATCTCTTATATCTACGCTGTCCTCCAACCCTAAACGACTCTGGACCACTTTCAACACCCTCCTCTACCCACCTGCACCTCCCCCCTCAGCTGCCTTCAGCGCTCAAGACCTGGCAGACTACTTCCTCAGTAAAACTCTAACTATCAGAAGCAACATCCCAACACAAGATAGTTATCTGCCACCTCCACTCCCACAGGTCCCCTCTGTCACCCTCTGCCGCTTCCTCCCAGCAACTGAAGAGAAAGTCAATTCCTTATTGTCCTCCTCACATCTCACCACGTGCCCGCTCGACCCCATTCCCTCACATCTAATTCATCCCTTCTCCTCCTCCCTCACCCCTGCTCTCACACACATCTTCAACCTATCTCTCTCCACTGGCTCCTTCCCATCCACCTTCAAACACGCGCTAGTTACCCCTTTACTAAAGAAACCATCCCTCGATCCCAACTCTCCATCCAACTACCTCCCTGTATCCCTGCTTCCCTTCACATCAAAGCTCTTAGAAAAACTAGTCTTCAACCGCCTCTCCCTCTTCCTGTACTCCAATTCCCTACTTGAACCCCTGCAATCTGGCTTCCGTCCCCTACACTCAACTGAAACTGACCTCACCAAAGTCACCAACAACCTCCTAACTGCTAAAAAACACGGCCACTATTCTATTCTCATCCTGCTTGACCTCTCGGCTGCTTTTGACGCTGTTGACCACCCCCTCCTTCTACAGACCCTCAACTCTCTGGGTCTCGGTGACACTGCACTTGCTTGGGTTGACTCCTATTTATCCAACAGGTCCTTCTGTGTGTCCTTTGCTGGTAACTCCTCCTCTTCATTGCCTCTATCTGTTGGTGTACCTCCAAGGCTCTGTCCTTGGTCCTCTGCTCTTTTCCATCTACACCTCCTCCCTGGGCAAAATCATCAACAGCTTTGGCTTTAATTACCACCTCTACACTGATGACACTCAGATCTACCTCTCTACCCCTGATCTCTCTCCCCCTGTCCTTTCAAAAGTCAGTGACTGTTTCTCTGGCATCTCCTCCTGGATGGCCTCCCACCACCTAAAGATCAACATGTCAAAGACTGAGCTCCTACTGTACTTATTCCTCCCTCCAATGCCTCCCCACCTCCTGACTTCTCTATCACGGTGGAGGGTATCACCATCTACCCATCAAACCAAGTTCGCTGCCTTGGAGTTACACTTGACTCTGCTCTTTCCTTCATCCCCCACATCAAGTCTCTTTCCTCCTCCTGCCGATACCAACTGCATAATATTTCCAGAATTCGGACATTACTTACCGCTGTCACCACAAAACAACTCCTACAAGCCCTGGTAATCTCCCGACTCGACTATTGCAATAATCTCTTATCTGGCCTCCCTCTGTCCCGCCTCTCCCCCCTACAATCCATCCTGAATGCCTCTACCAGGCTAATTCACCTCACCCGCCGCTCTGTCTCTGCCGCTCCCCTCTGCGAGTCCCTTCACTGGCTCCCCATCCACTGCAGAATTAAGTTCAAAATCCTTATCCTTACCTACAAAACCCTCACTAACTCAGCTCCCCTCTACCTGTCCTCACTAATCACCAAATACACCACAGCCCGCTCCCTAAGGTCAAACAGTGACCTGCGCCTAGCGTCTCCCTGCATCACCTCTTCCCATGATAGACTGCAGGATTTCTCACGCGCAGCCCCCACTCTCTGGAACGCTCTCCCTCGTACTGTCAGACTTTCCCCTAACTTCTCTTCCTTCAAACGCTCCCTTAAAACATTCCTATTTAGGGAAGCCTACCACCCAACTCACTGACGCAACCATCAATCACTCTCACCTTGCAGTCCTCTCCTCCTGTTTCCAACCCCAACCCTCCTAGATTGTGAGTTCCTACGGGAATAGGGCCCTCATCTCCTCCTGTACTGTTTGTCAAATGTTGTTCAATGTATTGTATTGTAACCCTGTCTATACTGTGCCTATTGTACAGCGCTGCGGAATATGCTGGCGCTTTATAAATAAAGAATAATAATAAGAACTGAATTATAGACCTGTGAGCTTAACATCTGTGGCTGGGAAAGTATTTGAGGGGTTACTAAGGGATAATATTCAGGAATTTATTGGGAGGTATAATATAATTGGCAAAAATCAGCATGGTTTCATGAAACACAGACCATGTCAGACTAACCTAATTACGTTCTATGAGGAAGTAAGTAGAAGTATAGATCAGGGGGTCGCAGTGGATGTGATTTACTTAGATTTTGCCAAAGCTTTCGACACAGTTCCACACAAAAGTTTACTATTTAAATTAAGAAAAATTGGTCTAGATGAAAATACTTGTTCTTGGATAGAAAACTGGCTAAAAGATAGGGTACAGAGAGTGGTCATAAATGGTACATTTTCAAGATGGACATCAGTGGTAAGTGGTGTCCCTCAGGGGTCTGTTTATAGGACCAATACTATTCAATTTATTTAAAAATGACCTTGAGATAGGCATTGAAAGTCATGTATCAGTGTTTGCAGATGACACAAAACTAGGAAAAGTAATACAATGTGAGCAGGATGTTACTTCGCTGCAGAGGGATTTAGATAAATTGGGGGACTGGGCACTTAAATGGCAGATGAAATTTAATGTAGATAAATGCAAAGTTAAGCACTTTGGAGTGAAGAACACACAAGCAATTTATACCCTAAATGGTACGGAGTTAGGGAAATCCAAGCAGGAGAAGGATTTGGGAATAATCATAGACTTCAAACTAAGTAACAATGTGCAATGTCAAACAGCAGCCACCAAGGCCAGCAAGGTATTGGCATGCATTAAAAGGGGAGTTCACTCTTGGGATGAAAACATAATTTTACCTCTGTATAAATCAATTTTGGGCACCTGACTTAAAAAAAGATATTATAGAGCTAGAAAAAGTGCAGAGACGTGCAACTAAATTAATAAGGGGAATGGAAGGGTTAAGTTAAGAGGAAAGACTAACAAGCTTAAACCTGTTTAGTTTAGAGAAACGGCGCCTTAGAGGGGATCTGATAACCTTATATAAATCTATACGGGGCCATTATCAACCATTGTCTGATAACCTATTCATTAACAGGACTATACATAGGACAAGGGGTCATCCATTTAGACTGGAAGAAAGAAAATTTAGCTTAAAGCATAGGAAGGGTTATTTTACGGTGAGAACAATAAAGCTGTGGAATTCTCTGCCTGTTGAGGTGGTTGGGTCAGAGTCTGTACAGACTTTTAAAAAAACGACTGAATGACTTCCTGCAGACACAGAATATTAAGGGTTATAATATTTAATATGTGGGTAAAAGCTTCTTGATCCAAGGAGAAATCTGACCCCATCTCGGGCCAAGAAGGAATTTTTTCCCAGTATGTTGCATATTTCAGACTGGGTTTTTTGCCTTCTTTTGGATCAACAGCAGTAGGTTATGTGGGAGAGGCTGAACCCGATGGACGCATGTCTTTTTTCAGCCTATATAACTATGTAACTATGTAACTGTCAATGCGAGGGAACACAATTCTACTGGATGGATCTAGATCTTGAATTTGTTTGGCTTCCAGGTCCCGACCCTTGAATCTTGTATCGCCATTTGGTAATTGTCAGCATCTGGCAGGGGCAAATCCCCTGATCTTGGTGGGCTGAATCAGCCCTCCCAGTGTCCCTCCTAAAGGGGGAGAAGGTTGAGGATGCTCGGGGCACAATGACCACATTGAGTCATCGCTGACAAAAGTTCCCAATTTAACAAGGGTCTTTCATGACCACTGAGGAACCCATAGAAGGCTGGCTACCAGCCAGCGCCCAAATCTGCATTACAGAATGTGTTGAAATGCACGATAATGGGCAACATACATCAAATAAAGTGTGCCCCTTAATGATTCAGTGTCCCTGGTATATCCAATGCATGAATGGATAAATACAGAGTAATATTTTAAGGTGGGGAGCAACTATATATATTTTTTAGCCATCTACATGTAGTACGGTGAGTTTCAGGTTATAGGGTATACCGTAATGTAGCCTCAAGGTCTGGAGGCAGCGCCGGCTCGACCTGACAGGTAGATGAGGAGTTAAGATGTGTCAGGGAGCAGAGTGTGGGCTCAGCGGTTGCTCCTTTACAGTGAGAGTCCCAGACATAATCGGCATTTGGACGGAGGGGGGGGGTTATTTCACAGGAGGAAGTAATTTTTTACAGTTAAGTAGCACACTTGGCAGCCGCTTCACACTGAACCTGCTGCCGTGTAATCCACAGATGTGCGAAGCTGCAGATTAAAGCTGTGCAGGCAACTTTGTCCGATTTGAACATCCAGTTCGGAGAATATGAGACCTTTCCGCTAAAAAAAAAAACCATTCCGGTGCAAAGCATAGATCAAAATCCAGGTGTGAAATCTAGTCTCCGCTTAAGGTTTGTCAGTGAATAGTTTAGTGAATAAAGCACTATGGAGACTATTTGAAGCTCTTTGTCTTTATATATTTAAAAGTTCATTCTATTTTTGGCTTTATATAAGGGCAGCCCGTATCGTCTGTTTTATTTAATGTGTGACCTTTCGGGTCAAATACCAATTTTCAGAATGATTGGCTGTATAAACACTATTATTCTGTTACTCCAGGACTGTCAAGTTCTGACCCCCCCCCCCCGATGTTTCTGATCTACAACTCCCTATGTTTCCCTGGCCATCTATTACATTGAAAGAATTCTGGGTATATATTATGTTAGCGTGTGAGAATGCTCAGTCTGGTTCTATAGTCGGTTAGCGTGTGAGAATGCTCAGTCTGGTTCTATAGTCGGTTAGCGTGTGAGAATGCTCAGTCTGCTTCTATAGTCGGTTAGCGTGTGAGAATGCTCAGTCTGGTTCTATAGTCGGTTAGCGTGTGAGAATGCTCAGTCTGCTTCTATAGTCGGTTAGCGTGTGAGAATGCTCAGTCTGGTTCTATAGTCTGTTAGCGTGTGAGAATGCTCAGTCTGCTTCTATAGTCGGTTAGCGTGTGAGAATGCTCAGTCTGCTTCTATAGTCGGTTAGCGTGTGAGAATGCTCAGTCTGGTTCTATAGTCTGTTAGCGTGTGAGAATGCTCAGTCTGCTTCTATAGTCGGTTAGCGTGTGAGAATGCTCAGTCTGGTTCTATAGTCGGTTAGCGTGTGAGAATGCTCAGTCTGCTTCTATAGTCGGTTAGCGTGTGAGAATGCTCAGTCTGCTTCTATAGTCGGTTAGAGTGTGAGAATGCTCAGTCTGGTTCTATAGTCGGTTAGCGTGTGAGAATGCTCAGTCTGGTTCTATCCTCGGTTAGCGTGTGAGAATGCTCAGTCTGCTTCTATAGTCGGTTAGCGTGTGAGAATGCTCAGTCTGGTTCTATAGTCGGTTAGCGTGTGAGAATGCTCAGTCTGGTTCTATCCTCGGTTAGCGTGTGAGAATGCTCAGTCTGGTTCTATAGTCGGTTAGCGTGTGAGAATGCTCAGTCTGGTTCTATAGTCGGTTAGCGTGTGAGAATGCTCAGTCTGGTTTTATAGTCGGTTAGCGTGTGAGAATGCTCAGTCTGGTTCTATAGTCGGTTAGCGTGTGAGAATGCTCAGTCTGGTTCTATAGTCTGTTAGCGTGTGAGAATGCTCAGTCTGGTTCTATAGTCGGTTAGCGTGTGAGAATGCTCAGTCTGGTTCTATAGTCGGTTAGCGTGTGAGAATGCTCAGTCTGCTTCTATAGTCGGTTAGCGTGTGAGAATGCTCAGTCTGCTTCTATAGTCGGTTAGCGTGTGAGAATGCTCAGTCTGCTTCTATAGTCGGTTAGCGTGTGAGAATGCTCAGTCTGCTTCTATAGTCGGTTAGCGTGTGAGAATGCTCAGTCTGCTTCTATAGTCGGTTAGCGTGTGAGAATGCTCAGTCTGCTTCTATAGTCGGTTAGCGTGTGAGAATGCTCAGTCTGGTTCTATAGTCGGTTAGCGTGTGAGAATGCTCAGTCTGCTTCTATAGTCGGTTAGCGTGTGAGAATGCTCAGCCTGGTTCTATAGTCGGTTAGCGTGTGAGAATGCTCAGTCTGGTTTTATAGTCGGTTAGCGTGTGAGAATGCTCAGTCTGGTTCTATAGTCTGTTAGCGTGTGAGAATGCTCAGTCTGGTTCTATAGTCGGTTAGCGTGTGAGAATGCTCAGTCTGCTTCTATAGTCGGTTAGCGTGTGAGAATGCTCAGTCTGCTTCTATAGTCGGTTAGCGTGTGAGAATGCTCAGTCTGCTTCTATAGTCGGTTAGCGTGTGAGAATGCTCAGTCTGGTTCTATAGTCGGTTAGCGTGTGAGAATGCTCAGTCTGGTTCTATAGTCGGTTAGCGTGTGAGAATGCTCAGTCTGCTTCTATAGTCGGTTAGCGTGTGAGAATGCTCAGTCTGCTTCTATAGTCGGTTAGCGTGTGAGAATGCTCAGTCTGCTTCTATAGTCGGTTAGCGTGTGAGAATGCTCAGTCTGCTTCTATAGTCGGTTAGCGTGTGAGAATGCTCAGTCTGTTCTATAGTCGGTTAGCGTGTGAGAATGCTCAGTCTGGTTCTATAGTCGGTTAGCGTGTGAGAATGCTCAGTCTGCTTCTATAGTCGGTTAGCGTGTGAGAATGCTCAGTCTGCTTCTATAGTCTGTTAGCGTGTGAGAATGCTCAGTCTGCTTCTATAGTCGGTTAGCGTGTGAGAATGCTCAGTCTGCTTCTATAGTCGGTTAGCGTGTGAGAATGCTCAGTCTGCTTCTATAGTCGGTTAGCGTGTGAGAATGCTCAGTCTGCTTCTATAGTCGGTTAGCGTGTGAGAATGCTCAGTCTGCTTCTATAGTCGGTTAGCGTGTGAGAATGCTCAGTCTGCTTCTATAGTCGGTTAGCGTGTGAGAATGCTCAGTCTGCTTCTATAATCGGTTAGCGTGTGAGAATGCTCAGTCTGCTTCTAGAGTCAGTTAGCGTGTGAGAATGCTCAGTCTGGCTCTATATTCTGTTACTGTGTGAGAATGCTCAGTCTGGTTCTATCCTCGGTTAGCGTGTGAGAATGCTCAGTCCGCTTCTATAGTCGGTATAGTGGGTGTATATTCTGCTACAGTGTGAGGATGCAAAACTACTTGCTAGTTTTCAATTAATTGTACCCCAAAAAATAATTCTGCGCTGGCTGATGTTATCTGTGAATGTCATTCAAGCTCTATTCTGTACATTGCATATCATGATGTACCCTCCATAAAAAAGAAGATAGTTTTCCTTGGGGGGGGGGGTCTTTTTATGAGAAGTAGATGTCTGCCACCTGGTGGCTTCTTTGAGGAGTGCATTGAATACTCAGGGAATTTTAATTATGTAACATTTTTACCACAATCTAAATTGAAATCTAGAGGAAACAGGGATTATCTGTCCTGCCCAGCCAGACCCTCCACTTTCACAGTTAATGCAATTCATAATTATATTCCATTCCATTACCATATTTTAAAAACAGTAACAAAACCTCTCCGAGTCCTTCGTGATCACGCTTCGTATTAATTAGGGTTGCTACCATGTCACGCCTCCGTCTTCTTCTATATCTTCTAGATCAGGGATGTAAAGTTCTGACCTTCTTGATGTTTCTGAAGAACAACAACTCCCATGATTCTCTGCCATCTATTGCATTCAAAGAGGTCGGGGATATGTAGGCCAACAACATCTCACGGGGAGGGGGGAGAGATCTCTGCTCTAAATACATATACAGGGTTATTCAGAGAGCGGTGAAATGCAGGAGAATGACTGGAGAATGAAAAATTCTAGATCTAAATAGCCAAACCAGAAAAATTCTCCCATTCATCTCACTTTCCAAATCGGCTATTTTGACCTAGAATTTTTCATTCTCCTGCTTTTCACGCTCTCTGAATAACCCTGATTGACAACTCTAGGAAACTTGACTTTTTAACCTTGTTTAGTAGATATATGGTCAAGCCGGGAAGAAAACACATACTTTTCCTTTTGAAACCCTGGAGACACATGGATTGTGTTTGGAGGCTTGTGTTTTCTTTTTAATTGGCAATGCTCTATATAAGGGAAATATACATACGTATAGATATACATTATCAGCAATACCACGGGACGCCATCATTCCCCTACCTCGTTTGTACTTTTAGGTCAATGAGAATGAAATCTGGCCTCCCAGATATATTGAAACTGCAGGTCCCATGATGCCTTCTAGCAGACTGAGCATTATGGGACATGTAGTTCTGAAATAATCTGGGGTGACATTTATTCTGCAGTATTGTTCGATACACTGTACCAGCCGATTTGATCATTATTTGATTATATTGTGTATTAATAGTAAATAGGTTGGGGCTAAAATTGCTCGTTGTGAGTAATTTGGCACCCAGATATTTCCTAACGTCATGTCCCATGATTAGGGTTGCCAGATGGGCTATGTTTTTGTTTTGTTTTTTGACTCGTGTGCTTATTTCATGGAGGGGAGCCCAGGGAAAAGTGCTGCCCTGCAACATGCATAAGTCATATGCTGCAGGAAGGATATCAAGGCAGGTCACCTGGGATTCCTTTTTTTATTTTTTCCCTGCAGCGTATGGATTATACATGCTACAGGGTGGCAGTTTTCATGCACTGCCCATCAGAATGAATAAATTATATGTCCAGGAAAACATGGCCGATCTGGCAACTCTACCCATGATGCTTGGTCACACGTAAGACTGTCAGAGCATCATGGGACATGTAGTTCAGAAACACCTGGGGTGTCACTGTTTGCCTTCATGCTTAGTCACACTTAACACTCTCAGAGCATCATGGGACGTGTAGTTCAGAAACACCTGGGGTGTCACGGTTTGCCCTCAAGCTTAGTCACACTTGAGACTGCCAGAGCATCATGGGACATGTAGTTCAGAAACACCTGGGGTGTCAAGGTTTGGCGTCATTGCTCCGTATTGTCCAGCTTTCTTTATAGTAGGTGGCTGGGCACTGCAGAATTGGTTAATGTTATCTTAAAAAGATGCCCCTTGGGAAAACGGAAAGAGGGGAGTCATGGCATTCATCCCTCCAGTGGCAGAAAGGAGACCTCTCTCCTATGTTACCATAGGTTTAAATGGATGGGAAGTCGCTGGGTTGTGCTCCTGTGGACCCGCTAGGGGTTTGCTCACCACACCATTAGTTATATTTATATATAATTTAATCCTTGAAAAAACAGTTTAAGAATAAACAAGTCAATTGATTGTAAAGTCAGCCATTTCTCCTGTCAACTTGTCCGATTCCCATTGTGATTGATGACCAAGCAGGGCATTAACCCCCTCCATCCCCCAGACGTCCATGGCGTGACCTGGGCCCGTCAGAAGAGGAAATGCTTCTTTTCATCCTTACCGTCAGTCGGCTGTTTACCTTGGCACATCACGACATTAAAACCTTTTTTTTTTCTTCTTAAATCAGGAGTCCCTGGAATGGAAACACCGACATGCGATAGAGCCTCCAGCCTCCAAAATAAGCCCTTTATGCCTGTGAATGGTCATGACTGTGATAATGCGCCGTGGACCGGGTCCTACGGTTTTGCACTTGGCAGGAAGCCCTCTCGAATCCGAGCGGCGGTAAACAGACTTTCTAGTTGTGACTGGGTCCGCCATAAGTGGGGGATTGTTGTCGGGTTAATATCAGACACGTTGATTGCCTGTGGATTCAGCTATGTCAACGCAGCGGGGAGCGAATGAAAAACTGCAGCTGGAAAGGATAGCATCGAGGCCGGAGTGATAAATCCGCAGGGGAATCGGCATCTCGTTGATATTAAATTTAATGGAGGGGTGGAGGGAAAAAGAGATTTATTTTCCTAGGAAGATTGGTCGGGCAAACCGATTCCCGGAATCACATCTCGTAGTGAGCGTAGAAATTCCGAGGTGTTTACTTTTTTAATGTATCCAGAGATGGTTCCCAGAGAAGGCATTCATCAGGAGCCAAGGCTGGAAGAAGCACCAAGGCCCTTCTATCTGGAGCCGTTTATATATATATATATATATCAAAATATTCTGCGTATAAGTTATACACACCTGGGAGAAGAAAACCATAAATGTTAACCCCATAGCAGAATTGGAGAAAATGCCTAATTTTTCGAGGTTTTGTTTTTTTTTGTTTGTATTTATGTTTTCCTTGTCTGTTTTTCACAATACTTCATGAAGTGAACAAACGTTTTCTAGTCCGTAGACCCTGTGTATTATTCCCTCAATAAGCTTTGCCTTTATTCTGCATAGGCAAGACACATAAACATCCCGTCCCGCTTCTACGAGAGCAGGAAAGAAACCTAAGCGATATAGAAAAAGCCACAGTGAAAAACAAAATGTCAGGGGAACACATTCCTTTGGCCGATACCGATAGTAATGATCTGTTCCCAAGTTTGCCATACTTTTACTACAGTGTAAGTGAAGCATTATGTGTCTACAAAGTGACTGAATTACAATTTTTTTTATGTCTTTTTTTTTTTTTCTGTAGCTTTAGTATACATTAATTCCCCTATGTATGGGTGTAACTTTTTGATTATGTCAGAAAGCCTTTATGATTGAAAGACTTTACCGTATGATTTTCCATCAGTCTCGAGAAAAGCGCTACTAAAGACAGAAATGTTGATGTGTGTGTGTGAATAAATGTGTGCATTGTGTGTGTATATCTTTAAATATGTGTATTGTAAGTGTGTATTTATGTATAAATTGTGTGCGTGTATGTATTTATATGTAATGTGTTTGGATTGTATGTATAAAATGTGTGAGTGTGCATATATTAATATCTTATGAGTATTGTGTACGTATATAGAAACATAGAAAAATGTCGGCAGATAAGAACCTTTCGGCCCATCTAGTCTGCCCAATTACATGGATACTTTACCTGGATTTATCTTTTGTTTAGGATAGCCTTATGCCTATCCCATGCCTGCTTAAATTCAATTACTGTTTTGGCCTCTACCACTTCTACTGGAAGACTGTTCCATGTATCCACCACCCTCTCAGTAAAATAATGCTTCCTGATGTTCCTTTTAAACCTTTGCCCCTCTAATCTAAGACTATGTCCTCTTGTTTTGCTACTTTGTTTCCTTTTAAATATACTCCCTTCCTCTACCTTGTGGATTCCCTTTACGTATTTAAATGTTTCTATCATATCTCCTCTGTCTCGTCTTTTTTCCAAGCTGTACATGTTAAGATCATTAAGCCTTTCCTGGTAACTTTTCTCCTTCAAGCCGTACACCATTTTAGTAGCCCTTCTCTGAACTCTCTCTAAGATGTCTATATCCTTCTGGAGATACGGTCTCCAGTACTGCACACAGTACTCCAAGTGAGGTCTCACCAGTGCTCTGTACAGTGGCATGAGCACTTCCCTTTTCCTACTGCTAATACCTCTCCCTACACAACCAAGCATTCTGCCAGCATTTCCAAGCATTCTGCCAGCATTTCCTGCTGCTCTATTACATTGACTACTTACCCTTAGATCCTCTGAAATAATAACCCCTAAATCCCGACCCTCAGATGTATCAAATATTCTATATTCAGCCCTTGGGTTTTTACGTCCCAGGTGCATTATCTTGCACTTATCCACATTAAAACTCAATTGCCACAACTCCCACCATTTTTTTAGTTTACCTAAATCATTTGTCATTTGGCTGATCCCTCCAGGAACGTCAACCCTGTTGCAAATCTTAGTGTCATCAGCAAAAAGACATACAGTATGTGTGTATTTTATGTATGAAATTATTATTGTGTATGTATATATGTGTGTATTTTGTGTATGAAATGAGTATTGTGTACACACACATTATGTATCATGTATATGTGTGTGTAACAGCAACTGGGGTTTACTGGTCTCCGGATTGAGGACCAGACCCAAACCTGTTACAGCGTCCGTCCCTTCTCTCCAGTCAAACAGATCGGCAGCAGTTTTCCTTCACTCACAACACTCAGCCAGAACTTGAGGGAGCGCTGTATAATTCTGTACATCTCTCCCCAAACACCAGACACGTCTTAGCGCAGGGAAGAATAATGATATTTAATTTGAGATGGAGTTTATATGGGAAACGGGCGGGGGTTAAATTGACACAATCAACAGAATACATTGTCTATATGAGGAGATTTGAATACCTTCAGGAAACACAGAAACATGATCAGTTACACTAGACAAGATTAGCAAATCAACAACATCAAATCACTCGGACAAACTATTACACAGACAGGGATAGACGGTAATGAAAATATGTCTACATTAGATTACTTGTACAGCGCTATGGAACTTGTTAGCGCTTTGTTAAAACTTGTAACTAAACTAAACTCTTAAAATGCAAGCCATTTTCAAAGACATGTAAAACGTTAACCCTTAGGTGCCCACTTATGCCCAGTGACTTTTAGAGTTTGCTTTGCCACATTGGTGCACGATCTCTTGGCAGGAGGCCACCATCCACACTTATCCAACAGGCACAGAGGCCATGTATAGTGTGGGCAAGGGTGCCAAGGAGGGTGAGGGCACAGAGATGGAGGGAGCTTTGGTGGCAGTGTGTATATTTAATGTGTGTATGTATATATATATATATATATATATATGCGTGAATACATGATATACACAAACAATATACATATATCCTCACCTAGGTGTTTTTAGAATTGCTTAAACTGTATCTAAGACAGGAATCTCAAACTCTGCCCCCCCCCAATGTTTCTGAACTATGTCTTCCATGATCCTCTGACCATCTATTGCTGTGACAGATCTCTGTACCCTGACAGGGTCACATCTGCCAATGCCGCTTAATTGCAGAACCCCCCTGTGTTCTACCCAGGCAGACTCCCGTGTGTTCCTCCAGTCCTCAGACGAAGCTTAAGGACCGGGACACACGGAGAGCTTGCTAGCATCCCCCAGAAATAAGACGAGGCTGTAGATCTGAGGTCTTTCAGGGTCAGAATGTAACTCTTTTAATCAGGGACATACACATGGGTCATTTACTTACACAACCCCCCCCCCACCCCTAGAAACTGCTGGGGGACCCAACCAGACCGAAACAGATAATTGACAACCATTTGCCTCTTGGAATGCGAAACACAACTAGATTAGGGATAGACAATAAAATTAAACATTACGTAACATTTCCAAACAAGTCAAGACAATGGGAATCAGGATGATAACAGATTACAGACAGCAGATTTATAAACTATTCAAAGACAAAGTCTCATTCTTGAGACAAAGAGTAGGCTGGCAGGTTAATCCTCAACAGATAGCGGATACACATAAACCAGACAATAGACAGATAGACAATAGCATTCTTGCATAATCAGATTACACAAACATTCTGTACAAAAGAGAGGCCTGCACCCCAAGTCCAAACACATCTCCATGTCCTTCCCCCCCAGTCCAAATGACGCATGTCACAACTGCCTTCAAAGAATTTTGGGAATTGTAGACAATAAACATCAGGGGGCAGAGATTTAGATCCCTGATCTAAAGAGGTGCGCTCTGTATATTGTGTTGTACTCATTGGTCTCGGTAGCACCCTTCTATAAAATACATGTTCCGGATTGAGTGCAGCCTCCACCATGTTTTTTTGTCTGTGTAATGAACTTGGATTCAACTGGAGCATTAACCACTGAGCTCTCTATCTGAAAATATGGGAATTCGGAGCAGTGTTATGGATGCCCCGGGGATCATTTTCAGGGCCCTCTATTCTTTTGTCTGTTACTTAAAGATACCATTTTCCAAGAAGGTGAAGAATAATGCAGGGTTGTTTGACGTGAGAGCAGGAAATTTGAGGTGTCTAGTCATTTCAGCAGTAACAGCTGGAGTATCTGCCAATAAGCCTTGATATTCCGGGTAGGGGAGAGGCGAGGTATGTGCTGTCATAATAAATCAAATGTTATTGACTCTGAACGGAGCTGACTTGGGTGTAACATATGATAAAGCGATAAACCTGAGGATTGGTACCAGATGCAGATTGGCAAGTTTTGACTTGGTGGTGGTTTGCAGCAGGGGGAAGTTAATATAATGGCTGGGGGATAAGGAACCCCCCAAAGATGTGTTTGACATACATATAGTGTGGCTAGCTCAATAAACCTAAAACACTAGCATTCCTAAAATATGATGTTTTTAAAGTTTAATTCAAACACTTCTCGGAAGCAAGAGTTCACATCTCGCAGACGAAGCGCAGCGGCATCATCGAGTATTGACTATTCTACGGAGCACAGGTTGCAGATCTGTTTGCTGTCATGTTGGCTGAATCAAAGTAATTAACGCTCATGCAATATCTAGCCAGATCATTCGCCACCTTGAATCGATTCACTGTGAAAGAGCAGGGTATGGCTAGATGACTCCCAGAGGCAGCTGAAAGGCCCACATTCCCCATAAAATCTGAAAGGCAACTTGGTACGTGGTAGTTTAGTTTATTCACTAAAATGGAAATCAAGAAAAACCATATATGACCACACAACTCCAGGACAAAAAGATAGGAGGTTTAGGTTGTGGACAGACGAGTGCACTATATGCGCCCGTACTGACGTGCCTTCTGGCGTCCGTCGCAGCGCTGTGATGCTTCGATGGAGACGGCCACACACTGTAGTGCGCACATGTGCTGCAGCCGTGCGGAAAGGCTCCCTATGACGCACGTTCGATGGGCCTGCAAAGCGTGATTCACCATAGCAGGATCGAGCCTTGCAGCGCCGAACACACTAACTGCGCTCAGCGGGGCGGCCAGACGGGCGTCACAGTGGAAGGAACGTCCACTCTCATGGATGTTCCTTCTGCTCTTAAAAATGCTCCTCTGACCCCAGCCTTATTCCACCTAAGTGGACCAGGTGCTTGATAAGATTCACAACAAGTCAAAATGTTGCCTGGTCCACTTAGGTGCAATAAATCTCCTTTTTAATCCTTGTTGTGTCTTCATTATTTATTTTCTGCATTACTATTGGGAATACGAGATCACGCACCCAGAGTGCGTCATACCCACGTTTTTTTTCTTTAACGTCTTAATATTTTTTATCTTTGCGAATTCCTCTCTTCTCACCAATTTTTCACTATTGCTGGTGCAGTTGATGGACACAAACAGGGTTATTCAGAGGCCACCAAAATGTCAACGACATGTCAGTGCTCTCTGATTCACCGCACTTCGGCGAGTCCGATTTCGCTGATCCTGCGCTGAATTCAGCATTCACCGCAAGGTCCCTGAAGTGCAGCGACTCGGCCGGCGCTGCCAACCCGTCGGACAGCTGCCAAACGCAGCCAAACGCAACCACCAAGCACAGCGCCAACCAGCTGCAGAAAAAAGCCGACAAGCTGCCCGACGGGTAAAAAAAACAACAAAAGTACTACTGGACGAAAATGTCTGGAATTTACAAATAAAGCCCTATGAATGATAATAAAAAGGTCTGTTACAGAATAAAAGTTGCCTAAAATATAGTCTTTTTGCTGCATATTAAAATAATAAACATTTTATTAGATATTGAATAAGAACGGGAATATTTTTAACATTGAAACCTATGGAATTCGCCTGAATAAACCTGCCGAATGAAACCACCGAACAGCAGGGCACTTCAGCAACTTTTCTCTGCTGTTCAGTGTCTGTGAATAGATTTACCGTTGCTTCTCTATAGGGGATTTCACTGCCCTCGAACAGGCACCGTATTTGCTGCAAGTGGCCAAAATTTGGCAAACTACCTGCTTTCTGAATAGCCGAATGTCCTCGAAATGTCACCGTACGGGGAAATTCCCTGTTCAGTGCAATTTCGGGACCAGGTCGACTCTCTCTGAAAAACCCCTAAAGACATTTACGTTCAGACAAAATGACAGTGGCTTTCTTACTGCCATCAGATTGTCATCTAGACCACGGGTTAGCAATGGTGCCCCTCCAGATGGTTTGGAAATGCATCTCTCATGGTGATTAATCACTCACTAGATTTGGCTGAGCCTTGTGAGAAAGGTCATTCCAAAACATCTGGAGGGCTGAGGTTGCCGACCCCTGCACCAGAAGATAATGGCAAGTCAAGTGGATTGCCCACCAGTTGCTAGAGACTTGTAGAGGATGTAAAAATCGGATAGGTTTCTCTGAAATGATAGAAAAGTGTGAGTTTTGTAACCATTCGATAAGTAGATCTTCCACAGCAAAGAACTGTTAGCACAAACAAACATTGCGGTTTTCCATTCATATTTCTTGGCCGCGGTGTAGGGTTTGTACATCCTGAACTTTTCTAGGAGCCAGAAGAGACGCAAGCTTTTTGAGTCCTGCAGATGTTCTCACGATTCCACGTTATCTCGGTGAAAGTCTTGCTGGCGAAGCCATTAATCATTTGCGATACTTTGAATCTTGCTGTACTCTTTCTCTGGAGCTCCAGATAACGGGGATTTATGTCACTGTTAATTGGAGTTGGATTGTCCTATAAGAACAATCTGTGTGAGAAAGTGTGGATGATGTTTGCGTGTAGTTCACGTTTACAGCCAAAAGGTGGGGCTAGTTGCTGTCTTTCGGGCTGTTATAAGGTTTTTAACCTAAAATACGATTATCTGAACCACTTCTTTAGAATACGCGTAGGAACTCTTTACACAACAATGTAGAAACTCTCGATGAGCTGACGTCGCATATTCCCGAAACATTGGCTACTTTAGAGAACTATCTCTTAACCCTTTCACTGCTGAGGACGTGTGGGGAACGTCCTCATTGACTCGTAAGGAAAGATGGGGTGGGGATAGAGAGTTCATTTTAACCCCGATATCTCCCGACTCGTGGCACCTAACGGGGTCATGTTTGCTATCATTAGAAAGGCCAGTGCATGGCCTTTCCAATGATACCAAACATGACCATGTTTAAAGTAATCAAAAATAATAATAATTAAAAAAAGAAAAACGTGTTTTTTTAAGACGTGAAATGGCTCAGCAGTGAAGGGGTTAAATTATACAGTCTGTAAGAAAGTATTTATCCAGAAACTATAGCTGTGCAGTTGGCCACCTTGGCCCTTCAGATGTTTTGGAAATGCATTTCCAATGAGGCGCAGCCAGTCTACTGAGTGGCTGAGCGCTATGGGAGATCTACTTCCAAAGCATCTGGAGGGCCAAGATTATGGACCCCTACTTTAGAGTGATGAATTTATACTACTTATCCATAAAGTAAAAATATATTTGGGGAGCATAAACTTTATTCTGTCATAAACCAACACTCTATTCCATACTGTTGATGTGAAACAGATATATTTTTTCCAGCCTACTAATTTTTTGTCTTTCTGTCTTTAGGTCTCGCCTGGATCTGTGGAATTCAAAGCTTTCAACTCTACAAAGTGCAATGATAGTACAGCAGACAGTCCTGTCCCGCTGACCTCTCACCTTAAAGAATGAATGACAAGAAACGGAGTAAAAGGAACATGAGTGAAACAAAAGTGACAGACGAGCCAAGAGCCGTCCATCCTTTTTGAGTGGTACCATGACGGGAGAGACAAAGCATGTGTACTCCAGCAGCAACAAAGAGCCCAGCTGCAAGGACTCGGAAAGAGACACTGCCTTTGAACATTTTAACAAGAATGATGCTGTGGAGAGTGCCACGAGCCGTGTGTCAGAGAGCTCTGATAGTGCCTTCAGTGGTGGAGCTGGTAAAGGACCCGAGGCGAATGGGAGAGAAAAGGAACCTCACAGTCAGAGGGAAGCAATTATAAGACCTCAACAAGCAGGAAAAATCGACTTCAAATCTCTCCAGAACAGGTCAAAATTTCAGAGTGATGCTGTGTGGACTAATGGAAAAAGTGGTCCTTTATCCCCCACTGGCAGGAGCCGGGGAAAAGACAAAAGTAAGAGATCTGGGAAGGGCGATCGGACCCAACACCAGCTCTACAGACTCAGTATTACCAACACAAGGTCTAACCCTACAATTGGCATTGCTTACCCGCAGCAAAAGGTGACACCCCCTAAAAAGGTAGAAGTTAATAGAGAAGCTGTCTCTGGAAGTTATCGTTTTCATGTCCCTAGCCTTCCGGAGAGGGAGGCGGAATTGCAACAGGAAGACCTCAACTTCAATCGTTGTTTCCAAGAGTCCAGTCCCAGCCTTGCCGCCACAAACTATACCTCACAAAACATCCCGGCTTCAAGGACTCATCATGGCATACAGGCACAGGCTCAGCCGGGCAACACCGAGGCACCCACCTCCAATGGGGAGCTGCATTACCTAGACTTTCAACCCAATGGAAATTCTTGGAATTCTTCCGACAAAAACTTTTCTAGCTCTGCCAACTATAGCATTGCTAATCAAAAACTCTGTCCGTTTCCCGACGGCAACAAACCCGATTCACATTGTTATGGATCAATGCCGTTTCAATATCCATTTCAGTCATTGCAGGAGCCTAACGGGAATGCGTTCTGCAGCAACGCAGGCACTCAGGACTTTGTAGAGGTTTCTTTGCCAGCCAACCAGGTATCGCACGGTACATTCCCATTTCAGTCTTCTTCGAGAGACGGACCCGAGCATCCGCAGAGCAGTGGATCATACAACAACCCATTGCCAGACACTCGGACATATGGCCTTTCTTCTCAACAAGCTCCATTTTTGCATGTTCAACAGGGGGCGCAGCATCAACCAGCACCCCAGTGCTACCCAGTAAGGAATAACCATCCTACAGATCACAATGGTGCTATGTCTTCATCTGGTGCTGTATCTTCTTCTGGTGCTATTGATCAAACCCCAAGCACTTTTCATGAAAGCCAACCTGTTTTTATGCAGAGTGAATTCAGTTTACATAATAATAATCTGCCAGCATTAGTCAGTAAACGGCTGCAGCCGCCTAAAGATTTTGCATCCAGCCGAAGACTCCTAACTCCAGGGAATACACTACGAAGGAACATACCACAGTCTTCTCCAAACCAAGTGCACTTCCCCGGCAAGGTCTACGATGGTGTAAACACAGGATCTGTGCCTTTTGATAAAAGCATTTCCAGAATACCTCAGACTTGGGATGCAGGAAGTAAGACTTTCCAACCGCTGGACCAAAATTCTGTACAGTACTCAAACGCGTCTGGAACTATTTTACCCTATCAATGTCAATCTAATGTTGACCAGAGACAGGCAGTGAAAACCACCAAGATGCCTTGGCAGCAAGCTCATCTTTCCTCTGCCTTGCCGAATCAGAATCGTGTTGAGTTGTCAAAGCAAATCGGTAACCAAAAGCACACCTATCCTCTTGGAAACTCTGAATGGCCAAACATCAACTTGTTGCAAAAAATTCCACCTAGTTATCACTCTAAAAAACACCTGACTGTTGAGGGCATTCCTGCGCAGAGGGCCGAGGCAGGCAGATCGAACTTTAATTCAACTAATGGCATTTTGTATGACGGCTCAAAGGAAGTAAATGCTCAAATATGTGATACAAGAAACAAAAGCATTTTGTTCGGATTGAGCCAGCCGATGCAACAAGCAGCGTCTTCGAGAAATAATTCCAACCAGACACTGTCAGGTTCACCCTGTGAATCGCCTCTTCCTTCCCCTGCAACAAACCCTGTCTCTGGAAGCTCCTGCTCTTCTCTTTCTCCAATGTCTACCAGCCCAGTGAATTCCAATGTGGAAGACAATCATGCGCCTCCCACACTTACGTCTGCCCCTTATTTCCAGCAGCCATGTCACCCTAACGAAACAAAATCTTACCATCAGTCTGAACCTTTAAATCCTGCCTCTATCCTTTACCCCAACCAGGACTCTTTAAAGAATTTTAGTTATTTGTCAGAGTCCTCAAAAGATGACCAGTTGTATCATAAACAAAGCACTGAGCCTGGCAAAGGGTGCCTTGAGAACTTTGAAAACGAGCCGCCGCCACCTTATTCTTCACACCACCTGTTGGCAAATTCACTGAGCAGTGCCAATTTAGACCAACTAGATGTTCTATTGACATGTAAACAGTGTGATCAGAATTACAACAACTTGCTATCTTTCCTAGAGCACCGGCAGTACTGTAGCTTGAATTCCAATCTTCACAATGAGATGAAGGATTCTGTACGTGGTGGAGAGGTCAGGAAGCAAGCAGTAGAACCTGTGAAGACCTCACCGATGACTGCTGGGTTATCTATGCCAAAAGGACCTGTGGAGGTTCCTCCTTACCTGATCGGCTTTAACAAAGTCGTTGACTATCTCCTGGACAGTGACATTCTGGGGGATCCAAAAGATGACCCCATGAAAGCCAATATTTTTCATAACTTAATATCAAGCTCGCTGCCTTTGACCTCTTGCGATACTTTGGAAATGGACGATGCCAAGCTCGACAGTTTAATCACAGAGGCTTTAAATGGCTTGGAGTTTCAGGTGGACAACCCAGAAATAGACAGCAGTTTTATTGATGTGTTCGCAGACGATGACCTTTCTGCTCCCAAGGTTTCTGGAAGCAGCCAGCCTTACAAGTTTAAGGATTCCGTAGAAATGAAAAGGAAGCAGACTGCTGATGAAAAACAATTCTGCCATAACCAATTTCCACATGTCTATGAGGAAAACCATGACGCAGACGCATCCGTTAACCTCGGGGGAGCAGCAAAGAGGCAAAGTGAACCCAAAAATGCAGAGGTTGGAACTGCACGTCCATACTCCATGGGATCTGAAAAGAATAATATGGTGGAAAAATCGCCAAAGATATCCGATGATTCTACGCTTCGAAAAAAGACTGAGACTGAAAAATGTGATGCACTAGATAAGCAAAAGAATGAAAGTATTTGCGAATTCAAACGAGCTGACGACAAGGCCACAAAGACATCTCATGAAGTGAGAAGCGCAAAGAGAGATGCACAGCAGTTTTCAGTCACCGAGAAGCCAAAGCCACGCAGGCTGTGCATGAAGGACATTAAGAAAAAAAAAGCACACAACGGGACCTGGAGTAAGGAACTCATACATAAAATCGTGCAACAGAAAAACAAATTTCACAAGTTGCACGTCAAGAGTAACAAAAATGTACAATTTTCATTGGTAACTGAAAGGCTCTTCCCTCTAGCTAAAAGTCACACATTTGGAGAATATGATTACAACTCCGATTCAGAAGATGAAGCAGTTTTGAATTCCAAAAAGCAAACGCACGGCAGACTCAAGTTCAACTTTAGTCGAAATCACCAGGGAAGGGATGGTAGAACAAAAGAGAAAGACACTGTGTGGAGAATGGGGGAAGCAACGAGGTTCCAGATTCATAATAAAGATGTACGGAGCACAAACAAAGAGACCTCCAATCGGATTAGAAGAAGAAGCAGCCAGTCCTCAACCAGCAGTGATCAAAGCACAAGCATCTCCAGTGAAACTGGCTTGAGCCCCAAGAGCATTGAACGGACCGACTCGGAGAATGAGCAGGAAACCATACTAAGGCATAAAGGTTTGAACTCCTCCAGCCCAAACATAGCAATGGAAAGACATTTTACAAGACCTCACTACAAGGAAGGCATCTCTGAAACATTTTTTCACCAAACAGAATTCACCAAAGTCCCCAAGAGGTTTGGCTCTGCTAAATTCCTACTTGGAAGCTCTAAGGGGTACCCAGCCAAACACGATGTTACGAATCACATTGGGGACACTAATAAATCTCTTCAAAGCAAAGAGAAGACCAAATCTAATGAAAACCAATACAGGAAAAGTGAAGTTGGTCATTTTCTTCATGGAGACAACCAGGAAATCGTGAACGCTTGCCACAAGGCATCTATTGCAAATGATGATGTGTTGCACCGGAATTTTCCACCAGGTTTGTTACTAGATGTAAACCATGTGCCTCTGCCATTTTCTCCTATCCATGAAGAGAATGTAGATCTTCAGACGAAGAAAATGAATGACTCTGAGATAAACCTAAATTACACAGATGCAGGTCTAAAATTTCTAAAGGAAGGTCTTTGTAATGACCATGAACCATTTCCAGTGCCTGTTGGATGTTATAGTGTCAGCAGCCCGACTGAAAACACCTTGAATGGTGAAAGCCATGAATCCTACACTACCGAATGTCAGCAGTTTGCCAAAAACAAAGACTTGCAGAATATGTACTGTAATAACTTGTTTTCTAAAAGCCAAAGCTTAGCACCTGCAGACATGGGGCAGGGTTTTCTCGGTCAAAGTAACTCCACCAACATCGATAACAATTCATTTGAAACAAATTGTTCGGAGCTACCACCCTACTCCACAGATAACAATGTGCATAAAGTGTCATCCACCCTCTCGTTTGACTCCTCGCCTATGTTTGCCGAGCTGCCAATGTCAGATTTTGAAACTCCTTTGTTCACCAATCTCCCACAAGCAAAAGACAGTTATGTAGGATACACATGTTCTAGAGATCAGTCTGGAAAACCAGCACACTACGACCAAGAGTACCCACCATTTCTGGAAGAGAAAAACTGGAGTTTGATCGAAGGCCCACCTGTAATATCTAGCAACATCAATACTCCCTTCCCTGTGATGGAGAATCAAAGTACAGAGAAATATGTGGAGCAGATAACCGCATCATCTGGACATATGCAAATGACTATGTCAGAACCATTGCCAGAATACAATGCTCCATTTATAAACAATATATCGGAGGATGAGTTGGAAATCAAAAGACTGGTCACGGAGCTAGAAAATCAGCTTCAAACCAACAACATGCACAGTGATACTTCGTCCCACTCTTGCAACAAAAGCCAGACTGATGCTAATTTCGAAAACACACCTGTCCCTTTTGCAGACTTGGGCGAAAGTCAAATTGAAAATGGACAAAAAAACATATATAAGGATAATTTTAGTGGTTTGAACAGTTCCACTCCTTTGGAACAGAGTATCCAGCAATGCCATGCACTTGATAAAGTTGAAGATAACTGTGACAATCTTAAGAACTCTTGGTCTTGCTCAGTTCAGTTTGACACTTTTACGTCTAGTATTCAATGTCACAACCAGTCAAATGTCCTTGAGTCTTTGGATCAAGCGGTTAATAGTAGACAATACCCGAAAGATCTAAATCTTGTACAGTTAACAGGTGAATTGGATTCTTTTAGTAGTAATCAGCGATCTCCATCCACGTTACCTGAAGCATGTCTTCGTGATCTCGCAGACCAGCCGTCATGTCAAGCACGTCCGGGAAGCTGCCCAATAACAGATCCTCCAGTCACTGCTGAAACCTTGGCTTCTGGTAAGGAGGAAAATAAAGCAGTTGCCGAAAAAGACCCACAGCAGAGTGATCCTGGAAATCTTCTGCTGGAAAAAGAGCAAGTAGAAGAAAGGTTCGGCGAGCCACCTGAACTCGAGCCATTCCAGAGTGTTTCGGAATTCATTTCAGATTTTGGACTTCGAGACAATGATGTCCCTATTTTGAACAGGACTACCTCACCGACAATAAATGAGACATCACTAGAAAGGGAATTATGTGACACAGGATACAGAGCAGAAATTGCAATCTCTGAAATGATTGAATACGACACGAGCTGTCCAAAAATGGATGAGAAAGAAGGACCTGTGGATGTTTCCAACACTAAAGACCTACAGAAAAATGATGAAGGGAACTCTCCGAGCCTTGACATGCCAGTTTTGGAGAAAGAGCAGGGTGCCATAACTGAAAAACTATCAGATTGTCAGGATGCTACAGAAAGTCCATTGCAACAGCTCCAACTATTTGTAGCAAGGACAGCCAAAAACAACGAGGAAGAAATGTTCATGCCGTGCTTCCCAGTGCTGTTAACGCCATCATCCCATGTCAGTCCTCAGACAGCAGTAGAAATTGACTCTTCCTATAGCCCAGAAAGAAAGTCTGTATCCGAGGAAACTTTAAGCCGTGATCTAGGCATACATTTGTCCGAAACGGACATTCATTCAGCGGTTATTACACAAATACATTCTCTCGAGAACGAGATAACAAGCTCCACCTCGACTTTTGAGACCCTAAACAATGCGATGCAAAATGGAAATACACAATCCCTTTGCACGGAAAACGAGTGTCCAGGATTAGATGTCATTAATATTGAACCGAGAAGTACACCACAAGATAATAATGATCTGCAGCCTCGCAGTAACGACACAGAAAATCTATTTCGAGGGCAAGCAAAGATGGATGAAGAGATGAAAGCTCTCATTGAGACAGATGGAAACAAAGTGGCATTAACAGTTGATATAAATAGAAGCTCTACCTATTCATGCCATGCCTTTGATGATGAAGCCTTTGCAGTCCTTCCGAAGAACACTCCAACAGCTCCTGGTGCTCTGGAAATCTGCTCGTCTCATAAATCAAATGCAGGGTATCAGTTACCATGTGGCCTAACACTCGAAGTGATAGATAATCATGTGTCACAAGAACAGAATATTGATGCCTCTATTTTTATGAGTCCAGGGAACCAACAAGATGTTATTAATAACATATTGCAAGAAAAAGACCTTATGACAGGCAATGAAATCTGCAAAGAGACTGTTCCAGTAAGTCCAGAGAAATCTAGCACTTCAGTCTTTCCTGATGAAATACCTGATGCCTACCCTTTGCATTTCAACCACCAGAAAGCCCTACATAAAAGGAATACAGGTTATCAAACACAACTGCCTGATATGTGCAGCCCCATGGCATCTTCTCGGTTAGACTTCGATCGGTTTACACATCTTCCACTGAAGACGTCTGTCACAAAACCAATAGTGCTTTGCCCATCCCCAGAGAATATTTTGTGTGCTGCACAAAAAGACACAACACATGTTGATGCTCAGAACTGTCCAGTAAATGTCAGTGACCCCACAGACCAAACAGAGAAGCTTTCGGTGGTTGGATCAGATGTGCTGCTATACCTTGGACAAGAAAGCTCTTTGACATCTTCTTTGGAGATGAGTCACAAATCTATATCCAAAAGCGAAAGTTCGGTGTCACCTGGAGCTGACGGAAACCTATCTCGGTGTTTCTGCCCTGAACTACTATGCCCTCATTACAAACAACCTGTTGCAGATGCTATCCTTCAATGTGGATCAATGCCTATCCCAGATGGTTATCCAATTTTTGTTGAGACAGATTGTCAACAGTACACAACACTCAGCAATGAGCTATTCACAAACAATGTTCAAAATGTTGAAGATCCTTCTTTGTGTTGTCAGAAAGATGAAAGTTTAAAGTGGGATAGCCAAAAAGGTGTCCGTGTAACTAATCTCTTCCCCAATGAGGACCAACCAGCAGCTTTGGTGAGTGATCTAATGGACATTGCAGAGAATGGGTTTAATCTGAACAACCATCAAATCCCAGTTGCAACCGATGGAAGAATTGCGCAGGCTGCCACAATTTGTACCATTGCTGAAAACCAGAGCAAAGAGTCCAAGAGAAAAGGCACCAATGACATGGACTCTGTCATAGATGGAGTGCTCCGTATTTTAGATTGTGATAAGAGCAAAGAAATATTGGAAAATATTGGTATTCCAGCAAGGAGTAGTCCTTCAAAAGAAAAGAAACCAGCTGAGCCCTCTCTTATATGTGATATATGCTCAATACCCTTCCGATCCAAACCAGGCCTATCAAGACATAAAGCAGCTAAACATAACACAAAGAATGATGGAACAAGACATAAAGAAGGTTCAGTAAGCGAGAATTTCAAAGCTAAGGATGTTTCTTCAGCGGTCACTGACTGTCATGTTCTCCAAAGTTTATGTTCTGAATCAATGTCTCAGAAACTGACGACAGAGCTCCTAAACCAAGAAAGTAATCCCCAAATCCATTATTTCATGCTAGAAGAACAGCAGAGGAACATATCAAAAAAGTCCAAGGATGAAACCAGTGGACATATGGACAACTCCGTTGGCGTTGAGGTCGCTGGTAAAAAGAGACTAAATGGCAAGATCAAAAAAAGAAAGATGAAGATACCGTCAAATAAAACTACAAATTCTCAAGTTCCTTCCGATGATATTTTGAACATCCTTAAGACGAACATCTTGAAAGCAATAGGACAATCGAGCAGCTTCACGTCTTCTGAAGAAAACGTTCCATGGACACCGCCCACAGATAATGACAAAGTGCAAAATGGTCCTAGCATAGCTCCTCAGGACACCTTTTCTGCTAAACACGTAGAGGAAGTAGAGAACATGCCACTAAATGTATTTAATTCTGACATTAACAAAGAATCTCTCTTAGCTGGTCAACCAAAATGGCCAAACGATTTCAACGGCCTAGCTCAAACAGAGACATGTAAGATCAGTGAAATGGAGTGTTCAGAGAGAATGTCTGCCATAGCTGAGCCCTCTGTAAGTGAAAATACTTTATTATCTCCAGATAATTGCCTTGAAGAACATTTGATTGTACGCAGGTCAACGCTGGATCAAAATGATCAACAGGCGTCTTCTAAGCATGTGGAGCCTGATCTTCATAGCTTGTTTGATGATGACAAAACCTTCTCAGAACTCTTTCCACGAGATGATCATTTCATACGTAGGAAGTGCACCCGTGTCTATGGGAAGAAAGCAAAACGACAAACACCACCTTTTGAAACTGACTTCAAAACCATAGACCTGGATGGAATGAACAGCTCTTCACAAGCAAAAACGGATCAATCTGAACATGGGCGCATCTTAGCCGATGAGAATTTATTGGGCAGTAGAGTTTCCCTGAGTCACACAGAACCTGACCAAGTGTATGGTCCTGTTACTTCAGTAAAAGACCAGATTCACGTGGATGATGGGATGCTATCCTTTGAACCACATAGTCAAGGAATGGAAACTATGGCCGATCCATTGCTGTGTCTAGATACCAAGGAGGAAAATGATAAAGAAGCGTCATTTGAACAGTCGCCTGTAACATCCCACAACTCGTTTGTAGAAAGGAGCTCAAGCTTGCAAGACTCTGAATTAGAAGAGGTTTTTGACTGCAAATTGGATGAAGATGAGAATCTCCCCAAGTTTCCGACGATCGACATGAAGATGCTCAGCGCAAAGTTTGATATGAGAGAGCTGTCTTTCTTCAGCGCTTGTGGTGACGACTCTGACCAGTCGGATACAGAAAAGTCCGATGTAACGTCCAAGACAGAGAAACATAAAAGGCAGAGCAAAACTAAAGCAAGTAATAAAAAGCAGTTGCGTAATCGCAGCAATGGTAACATCAAAACAAAGGAGAAGCAGTATAAGTGCAAAGTGTGCTTTCAGTGGTTTCTTACTCTGGGGGAATTGGATTTTCACAAACTAACTCATAATCCTTCACCCCCACCCACTTGCTACATGTGCGTCCAACGCAAGTTTAGTTCCCGAGAACAGTTACGAGATCATCTGAAAGAAAAGCATGCAAAAAATAAGGCTGGCCTCTGGATTTGTGGCATGTGTTTAAAAGAAATCTCAGATGTCTGGATGTACAACGAACACTTGAGAGAGCACGCCACTCAGTTTGCTAGAAAAGGACAGGCTCAGAAAACGGTCATGGGTATTCCGGGCTGCTTTGCTGAAGACAACTTGGTGAGGACATTTCTCAGTACTTTCATTTACAGAACCCCTGCCAAGTCTTCAAAGACTTCTGAGTCAGAGGCCAAAAGTCCTTCGGTTAAAAAACAAGACCACAAAGACCACAACGATGAAGAAGAACTTGTGACCGATAAGGAGCAAGAAAACAACACCTTCAATGCCCCAAGCACATCTGTCCATGAAAAACTGTCCATTAGTCCAACGTTGGAGGCTACACATAAAAGTGAAACGGTTCAGAAAAACTCCGCTATCCACCCTCATTGCAAAGATCCCTCCCGGGATTGTCATCACTGTGGTAAGCAGTTTCCAAAGCCATTCAAGTTGCAGAGACACCTGGTGGTCCACAGCCTTCAGAAGATCTATTTGTGCCACAAGTGTCCCAAGTCCTACCAAGAGGTCCAAGAATTGAGAACCCATCTGAGCAATGAACATCAGCTGTCTGAGGAGACAGAGATAAAACACACCACTCTCTATGCTTGTGAACTCTGCGCAGACGTCATGCATGTTATAAAGAAGTCTTTCATCTGCAGTACGTGCAACTATACTTTTTCGAAGAAGGAACAGTATGATCGACACATGGAGAAGCACTTGATTGGGGGAAGCATGACTTTCAAGTTTCGAGGTGTCATGAGGCCGTGCCTTGTGGGGAAGGAGACCAAAGATAAAACCAAAGAACCTCCTGCAAGTGAAAATATACCACCTAGTAAGAAGCAGAAAGTGTTTCATTGCTCGGAATCCCCTCCATATCTCACAAGTATTGATACCAAAACTGGCAACGAGCAGATTCCATCTGTACAACCAGTGCTCTCATCGGTCAATCTGAATAACAAAATTAAAGTTGTTAAAGAAAGCAAACAGGACATAGCAATAAAAATGGAAAACATGGTTGTCAGCTTAGTGGAGCTCTACCAAAAAGACAAAAAGAAGCAGATGTCACCAACTGCCACTTTTCCTATGTCCCCCGTGAGCAAGGAAGTCCAAAATGATGAGAAAGGGGGCAGTCAAGTTGCTGTTACTGATGGCATGAATATATCCGATACTCAATTTATGTCATCTTCACCGGTGCCCTTCAATGATATGCTTCTAATGGAACATGGACTTACTCCAGAACCAGAGCCACCAGTTCTTTACCCAACAAATCCAGAATATATGGACAGAAGCCAGCTGACACCACTACACAATCAAGAGAATGTCCTCCCAGAAGTAACTGGAATTGGGTCTCCACAAGTGTGTGAGGAAGACCTTTTGTGCCATTTATTGTCCAAGGAGCCAGAAGAATTTGCTGTGTTTGCATCAAACCATGTCATTTCAACTGATAAGGCGTCTACTGGAGATGTGCCCTGCTCCCAAAATGAAACTGTGGTACCTCAAAAAGAGGATGCACTGAAGCTGCCAACATTAGACAGTACAGGTGCTAATCCAGTACCGTCTAAAGTAAAAAACGTAACATCCAGTGGTAGTGGTTCTCTAAAAGACGTGAAGGGTCCAAAAAAGAATAAGGCAACTGGACAAGTGAACAGGTCTACAAGTGGTGAAGAGGTTGTTGTGAAATCGTGCATGCTAAAACTCAAAGCCACATCAGAGACTAGTTCTGTAGCAAAGGATAACAGTGTTTGTACTCTGAAAGAGGTGACTGGAGTCCAACACAAAATATACAAAAAAGAACCAGTTGTCTATCTATCAAAACATAACAGCATTGACTCTTTTAAGTTTGACGATAAAGCTTCAACCACATCACCTTCCAAACTACATCCAAAGAAACGTAAAGAGCACAAGATGTCTGGACACAAAAATGGCTCTGCCTCCCGTGAGAACATGGTTGGGGACGTGAAGAAGAAAAAGACCAGTGTCATTGGAAATGGGAAGAGCGAGTCCTCCGTAGGTGTAAGGAAGCCAGATTGGATGAGCACGGTGTCTGCTTTTTCTGAGATTAAAGAAGACACCCTGGTTAGCCGACTTCCCTCTAAGCCCCAGGCGGCGAGAATAGGCAGTGGGCAGTTGAAGAAAACTGTACTGGACACGCACAACCAGAAGAAAGCCAACGCTCGAGCCATCAATGGGGAATACAAGTGCAAAAAGGTCTTTCATGCCAAATCCCTACAGCCGTTCACTTCCAAAAGCTCGGCGCTTTCGGTCAACAGCTCTTCGTCGCAAAAGCGGAAACTGGGACACAACATTAAACCCGCCGAGCCGTCGAACTACAGGACTGCTGAATCACAGAACAACTTGTTAAGTCAACTTTTCGGCCAAAAACTGACGAGCTTTAAAATTCCTCTGAGGAGAGATATCACTGAATAGCAGTGGACAACCTCTGTCTCTCCTTCCTTGTTAGGTTTTACTTAAAAGACTTTCAAAAATAAGAATAATGGACTGAGAAGAAAAACTACAAACTTATTTTTTTTTTTTTTTTTTAACTTTTTTTTGTACCTATTCTTTACCCGTCAAGCTTTGCCAAACTTTGCACTGCCGCCTGTGTAATATAGTTCCTATTTTTGTATTATAGTAGTCTTACTTTGATGTACCTGGTTTTGTCATGCAAGCTTTGATATGGAATGTGACGTCCAAAAAACTGACATTTTGATTGCCCAGGACAGACTGATCACCAGGGTCCAGTTTATATATTTTTTTTATCATTGTACATAATTACCTTGTCAAATATTTTTTTATAATTTTTCTTTTTTTTTTTTGCCCTGGTTCAAGTGCTGAGGTTACTGGCTTCAAACCGTTTTCCGTACTTTACCAAATGGTAAACATTCACCCGTCTCCCGTCATATTATGGTTGGTAACCCATCCGTTACCTCATGGTCTAGGTTCAGAAACCAGTTCAAAAACATTTTACTCAAGAAAAACCCAAAATCAAGAAACCTTAAATGCACTTATGGGTTCATACTGAGAATTCCCAACTTCATAAACACATGGAACGTGCTCGATTCCGATCCTCCCCCTCGGAGTATGTTTAAAATTCCGATATTCCGCAATGTTTATCTCTTTCTTCTTGCTTGACGGGATTTCTTTCACCTATATAAAACGCATGAAGAAATCGTATGGGCTGTATGAAATTATTCCAGTAAAATAACGCCCACCTCTGTATAACACTGTTATATTACCCCTTTAACACTGTTGCGCACTGCTCTTTGTCCGCAAAAAAAAAAAAGATGGCCTCCCAGTCTCATCGCATCCGATGACATAATTAGAACTATGTTCGGATACACTTAAAACTATCTCTTCTGGAGAGACCCTTCCCACCTGATGTACGAATGTTTTTGCTATAAGCACGGCATGTGCTGCCTGTAGAATAAGGGTTGAAATACTCTGGAAGCAATAAAATGGGAAATGCTACAGTTACTCTCTTGTTTTAAAGGAGGATAAAGGTGCTGGTACTCTCTAAACCCGATTTCAGAAATGGTGCAGGTACTTGGTGTTACGCGCAGCTGAGTGCTCATGGGAAATAAAGGCCCTGGTTTTCGCAAAATGTAGCAGCAATAGCCAAGAAATTACATCATTAACCTTTCTGCTTTTTTTTTATATATATATGTATATGATTATTTGTAACAATGTGGGCATGTGCAAAAAAATAGGAATGTTCTCTACCACCGATGATCCATCTCTTCCACCAATGGTCTCCAAGTATGGAGGCGAGCAGGCGAAGGGACTTATTACATTTTTTCTTGTATCGGAAAAAAAATCCTTGCCAAGGATTGGACGAGCATGATGCGATCCTGCCTGACGTACTCAGCTTTCGCACCTCGGCACTGAGCTAGTATTGCTTGCAAGTCATCACGGACAGTGATGTCACGGCGTAGAGCGTCATCATGGAAGGCTCGTTGGAATGCCTTAAAATGCTTTACTGTTCCTGTTCAATACTGAACGTGAAACCAACATTTTTTAAGCTTTAGAAAAAAAAAAAACGAGTTTTCTTTTAAGTTACTAAATCTTTAGTCTCTGGCCATAACCACGTAACCTGCCTACTGCGTTACGCTCTTCTTTGTGACCACTGTATATATATATTATAATTTTATCAGTATTTTGCTAACATGACTTTAATAGAAAAACGCCAGAAACTGCGTCAAAACAGCTGCTGTTAACCCATTAACACCTTCACTGCTATACAGGCCTGTGACTTCAACACTGGCAAAGAAGTGGTTAACCCTTTCTAAACTCTTACAGGTGCCCCATACTTTGAAGGACTTTCATATAAGTAATACTACCATGTGCTTGACAATCTTACTGTAACATGCTCCCAAAATCCTATTTTTATTTTATTTTGCACTTTTTTTTTTCCCGTTTAATAACATTTCCATGGTGCTATTTGTTCATAGAACAGGTAATGTGAAAATAGACTGAAATATTCATTGTTTAGTGCCGGTACAGTGTTAAAAAAAAAAAAATCACTCCACAACTCTCTAATCTGTTTTATATTTTTTATTATATTATTATTTTTGAAACTATTATTATATGACATAAAAGGTAAATAAAAGAGAAGACCCAAACTCAGGCGCGATGGACATTTACCCTGGTTGTTCGGTTAACCTCTAACAATAATGACCAATCTAACGCACTGATATAGCTCACAAGGCCAGAGTACTCTGCACAGATCCTGAGGAACATACAAATACGCAAGGCTTTAAAAAAAAATAAAAAAAAAATGTTAATATGTATCATTAAAGGTCATTGTATTGTATAAAAAAAAAAAATTCTAGTTATTTGGTGCAATGCGTAATTCAAAAAGAGTTTATTTTGATATTTTTGTCCATAAAGCAGAAAATGCATAAATGCCTTTTTTTTATATTGTAATTTTGTATGACTCTAAAAAAAACGGCTCTTTATAATGTTGTTAAATAAAATATGAGATGAAACTACACAAAAGTATTTTGTTTTTTAAATTTGCAGCATGAACGCACGGCTTTATGGGAAATGTCTGCATGTGCCGATGATGCAGTACAGAGAGGATCACTTATGTTTAGAGGTTCTAGGTTTGGTCAGTGCCCGGAACGCCTTACAGAGGGAAGTGGGGGACATCTGCATCTGCCACAAACACAGACCCTCTGCTCACAGATCAGCCATGGTTTAACTGGACGCCTAAGGGGTTATTCAGAGTGCACTGACAGATGTCGTCGACATTTATCTATCAGACCATCTTTGGTTGGAAATCTTTGATTTCTCGCCTGAAGAGTATGAATTCTACATACTGCATGGTTGCATTTTTTTTTCTTACATGCACTGCCCATCTAAGGCATGGATCAGTGGCGTAACTAGAAACCTGAGGGCCCCGGTGCAAGAATCCACGAAGGGCCCCCCCAAAAAAAGATCTATGTATTTTTACTTATTTTTCACTGCAAAATAAAACAAAGATAGTATTGCCCCCCAGCTCTCATGGATATATATTGCCCCCCAGCTCTCATGGGTATATATAGGCCCCCAGCTCTCATGGGTATATATAGGGCCCCCCAGCTCTCATGGGTATATATAGGGCCCCCCAGCTCTCATGGGTATATATTGCCCCCCAGCTCTCATGGGTATATATTGCCCCCCAGCTCTCATGGATATATATTGCCCCCCAGCTCTCATGGGTATATATAGGGCCTCCCAGCTCTCATGGGTATATATAGGGCCCCCCAGCTCTCATGGATATATATTGCCCCCCAGCTCTCATGGTATATATAGGGCCCCCCAGCTCTCATGGGTATATATAGGGCCCCCCAGCTCTCATGGGTATATATAGGGCCCCCCAGCTCATGGGTATATAGGCCCCCAGCTCATGGGTATATAGGCCCCCAGCTCATGGGTATATACGGCCCCCAGCTCATGGGTATATAGGCCCCCAGCTCATGGGTATATACGGCCCCCAGCTCTCACCTCTGCTGGCCCCAGGGCAGGCTCCGCCGGCGTTCCATTCTTCTCCGAGGCGAGCGGCCGCTGGAAGCATGCGTCTTGGCCGCTCGCCGGAAACCACCTGATCAGCGCAGAGGTCTTGCGAGAGGATCTCGTGCGCTGGTCAGGTGGTTCCTATCCCACGTGAGCGGCCAAGCTGCATGTCAGTGGAGAGGGACGGCCAGCGCGCGGCTCCCAGATTCCGGCGCTGATTGCCGGAATCTGGCGGGCGGCGCCGGGCCCCCCTCCAGTGGCGGAATGCCAGGGCCCGGTCGCAACTGTGACCGCTGCGACCCTGGTACTTCCGCCACTGGCATGGATTCAAAATATATGGAGGTAGCGGAGATTCATTTTACATCAGACATGTATCCATGTGTGAGAGTCCCATGAGGCGGTTGTGTGGCTGCAGGAGAGCGGTGTACGCGGCAAAGTTAGCCAGGGAGCCAGAATATGTCTGTACGTTCACCCACCATTTTTCTGGGTCTAAGCTGAAAGCGTCAAGGGTTCTTTGTTGACAGAGCAACTCTATCTGGTCCACAACCTCAGTTCTCCGCACTTCGGGGAATCCAGTATTCCCCCCAGGGTCCCCGGAGTGCAGTGAAAACCTATCGAAAACCCGCTGGAACCGCAGGAAAAAGCCAAGGAGCGCTGATCACAGAGCAGCCGCTGGAAAAAGCCGACAAGCTGACGAACGGGGTAAAAAAAAAAACCATACACTTGAAAGTTTCAGAATCGAAACAACACTGTTTGCAAAAAAAACTAATGAACGAAAAATGTCTGGAATTTACACATAAGATCCAATGAATGATAATAAAAAGGTCTGTTACAGAAAAAAGAAAACGCTTTAAAAAAAAACGGAGAAAATTTTTTGCCAAAAAAAAATCCTGAAAAATGTCTAAAGGATCCTAAAAAAAAAAATCTATAAATGAAGAGACTTTTTGCTGCAGATTAAAATATAAAAAGGTTTATTAGATCTTAGATAAAAACGGGAACATTTTTAACATTGAAACCTATGGGATTCGCCTGAATAAACCTGCCGAATGAAAACACCGAACAGCAGGGCACTTCGGCAACTTTTTCTCTCTTGTTCAGTGTCTCTGAATAGATTAACCATTGCTTCTCTATGGGGGATTTCCCTACTGCCGAAAAGGCAACGTACGTGCAGACAATTTGGCGAACTGCCTGCTCTCTGAATAGCCGAATGGCCCCGACATGTCACCGTATGGTGAATTTCAGTGTCCAGTTACATTTCGGACCTCTCTTAATAACCCCTCTAGTATTATTCATGCAGGTTAGAGAACATGGGGAGGTTGCGGCCCTGTGACATGTATAATTCATACGGTGCAGGAGGGTAATGCTTCCTAATCAAGGCTGGTCACATGGGATTCCTCGTTGATTTCTCGCCTGAAGCGTATGAATTTTACATACTGCATGGCTGCATTTTTTTTTTCTATGTGGATAAAGTAGGTATCCAGGAGGATCTGGCGGGGGATACAGGCTATGACATCATCACCACGTGAAATGTTTTTAAACGTAGAGTCCCCGTCCTTCTGGATAAAACGCGTCCCAGGGATTTGGTTGGTGATTTTTCCCACTTGGCTCTTTGTGATTTTGGTTTAGAAATATGTGAAAAATTTGTTGTTTTTTTTTAGATGAATTCTGTTTTCAGTTACTCCGATGTGAGGCGAGGTCATATACGTGTATTTATTTCAATATATATGGTTTGTTTTGTGATCAGAATGATGTTTATCTTTATTTTTTACCATAAAATGGTGATTTGAGACTAAATTACCTCAGGTGTTTCCTCACACATTAATTCATCACATGTTTATACACCCAGATCCCAGGTTTCCCTGGACATATAACCCCTGTATGTGTTGATGGACACAGGCTTGCCAGGTCGGCCATGTTTTCCAGGAAATGTATGATTTACTCACACTGGTGGGCAGTGCATGAAAAATGTCACCCTGCAGGATGTGGGGTAAATCATAGCTGCCGGTAAATCACAAATGATCCTAGGTGACCCGCCTTGATTTCCTTCCTGCCGCATATGAATTATACATGTTGCAGGGCAGTAGCTTTCCATACCCTCCCTTTATGAAATACTAATGTCTCTAAGAAAATATGGCCACCATCTATGAGCGGGACATGAGAGCTGATGCCCTGAGGAACCAGCAACCTCTTCTCAAGCCATTTTCCACACTGCTGCTGCTGTGTAATCTTTAGAGATGAACCTGGAGCAGCAGACCCCGTCTGAGAGCGAGCCCCGCCCATTCCTCCGCGTGCCGCCCATTCCTCCGCGTGCCGCCCATTCCTCCGCGTGCCGCCCATTCCTCCGCGTGCCGCCCATTCCTCCTCGCGGGGGGCCGAAGCGGGAAGGAAATCACCTCAGGCACCCAGCGTCTCCCCGTGACGTCATCACGGCCCGCGGGGGAAGTATTATAAACCAGAGGAGCCTGCGGACACGTAACATGGAAACCGTCTGATGACACAGAGAGGAAGAAACGTGTGGAGCATGAGGGACTGGAGGGGGAGGGAACCGGGGACACTCTGAGGAGAAATGCAGGGTCACGGGGTTTAAGGGACAGGGGATATAAAGGGACACAAGGGAAAGTGAGGGAAATAAAGGACCACGTGGAAAAGGGTGAATAAAGGGACATAAGGAGGAGGAAGTAAAGGGACACTACGCAAGGTAGATTATGTCAGAGGGAGTAAGGGACATTAGGAAAGGAGTGGGAAGTAAAGAGACAAGGGAAGGAGTGGGAAGTAAAGAGACAAGGGAAGGAGGAGGAAACAAAGGGACATGGGGAAGTAAAGGGACACAATGGAAGGAGGAGGAAACAAAGGGACACAATGGAAGTAGGAGGAAATAAAGACAGGGAAGTAAAGTGACACAAGGGAAGGAGGAAATAAAGGGACACAAGGGAAGAAGGAAATAAAGGGACATGGGGAAGTAAAGGGACACGATGGAAGGAGGAGGAAATAAAGGGACATGAGGAAGTAAAGGGACACAAGGGAAGAAGGAAATAAAGGGACATGGGGAAGGAGGAGGAAATAAAGGGACACAATGGAAGTAGGAGGAAATAAAGACATGGAAGTAAAGGGACATAAGGGAAGGAGGAGGAAATAAAGGGACATAGGGAAGTAAAGTGACACAAGGGAAGGAGGAAATAAAGGGACACGGGGAAGTAACGGGACACAAGGGAAGAAGGAAATAAAGGGACATGGGGAAGTAAAGGGACACAAGGGAAGGAGGAGGAAGTAAAGGGTCACAATGGAAGGAGTAGGAATAAAGACATTGGGAAGTAAAGGGACACAAGGGAAGGAGGAGGAAATAAAGGGACACAATGGAAGGAGGAAATAAAGACATGGGGAAGTAAATGGACACCAGGGAAGGCGGGGGAAGTAAAGAGACAGGGGAAGAAGGGGGGAAGTAAAGGGACACGGGAAGGAGGGGGAAGTAAAGGGATAGGGGAAGTAAAGGGACACGAGAAGGAGGAGGAAATAAAGAGATGGGGAAGTAAAGGGACATAAGGGAAGGAGGAGGAAATAAAGGGACATGGGGAAGTAAAGGGACACAATGGAAGGAGGAAATAAAGACATGGGGAAGTAAATGGACACCAGGGAAGGAGGAGGAAATAAAGGGACATTGGGAAGTAAAGGGACACAAGGGAAGGAGGAAGTAAAGGGATACAATGAAGGAGGAGGAAATAAAGGGACATGGGGAAGTAAAGGGAGACAAGGGAAGGAGGGGAAGTAAAGGGACACAAGGGAAGGAGGGGAAAGTAAAGGGACAAGGGAAGGAGGGGAAAGTAAAGGGAAAGAGGGGAAGTAAAGGGACACGGGAAGGCGGGGGAAGTAAAGAGACACAGGGGAAGTAAAGGGACACGGGAAGTAAAGGGACACGGGAAGGAGGGGGAAGTAAAGGGACACGGGAAGGAGGGGGAAGTAAAGGGACACGGGAAGGAGGGGGAAGTAAAGGTACACAGGGGAAGGAGAGGGAAGTAAAGGGACACAGGTGAAGGAGAGGGAAGTAAAGGGACACGGGAAGGAGGGGGAAGTAAAGGTACACAGGGGAAGGAGAGGGAAGTAAAGGGACACAGGTGAAGGAGAGGGAAGTAAAGGGACACGGGAAGGAGGGGGAAGTAAAGGGAGACGGGAAGGAGGGGGAAGTAAAGACACGGGAAGGAGGGGGAAGTAAAGGTACACAGGGGAAGGAGAGGGAAGTAAAGGGACACGGGAAGGAGGGAGAAGTAAAGAGACACGGGAAGGAGGGGGAAGTAAAAGGACACGGGAAGGAGGGGGAAGTAAAGAGACAGGGGAAGGAGGGGGAAGTAAAGGGACATGGAAATCAGAGGGAAGTAAAGGGAAACGGGAAGGAGGGGGAAGTAAAGGGACACAAGGGAAGGAGGAGGACGTAAAGGGACGCATGGGAAGGAGAGAGTAAAGGGACATTAGTAAAAGAGGGGAATTTAAGGTAGACAAGGAAAAGTTGAGGAATACATGACACTGATAGGAAGCAGATTGCGACATGGAGATGTAGAATCATTTGTGACACTTGGGTAGGGAACAATGTGTGGCACGTGGAGGCAGAACTGTATGGTCTCATTATGTGTTCAGGCCTATATGTGACGAGGTCCATCAAACCTTTCTTCCCGCCGTTACTCAGACCCGACCTGCCAGCATATCGTTACTTTACACTCATTATTAACGCTTGGCTCGCCTGCTCTCCATATAGCCCATTCTGTGGTCACCTGGCACAAAACCTCAACATTTTCACACAAGCAAAGCAATATAAGGCCCCCGTTCACACTGTACGATTTGAAAATCGCGTGTTTTTCAGCGCGATTTTCATATGCGCGACGTCACGCGATAATGTCGCGATTTTGCAAAACCAATGCAAATCGCAAAACAAGAGTCGTACCAGCGACATGCTACCGCGACATCGTGCGGCAAGATGTAAGCAGCTCCAATGGAGAAGCTACATAGTGCGAACAAGAGAAATCTCAATGTATCCTTCCTGGTAAAATCCTTTCTAAAAAAAATAAAAAAAATCGCACAATGTGAACGGGGCCTTACAACAAGAGGTGGCATTCTACCACGATGTGCTGCGTGACCCTGAAATTCCAGATTGACCAACAGCACACCACCCCCCATACTGTGGCTTCTGATTCCTTTCCCTACATTACCTAAATGTTGGTGCCACGCCGATGGATACATTATATCGTCTGGGTGTGTTGAGAGTGATATGAAGGGAAAGAAGAGGACTCCTGAGTGACCCCATTGATGACATCTGATCACCAAGTGTCCCTGATGTTAGTAATGAGTAGGGCACTGCTGCCCCCATAGTAGTTAACAGAGGGACCTGGATACTTATGATGTAGCTGCCCGTTAGGTTATTGTACCCCTAGGTTAGAATAAATGTTTTGGCTGATCCAGGTACAAAGGGCAGGAGAAACCGTGTGTGTCATGTCAACTCGAAAAAGGTTAGCTTTGTCCTTTCATGTTGAAATCACTCTGGGCGCCTTCGTGGAGTCCATCAGGAATAATGAGAGATCTTGATCTAAAATGTATGGCAAGAGGTGTGTCCAGGGAGTTCTAGGCTGAATATTAAACCAAGATCATATATGGTCTTGCATATAGTCCCCGCCCAGCCTGACCAAAATCTGACTGAAGGTGAATCCAGTGGCAACTGGTGAGATTTTAAAGCAGCGGGGACACTGGAAGTAGACTCCATACCTCTCTGTAAACGATTTACTTTAAGCTATAAAGCAGGAGTTAAACCCATCCACAGCATAATGAGTTAAATTGTACAGATTATATAAATCGGAACATTACAAAAAATTGTGCCATGCACCACAATATACTGGTTTGAACTTAAATGTGGTAACAAATCCAGTACAACCTAATTAATACTTTCTTGGTGTGACTGTGAGAAGTAATTCTATCATGTCTTCCTCATCCAGCGTCCCTCGAATCCTCACGTCTGCCTGGCTGAGCCTTTCATTGTAAAAATACTTATCTGGTCGCACAGACGAGATCCGTACAATGACAACTAATTTAGGATAGAAATAAAAGACACAACATTTTGGCTCTGCAACTGAGCCTTCTTCAAGCAGAGGGCCTCCAAAGACAAGGCAGCGCCAGCAATATGTTGTGTGGCCGATAGGTGGCAGTACTACCACTAACGGGTCATTTTAATGCTGCTTTCTTTCTGGTGTAAGTGCGCATTTTGTTGTTTTGTTATTTTCTTCTATTTAGTGTTTGGTTTTTAAACCTTTTGTTATTTTATTGAGGTTGTAATTATGCCTACATTTCTTATAAGGTCACTCCTGTCTGTTAGAGACGGGAGCTTTGCATTTAATTCTAGATTTTTGTGTCTGTGAATTGAGTGATACCAATACTTCCAAATCCTACACTGGTATGTTGAGGAAAAAACAGAAAAGAGTTAAGAAACATACTTTTTGTTAATATTTGCAATTTATCAGGATTTGGAAGGAGAAAACTTCACTGATCAGTAGACATGATGTAGAGTGGGTATTGGGTTGGCATTGGTCACGAGAATATTCCCCCACTTTATTCTAAAGTTATCATTAACCCAATTAACTCAATAGACTATTTATTCATTATACATTTATATATGTAATTTATATACAGTATATATATATTGATATGTTATTATTTCTGACTTATTTCTAGTAGGGTGAATCTGCTCCCAATGCCCCCACCCACCCACCATGATCAAAACTGAAATCCTGCGCTCTTACAGCCGTTACATATCATTGGGAGTCTTCTGGTGGATGTGCTCATCCGGATTTGATAATTTTATGCTGATTATTTTTTTTTAGCATTCTTAAAGCATAAATAAAATTATTATAAAATTATTCTTAATGGGGGTTTTACACGCTCTTGATTTAGAAATGTTTACTTTTTTTCTTCTTTCTCCCCACAGGATGTGGATTCTTCTTGTTTTACGTTCAGTAGTTGACCACAGCCTGTAAGAAATGCACAAAAATTCAAGACAGTCACTCAGAAGAGGCATATGAGAGGCAGCCGGTAAGTCACATAGTCGGTTTAGCCACATACATTAAATCTGTGTATCCGATTTGAATCGTATTAAAGTTAAAGCCTGTCCCCGATTTAAATAAACAGATCTGCCATACTTTTTATTACTGGTTAAGGCTGGGGTCAGACGAACGCAGTGCGAACGCGCGTGCAGCCGCACTTTATTACGGCCGTAGTAGCAGCAAATGACGGCCAATATACAAAGTACTGCCGCACGAAAGTTCGGCTGCGTAACACAAGCGGCAAACGAACGCATTTTTTCGAGAACGTAGAACCGTTAGTACTGACGCACAGCGTGCGCTGCGTCCGCATAGCGGCGAGTGTGCGTGATTAGGAGACGTTAGACGCTGCACATGTCCAGCCAACATCACGTCCATTTGTTTTTAATAGCTCTGTCAAAAATCACGCACGTGGGGTGTGTCCTGACCTGAGACCAAGATGGCCGCATAATCACTGAGCTCCTGAGTCCCCTCCGACAGTACGCTGCTAGATAGCGACACATCGGGTCATGGTTCGAGGAAAACCGAGGCAGAACACCCCCAAGACGCCCGCACGACGAACGGCTCGAGCCTTGGGTCCCCTGGACGCTTTTATTTTGCCCGCTCCAGTCGTCCCCTCTCCTCCCCTGTGCGATAAAATGGCGGACGAGCCTGCGGTTTTAGACTCAACAGAGGCCATATGCCGTCTTAAGCACCTGATCTCGGCACTCCCCACCAAGGCTGATCTCGCGGACCTGGTCGCCGACCTCCGAGAAGGCATTGCCGGGGACTTTCGCGGAATCCGAACGGAAGTTACAGATTTGATGACTAGAGTGGATCTCCTGGAGAACCGGGCCAATCTTCCCCCTGAGCAACCCCACACGGCGGCTTTCGGTGAGTCGCAGCGCCGCGTTGATGATCTGGACAACAGGGGCCGGAGGCATAATATCCGCGTCAGAGGCCTAGAGGAAGCGGAGGGCCAGGAGGATTTGCGCACTGTATTAAGTGAAGCCTTTTGTATGGTGCTGGACCGCTCGCCCACAGAACTGATCCCCATGGACAGGGTCCATCGAGCGCTGCGCCCGAAGCCGCCACCGACGGCACCACCCCGCGACATTGTTTGCTGCCTCCCGGATTATACCCTCAAGGAGAAGATCATGGCGGAGGCACGCTCGTCCCGGTCATGGACCTTCCGTGGCAGCACTCTTGAATTCTTTCAAGATCTTTCTCCTTTTACACTTTCAGCCCGGAGATGCTTACAACCTGTCACCCAGGCCCTCAGACAGACTGACACCCCATATAGATGGGGCTTCCCTCTCGCCCTGACAGCGCAGAAAAATGGTGTGAGGCACACTATTCAACATCCTTCGGACGTCCCTGCCTTCATGGCCGCGATGGGCCTTCCTATGTTGCAGGTCAAAGATTGGGAATTGGAGAACCGAGGAGGTGCTCCTTCCGACCCCCCTGTAGCCCGAGGAAAGGCGACCTCGAAACCGACGACGCCGCTCAAGAGACAGGGTCCCGGAGCAACCTGAACCCCCAGTACAGGCCTGAATTGTTCAGGTGCTCCCTGTCTAACCACCTCTACGCACTGCTGCGTCTCACCACCTGCAGCTTTATCCCCGCTTCCACGCGGGAGCGGCATCTGCGTGCGCAGGAATCTGGAGACAAGCACTTCGCTACACCTCATTTATTGCGATCCTGCGAGCTCTATGTCCTAGCCCAAGAGCCTTTTTATAATATGATACGACTCTGATGTGCTTTGGGACCTGCACGTGCTTGACCCACACTCGACGCTCAGGTTCTGTCCTACTTTGGAGCGTCCTCTCTGCCGGCCCCCTCGGCGGAATAGCTCGCCAGACTCCTAAGAGCCAGCGGTGTTCTCATGCTCCCTAGTGAGACTTTGATGTACGTGATTATCGTGCCGCAGTAACCGCATCGCCTCCAGATTGTGCCCGGATTTTGGTTTGCTGGAATACTGAGCCCCCCCCCCTTTTTTTTTCTTCTCTTTTTCCCCGCAACGAATTTTACTTGTTCCGGTTTGACAAGGGGGGTTTTCTGGCTTTCTCATCCTGGCTTATACCCTACACACCGTAAGGACAGCATCTGGAGAAGTGTTAGGGGGTTTTCTTCTATTGTTCTATTGTTATAAATTATTGAGGTTCTACTGTTTTGATCATTCGCACTGCATTGAATAGTTTACATTTTCTCGTTACCGCCTTGACTGTTTTTTTTTTTCTCTTTTTCTCAGGGGCTCCCCCTGCCTTGTACAATTGTCATTTTCTCCTAACTACTGGCACCTGTCTTCCATGCTGTACCTGTACTAAGTTTTTTCGCCCCACCTCTGTGTGAGACCACATATGGGTGATGTGTCCTAACTTTCAGGAGAAATTTTCCCCCATCGGTTGCAGTAAAATTACATATATTTGCTTCTTCTTTGTAATGCTGGGGGGGCTGATTTTTCGCTTTGTACCTACTCGCCTTCATGTACGGGCCTGGGAGGGGTGGGGGAGATTTCCTCCCGCCCCCTCTTCCTCACTTTCCTCCTCACACGCGGGGCTGGTTCTTACTGTAGTGCCTAACCTAATTTTTTCGTCCCACCTTTGTGTGGGACACCCTATGTACTCTGTAGGCCTACACTCAGATGTCTCTCATTGTTTGAGGTATTATTGTATGTTTGACCCTTGCTGTATTGATATGGGGATTATCTCCCCCTTTCTGTACCTTTAAGGCTTCCTCTTAATGATGGACACCTGTCCTCAATTCTGCACTTGTGCTAATTTTTTTTCGTCCCACCACTGCGTGGGGCAAACTATATATCCTGTGTTTTTTTTTCTCTCATTCCCTCCTACTGTGTGTGGTCACTTTACCTATATTTGCTCCTTATCTATATTGTTATGGAGGATAATTACTTGCATTGTATCACCACGCGCATATCACAACCCCCTGTGCGGAGAGCCGAGGTTGTAACGGTGCTCTTGGACGTCCCCTATTTCTAAAAGACGCGTGTAACATATATTCTACTAGTACTACCTTTCCCCCCCTTTTTTTTTTTTCTTTCTCTATTTTTAATATGTACCTGATGTCGTTGTCGCTCATGAGCTCTTTTTCGGAGTCGGAGGGGACTCTTTTTGGACTTGTTATTTTGAGATTTATTTTCCCTTTATTTTGAACGTTCTGTGGCTACTTATCTGTAGTGCATCTTGATTTTTCTCTGGTTTGGTGTGAAATTGGAGCTAGTCTCCTTCGCCCACGAGGACCTGACGCCACTTCTCTTCAGGGTGCTACTCGGATCCCAATTTATTGGGTCTGGCTGAGCCTTCCCCTGAGGCGTCTTATACCTCAAAGTTTTTCTTTCTCTTCTTCTCTCCTTTTTCTTCTCCCCTCTTCTCTCTCCCCTCTTGTTCCTTGAACTTGTCCTTGTCCTGTTGTTTGTCTGTTCGTTTGCTTGTCTGTCCTATTTGATTTTGGTGGGGCTCTTGCTCCCTTGCCCGGACATGGCAACCCCCAGGGGCTTTGCCACCTCTTGGAAGCTCCTGATATCTGGCCCTCAGACGGTTGAGAAGAGGTTCTGGGTATCCACCATAGTGTACCTGACGCTGTATTGAGTGAGCCTGTGTGGAAGAGGCTCCATATCTGGTGAGTTCAATACATTATCACCTCTTTTTTATCATAATACGGTAATATACTATGGGAGCGCTGTCTATTATCTTATTGTAGCCATCGCAACCAGAGTTGAAGATTTAAGAAGGGATACGCCACCCTCTATATGGCTGGAAGCTCCTAAACCTAGAGCCAGGGATTTTTTGGGCTCTTATAAATGTGAGTTTCCATATTCCTACGAGTGATTTATTTGCCATAATTAATTGGGATTTTCTACACGATTATTTTTTAATTTTTTCTCTCCCCTCCAATTTTTTTTTTTTTTTTTTTTTTTCCTTTCTCTCACTTTTTTCTCGTTTCTGGCTATCCTCTCCACTATTGAGAGACGGCAAGAGATACACAGACCAAGAAAGGAGGACTATATTTGTGCATCGCTTGAACATAAAGAGAAGTAAATTTTAAGGAATTTTTCCCACTGGTATTCATACTGTTGTATTGGATATCATTGAATTTGCACATTTTGCACATTCGGACACTGTTGCACTTTATAGACTCTCTTATACCCATCGCACTGCTGGAATTTTATATATTGTTGCACTTTACTGTGTTCTATGGCACATTGCACTTTTATATGTGTACATTGATTGAATATTTGTCACCTTAAGATTGAAGCACTTTAAGACTGAAGCACTATGTTTGATATACCTCTTTGTTGAAGTCTACCTTTAAATCTATCTATAATTTTATTTTTAATATGTTCCTGATGTCGTTGTCGCTCATGAGCTCTTTTTCGGAATCGGAGGGGACTCTTTTTGGGCTTGTTATTTTGAGATTTATTTTCCCTTTATTTTGAACGTTCTGTGGCTACTTATCTGTAGTGCATCTTGATTTTTCTCTGGTTTGGTGTGAAATTGGAGCTAGTCTCCTTCGCCCACGAGGACCTGACGCCACTTCTCTTCAGGGTGCTACTCGGATCCCAATTTATTGGGTCTGGCTGAGCCTTCCCCTGAGGCGTCTTATACCTCAAAGTTTTTCTTTCTCTTTTTCTCTTTTTCTTCTCCCCTCTTCTCTCTCCCCTCTTGTTCCTTGAACTTGTCCTTGTCCTGTTGTTTGTCTGTTCGTTTGCTTGTCTGTCCTATTTGATTTTGGTGGGGCTCTTGCTCCCTTGCCCGGACATGGCAACCCCCAGGGGCTTTTTGCCAAGATCCTTACACTTTCTTACATATAATACTAAGGGGCTCAATGCTCCTGGGAAGCTCGGGCGGTCCGTACTTCAGTGCTTTTGCTCCAGGAGACACATTTTAGGCAGGGCTCGGCCCCACACCTGACCCATCCGGATTATCCTACCGGTTACTTTAGCGACTTTCATGGTGGTAAGAGCAGGGGAGTAGCGATCCTATTCTCTAAAGAGCTTCCCATGACGATGGAAGAAGTCCTCGCGGATTGTGAGGGCCGCTTCCTATTTGTAAAGTGCTTAATAGCAGATACCCGCTACACGTTCGCATCGCTCTACCTATCGAACGTAAATCAACATCGCTGTTTAGCATCCATACTACAGCGTCTTTCAGCTTTTATGGCCGGCACGTTAATAGTGGCGGGTGATTTTAACGGCGCTTTGGACCCTAGGGTGGACTCCTCTGTGGGCCGATCCTCGGTTCCTGCTTCCGTACTGAGACATATGCGGCGCTCGTTAGATAGCCTACAACTAGTGGACGTTTGGAGGACTTTCCACGCAGGGGAACGAGACTATTCGTACTTTTCGCCTGTTCATGCCACATATTCGCGGCTGGACTACCTGTTCGTACAACAGAAAGATGTACTCTTGACAGAGGACTCTGAGATTCTAGCCCAGACATGGTCAGATCATTCTCCCCTCCTGACTGCCCTGTCCTCTCCATTATTTCGCCCCTTGGAACGCCAATGGCGATTGAACGCGTCGCTGCTCGGAGATCCCAGTTTTGTGGCTGAGATGGACGCCACGATTACCTCCTACTTCGCGGAGAATGAGACCCCTGATGTTTGTACCATTCACAAGAAGGGTAGTAGGGAGGAATCTGGGAACTATAGGCCAGTTAGTCTTACGTCAGTAGTGGGGAAATTAATGGAAACCATGTTAAAGGAAAGGATTGTTGACCATCTAAAAACACATAGATTACAGGATCAGAAACAACATGGGTTTACCTCAGGGAGATCATGCCAAACTAATCTTATTGATTTTTTTGATTGGGTAACAAATATAATAGACACAGGTGGTGTAGTAGACATTGCTTATTTAGATTTCAGTAAGGCTTTTGATACTGTTCCGCATAGAAGGCTTATTAATAAATTTCATTCTTTGAGCTTGGATTCCAATATTGTTGAATGGATTAGGCAGTGGCTGAGTGACAGGCAACAGAGGGTTGTGGTAAATGGAGTTTATTCGGCGCAAGGTCTTGTTACCAGTGGGGTACCTCAGGGGTCAGTACTTGGACCCATTCTATTTAATATTTTTATTAGTGATATTGCAGAAGGTATTAATGGAAAAGTATGTCTTTTTGCTGATGACACAAAGATTTGCAACAGGGTTGACGTTCCTGGAGGGATCAGCCAAATGACAAATGATTTAGGTAGACTAAAAAAATGGTCGGAGCTGTGGCAATTGAGTTTTAACGTGGATAAGTGCAAGATAATGCACCTGGGACGTAAAAACCCAAGGGCTGAATATAGAATATTTGATACAGTCCTAACCTCAACATCTGAGTGTTGGGATTTAGGGGTTATTATTGCAGAGGATCTAAAGGTAAGTAGTCAATGTAATAGAGCAGCATGAAATGCTAGCAGAATGCTTGGAAATGCTGGCAGAATGCTTGGTTGTGTAGGGAGAGGTATTAGCAGTAGGAAAAGGGAAGTGCTCATGCCACTGTATAGAGCACTGGTGAGACCTCACTTGGAGTACTGTGTGCAGTACTGGAGACCGTATCTCCAGAAGGATATAGACATCTTAGAGAGAGTTCAGAGAAGGGCTACTAAAATGGTGTACGGCTTGAAGGAGAAAAGTTACCAGGAAAGGCTTAATGATCTTAACATGTACAGCTTGGAAAAAAGACGAGACAGAAGAGATATGATAGAAACATTTAAATACGTAAAGGGAATCCACAAGGTAGAGGAAGGGAGTATATTTAAAAGGAAACAAAGTAGCAAAACAAGAGGACATAGTCTTAGATTAGAGGGTCAAAGGTTTAAAAGTAACATCAGGAAGCATTATTTTACTGAGAGGGTGGTGGATACATGGAACAGCCTTCCAGTAGAAGTGGTAGAGGCCAAAACAGTGATTGAATTTAAACAGGCATGGGATAGGCATAAGGCTATCCTAAACAAAAGATAAATCCAGGTAAAGTATCCATGTAATTGGGCAGACTAGATGGGCCGAAAGGTTCTTATCTGCCGACATTTTTCTATGTTTCTATGTTTCCACACCCACTTTATGGGAAGCCCATAAGGCGGTTGTCCGAGGGGTTTGCATTAGTAGAGCTACTGCCATTAAGAGAGACCGGACGCTGTACAAAAGTTATTATCTGAAATACGTGATCTTGAGCTGACCCACCACTCCTCTGCGTTGCCCACTGACTATGCGGCCCTGACGACTAAGCGTAGAGAGCTCAATGACATACTGGACACTGACATCCGCTTCGCAGCTTCTAAAGCGAAATGTCATTTCGCTCTATATGAAAATAAACCTGGCAAACTATTGGCCCGTATCCTTAAGAAGCGCCGCGCTGTGGCGTATATAGCTAAACTCAAACTCCCAGACAGTACTACGACTACTCGTCCGGACTATATGCTGGCAGAATTTCAGCGTTTTTACCAGGAGTTGTATAACATGGACTCAGAGCCGGGTTCAGAGCCCACACCTGAGACGATTACTGCGTACCTCGCTGACACTGTAACCCGCACTATCTCGCCGACACGATCTTCTCGGCTGGATGATCCGATAGACGTGATAGAAATTCAAACTGCCCTAAAGGACTACAAAACGGAAAATGCCCGGGACCTGATGGATTACCAGCAGAATATTATAAAGCCTTTTCTAGTGCCTTGATCCCCCACCTGCAAACTCTCTTTTCCGCTATACGAGATGGGGAATTCTTTCACAATCACACATTAGCAGCCACGATTTCGGTAATCTGTAAGCCGGGGAAAGACGGGACTGACGTCAGAAATTATAGACCCATTTCGTTGCTAAACACGGATGTCAAGGTCCTGGCCAAGATTATGTCGGCTCGTCTTGCGCCTTTCCTCCCTTCGCTGGTGCACCCGGATCAAGTGGGGTTTATACCCGGGAGGGAGGCTCGGGATGCGACGATCAGGGTTCTGGGGGCGGTGGGACACGCTCATTCTTCGCGAACTGGCCTTCTCCTGCTTTCTACGGATGCGGAGAAGGCCTTTGATAGAGTCCGATGGGACTTCATGCTCTCTGTTCTGCGCTGCATTGGGATACAGGAATATATCCTCAAATGGCTATTGGCGCTCTATCATGCTCCCACGGCTCGAGTTCGAGCTAATGGAGCGCTGTCGAAGAACATACCCATTCACAATGGCACACGGCAAGGATGCCCCCTGTCTCCACTGTTATTCGCCCTGACTCTCGAGCCTTTATTAGAGGCAATTCGTATAAATGGAAACATTTCTGGAATTTCTGGACATACTTCCTGCCATAAGGTGTCTGCTTACGCAGATGACTTACTTTTCATGGTCTCTAAACCGGACACTTCCCTCCCAGAGATTATGCGCACCCTGGAGACGTATGGCGCGGTAGCCGGATACAAGATTAACCAGGAGAAATCCGAACTTCTTAATATATCTCTAGACATTCCTTCTGTCCGCCTTGTACGGCGAGACCACCCCTTCCGTTTCTGTGCCCATCGTATGCTTTATTTGGGGGTTTGGCTGGCCTCCACTGAGAAGCGAATTTACGAAGCTAACTTTCTAGCTATACTTGCCACCTTTAAGAAAGATCTATCTGAATGGACTACTCGCATGATATCCTGGATGGGCAGGATCGCTGCACTAAAGATGAACCTGTTGCCGCGACTTCTTTATCTTTTCAGTACCTTACCGATCTTCATACCCCTTTCTTTCTTCACGACCCTGCGGACAACTCTCCTGCAATTCATATGGCCGAAGGGTAAACCGCGTGTCAGTTTTGCCGTCCTGTGTCGACAGAAACACAAAGGGGGACTGGCTCTCCCTGACCCTAGGAAATATTATCACGCTTGCCACTTGGCCAGAGTAGTTGACTGGTCTACATCTAACTCCGACAAAAGGTGGCTGGATATTGAGGAAGCCCTTGCACAGCGACCGCTGTGGGCGTTGCCCTGGCTCCCTCCCGATCCACCGACTACCCCACGGACAGACCCGGACCCTGTCTCAACGACGTTGAGACTCTGGCATAAATGTAAACTGTCATACGGCCTTACAACCGCCATCTCGCCTCTCTTGCCTCTGGATCATAATCCGAAGCTTCCGGGGGGAATTCTCCCATCCCTACGGAGGAGAATGACTGATGGGAATAAGCTGAGGGCAATGGATGTCCCTGCTGATGGCAATCTGGATGTTCTACCACTTTCGGTGCAGATAGGCCCTCCCACCTTTTCTGGAACGCTTCAATTTTTACCAACTGAAAACGTATTTGCGCTCACTTGACAGTGGATACAGTTTGAGTCGGTCACCCCTTCAGTTTGAGGCTTATTGCCTTGTTGGTCATTCATTGACGCATGGGATATCGACACTTTATAACCTCTTACAGACAACGGATACTGCTATCCCACCTTATGTTCTACGCTGGGATCGGGAACTAGCTCTAGATATCTCAGATGCACTATGGACCCAGACCTTCGCGCTTATACATAAAGGATGCGGTGCGACACGTGTCCAAGAAAATTCGTATAAAATTGTGACATTTTGGTACAGATCGCCTCATTTCTTACACTCCATATTTCCTACGATCTCGCCGGTTTGTTGGGTGTGAGGCAGCCAGCGGCACTTATGTGCACATCTGGTGGTCTTGTCCTGACCTGCAGCGGTTTTGGAGTCAAATTCAGGATGCTGTCCGCCAGGTGACAGACGTGACTTTGCCCCTCACACCAGAATGTTTCTTACTTCTTCACATCCCATTGCCTCTCAAGACTCTGAAAAATCAGTTCTGCTACTGATGCTCCTCTCTGCCCGGACTTTGATTCCTGTCCTCTGGAAATCCAATAGGACGCCTTCCTTGCGGGAATGGGTCAGAGGAGTGGAGACCCTTCGGTCAGTCGACCGACTGGACGCTGAGTCTCGGGGATTATTGCCTGAATTTGCCATGAAGTGTTTCTACTGGGAGAGATACACTGCGTCATTGCGATTGGATACACCCAAGGTTTAGCCGCACCAAACTCGACATGAGAGATTGACGACTGTGATGACCCTCCCGGGGCTGGTCCTTTCTGATGAGTGCGAGGGCGGAATTTCGCTGGATAAGTGGCGATGGGTGCCAGTGTCTGGGCGGGGGGGTGACTGCCCTTTCCGTTTCATCTGTGTTCGAGTCGATGTACATATGTGTGTCGTCCTTAGTGTCTCCCCCCTCCTCTTCCCTTTTCCTTCTCTCCCTATTCCCCTCTTCCCTTTTTCCATCTCACTAGATACCCTCTTCCCCTTTTCTTATTCTACCATATTTTCTCTTGCTGTTTTCACTCACTCCTCCGTTCCCCCCCCCTTTTTTTTTATTTTTTTTAGCCCTGCTGCCATGAGCTCATGGATGTTGGCACCCCCTTTTTTTTTTTTTTTGGGAGCCAGGACATGATACGCTCTAAGGGTTGCTGTACGAAGGGGTATTTACCGTTCGGGATGTTGGGCTTGTAACATTATCTTACTCTGCTATGTGTTACCATAAATTGAACGAACATAATGTGGATGACAACAATAAGCTGAATATCCCTGCCCGGTCACAGAGTCCCCCCCCCCTTCAGACGTGCCTCTGGTTGCAGGGGACTGACTCGTTTTTTTGGGGGGTTTTTGTGTGTACTTTCTTATGTTGTACTTTGTATACTTTGTATAATTGTTTTTACCTTCTGTAATCTCTGTCTACCTTTTACAATAAACTTTGAATTGCAAAAAAAAATCACGCACGTAAATGCGCATCGTATGACCGCTTTCGTGTCTTCCGTGAAAAAATACGTCAATGTGTTCGGATGCACTTTTTTACGGACGATGCGAAAAATGTGTTTGTTTGACCCTAGCCTAAATGCAACGTCAAATATTTAAAAGAAATTGGCTTAAATAGTGTAAATGTGGACTGTCAATATACTTTGCTAATATTCCTTGGGGTTCCACTATTGTAAACCTTTCATATCTATATATGCTTGCATGTAAATTTTATGTTTCACTCAAGTTATGCCGGGTCGTGTCAAGTAAATTACATCGGTCCTGTGGTGTTAAGTGCCTGCTCATACAGCTTTTTTTTTCAGGAGTGTGCCAAGAGCATTTCAGGGTTGTGCCCGCATCATAACACAAACTAAGTGGATCAGAGCGTGATTTGCTGTAGTCCTCTCTAAAATATTTCGTTAAGATTTATTAGGGGCAAGGAAATAGGGAAATGTCACTGAAAAATCGCATTCCCTATGTAATCCTCTGCAAGGCCAATGACATGTCAGGAATGTTACAGTGTAAATGGATTCACCCAGCCCTACATATGGATGGATGAAAGTATTAAAAAAAAATGTGTTTAATTATATGATTGCACCATCCAAATCCTGGGCTGTAATGTGTGTGTATAACAGTATAATCACCAGAGTATTGCAGTACGTTGCAAAACCTTTTTTTATTGGACTACTGTTACATTTAAAAGACATGCTTTCGAGATTATAATGTTCTTCAGGTCTAGAAGCTTTACTGAGCAAAATCATAGAATAGAGCCAGTGGTTCCCAACCATGATCCTCAAGTACCGCCAACAGGTCAGGTTTTCCAGATAGCTGAAGCACAGCACAGGTGATATAATTTGCTGCTCAGTGACTGCAGGATTCAATCTGCATTTCCCCAAGGTGATCCTTAAAACCTGGCATGTTACGAGTACTTGAGGACCGCGTTTGGGAACCACTGGAATAGAACACTAAACAGCAGAGCAGGAGGGTAGGGTGTCAGGATAGGTGGTCCTCAATACTGAATAGTGGAATAGTATGGTCAAGAAAACTAAACTAACAGAGGAGAGATCATAGGCCCATAAAACAACAGAGATAAGCATCACAATGTGCGTCTGATGATACCTAAAGAGGAAGACGTCATTAAAACAATTACAGGACAACACACACACATACAGTCAGGTCCAGAAATATTGGGACATCGACACAATTCTAACCTCTTTGGCTCTAGACACCACCACAATGGAGTTGGAATGTAACAAACACAATGTGCTTTAACTGCAGACTGTCAGCTTTAATTTGAGGGTATGTACATCCAACTCAGGTGAACAGTGTAGGACTTACAGCAGTTTGCAGATGTGCCTCCCACTTGTTAAGGGACCAAAGGTAATGGGACAATTGGCTTCTCAGCTGTTCCATGGCCAGGTGTGTGATATTCCCTCATTACCCCAATTACAATGTGCAGATAAAAGGCCCAGAGTTCATTTCAAGTGTGCTATTTGCATTTGGAATCTGTTGCTGTCAACTCTCAAGATGAGATCCAAAGAGCTGTCACTATCAGTGAAGCAAGCCATCATTAGGCTGAAGAAACAAAACAAACCCATCAGAGAGATAGCAAAAATATTAGGCGTGGCCAAAACAACTGTTTGGAACATTCTCAAAAAGAAGGAACGCACCGGTGAGTTCAGCAACACCAAAAGACCCGGGAGACCACGGAAAACAACTGTGGTGGATGACCGAAGAATTCTTTCCCTGGTGAAGAAAACACCCTTCACAACAGTTGGCCAGATCAAGAACACTCTCCAGGAGGTAGGTGTATGTGTGTCAAAGTCAACAATCAAGAGAAGACTTCACCAGAGTGAATACAGATGGTTCACCACAAGATGAAACCATTGGTGAGCCTCAAAAACAGGAAGGCCAAATTAGAGTTTGCCAAACAACACCTAACAAAGCCTTCACAGTTCTGGAACAAGATCCTATGGACAGATGAGACCAAGATCAACGTGTACCAGAGTGATGGGAAGAGAAGAGTATGGAGAAGGAAAGGAACTGCTCATGATCCTAACATACCACCTCATCAGTGAAGCATGGTGGTGGTAGTGTCATGGCGTGGGCATGTATGGCTGCCAATGGAACTGGTTCTCTTGTATTTATTGATGATGTGACTGCTGACAAAAGCAGCAGGATGAATTCTGAAGTGTTTCGGGCAATATTCACATTCAGCCAAATGCTGCAGAACTCATTGGACGGCGCTTCACAGTGCAGATGGACAATGACCCAAAGCATACTGCAAAAGCAACCAAAGAGTTTTTGAAGGGACAGAAGTGGAATGTTATGCAATGGCCAAGTCAATCACCTGACCTGAATCCCATTGAGCATGCATTTCACTCGCTGAAGACAAAACTGAAGGGAAAATGCCCCAAGAACAAGCAGGAACTGAAGACCGCTGCAGTAGAGGCCTGGCAGAGCATCACCAGGGATGAAACCCAGCGTCTGGTGATGTCTATGCGTTCCAGACTTCAGGCTGTGATTGACTACAAAGGATTTGCAACCAAGTATTAACCCCTTAAGGACGCAGGGGTGGTGCCTTTAAGGGGTTTGAATTTGCCGGCGAGGCGTACAGGTACGCCTTGCCGACAGGTGCCGTCGCGCGGCACTGATTTTGAGCCCTCCCCGCAGCCGGCGTGCAGTGCGCGTCATTGGCTGCAGGGGACGGCTTGATTTCAGGCCGTCCCTCTGCAGCCAATGACGCTCGCCACGAGTCAGCCCGCGCAGGCTGCGGGGAGTGTCCGAGGCGGCCCCATTGAAGACAGCGGGGCGTACCTGTACGCCCCGCGTCTTCAAAGCCCGCCGGACGTCATGGAACGTCCTGCGGCGTTAAAGGGTTAAGAAGGGAAAGTTTGATTTTATGATTATTATTCTGTCCCATTACTTTTGGTCCCTTAACAAGTGGGAGGCACATCTGCAAACTGCTGTAAGTCCTACACCGTTCACTGTTCAAATTAAAGCTGACAGTCTGCAGTTAAAGCACATTGTGTTTGTTTCATTCCAACTCCATTGTGGTGGTGTATAGAGCCAAAGATGTTAGAATTGTGTCCATGTCCCAATATTTCTGGACCTGACTGTACAAGGTACAATGTTGAGTGTTACATGACTTTATGGTAGTGAGTTAAAAATATGAATCTACACTGAGGCCTTCTGTTATAATATTATTAACCCGTTCACTGCTGAGCCATTTCACCTCTGTGCTGATCTAATTTTTAACGTTTTTTGCTCATCATGTTTAAATCACGTTTTATTATATGACCCGGACAAATTATATATAGTTTTTTTCAGGAGATTCAATGCTATAGCAAAAAATGTGAATTTCCATTAAAATTTCAAAGTAATTTTTTTCAATTTTAACATCCGAGCCTTTGCGGTTATATATTCTATGGGGTGAGAATGTTAAAAAAATTACTAACTGGGACCCGTTACTTTATTTTTTTATGAGAAACCGATTTCAGCACCAGAGACAGGGGGTTAATAGCAGCCTTCGACAAGGGTTCCCCCCCCCCCCTTCAGCTGTGGTTGAAGGAGCTGTCCCTCAGCTGTTTCAGCAGCAGAGACAGTTTTTTCTCTCCCTGCAGCGGGTCGTCCCCCCGCATCAGTTTTTTTTTTCTGTCGGCAGGCCTGTCATTTGGCCAATCTGGGTCGTCCACAGATGCTTCCAGTCAACGACCCTGTTCAGCCGTTGGCATTGTCCGTAGTCAGGTGACCGAGTCAGTCGCCTGACTACGGTGCCAGTGGACGGCCAGACTTACTAGTGGCAATCTGCAGTCTTTGTATACTTGATACCCCAGGCAGCTGTGTTTACTGTGCAGACCTATGTGATGCTAGTAGTGGTGTAGTGAAGGAGTTTAGCAGGGTAGATTTGGTGACACATTGTATCATAGTTTAGGAATTTGCCTCCTAGCTCCTCAGCATGCCAGTGCCAAGAATATAAAATATGTAATGTCTGTTTCCAAAGCGTTGCAAACCACTGGCCTTTTCAGTGTGCACTGCTGAAAATCACAGATATCACTGGGGATCCTAGTTATAGTGTGTTATGAGTCACTGTGGTATCAGTCCATTAAATGAAATCCAACAAAAAATAATAAAAAATTGTGGACTGATAAACTGTTAAAGTGACTTATGACGAAGAAATCATATTATATATTTAACCAATCAGAACTGATCGCTGCTTGTATGTGGCATTCTGCCGTTATCTGCAAGAATAAGAGTGGCAGCATCTTGGCATTGTGTGCAAATAACTATATTAATCCAAAGGGGAATATGTGTGTGTCTGTGTGTGTGTGTGTGTGTGTGTGTGGATGTATGTGTGTGTATATATATATATAATCACTCCCTGCTTTATATACTGCTTTGTTGCTGCTAGATATACCTAGAATGATGAAGTGTCATTTTTGGTTTTATATATATATATATTACACCCTGTTTCCCCGAAAATAAGACCTAGTGTGTTTATTTTTTTGATAACTGCGAAAATATAAGACCTAGTTGTAAGGCAACTTGAAGAGTCGCGGGAGAGAATCAGTGATGCCAGCGCCAGAGGAAGCGAGGTGGCAGTGGAGGGAGCAGAGCCGCATAAGGCTGCGGTCACACGAGCGTTCTTTGAGCAGAAGGAACATCTGTGAGAGTGGACGTTCCTTCCACTTTTACACCCGTCTGGCCACCTCGATGAGCGTTTAGTGTGCTCAGCACTACAAAGAGCGATCCTCCTATGCAGGATCGCGCTTTGTAGTCCCATCTGCGTCAATCGTATCTTTGGCTGAAATCACGTCCGGTGGTAGTGCATGCAAGCTACACGCAGGGAAGTGTGGTCACACGGACACATTCAGTGCAATCCTTCTCCTCAACGCCCGTGTGACTGCAGCCTTAGCCAATGCTTCCTCTACTGCTGGCTCCTGTCACTGGCGGAGTGATTGCCAGACGTACACCGCCAAACAACCATCAACATAACAATAATAACATAAGACCTACCCCAAAAATAAGACCTAGTGTGTTTTTTGGGGGCCAAAAAAATATAAGACAGTGTCTTATTTTCGGGGAAACACGGTATATGTATGTTTTCTCAGTAGGACGTGGCTCATTCTCCTAATTAATCTTTATTTGCTGATCTGAAACTCACAGGATGGAAGATTCGATAAGGATCCTCTAACTCTTGTCCAGAATAGATATATATATTTTACCAAAGAACGCAAGAACCTAATCCATGTAATTGTATGCAAATGTTTATGAAACTAAAAGATACCAGAGGAAATAAAAAGCAGAAACCACACACATGTAATGTAGTTTCACTGCAAGAAATATTCAATATTTGTTCCTATTGTTTTATTGGTGTTTACAGATAAAATATCTGACTCTGTTCGTGATTTCAGAATATTTTAAAAATTTGTTTCTATTTATATTTTTTCTCTTGTTCAGTCGGTTTGAAAAGTCAGTGGTTATCTATGAAATCTTTTTTGCTATTTAAAACTTTGTATCTGCTTTGCTTTGTGATTTGAGAAATGATTTCACTTATCTTATTGATTTCCCCCCCCCCTCAGTATCCTAAGTGATCATCGAGCAAGGAAGAGTTTAACAATCTTGTCCGATCCTTTTACATCTGAGATGTCTTCCTATGAATTTATGATCTAAAGGGGTTCTCGAGAAAGCGCCGCTTATCTCAATGGTGACAAACGCCTGCGTTTCACAGAAGTAAAATCCAAACAGTGACCACAGAACAGTGATTTTACTTTGTTTAAATGCTGATGGTTGTCACGATTGCAATAATGGTGATTTTCGCTAGTGTTTGCAGCATTGCCTACGACTGCTGCTTTCTCAAAAGCTCCTATTAGGGCTCTATTCCATTGTTAGTGCTAACTTAACCGGACATGTTGTAACCTAGAGCCATTATAGTCTATGGAGTTTTTGTAAACTTAACAACTCCATAGACTTAGGGCTCTGGTAAGTTTACAACAGCTCTGAATAAGTTAGCACCAACTTTGTAATATTGCCTTTAAGTGTCCCTCTTTTTAAGGGATCTTCCATATACTGAGGGTATGGTTGTCTTTTGCAAGAAAAATCCCAAAAAATGCCTAAAACATCCTAAAAAATCTAAAGAATAAAGAGACTTTTTTACTGCAGAATATTATAATTAACGGTTTATTAGAATTAAAACTGGAATATTTTTAACATTGAAGCCTATGGGATTCGCCTGAATAAACCTGCCGAATGAAACCAACGAATGGCAGGGCATTTCCGCAACTTTTCACTGCTGGTTTTTGTTCTCTGAATAGACGAAGCATTGCTTCTCTATGGGGATTCACTGCCCTCGAACAGGCATCGAACAGTCACCGTATGTGCAGGCAATTCGCCAGGATTTGGCGAACTGCCTGCTCTCTGGATAGCCGAATGGCCAGGAAAGGTAACCGAACGCTGAATTTCAGTGTTCGGTTACCTTTCGCCAGCAATTCGGAGCTCTTTGATAACCCTGTTTGAGTCCGCAAGGATTCCATAAACCTCACACATATCTCTTCCCTGTGATAGCCTAGATAAGCAAAACAATGGGTAGGATTAAAATTAAATAAAATTCCAAAAAGGGCCCCAGTTAATATTCCAGTGCTGTGCGCATTACATTGCCATTGGGCACTGGTCATTTACAAAATGTGATTCTCATACTATGTACGGGTTATCAGTTGCAGTTTACAGCTGGGCAGCCTTTTCATTACCTTGAAATACATGGATCAAGGGTCGGATGGCAATTACAAGATCAAACCTCAGGGTCACATACCAATTCCCAGCAATAACAATGTACCCCCTAAAGATGTACTTGGAAACTGTCACCCTGTCTTGCCTGGGGAAGGCCTTGCTTCTTAATGTTGCTGCTAAGGCGAGCAACCTTTAATATCTTCACTGCCGATCCTTGCACATGGCACTTGATACACAGTAAATTAATCGCCCTCCGTTTTTGTCCTCCCAACTATCGGACCATGGCGTTTTCTTACCTGCTCCACTTCGCTCGCGACGAATATCGGTCCGGACTAATTGGCTCTCCTGCAAGTGTGTGAAAATATGTAAGAGGTGTCAGGCCGAGCACAATGGGAGCCGCGGCTTCGCTCATTATCTTGCCTCTGCAGAGCGGCTGCTCTTTCTCTGCAAAACACTGCGTTTATTCCCGGGAACAATACCACAGGAAGATAGGACCGAGTTGGAGGACGCCAGGCAGACCGGATTAAACATCTCGGCGAATGTCCCGTATATCTTAATATACCTTAGCAGGCTCGCCTATTGTCTGGCAAGTCATTTGCACAACCGCTCTATCGCGCTGCGCAAACTAATTGAATAGAACTCAATGTTTATATAATTAGGAAGAAATTGCTCAGAGGCAGAGCTATATACACCAGGTGCTTGGTGCCATAACGCTCAGAGTGGGGAATAGGACATCTGAGCAGGTTCAGACATCTGCCCCCACACCTCCAGAGTGTCTCTGGTTAGGATGAACAGTGATTAAATTATAGGCATTTCTGTAGTGCCAACGTATTCTGCAGCACTGTACCACAGGAAAGACGAAACTATAACAAAACTAGTTTGACGTAAGAAACGAGGTGATGAGGAGCCTGTACAAAGAGCTTACACTCAATGAATTCAGCAGATCCCCCTCACTTTATTGGATGAAAAGAAAAATGCTTCACCTACCTTCAAGTAAACCTGTCCTCGCCGTGTTCAGTTTTCACTGAATAAATCCATATGTGACGGAGGTGTGTCAGGGATTATTATTCAATAAGAAATTTATACAAAACACAAATATCAATCGTTTATATTTCCTAGAAATTCTCCTAAATTCTTTTAATTGTCTGTGTTTTGCTTTGAAGAATACACTTATCAATAATCGGATAAGAATATATATATTTATTACGTATACAAAAAAAGTTTCAAATCTCATATCATAAACAAAAATTTATAAACCACAAAATCCATCAGCACATAGAAACTAGCTTCACAATATATATATCACCTGTTAGTAACTGCATATATGATTAATATCATTTACCTTATCAGTTAGTAACTAATACACAAATGGTTAATAAACAATTCTGCTTAACGAAACATGTATTTCCCAGCAAACCAATGTTTAACAAGCTAGATCTTGTAGAGATATATGTATCTCTCTATGCTACTTGGATCAACAAAAGATGAGCTATCACTTATTCTATTTTTAGAATGATAAGTAATAAAAACTTATTTAGTGAATCCTCCCCTAATATCGAGAATTAAGCTTCTAATCTTCATATCTCTATCTGCAGAATAGAAATAGTTTAGATTCTGGATCTATCTGTGGCAAGAAATACTCCAAATATATATATAATTACATTAATCTGAATAAAAATAGCTTTCATACATTACCTCCAATCTGGATTAAATGAGTTACTGCCTTGGAATATTCTCTATGTAATATTGTTTTTTGAATATGTGAAAATTATCAATATCAGATAATCAATGCATGGGAGTTAGAGATTTGGTGTGAGTTAGAGATTTGGTGTGAAATTTTGAGTGCATTGTCCTGGGATGGTCTGCTAGCCTTGTGTGTAAGTCTGAATGCCTCATGTCCTGGAATGGCTGACTGCATTGTCGTGTCTCCAATTATAGTCAATTTGACGTCACTGGCAATCTATTCATTATATTAAATATAATATTTACTATCCTCTAGAAGGCAGTATTGCACTTCAGATTATTTCCACATTTAATTTTTATATTTCTTATCTCAGATCAAAAGGTCAATCTGACTTACAAAGACCCTCTATTTTCTATGTAGACTTTGAGTCTATCCTGCCAACATAAAATTTATGTCTCTACTCCTCTCAAAATTTTTACTAGGTCTCATTATCAGTTGAATTCCTTTCTCTGTTAAAATCACAGAATCTCTTCTTCAGTAATTTATACTATTTACCAATTATACTCTCTACAATATAAATTGGAGCATCTATTTTCTACTGTAAATATAATAAAATATACCTTGATTATAAGAATATATTTCGTGAATATAATCATACATTACAACTTTTATTCCTATACCCAAAGAAAAAAATATCTCTTTGTTTTAAAGACTTAAGACAAACCAATAAATTTAATTATGACACGTCTAGCACTTAGCTTCAGCATTATATCACACAAAGACATGTTAAGGTTCCCTCATGTCTGATCACCTAGCCGTGAACTATTTAAAAAAAAATCTCTGTTCATTTCTAAAACTACGGAAAATTGAAAAAGAAAAGACTTTCTATTTAAAACAAAATGGCTACAGGCATCCATTTTAATTTTTCCCTTCCAATATACCCGACAGGTGCATTTGCAGAACAATTTTCCTACGGACAGGGCGGTCTGTTCCTTATGTTTATTATGTCACCTGTTTGTGCTTCCCCATTGTAAAGCGCTTTGGAATCTCTTGGTGCTGTATAAGTACTTCTAACTAGGGCTGCAACTAACAGTTATTCTCATAATCTATTAGTTGGCCGATTTAATATTTCGATTAATCGATTCATCGGTTAAAAAAAAATTGTTTACTTAAAAGGAATTTTATGTAAAAAAATAAATGACCACAATCCCTCCCCCTTTTTTCATAAGCAATTTGCGTAGCGTACGTAACTTTCGTACGTAAATAAGCAAATTGCGTATCATGCGTAATTTTCACACAAGGTATGCGAGTGCTTGGTCAGAGGGATGGGTTGATGCTGCATGCGCAGCTTAAGCCCATGTTTGCTTTTTCAAATGAATGTAGCTACAAGCACTTGGTCATAGATGATGATGTCCGCATGAAATCAGGGTTAATAAGCTAAAGTGGTCATGGTACATAGAGTGTCCTTTTTAAATAATTTCGTGAACAAACTGAGTGGGAGGAGCGACTGGAGGTGGAAGGGAGTGACTTGACCTGAGTGTGAGAGGGAGTGGTTATGGACAAAAGACCGGATCTGAGTGTGGGAGTGAGTTTGGGGAAAGGGACCAGACCAAAAGGAGGGAATGGCAGTTTCCAACCAAAAGCGGGTGTGGCTGGGAGGGTGGGGTTGTGGCACAGGACTCCAACTTCAAATAAGGATAAAACACAGGCATTCAGCTTCTTCACCCAGTGGCAGTGTCCTATTGTTTGTGTTATAGTTCTGCTACTGTTGTAAACGGAATAAAAACAAACTTACCTCATACCTAGTAAAGCAGCGGCGCGTCTTCTCCAATCAGCTCCGAAGCTGAGTTTATTTACGTTTAACTCCGTCTGACTCTAAACAGTGTGTGCTGTGCACAGGACGATTAATCCACATCGATTAATCCATAATGGAAATAAAAGACAACTATTTTAATCATCGATTAGTTGTTTCAGCCCTACTGCAAACTGTAACTATCATAAAGATCAATAGCCTGAGGCGTTATCCAGAATATACGTCTTTCCTCTTTTCTTTAAATCTACTTGTTTCAGGGGCTCCTCCATATATTCAGGGTGTGCGGGTATCTTTTTAGGGGCTCCTATATATATTCAGTGTCTGTGAGTGGCTTTTTAACAAGTACTCGTGCAAACGGCAATATCGGCCCCGATACCGATACTAGTATCGGTATCGGTGCATCCCTAATGTTTTGGAATTACATCTGCCATGATGCTCAGCTTCTCATTAGGTTCTTGGAGCCTCATGGGAAATGCAGTTCCAAAACAACTGGAGGGACCAGGTTGCTGACCCCTGCTGTAGGAAATAGACCTTGCATCTCCTGTATAGGGAATTCCCTGCCAGATGGGATGGAAGCCCCATTTCTGTTGTCATCACGCTCATGCACAATACGGTCAGTGAGCAGGGGTCGTTCTGCAGTGAGGGCTGACAGCCTGATGTGGGAGAAGCCCCGGATTCGCACAGTTCTGTGGGATCTTGCGTGTCACAGTTACAGTGAGCCAACTTGTCCAATTATTGGCAATATCGGCAAATAAAATGCTGATACCGATATCCGTAGTTTTCGGAATATCAGCAGCCGATAATCGGCAAAACCGATAGATCGGTCAATCCCTAGTTTTTAGGGGTTCCTCCATATATTTAGGTGTGCGGGTGTCTTTTTAGGGGCTCCTCCATATATTCAGGGTGTGCGGGTGTCTTTTTAGGGGTTCCTCCATATATTCAGGGTGTTCGGGTGTCTTTTTAGGGGCTCCTCCATATATTCAGGGTGTGCGGGTGTCTTTTTAGGGGTTCCTCCATATATTCAGGGTGTGCGGGTGTCTTATTAGGGCCCGCCTCCAGCGATATCGGCTATAGTGAGAGTCTCACACTGGCAGTGTGAAATGTTGTGTGTAGGGATGCACCGATAGCAATACTAGTATCAGTATCGGTGCCGATACTGCCGTTTGCATGAGTACTTGGTACTCGTGCAAATGGCCCAATACACCCCCCCCCGATACTGGAAGCCAGCGCTGGACCGGCTTGCCGGTATCCGCGGGGCTGGGGAAGCTTTCGAAATAGGTCTGTGAGAGCTGGGGGCATATCCATGAGAGCTGGGGGCATATCCATGAGAGCTGGGGGCAATCTCCATGAGAGCTGGGGGCAATATCCATGAGAGCTGGGGGCAAGCTACATATCCATGAGAGCTGGGGGCAATATCCATGAGAGCTGGAGGCAAGCTACATATCCATGAGAGCTGGGGGCATATCCATGAGAGCTGGGGCAAGCTACATATCCATGTGAGCTGGGGGCAAGCTACATTTGAGCTGGGGCATTCTGTATATATATATCTTGGGGGGACATATACATGTGAGCTGGGGGCATTTTTATATGAGGTCTGTTCTTATTGGAAAGCGTTCACATGACATAAAAGTATCGGGGAGTACTTGAAAAAAGTATCGGTACTCGGTCTTAAAAAAGTCGTATCGGTGCATCCCTAGTTGTGTGGTGTATGTCTCTGTCACTCAACCTCTTCATAGAATGTAGGCTCACATGACCAGGGCCCTAGTTCCTCCTTTACCAGTGGGCAGCATGTCATATTAATACTTTTATACAGTACCTTGTCAGTCCATCTGTAACCGTATGGGATGAGATTCCAAGTCAGGTGTAATAGTAACCAAAGCTCTGCTGATTTTACCAAAACAATACAATCTACGGCATTGATAAATTTGCCAGAGCATTGGTTTCATTTGTATTTGACTCATAATTTTGACCCATGTGTAATGTAAACTCTGCACAATCAGATGCAGCGAGAGGTTTTATGAATCAAAAGGTGGAACCTAAAATTACCCAGAATGCCCTGACCATGCAGATATCCATTAACAACAGGATCTTGGAGTCGTAGTAAAATCATGAGAATCATCATGAGTTTTTTTAAAAAAATTTAGCAAAAGGAGTGTGAAGGTTGCAGTATTTCTTTAGGGTGCCTTTGCAACCTCCTTATAAATCCACCTGCAGCTTCCTGTGGGGTTTGCCGAGCTGTGAAACATTTACTCCCTTTTATTATGTTTAGAGGCCCTGATACAAATTAACTAAACTCAGGGGCTCCATATACGTGCTATAGGGGAAACCACGGACCGGTTATGCAGCTACCTCGGCCCTCCAGATGTTTTGGAACTACATATCTCACGAGGCTTGGCCAATCTAATATATACCTGAGCATCATGGGAGATGTAGTTTCAAAACATCAGGGGGTTAGAATTTGAGATCCCTGATCTAAACAGAGCCCATTCTCACATCTATAGCCTCAACCTATACCTCTTTTTTTTTTGAGAAAGGATTTCACCAGGAAGGATACATTGAGATTTCTCTCATTTTCAAGTATGTCCTGGGTGGCGAGTATGTACCGTTAGGTGTCTTGCCCAAGCACACTTTCTGGAGAGGTTGCTCGCTGGGATCGAACCCATGACTCCACAGGTTCTCTCCATGCAGAGCAGTGTTGTTACCTCTACTCCACCCAGCCGGTTGTTAACAGATAACCTCCTAAAACCAATAGAAATTAAATAACAGCTTTCATGGCTTTCATAGGTTTTTTTTTTTCTTCTCTAAATTTGATGTGAATCCGTTGTTTTTTTCCCCAGCACTATAAGCACTGCTCACAATTTAATCTTTATTGCTTATATCCATATCTGCAGCATTTCGATGCTGCGCTGACTGGCAGACACTCACTTCTGGTGTCGCAGAGGTGGAGGAGGAGGATTCCGCCAGCGCCAGCTGCAATTCAGAAAGCAGGGAGAAAATTCCCCGTGGTTTTTATTTATTCTCTCCCATGTGTCGTAAACCCGGTGACATCATTTCCACGTCTAAAGGTTGCCAGTGGTGCAGGTCTGGGTTGAGGTCCATTCACAGGCAAACTATTTGCTTTTTTTAGTGACTTGTGCTACAACAGAGAGAAAAAGGGTGAACTTTACAGCTTTTTTAAATTGTATTATTTCCAAATTTGGATGGACTCGTTTTGTGAGTTATCAGAGGCCAATTCCCAGATTTTTGTCCAAATATTGTGTATCTCCCTTTGTTTTTGTTTGCTCATCTATCCGGATACCTGCCAGGTCTCACTCTCATCTCTTTAAGGCCGAGGTCAGACGAGCGCACTATGTGCGTCCGTACTGAAGTGCCTCCCAGCGTCTGTTGCAGCATTGCGATGTTTCAATGGGGTCACGCTGTAGCCCACGCACGAATTGCACTCGCTACAGCGGACGTGCTGAAAGCCTCCCTGTCGAAGTGCTACGACTCATGTTCGACGGGACTGCAAAGCTCGATCCTCCATAGGAGGATCGAGCCTTGCAGTGCTGAGCGAACTAACTGCACTCAGTGAGGTGGCCAGACGGGCGTCAGAGTCGAAGGAACATTCACTCTCACGCACATTCCTTCCACTCTTAAAATCGCTCGTCTGACCCCGGCCTTAAGCATCACTTACTTTTTATATGCAGGTATATGTTTAATACATTGTTAATGTATAATGTAGCTTGGAAAAAAGACGAGACAGAGGAGATATGATAGAAACATTTAAATACGTAAAGGGAATCCACAAGGTAGAGGAAGGGAGTATATTTAAAAGGAAACAAAGTAGCAAAACAAGAGGACATAGTCTTAGATTAGAGGGGTAAAGGTTTAAAAGTAACATCAGGAAGCATTATTTTACTGAGAGGGTGGTGGATACATGGAACAGCCTTCCAGTAGAAGTGGTAGAGGCCAAAACAGTGATTGAATTTAAGCAGGCATGGGATAGGCATAAGGCTATCCTAAACAAAAGATAAATCCAGGTAAAGTATCCATGTAATTGGGCAGACTAGATGGGCCGAAAGGTTCTTATCTGCCCACATTTTCTATGGTTCTAATGTTTTATAAATATGTTGTACAGAAATCTTCAAAGACGCATTTGAGGGGTTAGATAAAAAATAAGAGTTCATATCAAGGTATAAAAGATAAAGACCACTTGTTGGTCAAGACGTTTCTATGGCTCGATTTTTATTAAATTCCCTGGCCCTTTTCTTTATTTTTCATCCAAAGTCATTGCTTGCATCCTTAAATGTACTGTGGTGTTCAAAATTATTCAACCCCCAATGCTGTAAAGGGTTTTAGGGAATTTAGTGTACATTTGTAATTGTATTCAGAATGAAATCCTACAAGGACTTTTTAAAGAACCATATGCAACTAAAATGACATCAATTGGTTTTGTAATACAGTAGTAAATGTTTCTTTTGTGAATTCTTCATTGACACAATTATTCAACCCCTTAACCACTTCAATGCTGAGGACGCGCTCAGCGCGTCCTCAGCATTACCGCTGGTATGCGGAGGACGCGCTGAGCGCGTCCTCCCATTGGGGTCAGCGTTCGGCCGGGTTCCGGCCGATCGCTGGCCCCCCCGGTGCGGGCTGACATCCTCGATGTCAGCCCGGCATCCGGGACCGCAGCCGCCGGAATTAGGTGTCATCGCGGCAGCGCGATGACACCTAATTCAGGCGCCCCCCCCCCCGCATGTGCGGAGGAGGCGCATGAAAGGGAGGGGGGGAGGTCCTTCGGACCTCTCTCCCTCCCGATAGGCGGCTCTGCGGGGGTTAACCCAGGCATCATTTGGAAGGGCACAGCCTGCCCTTCCAAATGGTGCCTGGCATTAACCCCTGGGGAGCTGGATCGCGAATCGGCGCTGAAAAGCGCCGGTTCGCGATCCTTTCCCGGAGCTGCCCGACATCTTGGATGTCGGCCAAGCCTCCGGGAACTCCCCCTGAGGACTGGCGTCATCGTGCGTAGCACGATGACGCCAGTCCTGAACTTAACCCCTAACTGCCACCAACGGTGGAGATAGGGAGTTCCAATGAACTCCCTATCTCCCGATCCGTGGCAGCTAGGGGTTAAAGTTTGGTATGGTTGGATCGGCCAGAGCATGGCCGTTCCAACAATACCAAACACTACTGTGAAAAATTTTGTCAGAAAAAAAAAAAAAATTAAAAATTAAAAAAAAAAAATTATAAAAAAAAAAAAACACTTTTTTTTTCTTTTTTTTGGTTTGTTAATGCAGCAATATTGTTCCCATTTCAATTATAATGTGAACAATGATGCTGCACTAACGATTTTTGTATGCGGTGCTTTTGTTAAAAATAGTGTAATTTTCCCCAAAAAAAAATGTAACGAGACCCCATCTCTAATTTTTTTAACAAGCGCACCCCATACAAAATATAACCGCAATTGCTCGCATGTTAAAATGTGAAAAAAAACACTTTACACATTGTAAATTATTGAAAATACATATTTTATTGCATTTTTTGTTATAATATACAGACATGACATAACGTATACATATAATAATGACATATTATGAATCTACCGAGTCTGACGGAAAGAACGATATATAATATGTCTGGGTCATATACTAAAATAAGCCTTCAAAACACGTTTAAACATGATGAGCAAAACCGGTAAAAATGACCTCAGCACAGGGGCGGGAAAAGCCTCAGCAGCGAAAGGGTTAAAGACTACCACTCTGAAGAACAGAGGTTCATTCCAGTGTTTTCAATCAGGTATTGAAAACACCTGTGGATGTCACGGAGCAGCAATAAAGCATAATAAGCACCAATTAGGCAGCTTTAAAATGACTGTGATACTCGGCTCCTTCTAGACATTTACTGGTGTGGTTACAAACATGGTGAAGTCAAGAGAATGGTCCAGGAAGACAAGAGAAGAGGTGATTACTCTTCACAGGAAGGGCAATGGCTATAAGAAGATTGCAAAGATGTTAAACATATCAAGAGAGACCATAGGAAGCATCATTCGCAAATTCAAGGCAAAGGGCACTGTTGAAACGCTACCTGGTCGTGGCAGAAAGAAGATGCTGACTTCGACTGCTGTGCGCTACCTGAAGCGTAGAGTGGAGAAAAGTCCCCGTGTGACTGCTGAGGAACTGAGAAAAGATTTGTCAGATGTGGGTACTGAAGTTTCAGCTCAGACAATACGGCGCACACTGCGTAATGAAGGCCTCCATGCCAGAACTCCCAGGCGCACCCCCTTGCTGTCTCCAAAGAATAAGAAGAGTCGACTGCAGTATGCCAAAAGTCATGTGGACAAACCACAGAAGTTTTAGGATAGTGTTCTGTGGACTGATGAAACAAAATTAGAACTGTTTGGGCCCATGGATCAACTCTTATGTTTGGAGGAGGAAGAACAAGGCCTATGAAGAAAAGAACACCTTGCCTACTGTGAAGCATGGCGGGGGGTCAATCATGCTTTGGTGCTGTTTTGCTTCTGCAGGTACAGGGAAGCTTCAGCGTGTGCAAGGTACCATGAATTCTCTTCAGTACCAGGAGATATTGGATGACAATGTGATGCAGTCCGTCACAAACCTGAGGCTTGGGAGACGTTGGACCTTTCAACAGGACAATGATCTCAAGCATACCTAGAAGTCCACTAGAGCATGGTTGCAGATTAAAGGCTGGAACATTTTGGAGTGGCCATCGCAGTCACCTGACTTAAATCCGATTGAGAACCTCTGGTGGGACTTAAAGAAAGCAGTTGCAGTGCGCAAGCCTAAGAATGTGACTGAACTGGAGGCTTTTGCCCATGACGAATGGGCGAAGATACCCGTAGATCGCTGCAAGACACTTGTGTCAAGCTATGCTTCACGTTTAAAAGCTGTTATAACTGTAAAAGGATGTTGTACTAAGTACTAAGATTGAATGTCACTTGGGGGTTGAATAAAACTGATAATGATGTGAGCACAGAAAAGACATTTGTGGTTATTTCATTATAAATGTTATGTTATATTTGTCTGACCTACACGTGCCTCTTTGATTTAATTGTAAGCAAGATGACTGAATGATCAAAATCAATGTCAAACTGGCCAAAACACTCAATTTCAGTGGGGGTTGAATAATTTTGAACACAACTGTATCTGTATTTTCCCTAATGGCCTTCAGCACCGTCATCCAGATTTGTTTAAGAATGAGCGCTGGATTTTGTGTTTGTGTATACACCAAGGAGAGCGCACTCCATTACAAAAACTACACCAGTGGTGTCGAACCTCGGCCCTTCAGATGTTTCGGAACAGCATCTGCCATGAAGCTCAGCTAGTCATCATGTAACAGAGCATCATGGGAGATATAGTTTCAAAACATCTGGAGGGCCAAGTTTGAACACCACTGAACTACATCATCAAAGCTTCACAATACGTAAAGATGTTCACGGTTTTTACTGGATTTTACATGTGTTTAGAAATGTTTCCACACCCAACTCAGATGATGGGTAAGAGCTCACAAAATATGATAATGTCTTGCTTAAGCCTGTCACAGCATCACTGTATCCCATCTCGCCAGGTGCTACGCTAAACACCTACAGATCGCGTTTATGGGATTTACTCACTTACTGAGGGCAGAATCCTTCCTGCGGCTCCCAGCAATTCAAGGTTATATAGAACCTGCAAATCAGGAAATATATGTGGAAATCTGAATGCAGTATATATATATTTTTTTGTAGCTGTGATGGTGCAGTTTTAATAATGGAGTGCTGTGTCTATTTGTCATGAGAAGCACCTGCTCGTTATGCTTAGCAAAGGTTGAATCCTGCCCTCCCGATGTTCTGTGTGTGTGTGTGTATGTGTAATATATATATATTAAATATGTGTGTATATAACGTTTTATTGGCCTTGTCCTAGATCACACAGCTGCTATCAGACGAGGGATACGAGGGAGTGTCAGACTCCCCAGGGCGACACACCCTGAATCTGTTCTTTAACATCATTCTATGACAACAGTGAGCATGTTAATTGCATATGACACTGTATTACAGTCTCATACTCTACCATAAACTTTTTATACCTTTAACTATACAGTTTTTGGAGCCGTGTGTAAAAAATTCTCTATTCAGATTTGTGCAGAATTACACACAAATGTGAGAGGCTCTGGGTAAAATTCTAGGAGCCGAGGGTCCCTGGCTTGGATTACTCAAGCCCTTATCTGCACTTTGATTGACCTGACCTATATATAGCACATACAGGGTAGCATCATTAGACCTCAGACTAATGGGTGAGAAAAAAATCTAATGAAAGTGTCTCTCAAATCTGTATTTTATCTCATGTGCACATCCCCTCCCCCCAAAAGAAAGGGGTGGGCAGGCAGTTGGGAGCTGAAAGGGTTAATGTTTGGGCACTGCCTTCACATGACTGATAACATCTCCTGTGAGATATTATCTATAATAAAATGTTACCCCATGAGGTGGACTTATCCACATCATCATCTGCATCTGAGTTATCTCCCGGCCTGATCAATCAGCCCAACAGCAAGAGGAGAGCTTATCTCTGGGTTGGATGATGTCACTGTTTGGAGGGATCCAGCCCTATGCACAAAAATCGGTGCAACGCTTTTAATTCTCACAGGTGATTCGGCGGGCGATCCGATATCCACATTTATAACTCTGTGACAGATGACATTGGCCTGTTTTGGGGCTACCTGTCCTATGATGCTCAGCCAGCCTTGAAGCTGCGGATCACATAGTAACTATATATTTATCAGATTGTGGGCCTTTAACAGATATTCTATTTTACAATTCTGTGAACAGCCATGGACGAATTTACAGCTAAATATCTTAAAACAAAATCTAGAAATCGCCATGTGTGTGGATTTACCACTAGGGGGCGTGCTGCACAGGGATCTGTCAGGTGCACAGCCTTATACAAGCCTGGTAAATCCATTGACTGCATTTTCTTTTTCGTACATATAGCTTTTCATTTTTTACTCTGAGTGCCACGGTGTCTCATCCCACTACCATATAATGGCAGAGCAACTGTAATAATCCCTTTCATAGATCACTGTTGCTGCTCCCACGGGGAGGCTACTCCAGGTATCTACTACTACTACCCTTTCTATATCACTGTTGCCTGGAATACACTACCAGTAGGAGCAGTAAGGGTACAGTGATATAGAAAGGGTAGTAGTAGATACCTGGAATAGTCTCCCAGTTGGAGTTGTAAAGGTACCAGTAATATAGAAAGTGTAGTTTTAATGGTATCTACTACCCTTTCTATACAACTGTTAGCATTACTGCTCCCACTGGGAGACTAATCGGTGTATCTACTACCCTTCCTATGTTACACGGATTAGCCTCCCAGTCGGGGCAGTAACAGTGATATAGAAAGCGTAGTAGATACTGCCCCCACTGGGAGGCTATTCCATGTATCTACTACCCTTTCGATATCACGGTTACTGCCCCCACTGGGAGGCTATTCCATGTATCTACTACCCTTTCTATATCACTGTTACTGCCCCCACTGGGAGTCTCCTCCATGTAACAGTGATATAGAAAGGGTAGTAGATACACGGAAGAGACTCTCAGTGGGAGCGGTAACTGTGATATAGAAAGGGTAGTAGATACTGTTCCCACTGGGAGTCTCTTCCATGTATCTACTACCCTTTCTACATCACTGTTACATGGAATAGCCTCCCAGTGGGGGCAGTAGCAGTGATGTAGAAAGGGTAGTAGATACATGGAATAGCCTCCCAGTGGTAACAGTATCTACTACCCTTTCTATATCACTGTTACTGCTCCCACTGGGAGTCTTTTCCGTGTATCTACTACCCTTTCTATAGCACTGTTACTGCCCCCACTGGGAGTCTCTTCCGTGTAACAGTGATATAGAAAGCGTTGTAGATACTGTCCCCACTGGGAGGCTATTCCATGTATCTACTACCCTTTCTATATCACAGTTACCGCTCCCACTGAGAGTCTCTTCCGTGTATCTACTACCCTTTCTATATCACTGTTACATGGAAGAGACTCCCAGTGGGGGCAGTAACAGTGATATAGAAAGGGTAGTAGATACTGCCCCCACTGGGAGGCTATTCCATGTATCTACTACCCTTTATATATCACTGTTACTGCCCCCACTGGGAGTCTCTTCCATGTAACAGTGATATAGAAAGGGTAGTAGGTATACGGATTAGCCTCCCAGTGGGAGCAGTATCTACTACCATTCCTATATCTCTGTTACTGCACCCACTCAGAGGCTAATCCGTGTAACAGTGATATAGAAAGGGTAGTAGATATTGCCCCCACTGGGAGGCTATAACATGTATCTACTACCCTTTCTATATCACTGTCACTGCCCCCACAGGGAGGCTATTCCATGTATCTACTACCCTTTCTATGTCACTGTTACTGCCCCCACTGGGAGGCTATTCCATTTATCTACTACCCTTTCTATATCACTGTTACTGCCCCCACTGGGAGGCTATTCCATGTATCTACTACCCTTTCTATATCACTGTTACTGCTCCCACTGGGAGGCTATTCCATGTAACAGTGATATAGAAAGGGTAGTAGATACTGCCCCCACTGGGAGACTATTCCATGTATCTACTACCCTTTCTATATCACTGTTACTGCTCCCACTGGGAGGCTATTCCATGTAACAGTGATATAGAAAGGGTAGTAGATACTGCCCCCACTGGGAGACTATTCCATGTATCTACTACCCTTTCTATATCACTGTTACTGCCCGACTGGGAGACTATTCCAACAGTGATATAGAAAGGGTAGTAGATACTGCTCCCACTGGGAGGCTATTCGTGTAACTGTGATATAGAAAGGGTAGTAGATACTGTTGGAATAGCCTCCCAGTGGGAACAGTGATATAGAAAGGGTAGTAGATTCATGGAATAGCCTCCCAGTGGGAGCAGTATCTACTACCCTTTTAACATCACTGTTACTGCCCCCACTGGGAAATTATTCCAGCTATGTACTACTACCCTGTTGAAGGGTGTGGACATCTGGATTTTGGAGCTTCTGGTGTCAGGTAATGTTTAGTTCCCGTGTTTTGTATCATTATCACATTATTTTTGCCGCCTGGTCCCCCCCCCTCCCCTAGTAGCCCCCTATTTAGTGACTCATTAGGGCACATGCACCCTGCCTGGGAGCCCTGCTGTCTCAGTGTGTGATTGTGTATTATTAAGTGATTCTGTCCTGTTAGTGTTTCAGGCAGACTGTCACTGCGCTGGACTCCGCTGCCCATAGGCTTCTAGAGGAATTTAATGGAATATTGGTGATGATAACAAGGTGCTAAAAGCAAACACTGGTGCTTTGCTAAATGCTTCATTAATCCTTACCATACATTAAAGAAGTGAGAGCTTTACTACTTGGGCTCTACAGAGGGCCAATCCAGCTGTTATTGAGCAGAATATTCCGTATTACTGGCTCATGCATGGCCTGTTTCTTTTCCAATGAAGCTTTTAATGGTGGAATGCATTGTAATAATCTACCTGTTGTAAGGGTACATTACAACAACATAAATCATAATGTTTCATTACTTTTAAAGGGTCATTTTAGAGGTTCATAAAAAGTCAGTGTAGCTCGCTCAAACAGGGATTTTCCTCATTTACATCAATCGTGTCACTATCCTATGTAAAACACGTGAATTGCCAGCCTTGTGACTGCTTACACCACAATCGCAGGGGATTTACTCACCAATCTGTGATAATTTGTAGAAGATTACAGATCAATCTAGACCAAAAAATTTGGACAAAGGATTGAACTGTTTAAAATTTCCCTCCCCAAATCCACTTTCCTGACCCCTACGTGTACAATAAGGGAGATATCTCCCTTATGGATCTCCATAATCCCTTGTCTGATAAATCAATCTGTGTTAGAGATTGTGGTGAAGTGTGTTCCTTCCCGGCCTCCGTACGGTAGGCGGTAGTATGATGATGAATGTGAAAGCCCTCTATCTCCCTGCCTGCGTGATGACGTGTGGAGACTGGGCGGCTGTGGTGGGACGGCTCTGTGCGCACGCCCCTTGCTGGCCACGCCTCGTTTGGAATGTTGCTCTCCGGCGGGTTAGATACAAAGTAACAAGCGGGGATCGGATCCTGTGGCTCGTCACATGGACAGCGGGCACCGCCTGGCACACAGCGCCACGCACAGCGAGAACAGCCGGCCTCTCTTCCCCAGGGGCACAGCCAGAGCAGCCGCCTAGACCTCAGCTGGCCAGCAGGTACTGCCCTGCGGTGTCAGCCTGAGAGCCGTGCCCAGTAATCTCAAATACCCTGCTGAATGACAGCACCCATAGCGGCCAGACCAGGATTACCCAGCAGCCAGGACCAGCTTGAACTTCTATTACCTGGCACAGGACTGCCACTTCTCCCAAGCAGGGCACATAGCTGGAAAGTCTGGTACCAGTGCGGACTGGTCCCATTGTGCCCATGTGGGTCCTTTTCTGATGATCTGTGATTTGACCTCCTGCCCGTGCTGAGGGTTGAGGGCTGGAGTGGGCATGTGGCCAGCCTGATCCTGCCATCCACCTCCTGCCCCCTCCTCTTGCTTGGCCACCTTGATTGCCCACGCCGAGAGATGTCCAGGAGAAAACAGAGCAATCCCAGGCAGATCAAAGGTAAGTGCCTTGCTTACCTGGCATGTCTGCCAATTGTGCCAACCTACTGTTCCCTGCCATGGCATGAGCTACATGTGTCTCATTAAGTGACAGATGTCTGGATGCCCTAGATGGATTATCCCATAACAGTCTGACTGTATGCCAGGTGACAATCCCCTGTGTCTGCCAGCAAAGACATGTGGCAAGTATTGGCAGAAGGCAGTTATTTGTACCTCCTTGATGATACATTAACTCTTTATTGCCAGACAGGTAATGAGTGATACCTGGGTAGTCCAATCACGTGATGGATGACCTGGCACTGGGTGTGTGCAGTGCCAAGATGTCCTACCACACAATCAAAGCCTGGCACAAGCCTGTTGGATCAGGTCTTGTATAATGCCTTTATTGTGCCACGGCGGGTTATTGCACAGGGTTATTGCACTTTAAAACTGACAGGGTGATTCTCATGCCCCGTCACCACCTTTTATTATGCCAGCATTTAGCTCTGGCACCAGGAGTGCCTGGTCGCCTTTTACCTATATGTAGTGGTTCTTGTTTTTCAACCCTCTTATTCCACCTTGACAGGTTGGCATAGGGCCTGACATGTCTGTGTTTAAGCCCCTTGGCAGGAAAAGGGGTGACATGTCTAGCACGTCTGTGCACCCCAGTTCAGTTATGTCTGTTTTTAGCTTTTTCTTTTTCCTTCACCGTATATTCAAATAAATAAATGGGATAGACTTCTGTTGATTTTGGGTTGCTGTGGCTTCACCAAGATCTGGGTAATTCCCACTTTCCCAAGTAAGTGCCAGGTCCCTCTAGCCCTGCTGCGTGCTACCTGAGAGGGTGGATGAATAGGTGGGCATCTGTTAGCTTCTCTCAGGGTCGTCCATGGGTTGTTTACTCTGGATTGTTGTAGACAGAGCACGGTATATATTAACAATTCATTGCTATTTGTACACCTGACTGTTAATGAGGAGCACCCATGGACATGGCTTTTCAATTCCCATGGCAGGCCTGGCATCGGGCTTGTCAGGTTAGGTAGTAGCTAGGATTGAACTGTTTGCTTTATTATTTATTTGCCTGATTGTTACCGGTTTAGCTGCTGCAGTCCCTATTTGGAATATTGTCGGTTTCCGGTAATCTGGGAAATAAAGGGCCCTTCATACCCAGAGAGGCTCCTCGGCCATGACACCATGTCATTGAGTTTCAGTGGTTTATTAGTTGCGGCGAGAGAAAGCTAACTGGAACAAATGTAATTTGCTTCCGATATTGAGATCCTTCATATACAAAGGCGAATCAACCACCCCTTACTAACACCCTCTTTATTGTCACATTTCTACCACTTCATTTGATCAGTCAAACTTTGGGGGGTTAAAAGAATCCATGGCTGAGGGACCAGCACTCTATCACTTTGCACCCATAGGGCTGGCTGGGAATTTTTGTCTTCTGCACACCGTGTCCGATGTTTAGTCATGTGCCGTTTTTTTTTTTTTTGTTTGTGTCTTGTTCTCAGTCTAAGCTTTGGGTACAAAAATATTCTCCAGGCCCAGAGTTGTTCTACCTTGACCACGTTGAAGGGTACTGTTACATACCTCCCGAAATGGGATTAATGAAGTGTTTGTGGGTCTAGTTGAGGTGGTGTGTAAATAAGTAATTCTTGGTGATTTTAGATTCTGTGGGATAAACTCTTGATGGCTTCCAAATGGTGAAAGGGTATGATTGTGCTCTAGGATGTGTAGGGAAGCAATTGGCTGGGTTCTACGTGGTGCCGAGTAGCATTTGGTTGGCTTTTTAGTTGCTCCTGGTAACATTTGGCTGGGTTGTTGCAGGTCTTGCATGAAGCGCTCTGCTGGGATCCAGGTCTTGGGTGAAGTGCCCAGGTCGGGTTCTAGGTCTAACATGAAGGCTGGGTTCACACCTAGCCGTTTTAACGCGCGTTCGTGCACGCTTTAAAACGCAGGAACGGGGAAATCCCATGCTTTGCTATGGGACCCATTCAGACCTAAGCGTTTTACAGCGCGCAGGAACGCGCGTTAAAATGGCCAACGCAAAAAGAAGTTCGGAAGCTTCTTTTCGGGCATACAGCAGCGCGTTCGCGCGTTTTTTTTGTATGTGCGAACGCACGTAAAAAAAACGCGCGCATTGCGCGACGCAGCGCTACGCCCAGGTGTGAACCCAGCCGAAGTCATCTACTGGGTTCTAGGTCTTACATGAAGCGCTTGGCTGGGTTCTAGGTCTTGCATGAATCGTTTGGTTGGGCTCTATCAGGGTTATAAAGAGAGAATTTTCCATTCTCCAGCTTTTCATCTATGTCAAAATAGTCAAACCAGAAAAAATTCTCCCATGTATCTCCCTTTCCAAATCGGCTATTTTGACCTAGAATTTTCCATTCTCCTGCTTTTCACCTCTCTCTGAATAACCCTGTAGGTCTTTTGCGAAGCAGCTAGGTTTAAGTTCTAGCTGGCGCAAGGCAGCGACTAGCAGGGTCCTAAGTTGCCTACTTTTAGATCGTTGGGTCTACATTGTAAAGAAAAAGTTCTAGTTGTTAAAGGGTATGCTGAAAGAGTTATGGTTCTAGATGGAAAGTCACTCTGTAAATTGGCGCGTTTTATGGCCTGTGAAATTCCTGGTGACAGCAGGTTGGATACATTTGGAGTCTTGAAATCCATATTCACTTTTCATCTCGTCCTCCATGGCTAGCGAGGCCTTCAGATATTCTAAACCTGGTTTAGGTTTTATTCCATGAAGCTTAAAGTCACTGGCTTCCAGTTTAAAATCACACATTTTTATTTTTAGCACACAGTGTATTGCAGAAAGAGGCGGCAGCCTTGCTTTATATCCCACCTGCTGTCATAGGCTGGGGTCAGACGAACGCAGTGCGAACGCGCGTTCAGCCGCACTTAATCACGGCTGTAGTAGCAGCAAATGACGTCCACTGACGGCTAATATACGAAGTACGGCCGCACGAAAGTTCGGCCACGCACTGCAAGAGGCAAAGGAATGCATTTTTTCAAGAACGTCGAACCGCTAGTACTGATGTACAGAGTGTGCTGCGTCCGCATAGCGGCGTGTGTGCGTGATTAGGAGACGTCAGACGCTGCTCATGTCCGGCCAACATAACGTCCAGACGCAAAAAGTTTCCTGGTTTGGATCCGTAAAAAATCACGGCCGAAATTACGTATCGTATGACCGCTATCGCGTCTTCCGTGAAAAAATGCGTTCGCATCAACGCACTTTTTGACGGTAGACGTGAAAAATGCGTTCGTCTGACCCTAGCCATACAGCTCCAGTCCACCATTGTCTATAAAGGCAACACAAGGCGTCAGTATTATTTCACTTGCATGCGCAGTGTCACACAGTTGATAATGATGTGAGAGCACAACATTTTTCTGGTGATTTGTAGCTTATCTGAGTTAGTAAAAAAGAATAAAATCAAGAAGTCAGTCACACAAATGCCTGTTTCCAGTGATTTACATTCATATCAAGAATGGGATTTACTCATACTGAAACACACTATACGCATGGTAAAGGAGTGCGTGTATGCAGAGACACAGACACACACGCATATTTCAATATAATTAAAGGGACCGTGTCATAAATGTCCCATAAATTCTGTCGGCTGTATCCCAAGGTCTGGATTTGGAACCGAGAGACCTGTACCCTGGTGATGTGGGAGGGACATAGGTCGGAGTACTGTGACCTGGTTATACCTGTCGCTGTGGCCATCTTGGATGTGACAGGTGTGTAAGTCTGGTTATTTGTACTTATTACCCTCTTCAGGTAAGATGTAATATTAAACAACTGGGGAATAATGGTAGGTTTGCTTTAATTGGGGGGGGGGTCTAATTAAAAAAATCTATAACTCTGCCGTGGTTGGTAACATTTTGGGAGTTTTTCTTTCAAATTTTGTTCAAATATACTCCTCGTTTATCCCCTTCGTGTGACTGATTCAGCATACAGCAGGGGCTTCTTAATGTGTGTAATATAATAAAATATCAAATTTTAATGCAAAAAAGAGTTACTGTGGGCTTCATTCGCATTTCCTACCCAGAATTCCCTGCTGCATACAGGGAGTGTGGCAATAGAGCTCTGGGGGCTCTGCAATAACTGATAGGCTCGGATGAGTAGATTTTGTTTTTTGCAATTACTTATAGTCTTTCAATTTGTGTCGTAGAGGATTTTAATCTCACTTTTTTTTGTCCTCCACCTTAATTTTAATGAATACAGGTAAGCCTTGCAGTGCAAGTCTAAGCTCTCAATTGCCCTGAGTGTGCCTGGCAGTGAGAGAAACATGGCACCTTTTCAATAAATAAAAAAAAAAATGAGATTGTTTTGTATTTTTATTCTTTCTCCTGTAGATGTAGAGAGAGGAAAAAGGAAAGAAAAAAAAAAAAAACGAGCCAGCCGCCCACAACCCCCTGGAATATTGCATATACATATGGTCACATGTAATCTTATCTCCACAGCCCAGATACGTGGTAGTGATGGAGGCCGCCTGGTGCCCAGGAGCTCATTACGCGGCTCGCTATTATGCAGATTATTATTTATTTTCTATGGAGGTGGTGGTGTGATTTGGGGGGGGGGGGGGTTGAGCTGATGCTAAAGGTGGATGTGCATGCTGGATGTGCATCTTCTGAGGCCCTGTTCCCACCCAGATGCTGCACAGGATAAGAGCGAGCTCTGATCAGCCGCCAGATAAGTTTAAAATATTCCATTATGCAGTCACATCCTGATAGAATCAGTGAGTCGGGACAGGCCTGAATGCATGGAGATCTTATCTGGCCTGACTCTCACATTCATTGTATTGAATGGATCACGTGCTCTGCAAAGTATTTCTTCTGAGATCTCGCAGCTGCTCAGATCTTATCTGCCCCTCATTCGATATTACTCTGCGGCAGGGTATATATATATATATATATATATATATGTGTGTATATGTATACATGTGGCTAGGTCTGTGAAGGATTAGTTGTGTGTAGTCTGCCCTGATAATCCTGATGCATATCGTTAAAGAGGAGATCTCCATTGTGCCAGGCGCGTTTTATAGGACCAAAATAGTTAGATTTTAAAATATTTTATTATGCTTGTCAGTTTTTGGGGTGACAATGATTTAAAGGAAAGGCTCATCAGGGTCGTCTTGCTTTCTTGTGACCTGCCATTTTTTTGGACATGGTACGATTGCATTAGAGGTGCATAAAATAATATATATATTAAACTTTTTTCTTTTTTTTCTTCTTTCTCTGTCGGATGAGCACCTCTTGCCTCGCGTATTCCCTGCTCAGATCTAGGTTGCAGATAACAAACCGATTTAGGGATGTCAGAAATAACTGGCTGATAAAGCGGGTTTATCTGACGGGGGAAGTAATTGCAGTGCTGAAGTTCTATCTACCTGTCTGGGTTTTTCCAGGAGCGATTATTAAACTGATAAATCTGAATCTGGTTCCCTCCTCTGTCCCCCTCCTTCTGCTGTCTCTCTCCCCCTCTCATCTTCTGTCCATACTGCACTCATTGCTCGTATTTTCTGACCTATTTCTTTTGTGTGTGTCTCTGTTTAACACTCTGGTCGCCACAATGTAACTGCCACATAGCAAAGGTCGACTTGTTTCATCGTCTGCAGTGCTACAGCACCCCCTATAAAATTAACTCCCTAGACTCGGGTGACCTCTGTCTCTCCTTTTATTTGTGCCCACTTATAGACAATGCATTAAGGGCTGTATTGGAATCTTTGCAGAATGCATTTGTTATCAGGTGTCCCTAAACACGGGAGCCACAGTGTCTGCCGCTATTGCATTTTGAAGGCATTTTTGATGAAACCCAATACTGACCTGTGGTGCTGCATGTCTAGTGTCCCATGGAACAGGAAAGAGGAGCATCCATGGTACAGCCGGGTACCAGCCTCTGGGAAAGGCTTTCACAGATAGCATTTCTCATCCCATTAACCAATCGATCTGCATTACATGATACAGACTGGTCTGAACGCTGAAGCCTCTGCTTACACTGCAACTCCCATTAAACTCCTGCTTGTCCTTAACTTACTGTGCAGAGCCAGCCATTATTACAAGATTAAATCTTTAATAAATATTATTTCCATTCAGAAGGATCTCCTTCACCTGGCCTTGGTGTTCAGGTGCCTAATTGCATAGTGATATAGCTTGAAAAAAGTCCAATTGTCAAACAGAGGAATGCACACAGCCTAACATTACTGTTCAGTATACCATACCAATCATGGGGTGCGCATGGGTCCCAGAGTCACCAACTATTAAAAAACAAAGAGGCTTGAAGAAGGTTGTGCTGGTCTCCTGAATAAACGTGTCTTAAACTTATCAGCGGGCCTGGTCCTCCCTTTCTTCGTTCTTTGGGGGGAGTCCATGAAGTTCATCCTTGTGTATTTTATTTTCTTCCTTTACTAATATAAATATTGCTTCAATAACATAACAAAAACATCTCTTGTTTTCATGCTTGACATCTGCTGGATGTGTGCCCCTGATTCTCACTCCCCATTCATACGCTGTCATCTCTTATTATCCCTGTTTTTCGAAATGCATGGTACAAACAAACCCCAAAACCATTGTCAGGGGTTGGTGTATGTTGATGCTTTGGATGAAAATAGGTGTGAATGTGCTTGGAAAAGTAACTATGGGTGTATAAATCTGTAGGTTTGTGACTAAATATTGGTTCATTGTTTGTACTCGGGATGCATTGAATTTGTCACGGGACTGATTCATTTAATATAGAGTGTAAGCTCCTTGGAGCAGGGCCCTCTACAAACCATGTTTCTGGTTTTCAGGTCTGTTTGTAATTCTGTTTCATTCCCCTTTGGCTATTGTAAAGCCCTATGGAAGCTGTTGGCATCAAATAAATGAAAATATCCGCTGTCATCAAATAACCAGCCTGTTCCCGATCCCCATTAGGAGAAACGTTCTCTGTGAGGATGCGCTGTTCCTTTCAGGAAGGATTCTGCTGTTTCATAGGCTTATAAAGCTTTTGGTTTTACTATATATTTATTACTAGAACGTCTTTCTTTTCCTCTGTTCTCCGATCTCCTGCTCTCCCTTGACATGTAGCGTGCATACAGCCTCCGAGGGCAGGTCCTCCGTATAATGTGATTGTCAAGGATAAGAGCAGAGGATCCAGCCCCGAGCGCTGCTCCCATTTACTCCTATCGTCTCTTATTCTTGTATATCTTGCGTTTAACTCATTAGGGCTGTATTCCATTTGGGATTCAGTGCGTGACTCTGTACATGAGGTGATGCTGCTGATATCACGGAGGTGGATGCATTGCTCCATCAGTCTTGGTTGATGTTCACGTCAAGTGGGTATCTTGGTGAACCCAGACTGGTGTTGGTTACCCGGCTTGAATTTACAGTGCAAGACGTTGGATTATATTTTACAGTCTTTAGTTTTCACATTTTGTGCATTATGGAATGATAAATTTGAAATTCCATATTGGCCATGGAAGTGTTTTTTTTCTTTTTAATCTGTCATGTGACTTCAACATTCCCTCGCAATTTCTTGCCTGACCACTTCATTCCCAAATTTTCTCCCTGGACTTCATTCATTCATTCCCATCCGTCTGTCTGCCACCCCCTTCTCTTTAGCGTCCTTATACCACAGTTGTGTACCCTTTTTTTTTTCCCGCTTTACAGTACAATCCTTTTACTCTATCGCTGTGATTGTTACTTTTTTTTGTAAATGTCCACCTGCACACATTCATTATAGAACCCCATACCTCTACTCTCTTGTGCCCCTTATTACTTGTTTCCCTGTTTACCCCTTCTTTATATATTCTTTGTATACATTCTAACGCTTTCCCTCTTCTCTCACCTCCATTTCTTTCCCTTTTTCCTTTCTTCTGCCATTTTCTTTCTGTGCTTTCTGTCAATCTGTTTCTTCACCCTTATACCCACTGATCCTTACTATTCTTCCTTCACTCTACCTGCTCCTTCTCTGTATAATCTCTATATTTGTACTTTCTCCCTTTTTTTTATTTCCACTTGCCCCATCTTTTTCAACTTCCCTATGCCTCCCCATCCTATACCATTTCCTTCATGTTTTCTCCTGCCCTCTTGTGTCACTGCCCCTTTTTTCTCCTGGTGCTGTAACCCGCCTTGAATCCATCTTTCCTTTTTATCTTCCCATTCTAATACTGAGTCACTGTATAAGTCCCCGCTGCTGCCAAACATCCTGACTGGAGACTTTGCACACAAACCTCACTGCATGGATGCTAATGTCTGAAATCAGGGCTCTGATACCTTACAGCAAACATGGTAGCCAGTTACACATCTTTAGGAGCCAGCTGCAAAGTTTTGCATATAGGTTTATCACCGACCCGTCCATGAAATGTAGATGTCATGGTTAAACTTCTCCCGAGATAGTAGCTAGCTACTGTATCTAGTACAGGAGCGGTGGGGTTGTGCCTATTCCCCTATGGGGCGGCTGCAACCACCAAATGTATCCAGCGCAGCAACATGTATAAACCATAACAAGGAGAAAAAAAAGTCATCAGCGCTTATTCCCATTATACCGTGTGAAACAAAGCGCAATTAGAGGCTTTGTTTTCTGTTAATGGCCATTAAAAGATTAAGCTTACCCGCCGAACGTCAAGGCACCTCTAGTGAGGGTGAGTCCTATCCAAAAAATGAAGCCACAGGCTGCTGTGTAGCCAACCGTAACTTGCCCATGCTGCTTTTCAGTCATGAGGTAGACTGGTGGGCTTTTATTTAAGCTCCCCCAGAAACAAAATCCACCTTGGGATCAAAAAACACGGAGCGGAACATGCTGCAATGATGACCTGGCTGGAGGTACATTAAAACATACATAGGACAGGAGGGGTGGGGTCCCGCCTATTCCCTTCATTATTTTGAATAGGACTCACTAGAGGTGCCTTGACGTTCGGCGGGTGAGCTACTGTATCTGGCTCCAGGATTTTACAAGCCCTGTTTTAAGTAGATCGCCCTTAACGTTCCATTTGTATGGGGTATGTCTTATAAACTGGATTATTATATGCTTCACTATACACAAAATATTCCCAGTCTCCTAAATCTAATTGTAAAAAATGGCGACGTCCTGGCAGAAGTACTCTTTAAAAGTTAGCAAGCTTTCGGTCCGTGTACGTGCATGTGTATGTGCGTGTGATCACCATTGCATCTTTTTTTCTTTTGTCTTGTAATGAACATTACAGAAGAGTTTTGATAGCGCTGATATCCATCTTATTATCTTATCACTGTAGCAGTCAGCGAGGATCTCGAAACCTTAAATTTAGCCGAGCGGTTAGTCGTTTCTTAATTTGTGTGAAAGTCCTTCTGTCATCAGAAACGGTCTCTGCACCGACAGCCAGGATCTCATGAGCTGTCTATACCATGTACTGAGCTCTTAAAATCTGACTGGTTCTTGGTAAAAGCAGAAAATATTCACAGCTTAGCTCTGTCAGATGTGCACGCTTCAGAGTGGAAGGAACGTCCACTCTCACGGACGTTCCTTGACGCCCGTGTGGCCACCTCGCTGAGTGCAGATAGTACGCTTTGCAGCCCCGTCGAACACACGTCGTAGCGTTTCGCGGAGGAGGCTTTCCACACATCCAGTCCACTGTAGCACGCGCAATTCGTGCTCACGCTACAATGTGTGGCCAACCTCATCGAAGCGTAACAACACCACTGCGACAGACGTCGGGAGGCATGTCAGTACATTCGAACGTGGTGCACTCCTCTGACCCTTGCCTGACACGTTGGACACAGAGCATCATTTGTGGACCACTTCCAGTCACCGTGACCCACAGGCTCTATACCCAACTTAAAAGCTAGCTACATATTTTTGATAGGTCAAATTTTTCGATATAAATTTGTGTAGAATTGAGCCAAACGTAAAAATTCTACGGCCCTGTGGCTACCTGGCCTCTTGATTCCTCAAGCTCTGATAGGTGTAAAGGTACCCGCCATTGTTCTTGACCATATGTTGAGTCAGGTCAGTTCTCGTAAAAGATTGCATTCACTTAAACAGAGGAATATGCGTTTCCACTGTCCGGATTGACAGCAGAAAGTAGGTCGTCTGATAATAAAGTGGAACAGAATTCCGCAGTCGAGCTTTCTTCTTTCCTGTGAAAAGCGCCAATCATGTAATTGTTGGATTGTGCTTCCCCATCTGTATCCGCGATGGACACCAGAGGTGAGAGAGGTGCTGGGCGAACGTCATGGGATTTGTAGTTCTCCAGTGCCTGAAGTTTGCTTGGCTACGACTGGGGTCCAGTTTTCACCCCCCCACACACACACGCACGTTCCCCTGTGGGGCAACAACTGTAATTCTTCTTGATTGGTCAATCAAACCTGAGTTCTTTTAATGCACAAAATAATAGTGGTTTATCTGGGCCAAAGGCCATGTGAGCTCAGCGAATTCTACCGTTTGCTGTGGATAGACCACCCGATTTGTCGATGGCCTGCGTTATATCTTTGTTTTCCTTCTTTCATTGTTATCTTTTACAGATGCAAAATTGTTTTTTTCTTTTTTAATTTGCCCTGTAATAAGCGATCTTGGTATCCCATGGCTGTTGGGTGGTTATGGGTGGATCCAGTTCTGGAGTAATCCTTCTGTAGAATGCGTGGGACTTTCTAACTATAATTATTATATAGGTAGTGCTTTATGTGTAGCTATAGTGTACATACATTTTTCATTTCTGTGATGTCTATGCGGTAATTTGCAGAACACCATTTTTCTTCCCTTCTGATTGGATGCAAGAATGCATGGGAGTGGCCTGGTTTCATGCCCCCCCCCTCTTTGGTTTCAATAGACTTGAACAGGAAGTCGATCCGACCGGGATAAAACTAGGCAAGAGGATCCATGGTAAGCAGAGGGGTTTACCATAGAGTACCAGGTTTATTTTTTGTTTTTTATTTAAGCATTTGTTGTAAAAAAAAATAATAATAATAAAAAAAAATGCTTCAATAGAAACTGGCTTGTGTAGCAAAATACCATAAAGTCATGCTGGGGCATAATATTGTGATGCCATTCCAAAATGGCAACTGCAACCCGGACAGGTACAATTCCAGCAAATCTTTGTATAGACATGGAGGTAACGTCTGTTTTTTTTTTTTTTTGTTTGTTTTTTAAGGAATGTATGTAAACAGAATATTGAAACGACTACTCTATGTAAAGTTATAATACAAATGCACTACATGGGATGAACAAAGTCACAGTGAGCCATAGGCTCTATACCAGGGGTCTGCAACCTTGGCTCCCTGATGTTTTGGGAACTACATCTTCCATGATGCTCAATCACCCATTAGGCTGACTGAGCCACATGGGAAATGTAGTTCCCAAAACATCAGGGAGCCACGGTTGCTTACCCTGTTCTATACCCTACTTTTTTTTTTTTTTTGAGAAAGGATTTTACCAGTAAGGATACATTGAGATTTCTCTCGTTTTCAAGTATGTCCTGGGTGGCGAGTATGTACCGTTAGGTGTCTTGCCCAAGGACACTTACTGGAGAGGTTGCTCGCTGGGATCGAACCCATGACTCCACAGGCTCTTTCCACGCAGAGCAGTGATGTTACCTCTACTCCACCCAGTTAAGAGCTAGCTACATATTTTTAGAAGTAAAGTCAGATTTTCTATATAAATTTGTGTAGAATTGTACCAAACCTAAAAATTCTTTGTTTTATTAACATGTTATTTGTGATCTAGCACCGTCACAGGGCACTATAGCACGGTCCTCTAGGGCAAACCAATCAGTTGGTTTCTTTATGAATTGCGTGATTTATTGAAGCGACAATTGAACAAAATATAACCGAAAATGAAATACTGGCTCATCCGAGCTCTAACTAAAAATAAAGGTCTCTCTTAAATTTTGGGAAGGCTAACAAAATGACAACCTTGTTTGGTTTTCTTCTTCGTACCTTTCTGTACACGCTTTTTCTTTTACACGCTGCCAGCCTCAGAGCTCACCTTGCTGTCTGTCCCGTTCTCCATGCCGGAAACATTTATTACCCGGATTACCAGCAGGTGGGGAAAACCTGCAGCAAGAGTAAAAAACCCCAACACGTATCGCCCTCCTGGGCTTAAATATCCCAACCCTCCCTTAACTCCAATGGCTCTCATCAACTGCGTCGGTGGGGCATACTAGTTGTGCCCGGGGGCAAGGGGTTAAACATGGGGGCAATATGCACATTTTCCCAGATCATTCCCTTCACCTGATCACATATTTATTTTTTTCTTCCCTTTTCTTTCATGGCTGGCATTCAGGGTATCGCTGTAAAATACGACTCACAGCTCATATAATCCTTGATTAACATCGTCTTCCAACATTTAAGTATTTTACCAGGAAGAATACATTGAGATTTCTCTTGTTTTCAAGTATGTCACCAATCAACGTAAAACTAGATTGTTTACTCAACTGGTTGGATTAACCATCCATTACCCCAATGGCAGATATGTATTTATGTAATGTGTGTTTGTGTATATGTGTGTATATATTCACACACAAGCTTCTAGTATCTAGAATCACTCTTCTTTTAATTTCTGTTAATCTAGTGTGACTTGATATCTTCACATCTACAATGTATACATCTTCCTGCTTCCTCTGCTGTTCTTTTGTGCAAGTTTGTTTCGTGATGTCAGTTGCTGATAAGAGACTTGCGGAGATCGCCACCTGATAAGCAGGGTGATTTACCTGCATTGCACCCTGTGGCCCACATGCCTTAGTGTGAGATAAAGCGTGTGGGGTATGCGCTTCGTTTTGCAAAAAGAGACCTGCTAGGAAATCTCAGTATGCCCTCACACCTCTGCTTTTTGGGAAGGAGCTTCGAGGTGGTGGCAGCAGCTTTTATGATGGCTCGGAAGAGATAAGGCGCCCTTTGAGGCTGCTCTTTAGAGGAGCACCAGGGCATTGTCAGCTCTGCTAGCGGTATTGGGTATTTATTTATTTATTTATTTATTTATTTATAAAGGATTTTACCAGGAAGGATACATTGATAAAGCCGGGGCGTCCGCCAGGTTGTGTTTTGGCTGTGCCCACCGTGGAATGGTAGAAGAGATTAGGTCCACCCACCCCTCTGTGCCTGTTTTTGTATTTTTTTTTTTTTTTTTTTTTTTTTTATCAAAGGCTCAACATTTCAAAATCGGCAAAACAAACGTACAAAAAGGAAACATCGGGTCTGCGTGTTCAGGACTTGGCCGGCCTGTTTTTCCTCTCTGGCTCCATGAGATGTAAATTTCAGATAAATTCTATGGCCGATCTGTGCTCTGATAAAGATCTCTGAGTCAGATAAAGGGCCCTTATCTTCAGCAAGCAGACTGGGGAAGGATTGAACTACAATAACAAACAGTAAAATAAGGCAATAGACGTAAGGACTCCTCCTGAGCTGTGGGTCACTACCTGAGCATGATTAATGCCAGCCTCCCACTTCCATGGAGGGGAGGAGGATTACGGATGGCGGGTAGACAGGGCAACTTGACATCTCAAAGCTTTCTTTCTAATCTGTTTCCCCCCATCCTCCTGTGTGTATTTATGGTGTATGGATTTTGATTTTATGCAAAAGTATAAATCTACTGATATCCACATGTAAGTACAATAAAACTATATATAATTATATATATTTATGGAAGCCTGTTTCCAACCCTCCTAGACTGTGAGTTCCTACAGGAATGGGGTCCTCATCTCCTCCTATACTGTTTGTCAAATGTTGTTCAATGTATTGTAACCCTGTCTATCTGTGCCTATTGTACAGCGCTGCGGAATATGCCAGCGCTTTATAAATAAAGAATAAGAATAATAAATTATAGTGTGGGAATAAATATGGCGCTGTGTAATAATCTTGGCAGTGATTGAAGCAACGTATCTTTCATTTGAAAGGTATTCAAGTTCATTGTAAATGAGCAATCGAAGGCAGAAAATGCAGCCGAGGACACAATGTTTTCTAGGTACCTTTTTTAAAAGGTACTTATAGATGGCTTGCTACCTTCAGAAAAAAGACATCCGGTCAAATAGTGCCATAAAGTGGAAACCTTCAGGAGCCAGACGTCTCCATAGGAGAAATAGGATGGAGAGTGCAGGCACTCCGGGAGCCCTCTGGTAGGAGAAATGGCAGAAGACGGAAGATAGACACTGGATTGTCAACCAGACTCTGAAAGTGTCAATGTGTACAGGAATCTAGAGTTTTACTGTTTGTGGGTCCCTTCTGCAGCTCCCGTTTCCGCCGGATGGACAGTTCTGTCATGGATACAACTAAACACCTTCTGGAATCCGGTGAATGTCAACAGAATACTAAATTAACTCCTTTTTATTGTGGCTTCAGGAGAAGCTGTGTGCGCAAAAATGTAAAATAATAAAAATAATCCATAGCAAGCTAAAGCCCTAATGTAATTCCTTTGTGATTTATATGAACATGCTTATCCAAATCTGATAGAAATACTAAATGGTTTATCTACAGACATTCCCATAGACATTGATGGAGACTTTAATTGACAAATAATTTGTAAATTTTCTTGTTCATAATCCTTTGGCAATGCTTATCATATGTGTTTTAAATTGATGCCTAGAACCCATGATCTAAAACCAATATATAATTCTAAGGCCTTGTTCACACTGCGATTTATCGCGCAGATTTTGCCGCAACGTCGCACTGTGTAGCTTCTCCAATGCATTTCAATGGAGCTGTTCACATCTTGCCGCGCCACGTCGCAGAAGCATGTCGCTGGTACATGACCCTTTTTTGCTATCTGCGATTTTGCGATTTGTATTGGTGGTGCTTTGCCAAAATCGCACAAAACAGCGATGTCGCGCGACATTGTCACACCATGTTGCAAATTTGAAAATCGCATGGAAAGTCGCGCAATTTTCAAATCGCAGTGTGAACGGGGCCTTACTCAACAAACACAAAGGCCAAACTCGTGTAAGTATATGTAGTGCACCAAGCACCACACTGGAAAGCCTTCTGAAATCATTAAACAAAAAAAAGGTAATATTTCGGAACCGCTACGACAGGACACAAGATGCTACAGTGAACCGTGTGCATTGCCTAAACGGACACATCCACTCTCCAACGTCCACAAAATTGAGACTCTGTGAGAGCGCCAAGGATTATAAGATCAAAAAAAAATCACTCTTTTTGGCGGTACCTTGATTGCTGATTCATATGTTGGCCCTGCGAGGCCACGGTCTTGATGGTTGATTTGTGCATTTTCTTTTTTATTTTCTTATGCTGTATTATCCTAGATGACCTTGTGCGGTCCTGCGAGGCCCTCATTTATATTTGTTTGCTTAACGTTTTACAAAAATAAAAATTGTAAATTAAAAAAAAAAAAAACTGAAGTGGTCAAAAAAACCTCCTAAAATTTAGTTCTAGGATCATGTCAGACATAACCAGTTTGTTTTTATTAACGCTGGTGTTTTTAGCTTTGCTTGAAGCTGGAGTCCTGTGCCACCACCCCAACCTACCTGCCGCCCCCTCTTTGGTCTGGAGCTGCCATTCTCTCCCTTTTGGTCCGGTCCCCGCCCAGACACTCCTTCCCACTCAGGTCCAGTCTTTTGCCAAAACTCACTCCCTTCCACCTCCGGACCCTCCTCCCCGGTCAGTTCATGAAATTATTTTAAAAGGACACTCTATGCACCCTGACCACTTTAGTGTTTTAATCTTTCTCTTTAATCTTCTCACCCACTTTCGTGCTAACCTCATCATGTCGGAGCGCTCGTAGCAACGTTCGTATGGGGAGAAAGGAGACCTGAGCTTAAGCTCCGCACGCAGCATCAATCCATCACTGACCAGGTGCTTGTTTGCAAAAATCATGCAATTTGTGTAGGTGTGTACACTAAGCAAATTGCTTACGAAAAAGGGGGGCAGGGGTTGATTGATTTTTTTTTTTTTCTTTTTAACAATGTTCCTTTTTAAGTAAATAAAAATATTCTTTTTATCCGATGAATCGATTTAATCGGGCAACTCATCGATTATGAAAATAATCGCTTGTTGCAGCCCTACACCTTCTCCTGCTGCAGTTTGAATTTCTCCTCAGTTAAATGCCAACGTTTATCATGTTGGCAACTATGGGAAACACCAGCGCTTGGTGAATAACCCCCTAAGAGTCATGATGGTTTCCCAATAGGGTGGCAGATTTGCAATCTGTGTCAAATCTCCCAGTTTAGCTATTAAGAGGCACAGACCAACCGTTCTTTGAGGATGGGACATGTGCCTTAAACCTGGCTGAGCAGCTTTGACTTGGAGGCATTTCTGCACTTGGTGAGTCTGAAACCTTGCATTATATATAGAAATCCAGCAACACTGGTCAGAATTCGCACGACAACTCTAACATTCTATTTATTGGTTGTGTGTTTTGTCGCTTTTTGAGATGTCTTGTATTCCCGCATTACCATGACCTCATTTTGGATCTTCTCCACCACCTTTGCCATATAACTTATTTTTTCCATTCAATTTACAGAATTCTCTTTCCCCAGTTTCTCATCATCCTGGCTTCTTTTATATTGATGATTCACTGCACCGTTTCCAAGTTCTAAGCAAAATCCCGCTGTTTTCTTGGCACACAGCCTTTCCTTGAGTCCATTGTGAAAATGGCATCAGTATCCATATACAACATATCCATTTGGAAACTGGAACACAGAAACCGCGTAGACATAGACTTCCACTCGCCTCATATTGCATGCTGTTTTAAATGGATATACACAACTGTTTCTTCCTTGATGATTTTGTGTTTGTTTATTCCTCTATGTGGTTAATGTTTCGATCAAGGCCTTCATTAATGGAAAGATTCAGTATACACAATCACACAATCGTTTGTGTGCTTTTGTGCAACTGTAACTAAGTATATAAAATCCGCGTGTAACTTGTGTCCACATCGGTGTCGCATGAAAAGCTCTGCCTTAGGCTGGGGTCAGACGAACGCAGTGTGAACGTGCATTTAGCCGCACTTTATTACGGCCGTGGTAGCAGCAAATGACGGCCAACATACAAAGTACGGCCGCACGAAAGTTCGGCCGCGCAACGCAAGCGGCAAACTAACGCATTTTTTCGAGAACGTGATAGCGTTAGTACTGACGCACAGAGTGCGCTGCGTCGGCATAGCGGCGTGTGTGCGTAATTAGGAGACATCAGACGCTGCACATGTCCGGCCAACATTACGTCCATTTTTTATTTTTTTTTATAGCTCCGTCAAAAATCACAGCCGTAATTGCGCACCGTGTGACCGCTTTCGCGTATTCCGTCAAAACATGCGTCCATGCGTTCGGACACACTTTTTGATGGTAGACGTGAAAAATGCGTTGGTCTGACGCAGGCCTTAATCAAGATGGCAGCCCTCGTTCTCTCAGCCGCCACAATCCTTTACTTGGCTTCACATAATATATTTAACCTCACTACAAGGAGCTGTGGACATAATATTTCCCTCCTCAGAAACCCTACTTAAAAAGGAAACCCATTGAGGAAAGCGCTAAATCTTTTTTGATTTCCCATTTTTTTTTTTTTATATTTTTTTTAAATGCTGTGCACTGGCAGCTATGGTTTATTTTACACCTAGGCCTCTGTACACATGTAAAACCAAACCGGCAGTGCACGGGGTTAAAGAGCAAGATGGGAGCGCACGGGATATAAAATATTGCTTTCTAAATACAGTGCGAGCCCAGATGCTGATTCTCCATGGCGTGCTCTCTCCCCCCCCCCTCGCGCCTTCCAGCGCCGCGTCCCTCCGGCTGAATCAGACTCCGCGATAAAGCAGAAAGTTGAACTGGCCCCATTACCGAGCTGAGATGGTTGCATTGATAAGGGATTGATAATGGGGAAGATAGGCGTCCCCTCATAGCCAATCTCCGCGCTTCTCGTCCCATTAACATTCCCCACCAGTGATGGCCGGGGAGCTGCCTATCTACTCTCCATTTCCACTCCTCCACCAGATAACAATGGAACGGGTGACTTCATAGCTCACTGATTAAAGTGTCTGGCTTTCTTGATAATACACAGATAAATTATGTTTTTCAAAGAGAGGTAGGGAAAAGGGAGTGAAATAAAATAAAAGGGATTTTTTTTTTTTTTCCCCTGGATATTTTTTTCCATTTTTTTTGCATCATTTCCGTATAGATCTCTCTTACAAAGCTGATTTGAGTAATTGAAGCTGGAATGATCGCATTTCCACAAAATCTGCCTCGCTTTTTATTTATTCACTTTGAGACATAAACAAAACGGGTCTTTATTATTATTATTAACAAATGACATTTTAGAAATATCCCCCCCTTCTTTCTCTTTGAGGTGTATCCATTTTATTAGAGCGTAATTAAAAGGAATGATTTCTGATATTGTGTAGTTTGCGTGCTTTTACAGATGTTTCACTAGAAAGGCTAAATAATTTGTTGAAACCATCAAAGTCTCCCCCCCCCCCCCCACCCACAATCCACCCAGAGCTGAAATTAAAATCAATTTTTCATTTATTAAAGCGATTTTTGTAGGATGGATCAGCTGGATATACCATGGCTTTTTTAAAAAAAATTTTTTACTTGTACAGCATATCCAATTAAGTATGAACGCCCGGGCTTGCCGACATTGCGTCAATGCTGACCATTTGCACAGACAGCTTGATGTTGGTGGGATGTCATTGTACGTGCCATCATGCCAATCTAGGGGTACCTCCTAAGAGATGGTACCACCTGCTCACACCCTTGAAAACATTACAACTTACATAATTAAGTATATCCTGCATTTTGTTAAGACGAATATAAAGAATAATATACAACGTAGACGTTGCATATGCATCTGATCCTCGTAAAACGAAGGCTGGCTTCTTCCGCCTCCCTGTAGGAGGAAGGCTGGGCTCCTTCCACCTCCCTGTAGGAGGAAGGCTGGGCTCCTTCCACCTCCCTGTAGGAGGAAGGCTGGGCTCCTTCCACCTCCCTGTAGGAGGAAGGCTGGGCTCCTTCCACCTCCCTGTAGGAGGAAGGCTGGGCTCCTTCCACCTCCCTGTAGGAGGAAGGCTGGGCTCCTTCCACCTCCCTGTAGGAGGAAGGCTGGGCTCCTTCCACCTCCCTGTAGGAGGAAGGCTGGGCTCCTTCCACCTCCCTGTAGGAGGAAGGCTGGGCTCCTTCCACCTCCCTGTAGGAGGAAGGCTGGGCTCCTTCCACCTCCCTGTAGGAGGAAGGCTGGGCTCCTTCCACCTCCCTGTAGGAGGAAGGCTGGGCTCCTCGATGCTCCTTGGTCGGTCTTGATGAGTGCTATATCCAGATAAGCGAGCACATTGCTCCTGCTGTGAAGGTAGATTCTGATTTGAGTGCCGTGCACTTGCAAAATTGGTTACTGCATGCACATGATGTCAGCACGCAGGTTTTATCTGTTAGGTGTCCAAGGGTTGTCCAGTGCATGGCTTCCGATGCTGATGGTTTACAGGAGGGATGACGCACAGTTTGTTTTGAGAGTGGTTTGTGGTTACTGCGTGCTATTAGAGTGTGCATGCTTTCACACGGAATCACTGGAGCTTGCAAAATCTCCAAACATTGATTTGGTAACCTCACTTGGACCAACACTGAATTGGTTGAAAGTGGCCCTTTGCTCTTCCCATATAGGGTGACCGGTCTCAGCCAGGTATTTGTCCTCTCATGCCACTGGTCTCTGCTTTCTCTGTGCCACTGATGGTGTGGTTTAGATCTTTTACTCCTGTTATCTGCAGGTCATCCTGTCAATAAACTAGAGGTCACGGGACCTCTGCGCGTTTCCCATGTGCATATAATGCATTCAGGTCCAACAAACATTGCTGACCGGATTAAGTCTCTTGAACTTTCTCCTGGTCAATATTCTGCTTCTTAGTGCCAGGAAAATGAGACGAAAAACCATCAGCATGTAGACGGCCTCTTACTAAGCCCCAGTGTCCGCGGTCTATGCATTTTTTTGTTTATATTGGAGAAAATGTAGTGTCATAACCTATTGCATCCGTAGTGTTACTGACCAGGTTCTAGAAATTTTCATCTGAAAGTGAAATTTCAGTTCGCCGTTGTTACTAGAGAAACATAGGGTTATTCAGAGACATTTCGGCGTTCTCTGGTTCACCGCACTTTGGCGAGTTCGATTCGCTGACACTGCGGTGAATGCAGCATTCACCGCAGGGTCCCCGATATGCGGCGAATCGGCAGCCAGACAGCTGCCGCAAACCCATCAGCCACTGCTGCCGAACACAGTGCCGACCAGCCGCAGAAAAAAAAAAACACAAGCCGCCGGATGGGTAAATAAAAACAAAATGATTGAAACTTGAAAAATTAGTACCACTGTTTGCAAAAAACATCTGGACGAAAATTCCTGAAATGAACATGTAAGGTCCTATAACAGAAAAAAACACTAAAAAAGCCCACCTTTTTTTAAGTTTTTTTTTTTGTCGAAAAATGGCTAAAACATCCTAAAAAATATATATATATTTTTTAATCTGCAGCAAAAAGTCCGAGCAGTTTATTATTGTATAAAAAAGGGGAATTGTTTTAACATTGAAACCTATGGGATTCGCCTGATTAAATCTGTCGAATAAAACACCGAACAGCAGGACACTTCACTGACATTTCTCTGCTTTTCAGTGTCTCTGAATAGATTAACCACTGTTTCTCTATGGGGATTTCAGTGCTGTCGAACACGCTGTATTTCGCTGGCAATTGTGCAAAATTTGGCAAACTGCCTGCTTTTTAAATGGCCGAATGGCAGGGTTACACCGATACTAGTATCGGTGCCGAAACTGGGTACTGCAGGCAGGAGTACTTGGTACTCCTGCAGTACCCCCGATACCTGAAGCCGGCAATATCCATGAGCTGGGGGCATAATCCATGAAAGCTGGGGATATATACATGTGAGCTGGGGGCATTTTTATATGAGGTCTGTTCTTATTGGAAAGCGGTCACATGACATAAAATAAAAGTATCAGTACTCGGTATCGTTGAGTACTTGAGGAAAAAAGTATCGGTACGTGTTCTTAAAAAAAAAAGTGGTATCGGTGCATCCCTACTTACCAGACCTGTTCGAGTCTATGGGTTTGTTAACCTAACCACAGCAGTTGTAAACGTAACACTAACCTTGGAATAGGGCCCATTGTATTTTAGTTTTTTCAAGCTGGATTTACTTTTACAGATGCACAGCTCTTCAGTCTTACTTTATCAATATTAAATATGTAACAATCGCCGATGCTCCAACAGATTTTTTCATGGGCATAAATGCACTTTATTAAGCTGATGTTTCCGTCTTAGGCTGGGGTCAGACCAGCGCATTTTTAACGTGCGTTCTGGCGCACTTAATCACGGCCGCACTAGCAGCAAATGACGGGCAATGACGGCCAATATACGAAGTACGGTCGCACGAAAGTCCGGCCGCGCAACGCAAGTGGAAAATGAACGCATTTTTTTGAGAACGCAGAACCGCTAGTACGGACGTACAGAGTGCGCTGCGCCCGCTAGCGGTGTGTGTGATTTGGAGACGTCAGACCCTGCTCGTGTCCGGCCAACTTAACGTCCAGACACCCAAAGTTTCCTGGTTTGGATCCGTAAAACATCACGCACGAAAATGCGCATCGTATGACCGTTTTCGTGTATTCCGTGAAAAAATACGTCAATGCGTTCGGACGCACTTGTTTACGTTCGCGTGTAAAAATGCTTTCGTTTGACCCTAGCCTAAAGTTCCTTGCACTCTGATGGAGGAATAGGGTCCAGACACTCCGGATTCTTCATATCACATACAGTATGAAACCCAGATAAGAAATGCACGTTTCATTTACATGTTCATTTCGTGGAGGAAGGTTGGAACACATGCTGATTTTATTCATAATTTTTTTTGTAAATTTCTTTTAAAAAATTATATTATATACAGAGTTATTCAGTGAGAGCCGATCTGGCCCCAAAAGGTCAAGGAACAGTGAATTTCCCCATTCGGTGCATTTTCGGGGCCGTTCGACTATTCAGGCAGTTTGCCAAATTTTATGGCGAATTGCAAGCAAATACGGTGACGGTTCGGCAGTGAAATCCCCCATAGAGAAGCAATGGTTAATCTATTCAGACACCGAACAGCAGTTAAATGTCAGTGAAATGCCCTGCTGTTCTGTGGTTTCATTCGGCAGGTTTATTCCAGCGAATCCCATAGGTTTCAATGTTAAAAATATTCTTGTTTTTATACAATATCTATTTAACCGTTTATTCTTTTAGGCTAGGGTCAGACTAACGCATTTTTCGCGTTGTCCGTGAAATAGTGCGTTCGAACGAATGGACGTATTTTTTCACGGAATACGCGATAGCGGTCATACGATGCGCATTTTCGTCCGTGATTTTGTACGGATCATCAATAAAACACTTTTTGCGTCTGGAGGTTATGTTAGCCGGACATTAGCAGCGTCTGACGTCTCCTAATCACGCACACACGCCGCTAGTGGACGCAGCGCACTCTGTACGTCAGTACTAGCGGTATCACATTCTTGCAAAAATGCGTTCATTTGCCACTTGCGTTGCGCAGCCGCACTTTTGTGCGGCCGTTCTTCGTATGCTGCCCGACATTGGACGTCATTTGCTGCTAGCACGGCCGTGATTTAGTGCTGCTAAACGCACGTTAATACTGCGTTAGTCTGACCCTAGCCTTAATCTGAAGCAAAAGGTCCTTTTTTTTCCTTAGGGTTTTTTCTGGCATTTTTCAGGATTTTTCAGCAAATTTCTCTTTTTCTCTGTAACTGTCCTTTTTATTATTATTTATAGGACCTTATATGTTAATTCCAGACATTTCCGTCCATTTTGACACTTTCAATTGTTTTTTTGTTTTTTTTCCCCAAAACTTGGCGGCTGCGTTTGGGTTTGCGGCGGCTTATAGGATCGAAATCCGATAATTTCTGTGAATTTTTTAAAGACGGCGCAGACCCACTGGTATTATCGGATCTGATAATTTCGGCGGTTTTGCGGCGGCTTTTCACTGCACGGTCGGGGAATTTGATTCCCTGAAGTGTGGGGAACAAGAGCGCACCGACCTCTCGGTGACATTTCAGTGCTCTCTGAATAACCCCTATACTGACCTTTTTTAGTACCGTAGATACTGGAGTATAGCGCGACCCGAATATAATGCGATGGATAGAGATTTATTATAGAAATGAGAGAATACTCAAATATAACGCGAGGAACAAAATTTATAAAAGTATACTGTACCAAATAAGCAATGAAAATCCTTTGAGGTTCTCTTAACACAGGCTATTCAGAATGTGAGGAAAATTGTGCAGCGTGTCCGCAGTGACGTCAGGACGTGGCAACAATAGTGTGGGGCTGGCTATCGGTGAACGTCCGCAGTGGATGAGCCTGCCTGCTGGAGCCGGAAGTCGGAAAATGACACCTCCCGGCATGCTGCGAAGAGCGAGGGTGCATGCTCTTTTTTTTAACTCCATCTTGAATGATTGGCGTAATCCAAGGGTGCCCTCTGGCTGTGAAGGATCCTACCTCCCAAATCTGGGAGTTCCTGAATTGGCATCAGAGAGCCTACATTCACTACAGGGAGACTACCGGAACTTCCGGGAGACTTTGGATCCCTGAGCAAGTCAATTTTTTTTTTTTTACATGCAATGCAGATGTCTCGAATATAACGCGACCCCTCCAATTTTAAGGTAAATATTTGTCACCAAAATCTAGCGGTATACTCGAGTATCTACAGTAATTTCATTCAGTTTCTGACTAGAGGAGCTTTATGAATTGGTGTAAAATGGAATCTGCCTTTAAATAGCCCATAACCAGTTCGCTTGTGAGCTCAGAGCGAATACCGGGTGGAAGGCATTAAAATAATAGTCCTTCATAGAGCACCGGAAAGGTTAATTCTTTAATGATTTTTATTATTTCACTAAATTAAACTTAAGTATTTGAAAACTCAGCAGCAGAATAGTGAATCCCATGAACCTAAACAGTCATTATGCATGAGTGTGTATAGTGTATGAGTATGTTTGCATACACATGTGCACAAGAACACATGTATATGATACATTTCTAGCCCTTTAGGTGGTTGTGCTACACAGCAGAGCGGGTATAAAGCATGGCGTCCTTTTGAATTGATCTAACCCCCGTTCCAATTAATCCAGGGCTTATCACAGGGCGATCGGGGCTTGTTATTTGCGCCTCGGTTCTCTAAACAGAGTAAAGTTCAGTTTTGAAGCGCTGGTCCGTTCTTGATGGGGTGTTGGGGGGAATGAGAGGAGGGGAAGCGAATGGAGCGATAAAAAGCCCAGATAAGAATTAGGTCTGTTTGGAATAGGGCTTGTATCAATGTTATCTATCTCCCTGTGCAGCTCTCCCAGCACAGCCTGTTGTTTTTAGCCCTTATCTTGCTCCACCAAAATGCCAGGAACAGAGAATAACACGACTTTGATAATTCATGGACCTAGTGATAAAATGTTAACAATAAATTAAGAAAACTGCTGCCTTTTTTTTCTTCACAAACAAATTCAGATTTGGAAAATTGTGTTATTTTTTTTTTTTTTTCTCTCCAGCAAAATAATTATAATGGTTTTCCATTAATTATACATTATCACCAGGGCAAATGGAAATTTTATAAATTCATTTTTAGATGTATAATATGCGGGTCTTTTGTTTCTCCACGCCTGGAATTGTTTAACATATATTTGATTTACAGCCTTTCATGCAGTTTTGTTATTTTTGTTATCACCTCCCCCCACTGAAGAGAGACTTGATAAGGCAATTGACAAACTGCAACTTTTTCCCTTTTTTTTTATTTTGCCGCTCTGCTTTGGCTTACGTTTGTGGTTTAGTTGCACGTTTGCAGCATTTAATCCAATTTTATAGGATTTTATCCGTGTATACAGGGCCCTCGTGAGTGTTCCAGGTCTCCTATTATGGGTTGACCTCCATCCTGAGTTGTTCTTTGCATTTTTTGGTCCTCTTTGGGATTTTAAGTGAAAAGAACCGGTGACCATGGATGGTCTAGGCCTGGGCAAGAGACTGAGCTGATATTGGGGTGTGGGCAGGAAGGAATATGTAACCCATGATGCCAAATACATAAATTATGTGTGGGGTGGGATTTGGGGTTCCTCAGCAGCTCGCCACCATTGTCACCCAAAGCGGCAAAATCATAGTTTTAGTGTTTTTTTCTTTTCTTTTTCATCTTCTTAATTTACCGTTGGCCCAAAGATTCATCGTTTGTGTATCGATTTGGAGGGTGCTTTGATCTTTCTAGGAGTATGGCTGCCTGTGTTGTCAATATCATAGGAGATTTACAAATCAATCTGCATTTAGGCAACATGCATTTTATTTTTATTTATCCTATATTGGTATAAACTTGCCATCAACATATTTTAGTGGTAAGTCCTCTGTCCCCTCCAGCATCACCTGGTGAAGTGGAGCTAGCAGGAATAATCATGTCGCCCAACAATTTGGTTGTATGGGGTTTGTATTTGAAAACCAAGAATTCTAGGATGCCAACATGCATCGTTACGGGATGGTTAATTAATTCTAGAGACATGATATTCATGTGTAGAGAATGGATGCTTCTGCAGAGGCTTTGTTGTCCTCGCATTTCACTTTTTCCAGTGACACATTATCTTCAGATTCAAAAAGTCTCTGCTCCCAGATAGAAGCCCCACCTCAAAGTTGCGTTAGAGTTTGCACCTTGATGGGCCATCGCTTCATTACCCTCTACCTCATCCAGCTTGTCCATCGTCTTGATTTCTTTAACGCATCGTACTCGACATAGTCACAGTCTCTGAGTGTTTGGGATTAACTCCAATCCACACGTGTCAGGAACCTGTACCGTCACCATGGAGACCAGGGAGCCTCTCGGTTGAAAATTCTAACGACCAAGCACTGACGGATTCACCACATGGCTGGTCAATCGTTCTAAAACCTGGCTAAGATGAACGATGCCTTTTTTAAGTTTCAAAAAAACCCATCATCACCTTTTGGTGCTGCTGATGACAGGTTGGCTGGAAATCAAACGCCTCTGTCAGTAAACTTACCCTAATGAGTCGTCCTTTATGGTTCCATTAGGAGTTGGTCCTTCGTGTCCCTTACCCTCTTTTCTTCCCTTGATTTTTATTTTTTTATTTTTTTTGTTTTCTTTTCACTCCTTGCACACACTTGCCCATTCTGTGTCCCGTCGTCCTATCTCTTCCTTACGCCCCCCCCCCACCTCCTCCTTTCGCTCTCTCTCGAACGTGGGCTCGCTATTAGTATTAGTAATTGTGTCTTGTGAAGTGTAGCAATCGGCTGTAATCTATCAGAGGTTTATCTGCTTTATCAGAGAGCTGAGAATGGCCGGGCCTAGAGATGGCGCCATGCTCCGGAGCTGATAAAGTTACAGAGTTCAGCCAGTGATGAATGTTAAGTGACTACACACCAGTTACATGGAGATAGACTTGGCAGAGAGAGCGTTTTCGTCTGAAACCAATCTCCCAGATATCATTGGAGCTGCTTTTTCTCAGGCTTCCTCACTGTCGTCCTACCTCTGTCTCTCTATCTTCCCTTTCTGTGTCTCACTCCTATTTATTAGCAATTTTTTTTCTCCTGTTTTTTTGTTGTTGTTATCTCTACCTTGCCCTATCTCCCCTCTCCGTCATCATGTCTCTCCACTCATTGTTCGCTGCTGTCTCTCTCTAGTCTTTGCCCCCTGGGTCTCTGTATCTCCCTCCGTTTAGAGGCCTCGTTGAAACTGGACGTCCATGCTTTTGTAACTACAGAAAGTTGACTCGGGAGTACTTTTGATTGTGGTTTAGTCTTGCTCTGCGCTCTAGATGTCTCTATTGGTCTTCCGTGATGGGTAAACATTAGACAGGTGAAAAACTAACAGCAACACAATCTTTGGTGTCCTATATTCCAGTAAATATTTGCTCCTGTTCTGTCAAACCGAAATTGATATTTGATGCATATTTTAAGTTTGGGGTGCACGCACACCACTCACACTCTTAGATGGCAGCCGTTGACTATTTGAACCTTTTGGCAGGAAGGTTTATGACCATGGACGATGCTTATCCTGAGCCTTGGGTAACCCATTCACTTTAACCCTGTGCCAGGACGTAACAGAGGTGCCAGTTCATGGTTTGTGGGTCCATTGATTTCACAGTGTAAGTTTTGTGATGTCTTTATAACCCACTAATCTGTACCATTTAATGTCAGCGTTCCTGTTTTGTGTTTGTAAATGGTGCCTCTTACTGCTTGCTTATTCGCGGTGTGTTTATCTGGATGTGGGCATTTCTGTTGTTGGCTTTCCGGCCTTTGGCATGGTTCCCTAAAGTTTAAAGGTCACAGCATTCAGCACCACAATGCTTCAACCAGTTCAGGCTTTTATTGGGCCCACGATTTAAAGCTGTGTTTCCTAAACCTGTCCTTGGGACCTTCAACCAGGCCAGATTTTGCAGATCGCCTTAGTGATTGCAGGATTCAGTCTGCATTTCCCCGAGCAGCAAATCCTATATCGCCCATATCCTGCAAACCTGGCGAGGCGGAGGGTCCTGAGGACAGGTTTGGGAAGCCCTGTTTGAAAGGCTAGTAAAAGGTCTGCATGGATGGATGGTGCAGTCTTTGCTTCAGGTCCATAATGAGTGATCAGAGACCTCCCATGGCTAGCCTTGGCTCTCCAGGTATATCTGAACTACTTCTCCCATGATTCACTTTAGGAATATGTTTGGTGCTGTCGCCCAGTAACCCTCTTTGTGTTTGCACCCCCCTTTTTTTATTATCTGCACTACAAGTGCAGGCTGGCTGAGCAACATAAGTGTTATTGTCCAAACATCGGCACGCTCTAATCCACAGCCCCGGTCTTAACACAAGTTTTGTGATGCCCATTTCCCTTGTGTGAATGATTGCACCTGTCTGGGGCATCACGGATTATTATTATTATCATTATTATTAATAATTATAATAATATTATTTTATTATTTTTTTATTTTTTTTTAAGTGTAAGGGCTAGGGAGGTACAGGAAAGGGCACCAGTAGCGCTGCGAGTAATCCAGTCTTCCTCTCCCCCACGGTTATGGAGCCAGGTTGTCATATTCTCCCCACTCCTCATCTCTGCCACGTACTATATTAATCTCTTAAAATTATTAATAACGAGAGGGCAACGTGTCACCATGGCAACCGCAGTGAAAGGTCAGGGGGAGTTTATCTTATCTGGATAGAAAAGGGTTACTAATTGGAGATAGGTGCGCAGAGGGCGGCTGGGAGGCCAATCCTGGTTTATCTGCCCTCTGCAGCACATGCATAAAGGAATATGGGGGAGGGGACTGGTCCTCCATGGGGCACCCAACATGTTAGAGGTTCTGGCAACAAAAAAATAAAATGTGTTTGTATATATTAGGATTTACAACCCTTCATTTTTCGTTGCCGCCTTTTTTGTCAAATTTCTTATTTTTTGCGCATCAATCACTCAATAATACGCCATAATGAGAAAACAAAAAAAATATTTCAAAAACTTTGCAGTGTTGTCCAAAAGAAAATCTGAGCCATCACATGGACATACGTTTTCAGACCATTTGCTGCAACACTTGTTATTCTATTTCTCGTGCTCATCTTTGAGGTGTTTCGACACATTAATGTCCACCTGTGGTAAATTCAATGGATTGGAGATGATTTGGGATCCATTGAAGGTTCCCAAGAACACAACGGCCGCCATTACTCTACTGCTAAACAGAAGTAATTTGGAAGAAGTGTGACTCGTCCTACAGCTGGCTGTCCAGCCAAACTGAGCAATTGGTGGAAGGAACTTGGTAAGAGAGGTGACCAGGAACTCGATGGTCCCTCTTGGTGAGCTCCAGAGATCATGTGTGTAAATGGGACAAATGTCTGGATGGACAACAAACACTGCAACCCTCTGCCAACCCAACTGATCTGGCCTTTAGGGCAAACTGGTCAGATGGAAGCTTCTCCTCGCTGCAAGAGACATGAAAGCCCATTTTGGAATTTGCTAAAAAGCTCCTAAATGAGGCTTAGGCCGTGAGAAACCTGATTCTCTGGTCTCATGACACGAAGATTGAACTGTTAATTCAAAGCGTCCTGTTGGGAGAAACCGTGTACCACTCCTGTTTGCAATAACATCTCAGTGATGAAGCGTCGTGGTGGTAGCAACGTGCTTTGGGACTGGGAGACTGGTGAGGATTGAGGGAAAGCTGAATACTGCAAAACACAGTGATATCTTTAATGGAAACCTGGCTCCGCGCGCTCAGGATCTCCGACCGGGCTGAAAGCTCTTCCAACAGGACAATGACCCGAAAGCACACAGCAAAGACAATGCAAGAGCGACTTGGGGACAACATGTCCTTGAGAGGCCCTGCCTGAGCCCAGACCCCATTGAATAACGGCCCCATCCTACCCGACAGCTTGAGAGGATCTGCAGTGATGAATGGAGGAAACTCCTCAAATCCAGGTGTGCAAAGTGTGTCGCATCAAACCCAAAAAGACACGAGGATGCAATCCCTGCCAGTGCTGCTGCAATTAAGTACCAAGTTAACGGACTTATTTGTCAGTGCGATCTTTCCTTTTTTTTTTTTCTTTCTTCTCCTTTGTCGTTATGGAGTATTAACTGTAGATTTAGGTGAAAAAAGAATTGTATTTTACTGCAAGACTGTGACATAAAAAGAAAACGAAGGGGGTCTGAATACTTCCTGAGAGCACGGTGTATATTATCACTGTATACACTATGTGGGCGAGGTGGCAGTTAAAGGGCACATTGGTTGGCATACTGCATCTCTGAGGATCTTGGCTAGTTTTTGGTGGGAGAAGCTGCTGTTTAGATTTCAAACACCTCAAGATGTTGTAATAAGTTTGACAGCTTCCCTGCGTCTTCTGATATTGGAGGTGGTGTATACCAGTATTTCCCAAACCTGTCCTTGGGACCCCCAACCAGGCCAGATTTTGCAAATCACCTTGGGAATACAGACTGAATCCTGCAATCATTGAGCAGCAAATCCGATCACCTGTACTGTGCTTCACATATCCTGCAAACCCGGCCTGTTAGGGGGTCCTGAGGACAGGTTTGAGAACCACTGGTGTATACAACATCCTGGGTTATAATATGTTTTACAATGGCAGAAGGGGGTCCACGGTGTTTTCCAGTGGTGTCAGTGGCAGTCACTGGTTCCTGTGTGTTGTGTATACGCAGCATCGTGCCTAAGAATTCTCTTTGCTTATTCCTTGCCACACGTAGCGCTAATTGTTATGGATCTGCAGACACAGCTCCGGGCTAAAATCAGGATTACTGCGGCCGTTTTGCTTGTAAGTCCCATTAATTCTCCGGCATGAGGCCCGATCAGAGCGTGAGCAGCAAAAGAGGAGGAAATAAAGAGGGGGGGGGGCTGTTTTCATAATGCTGTGGCCTTTGGATGGAAGTGATAGTTTGCAGCCTCTGTCGTCTTTGCGTTCATTCTGCTCATGAGAAAAAACATATACCGTAATTCTTCTCGCCCCCTGTGCCAGGCGAGCTTCGTGACCCATGAGCAATCGTGTCCTGGTTGCGGCCTTCCTTCCAATAACAAAAACCGCTGCCTGGCTTTATGAGGCCATAACCAGATCTCCTGCCAGATAACCGAGGCGACAGAAGGGACACCTTTATTACCAGCTTACTGTCCTGGCAGTCCCGCTACATCAGGATACTGGAATAAATCTCCTGACCCTGTACGCAGATGGAAAAGGAAGTGAAGTATTTGTGTATTTTGTGTTTGCCAGAAAAAACAAGGTGCGATGGAGGAGGAGTCGCAGCTGCTAGTGTTCTGTGCGGTTTGTTTTTTACTTTGTTTTTTTGCACATTTATAGATTACAATGTAATCTCAATCCTCTCTAAACCACAGGTTTCTGACACGCGCAGCAGCATGGAGTAGCAGGGTCATAGCTTGGACCTTGTGTCTCCTGCTCCTCCCTGCCGTTCATGCCTCTGTATTATTCTGATTGGTGAGGTGTGAAGGGACCCATATCTCCCTCCCTGCCTAACCTATAACATCCACCCTGCCTAACCTATAACCTCTAACCTGTAACCTCCTCCCTGCCAAACCTGTAACATCCTCCCTCCCTGCCTAACCTATAACATCCACCCTCCCTGCCTAACCTATAACCTCCACCCTGCCTAACCTATAACCTCCACCCTGCCTAACCTATAACCTCCACCCTGCCTAACCTATAACCTCCACCCTGCCTAACCTGTAACCTCCACCCTGCCTAACCTATAACCTCCACCCTGCCTAACCTATAACCTCCACCCTGCCTAACCTATAACCTCCACCCTGCCTAACCTATAGCCTCCACCCTGCCTAACCTATAGCCTCCACCCTGCCTAACCTATAGCCTCCACCCTGCCTAACCTATAGCCTCCACCCTGCCTAACCTATAGCCTCCACCCTGCCTAACCTATAGCCTCCACCCTGCCTAACCTATAGCCTCCACCCTGCCTAACCTATAGCCTCCACCCTGCCTAACCTATAGCCTCCACCCTGCCTAACCTATAGCCTCCACCCTGCCTAACCTATAGCCTCCACCCTGCCTAACCTATAGCCTCCACCCTGCCTAACCTATAGCCTCCACCCTGCCTAACCTATAGCCTCCACCCTGCCTAACCTATAGCCTCCACCCTGCCTAACCTATAGCCTCCACCCTGCCTAACCTATACCTCCACCCTGCCTAACCTATAGCCTCCACCCTGCCTAACCTATAGCCTCCACCCTGCCTAACCTATAGCCTCCACCCTGCCTAACCTATAGCCTCCACCCTGCCTAACCTATAGCCTCCACCCTGCCTAACCTATAGCCTCCACCCTGCCTAACCTATAGCCTCCACCCTGCCTAACCTATAGCCTCCACCCTGCCTAACCTATAGCCTCCACCCTGCCTAACCTATAGCCTCCACCCTGCCTAACCTATAGCCTCCACCCTGCCTAACCTATAGCCTCCACCCTGCCTAACCTATAGCCTCCACCCTGCCTAACCTATACCTCCACCCTGCCTAACCTATAGCCTCCACCCTGCCTAACCTATAGCCTCCACCCTGCCTAACCTATAGCCTCCACCCTGCCTAACCTATAGCCTCCACCCTGCCTAACCTATAGCCTCCACCCTGCCTAACCTATAGCCTCCACCCTGCCTAACCTATAGCCTCCACCCTGCCTAACCTATAGCCTCCACCCTGCCTAACCTATAGCCTCCACCCTGCCTAACCTATAGCCTCCACCCTGCCTAACCTATAGCCTCCACCCTGCCTAACCTATAGCCTCCACCCTGCCTAACCTATAGCCTCCACCCTGCCAAACCTATAGCCTCCACCCTGCCAAACCTGTAACATCCACCCTCCCTCCCTGCCAAACCTGTAACATCCACCCTCCCTCCCTGCCAAACCTGTAACATCCACCCTCCCTCCCTGCCAAACCTGTAACATCCACCCTCCCTCCCTGCCAAACCTGTAACATCCACCCTGTGTTTGTAGCGAATCCAAATCTATATCTAGTATACTGAGCGAGACCCAGAGCGATAAAGGGATAAAGCGGGGTCAGCAACAGTAGCCCCCCCCCCCCCGATGATGCCCATCTCCCATGATGCCCAGCCACTTAAGCTGGCGATGCCTTATAGGAAATGTAGTTCCAAAACATCTCGAGAGCCAAGGTTGCTGACCCCCTGGGATAAAGGGGCCCTCCCAGAGAGAGTTATGTTTATTTTTTGTAATACACAAAAAAATGTACAGTTTAGAAGGAGAAAAAAAGTTTCTCCCGTTTACAGCGTCTACAGTGAGCTCTGCTCAGACCCCAAAGCAACCCGCATACTGAGAATGGTTCTCCAACTCCTTATGACTGTCCTGAGCCCTTCTATTAAGGCTAGGGTCAGACGAACGTGATTTCTACGCACTGTACGTCCCGTGCACACGGACGGACGTCAGTACGGAAGACACAGTAGTGGCCACACAGTCCGCTTTTTTCACTGACGTTATTTTTGACGGATGTAAGCGGGAAAATAAATTAAAAAGCAAAACCATTTTGTCCGTGAAAAATGCTGGACGTATAAATGCAGTCCGTCTGACCACGTTCCATCACTCCCACACAAAGCTATGCAGACGTTGTGGACGCAGCGCACTTTGTGCGGCCGTTCTAGGGGTTGTACGTTCTTGCCTGCCTTGCGTCCGTGGGCCGCGGCCGTTGTGCGTCCACAGTTCAGTGCGGACGTACTTCGTGTGTCCGGCTCCGATGGGCTTTCTGTCATGCTATCACGGACGTACTTTTAGGCGCAATCAGGGACGTGAACACTACGCTCGTCTGACCCCAGCCTTACTCCACGTGTGTCAAGGATTTGTTTTCAGAACTATAATGCATTGACACTTTTTTTTTTCTTGTAGAAATGTAAAAACTACAACTCCCAGAGCTCCCTGCTTTGTGGCCCTTGGGGATAGTACAAGTACTTGTACAGGCAGCGAGGAGCAGGTTTTGCTGTTGTGGATACGCCAGTTGTTTGTTTTGTGTTATGGGTGGGGAAACTGCAATCTTTAGTAGAAAATACCCAACTGGAAAATGTCTCCAATGGTTGGCCTAAACATCGGAATTCTCTGGCCCGCTCTCTGCAGTCCACAGTTTAGTGAATAAGCCCCCAGCCTTCGCTTCTCATCTGAGTTGGCCCTTCTCACTGAGTTATTTGACTAAAATATGCAGTTTGTCCAAGACCATTCTCAGTGTGCCATTTAGCGAATACTTCCCACAGTGCATGCAATATTCTGTTTAGAGTTCGTTGAATAAACCGAGCGTGTCCACCTCTAATCCTGAATAAAAAATGCCAACAGCCTATTGTCTTAATCATCCCCCGTATAAATAAAGTGCATTCCTGCCACCCAAAGCATCGGCAGCGGCCCAACAAATTACCCCCTGCTCCCAGTGAGCCAAGGATCGCTCAGCAGCAGCTCATTGCGGGCAGGACAGGTAGGAATCGGACTCTGTCGGCGATTCCAGATCAATGAACTGTATAAGTGGAATAAACCCTTCATTCATTGTACTTGACCACAAAATATCTCGGGGCCATATATGGAATACCAAACCAAGCCGTCACTTTTTTTTTTCTTCTTGCGAACATCTTGCAATTTGTGGGAACATGAGAAAAAAAGCTAAATATTCCACAATAAATTTAAATTGTCTGTTATCCCCCCCCCCTCCCCTTTAAAAAGCCAACAGGAGAAGCATGGCTTGAAGGAGATTCTCTTTAATCATCATCTTTTTTTTTTTTTTTGCTCTTTTTCGAAGAGAATCCTACCACTCTTAAAGCCCCATTTCGGTTCTTCGATTGGGAAGAGCGGTTTAAGAAGGCAGATAATCCCCTCTCCCCCAGATCCTTAATTGCAAAGTGATTGATAAGCATCAGACCCTTGTTTTACAAGCGGCCGAGTCCTATTTAAGCTCCCCTGGGTTTGATGGAAAGCATCTGCCTGCTGAATCTGCACTCTCCCCGCTCTCATTTCAAGATGAATTCAGGGTCTCGGCCCACGAAAGAACTGAAGGTCTCTTTAGAGAAAAGACCTTTATCTGTTTTCTATCAAGTGACAGGGAGGAGGGAAGCTGTGTCTTTCTTTATTTTACTTCTTATTTTTCCTTTTTTTCTTCCCCAAAGAACTCACTCCTCCTAGTTCTTCAGGGTCAATCTCTTAAGAGGCGATATAGGAAGTTACGAGATTAGTACCCCCCCCCCCGCCAATTTATTAAAATGTGGGGTCCGTGTCCCCAGTTTTGACCAGTGCACCCCGCTCCTTGTGTGCTGTATCTCCGGCATGCATTCTGTGCTCTGTTGGTCAGTTTTAAATACCTGCACTACTATTGCGCATTGTCATTTTGGAATTTCTGTGTCCTTGGGGTGAAATTTCTTCACTATTAAATGCTGGGAACCCAGAGGAACTGCCCTGATTTCCTACCAGCGAGTGGATGCTGGGCGCAGCACTTCCAAGCTCTGTATCGTTCGTAGTTGCCCCTTCTTCTAGCAGTGGGTCAGCAGAATGATCTGTGTCTTGGAGAGCGACCTTTTTTAAGCCGATTCCAACGTCTGGGACGTAACTGACAGCGGTATTCCCAGCTGTAGTCCAGTAGCCTCAACATTGACTTGCAGCGTCTTCCCTGCCTGCTTGCGAGTCATGGAGGGGGCGGTGGCCATTGCATTCACTTGCAGCATCTTTCTTGCCTGCTGCATGACCCGCAAGCAGACGTGGAGACGCTGCATGTGAATGTTGAGGCCACCAGAACTCACTTTCACAACGTAGCAGCTGGTCTGGCCACTGTCTTGAGGTATCAGATCTGGACTCAGTAACAGCTGATCCCAAATACTTCACAACTTGGATCTGATTGGTCCAAAAGAAAAAAACAACAATTTTGAGGTCCCGAATGGTTTCGTAGAGCTGTTCAGTAAGTACTGCAGTTCCCAATTGTTTGCTCTGGTCATCATACATGATGTATTATACTTCTGTGAATCTGTATGAGGAACGTATGTTGGGTTTTTAGTTAATGCCCCAACGGCATTAGAGCGAACATTTTCAGAGCGTGATCCAATGGGATATCTTGGATTGGCCAATAACATCTGTGTCAATGGACACAAATGGAAACAAGCAGAAGCGTTGTGTGATTTGATGTGGCATCCCATAGGTCACAAGATTTAAAGGCGGCCGAGGCACACCAGCATCAAGCTCGGCAGTTTATTACGGCAACGTTTTCCTTCCTCAAGCCTGCAAGCTTGAAGTCTTTTATCAAGTCAAAATGTTGCTTACATTGCTGTAATAAGTTGCTGAGCTTAATATTGGTGTACCTGGGCCGCCTTTGAATCTTGTGAATCACTGTGTTGGTAGCCTGGTGGCTATCAGCAGCTGAGGGGAAGTCTTGTTGGCCAAGTGTAACTACTACACTGTGTGACGTCCTAGGGCTCTATTTCGACCTTGGGACTCGCCACTTCCTTTTGGAATTCACTGTATCCATGATGGGACACTCCACTTTCTGGCAAAGCATGGCGGTTGAACACTCCTAGTTGAAGTGGGTTTGGAGGATCCGAATATTGTCATATTCGGGTTGACCTCGCCGAGGGGGAAGGTGCAGGAGCGCTGCCTAGATGGGCTTGAGAAGATAGATGTGAGCACAAGGTGGTGGGAGGGGGCTGGTGGAGGTTATGGCTATCAGTCCCTCTGTTCCATCCTCCCATGATCTCCAGGCTGGTGGGAAAGTCCGAACGTGTTACTATTTTCTATCTGTTATCGTCTTTCCTTATCGGCCTGCTCTTGTCTGCATGCCTGGGCTCTGATACTCCAGGGTCTTTCTCTTGGCAGCCTGAAATTCTTTCTTTCCCACTTTTTTTTTTCCCATCTTATTTTGAAGAGCCTTTTTTTTTTTTTTTTTTTTTTTTTTTTAATTTACTCGGTAAACGAGGAGCATTTTCAGAAACGGTTTATTATTTCAGCGTTGAAAGACGTTAATGTGACTGTTAATTTGGGTGAAGCGCTCAGACAATCAAGGCTGGAATCCTTTTGTCCTCTGAACCGTGGCTGCGCCTCCCCCCCTCCCATCAATTCCTAGTATCTCCTCTTTCCCCTTTCCAAATCGGAGAGGTAGACCCCCAGCTGGGAAGCAAGCCACTAGACCCAATCGGTGTGTCTTCCTGGTCCTCATAGTAGAGCTCACCTATAAGTGCAAGCATTATATACACTTTCAACACCAATTATCACGGCTCTTATTACCCTGATGCACAAATTTTTATCAAACACCGTACAGGAGCCAGTAAGAATGAACCCTGCCACCCTTTAGTACATAGAACATATATACTGGAGAAGCAAGATGGGTTCACGAATTATGACCCGTCTTTTAGGATTTCTCCTTGATGAGGCAATGGAATATCCTTTTCCATATCCTATGGATTCTCTATCTCTTCATGTCCTGCCCATCTGCTTGTAATATGTGCCCAGGAAAACATGGGACACTGGCCTAGTAATTATGTTGCCCCTTTTTATATCTTTGGGAAAAAAACAATGAAAGGAAGTGTCTATTGCAAATAAATGTATGTGAAGCTAGAGTTCAACGCTATCTGATGAACGGCGCAGACTTTATGTCCCGAATAATTCACAGGGATCACCGGCCGGCAGTTCACAACTCCAGACTTATTAGCCAGTGTCACGGGACAATTCAGGACCACACAAGCTTCATCATCTTTACAGTCTAGGAAGCCACATGAACATCAAAGCAGATTCTAGACACATCTGGTCACGGAGAAAGGTCAAAATCTTTCTCACCAGGGTTTGACTAATCCAGGGGCCAGGTAGCCACCGGCTCCCAGACGGTTTCCCCTGACTGAATGTCTACATTATTTTATGTCCGTATAGAAAGCATTGCTTGGCTCCAAAAAAGTGCAGTTTGCTTCTAGTCCTTACTGGATCCTGCATTGGACAGATTCATGGCCTTCTCACTGGAAAGACCTATCTGGAAGTGACCCCCATGGGCCATTCCCAACCAAAAATGACAAGCGGGTGTGTAAATAGGACCTGGTATCGTCTCCCAACAGTACATTCAGGTCTTATTCCCTTCGGGTATTCCCATTGCCTGTGTCCCAGGCTGATGCTATTTAAATCTTCTCAATAAAATTGTGTGTACGGACTCACTCCATAACTAACTGCTAGTATAGAATTCATGGCACTTTACCCAGGTCTGCTCCAATATAGAATGTATGAACGCCTTGCTGCGGAAGCGACACTGGAAAAGCACAACAAAAAGCTCTGATCTGGACAAAAGACTAGTTGATGATTTGTGGATCTGTACCTATGAGGACGTTTAAAAGGGTTGTACCTGTAGGAGCACGTCATGGCAAGGGTCCACCGTGGATTGAATAATGTATAGCTGGTTCAGGACACACCCATAACCTTATAAACAAGGGGTGCTAATACTTGGCCCCGCAGATGTTTGGGAACTACGTTTCCCTCTAGGCTCTGCTAACCTAATGAGTGGCTGAGCATCATGGGGGACGTAGCTCCGAAACAACATCTGGAGGGTCAAGGCTGAACATCTCTGGTATCAAGGAACATCTAAAACAGTATGTGGTTATGTGAAAATGCTGGTGAGCGCTAAAAGAGCCCAAAACCAAGTGGCCCCCCAGTGTCTCGGGTATCCATGTATTTTACTGATCGGCTGACTCCATGTATGCAGCAGGATTTGCTGGACAGTCCATGGCTTAAACAAATGCAGCAAAGTTTATTCCTGCCCTGAAGAGTTTACCCTCTAAACTCTGCCATTAGTTCTCTTCTCGGTTTGTGTGTTTGTGAATATTGAGTTCTTATGTCCGTCTACCGTGGTGTCGTGGCCACACACAAACCGGGGATTCTGGTATACGAACGGACTTAGTATATGCAGTTTAATGACTTGAGCTGTGCTGTAGGGGGGTTTAACAACCCCCCCCCCCCTCTGCGGCACGTACATATCACAGTGACCAGCCAAGTAATGCAGATTTTTTTTTTTTTTTTTTTTAAAAAGCATGAAAAAACGGAGCTGATGAAATTCCGCTATCAGCGACAAACCAATATGCAAAATATCTCGCTGCAAATCAAATCGCTATTATGTTTTCATTTCCATTTCAGCATATTTGCTTAATGAAGAAAAGACAGATCAGTCTGTGCGAGGATGCCTGGGAGAGGTGATAAGTGTGCCCGTCTCCCTGCTATCCCACAGAAGTGACTGTCAGACGTGCACCCCCACTCGCCGACTCGCCTCCCCCTCTATACCTCCCGGCCTTGGCGTCTCATTTCACCCCCGAACAGCTGCAGCCGCCTGTGGTCGCGGGTTATTTTGTCGTGATTAGTGCCGTGTTGCAAAAAAACGAACGATTAATGTGTCGATGTTTTGTAGTTTGTATCCGTTTCTTTTTCCTAAATCTCCCCTTTGTTGTTTATTGTTGTCTTTTGGCTTCGTGCAATGCTGGCATCGTTGCATCGAGGGGTCTAACCACTGTTGGTGCCAAGATTCCACCAAAGACCTTCGTATCTCGTGAATGAGGAGGTCTTGTTTATATGATAATATTTGTTCATTTTATCTTCATGGTTTATTCCATAAAGACGAGGGCCTTATCCACAGAACTGGCAAATATTTGTATCGTTTCAAAACATTCTTAAATTCTTTTCACTATTCTAATGGAGATCAGTCATAGATGTACATACGATTCCAAAGAATGTAAACAGCAGGAGTGATATTGTTCCAGATCTCACACTGTCGCCTGAGTTAATCCATGCTAGAGTTGACCTTGCTAAGTGGGGTGACCATGAGCAGCCATCACTGGCCCTTAGGCTTTTCAAAGGCTCAGCCCGCAGAACTGATCCCCCAACCGGGAGCATGAAACATAAACGCATGCATGATGATTAGGATTCTTTCTGGGCATGTCTCTCAAGTCTTCTATATCAATGCTTGATGCCTGGATTTGTGACATTGTGTCATTCCTACCATTCCTGCAGCCCCTTTCGATGGTCCCTTCACAGAAGGCAAAGCCAGCAATGTTTGGTTTCATTGTGGCAATGACACTGTAAGGAGAGAAAGGTGATGCCCAGGAAAACCTGGCCGATCTGGCAACCCTAGAAGATTTATATAATATATTCTATAATGTGCGATGCAGATTTTACGTTATTTACCCATTTGTAAGTCCATAATCTTTGTGTGGCTCAGGGTAAATTGCTTAATTCTGGGCTTTTCCTGTACCAGCGGGCATACACCCCATGGAGAGTAGCAGCGGCTGCAGAGATTCCTACAAAGTATGTGTGGTTTAGGACAGGGTCCGGGACCTCATACCATCCCTACATCATGGCTTACTAGGTCACCTACATATAGTTATGGTCTTAATAGATGATTCCTGCAGCCCCGCCAGGGTAAAAGGTTAACCTCAGCATCTGACGACAACCCTCAGACAGAATACCAGGAAGAAATTTAGGTCAGATATTACCATTTTTTTTTTCTTCACGTCTGCCAGAAGACTAAATTCATTGCATTGATCTGCCAGCCGTTTGATCTCAGATTATTATCAAGAGTGAATTTAAAGTTCATTCAAATGATCCTTTGTTCCTCAGTTGGTGCTTCTACGTTGGCCTCCAAGGGCGTGTTTTTTTTTTTCTTTTTTTCATGCTCTTTGGCAGCCAGGAATTTAAAAAAATATTGCTCATAAATTGTCGCTTAAGCCTCCCGTACGGCCGGCGTGGGACCTGACAGTAAGGCTAGGGTCAGACGAAAGCAGTTTTAACGTGCGTTTAGCCGCACGAAATCACGGCCGTGCTAGCAGCAAATGACGTCCAATGCCGGGGAACACACGAAGTACGGCCGCACGAAAGTTCGTCCGCGCAACGCAAGTGGCAAACGAACGCATTTTGTCGAACGTGAAACCACTAGTACGGACGTACAGAATGCGCTGCGTCCGCTAGCGGCGTGTTTGCGTGATTGGGAGACCTCAGACGCTGCTAATGTCCGGCCAACATAACGTCCAGATGCAAAAGTGTTTTATTGATGGTCCGTACAAAAACACGAACGCAAATGCGCATCGTATGACCGCTATCACGTACTCCGTGAAAAAATGCGTCCATTCTTTCGAACGCACTTTTTCACAGACAACGCGAAAATGCGTTCGTCTGACCCTAGCCTAAGGAGAGCTAATTCGGGGTCCATCGCTAAAGAATTATTTTATACCACTTTATAAAAAAATCTTTTTCTATGCAAAATCTCAGCTAAAACTGTTGCAAGATCTGGCACAGTGGTCACATTAAGGCTAAGGTCAGACGAAAGCAGTTTTAACGTGCGTTTAGCCGCACGAAATCACGGCCGTGCTAGCAGCAAATGACGTCCAATGCCGGGGAACACACGAAGTACGGCCGCACGAATGTTCGTCCGCGCAACGCAAGTGGCAAACGAACGCATTTTTTCTAGAACGTCAAACCGCTACTACTGACGTACAGAGTGCGCTGCGTCCGCATAGCGGCGTGTGTGTGTGATTAGGAGACGTCAGACGCTGCTAATGTCCGGCTAACATAACGTCCAGACACAAAAAGTGTTTTATTGATGATCCGTACAAAATCACGGACGAAACGGCGCATCGTATGACCGCTATCGCGTATTCCGTGAAAAAATACGTCCATTCGTTCGAACGCACTTTTTCACGGACAACGTGAAAAATGCGTTCGTCTGACCCTAGCCTTACTCTGCCAAGGATCCTGCCTCGCAGGCTTGTGTTCGGATATCTGGGTACAGGAACTTCAGCTGAGATTGGGATCTAGGATGGACTGTACATCAGTGGCACCAATGATATTTGGCCTGTGTCCATCAGGGTTCTCGGGATGTAAATCGGGTATTCATGCTTTTTACTGTCCTGCAGGTATGTTTTCCTTTGTCCTTTTGTTTTTGAAAGACTATTCTATATTGGTGATGTAAGGTCCCATTGCCCCCAGTCATTGGTCAGTCACCACTGGAAGCCACCTGCTGGACTCCTTGTGAAGGCACAGTTTTTTTTCAGAGCTTCTCCTAGTCTTGACACTTTTTGTTTAAGCAGGAAGAAAGTCGCTGAGACTCTTGTAATTTCTGGGTTGTGGAAACCTTGTCTTGGTTGGACAATAAGCAGATGTGTGGGCTGTTTGTCCACGACCCCAACCTTTTACTGATAGCCTGCTGAAAATTACTGGGACATGTTGTCCAGCAGTAGTTGGAAAACAAAGGTCCACCAAACCTTCCCCTTCTTCCCCCTTATGCCTGGCTAGGCAGAGATGTAAATGAAGTCCGTCATTTGGGGGTTCCTATCCATACGTGGGACATGGACCTACCGCCAGCTCCAGGCGGGCCCACCAGTTCTTGCTGCACAAGAATAGGTTATGTTTTGCCGCATAGCCGGTCGAGAAGCTTTGGGCTTCATTCTGGTTTTAGATGGTAGAATTCCCCCCCCCCAAAAAGCTTGTGACGTGACCACATTTGTGGGCTAAGTTGGTAAAAGATGTGACTGCTGAGCAGAATGCCTGAGCGTTTATAGTCGTGTTCACTTTCTACATATTTTGCAGTAATTCTGTAGCATGTTCTCATTGTAATTCCTCTCCCTCTCCATTCAATAGTGGTGGCAACACACACACACACACACACCCTCTCTCTGTGGCATTGGGGTTAATGACCACAGTTGCCCCGCTGTAACCTTGGGTCACAGAGCAGTGTGGAATTGGTCTGGTCCAAACAAAGCCCCCTTTTGGCATCCGCCACCCAGGCATCGCTTTCTGTGCTCCACATAGATCAAGCTGGGGGATCACGTGGTGTGGAAGCCACGGGTTAATATTATCAGACGCCCAGGAGCCGTGCAGCCGTGAACGAAGAAATTAGCTTAACGACATTACATTTACAAGAGGAGAAAAGTGATTTGTTAGCTGGTGATTGTTTCAGAGCATTATCAGTGCTGACTTTAATTGTGCTGGAACTGAAATTAGCAGCATTAGAAAAATTGCCTGCGCCGGGTCTGGCGGTGCCTTTCTCCACGCTTATTGTTGTGTGCTATGTATAGATTAAGCCGCCTTTGTTCTACGCGCAGTAAATATACATGCCTGCAGTCAGAGAGCCCCTGCGGTCTGCCAGCCCGCCGCAACGACTGCTGCTCCGCCAACTACTTCACACATTCCCCCAAAAAACTTTATTTTGAGGACGCCACGACGCAATGCAGGCTTGCAGCACCCTGGCAAACAGAACTGGGCTCTGATGTATCTCCAGGTTCTGCCTCCCAGACCCAGTAAAAGGGTTAGATGTTGGCCAAGCAAAGTATGCATTGTTATAAATAATAATGCAATGATCCGAGCACACTGCTTTCATTGTGACGTGTGTGTGTCCATTAAAGCGCGAGAATGCGCTGAAACATTGACAGACTTTGAAATAACTTTAACACATTTCTGATTTTAATAAGAGGACCCTGGAGAGCAAGTGGTTTCCTTATTTTGGTTGGGGTGTGTGTGTGTGTGTGTATTTCGGTTAGGGATGCACCGATACCACTTTTTTAAGACCGCGTACAGAAACTTTTATGTCATGTGACCGCTTTCCAATAAGAACAGACCTCATGGATATGCCCCCCCCAGCTCATGGATATGCCCCCCCAGCTCATGGAAATGCCCCCCCCCCAGCTCATGGATAATGCTCCCCCCCAGCTCATGGATAATGCCCCCCCCAGCTCATGGATAATGCCCCCCCCAGCTCATGGATAATGCCCCCCCCCAGCTCATGGATAATGCCCCCCCCAGCTCATGGATAATGCCCCCCCCCAGCTCATGGATAATGCCCCCCCCAGCTCATGGATAATGCCCCCCCCAGCTCATGGATAATGCCCCCAGGACATGGATTTGCCCCCAGCTCACTCTCCGCTCATACTTACCTTCCTTTAGCGACGCCGGGAAAGTCTTCGCGCGCACGCTCCTTGGAAGGTCCCCAGCCGCGACCACGTGGGACCATGTGATCTCGGCTGGGGTCCTTCCAACGAGCGCACGCGGGGAAACTTTCCCGGCGTCGCTAAAGGAAGGTAAGTATAAACACAGTGAGGAGAGCAGCTGCAGGGCCTGGCTGAATGCTCTATCTGCATTCGGACAGGCCCTGGAGCTGCTCACCCCACTTTGTTTATACTTGCCTTCCTTTAGCGACGCCGGGAAAGTTTCCGCGCGTGCGCTCGTTGGAAGGACCCCAGCCGCGATCACATGGTCCCACGTGGTTGCGGCTGGGGACCTTCCAAGGAGCGCGCGCAAAGACTTTCCCGGCGTCGCTAAAGGAAGGCAAGTATAAACAAAGTGGGGTGAGCAGCTCCAGGGCCTGTCCGAATGCAGACAGAGCATTCGGACAGCCGCCGCAGCCCCTCGGATACCGGCAAGCCGGCTCAATGCCGTCTTCCGGTATCGGAAAAAAATATCGGGGTACTCCTGCAGTACCCGGTATCGGCACCGATATCGATACTAGTATCGGTATCGGTGCAACCCTAATTTCGGTAATGCTCTTTTTCTTTTCTTTCAAATTTTTCAAGATTTTCCATAAGGCCTGTAGTCTTTAGGACCTTTCTGTCCCCTTTATAGGCAGCTTTGCAGCCTGTGAGGACATGATGTCATGCATCCTATAGTCTCAGAAAGTTAAGGGCGATTATGTCACGTTGTAGGTGATCCCAGATGTGTATAGATGTTCATGGTATTACAAGAAATATTAAGTGCCAGAGGTAGATTTCTAGGAGCCAGTTGCTACCTGGCCCCTGGATAATTCAGGCCCTGTAGTAACATCAGTAGCAGATGGCTCCAGAGGCGGGAGTGTCATGGCTTTGCATTGTAGTAGTATATAGTAGTGGGTGAATTTGAATCCATCGGTTTCACCCACAACCTCACCGTAAGTGATCCGGTGTGACACAATGTGGCCGCCGTTCACACAGCAGGCTTTTTGTCCGTGGATGATGCAGATCTTTGTAATAAAGTTTATTATAATCAGAAACGGCTGTATTGGAAGGCATGTCTTTCGCTTCTCAGGTAAGGCAGGGTCAAACGAAAGCATTTTTCCCCGCGAACGTCAAAAAGTGCGTCCGAACGCATTGACGTATTTTTTCACGGAATGCGCAAAAGCGGTCAGACGACGCGCATTTTCGTGCATGATTTTTTACAGATTCTCAATAAAACTCTTTTTGCGTCTGGACGTTATGTAGGCCGGACATTAGCAGCGTCTGACATCTCCTAATCACACACGCCGCTATGCTGCCGCAGCGCACTCTGTACGTCAGTACTAGCGGTTCTGCGTTCTCGAAAAAATGCGTTCAAATTCCACTTGCGTTACACGGCCGGACTTTCGTGCGGCCGTACATCGTATATTGGCCGTCATTGCCCGCCATTTGCTGCTACTACGGCCGTAATTATGTCCGCCAGAACGCACGTTAAAAGTGCGCTGGTCTGACCCCAGCTTAAAGCGACATGAATGGCGTTTTAGAATTTGTTCTTCATATTAGTGGCTTCCTCCCTTCCATCTAGATTTTTTTGGAAGGCCTTGGACCTCTTTTTTTCCCATACAATGCATGTGTCTCCACTGAGTCTTTTCGGCGCAGTTTTCGGTCTGTAAGGGGGAGACGCTTGTTCGACGATCCATTAAATAAAAGTAATGTTCCTGCATGTTGTGGCCGGTTTACAGGTCATTGAGGGCCCGTGCAGCAGAGCAGGACATTCACATTGATCTCCTTTTCTCTCAATGGGTAGCAGGTTCCACTGTAAATGTTTACTGATGCAAACTTCATCTTTTTTTATCGTTTGACTGGCAGTGGTTGGTTTACTTTCCTTGAGTAATGAGACCTGCTTTGTGTTTTTTAGGTTCCCTCGGTGACCCAGAGGACCCAGAAGACAACCTAACGGAGATGACCAACCTTTCAGAAAATAATGGGGTCAACTCTGACCAGGAAGATTCTGCCGATTGCAGCTCGTCTAGCCCATCCTGCAGCGAGGGCCATGAAGGTGAGTGGCCTCTCTCATTATTCTTACCTGATAGTAAAGGGACCTGCCGGCATGCGTCTTGCAAACACATACACTGCATTAAACCAAATAAATCTAAAGTACGTATCCTTCTCATCTCTCTCAATCTTCTGAGATATCTGTTCTGTTGCTCGTCCTCAAACCCGGCAGAGTCTCTGCTAATAGCGGGAAAATTATTTTAAGTATCACACACACACACACACACACACACACACACACACACACACACACACACACACACACACACACACACACACCCTTTTATTATCATCTAAAGCAGTATTTTGGATTAAAATAAAGGCTTTAAAACTCTAACAGAATTTGTCACCTTTTGCTACAATGAGGAGTTTCAGTGGCCTTTTTTCTTTTTGGGAAATGCTGAAGTTTATCGTTGCTGCAACAATGACATTCTATGGTGGTTAGAGAAAAACCCCTAAGACACTTCCTCAAGTCACTCTTAACAGGCCAGGTTTTAAGGATCACCTTAGGGAAATGCAGACTAAATCCTGTAGTCACTGAGCAGCAAATCATATCACATGTGCTGGGCTTCAGATATCCTGCAGACCTGACCTGTTAGAGGGACCTGAGGACCGGTTTGGGAACCACTGCTCTAAGAGGAGTCTCCTTGGGGTGCTTCTCCACGATATGTATCATTGGGATGAATTGCCTCTGAGTGTCAGGTATTTGTAGTACTTGTACCCTTAGCAGGATGCCCAGGCCGTAATGAACAGATCACATATTCATCCTGCACATCGCTCTTTACCAATAACTTGGATTTTTTTCTTTTGAACATTCCGTAAGTCTCCAGAGATCCAAGTAAAAATAATCACATTTCCTTTTTCTTTCTGACTATATGTAGGTGACGGAAGCAGCGCGGTGACTCAGCCTTTAGAAGAGGAAACGCCAGAAATGGGTCCCAGACCAGCTACGTGTACTCTCTCTCAAGTCCCGTCCTCACCCTGTGTTTCAGGTACCACAGCTGGATTGTCAACTCTCTGAAGGAGCGTTAACCGTCACCAGTTTAATACCAGGCTGTATCTCCTGTTTGAAATACACATCATTCTTCCCAATTGCGGTGTTTTTATTATATTAAGCTAATCTATAATTCTGTAGATGATGGCCTTTTGTTCCACTCGTGGGCCCCTGACCTTTATTTTCCACATTACCTGTCTGCCCTTCCCATGCCAATTTGTCTTTGCTCCCATTGCTAACAGGAAGTTTATGGGAGGGGAAAACAGATCGCCTGATCTAAATGATAAGGTACTGCCCTTGAGTTCTCCAAAGCCTTTGTCCGAGTTGCTAATAACCAGGCAATGACTTGGCAGGTGTCTGATTAATGAGCTCAAATAGGGCGGGTGGAAATTAAACCTACCTGACTGGGTGTCATATAGGTCACTGCTTTGTGTCCTCGCTGAGCCTGTCACCTGATGTTAAGCCTATCAGGGTTATTCAGAGAGCGGTGAAAAGCAGGAGAATGACTGGAGAATGGAAAATTCTATTCACCGCTCTCTGAATAACCCAGTATGTATAAAATGCCAAACAATGCAGTGTAATGTACAGACCCATTTAATATCAATAAAATCCAAGTGGCACCCCAGCTTTCAGGCTATGTCTTGCATTCTTCTGCCTGGAAACTGATGCCATCGCGCTACCCCAATTCAGAGCTGAAGGACGTCGCACGAAAAAGAATAAATTAATTATTATAAACCAAAACAAAGCTCTTCGTACTAGTCCCGTAAAGGTCCATATTCAGTGAAACAAACGCAACACAACGCCTTGGTGTTAGTAAATGAAATTATTTATCCACCTTGAACATCATTTTGTTACAGTCCCTGCGGGTCTCCCCCTTCCAGGATAAGGACACTCAGAAAAACACAAAAATACATTTACGTGGATGTGGTGCCTCCTTCTAATTTGTGACACGGGATGATGGGTGCTTGAATGTAAAATACAAAGAAGGCTTAGAAGCCAAAGCAGGGAGAGGTTTAATGTTTTAAAACTATCTAAAAATATTTTTTAAAAGGTGTGGGAAAGGGACAGTGTTGTGTGGTTTGGGGAGGTTGTTGTGTCATTCCCCTAAAACGAACAATCTTGTTCAAGCAATCCCTGCTAGAAATCATTTTGAGCAAGGAGTTAAATTCCCATCGATCCGATGTTAATCGCTCTCCTGTGGCTGCTATTAATAATTCTGACGTCGGTCTTTATGGGTTCTATTGATCGGGGCTGTTTTGGTTATCGTTGCAGGACGGTATGCAAACATGCCCTTTGTGCACTAATCAGCAGCTCTGTCATATGCAGATAACTTAATCGCTCCATCTTTAACCGCAGTTAATGGGGAAAATTATTATCAGCCCGTTGCTAGGAATAGGCAGAGTGAGAAAGCTGCGGCCTGACACCTCGTTAACCTCTGCGCAACTGCAGGTAGGACCCAGGGGCGGCTGAAAAGTGTGTGTCTGATCTGTGTCTTGTGATGCTGCTGGGGGGATGCATTCAGCATCCGACAGCTTAAACCTGGCCGATCCATGATTTCCTTATTAATTTATTTGCTGTGGGGTGCTACTCACTTGGCCTGCGTGTGCCTGCAAGGGGGGAGCAGAGCACAACATTTACCAAGGGTATACAAAGATGCTCACAGGGTACCCAGACCATGCTGGATATTCCATGTTCTAATGAAGATGCTCAGAACAAGATTTTGGAAATACTAGTTTACCTGTATTTAAATTTTTTTTTTTTTTTAATCCTTATATTACTAAAACACATCTCCTGTCTGATCGATGCAAATAAATCCACTTGCAGGATGGGACCATTTTTAGAGTTTAGAGTGACTTGCCATGTAAAAGGTTTGTGCGTTGCCATGGGTAGGCAGGTGCCTTTGTCACGCCTTGGCACAGGACGCCTTTTACAGAGGTCCATAGGGGCTGTCACCATGTAATAACTGGGCGTTCACGTTTCACCTGCATCTAGCACTCTCCGCTGTAATTTTTTTATTTTTATTATATATAGCTGCCCTACACTATGGCCTGGTTTGCTGTAAAATGACTTTCTGCTTCTAGTGACCTGGTGAGTAAAATGTATTGATGGTCATCTTGTCTAATGCTGCATCTTCTCTTTGTTTCTGCGCATAGAGGTCGAGTCTCAGGAAAAGCAAGAGGACTTGAAAGTGCCCGGGAGCCCTATCAGCCACGAAGAGCCTGAGGATCCACAGACCTGGAATGGGCCAGGTAAGTTCTTTTTACTGCACTGAAAACACACGAGGTCTCTGCCTCCCGTCACACATGATAGGGGGTGGATTGCAGACATGGCTACTTCTGCTGTAGTGTTTCTCATCATGCACTGGAGATCTGATGGAAACTGGAAAGTGTCCTTGAACATTCCATAAATCATGACAAAAAACGAGCACAGGTTGACATTATTAACGTGTAATAGAGGTATAGTAAGCTTGGCAGAAATCGCCCGTACAACTTTTGTCCAGGTTTCAGGGTGATGGCGATGCAAAATATCAAACTGTCAGTCATCCACCTTTATAAGAAACAACGCTGCAAAGAGCATGCAGGACTGGCAGCCAATCAGATCCTGGGACTTAAAGGCCAGCTCCCAGGATCCCACTGTACAGGAAACAGGAAGTGCCAGTTTTTAAATAACCAAAATAAAAAAGTCTTCTTGCATTTGTTGGATTTATTGCATTTTAATTTCAGGCCCCCCTCTTCTCTTGTAGCACTTGGAGGAATATGATGGAAAAGCCGCATAAATTTCAGATTTGATGTTTTTCACTGTAATGATGGTTGATGGTTACGTTCAGAGGTGTCCGCCCTCCCCCTCAATTTTATGTGGGGTGGGCTGTGGAGACTGTGTAAAATACATGTTTAAAAGCATATCTCTTCACTCATGGAAGGCGCAGGTCTACCAGTGAGCCATTCTTGTGTTCCTCTCCATCATATCCATCCACATCTCGTGTGTTTGCCTCTGTGTAAAGATGTAGTGCTTTGTGTATTTGGACGTGCTCACTCGTGGTAGGAAGTGACCCCCGCCGTGATTATATTTTTCTTTCTGGCAATGACCGTAGAGGGGATAGCGTTACTGAATCGCCCTGGAATGTTCGGGAATTGGACGAGATAACATAAACAGGAAGTAAAGTGTCAGATAGGAAATAGGTGGCACAAAAGCAGTTGGCTGACGTGCAGAGCGGAGTGAAGGTGTACAGGACTGCATGACATGCAGGCTTGAACAGAAAGTGGAGACTCAGGACTTCAACTCTGCTCACTGACTCCATTGTTGATCTACACAGACCTGGGGTTCTCTCTCTTGCGCAGTGGACCTGGGGCTCTCCTGTTCCTCTCTGATCGGGGACCTGGGGCTCTCCTGTGATCACTGACCCGGGGTGCTAATCTTCCTCTCTGATCAGGCCTCTCTTGTTCTTCTGTGATCCAGATCTCAAATCCCTCCTGTTTCTCTGAATTCAAGAGCCTGACTCTCTAATTTCTTTCTACAATCAGGTGCCATGGGCTCTCGTGCGGTCTTTGTGACGTGGATTCTGGGACTGCTATGTGTCTGTCTGAGCTTCAGCATTGCACAAACTATTATTATTCATTCTTTACACAAAAATAAATATCCACAATCACTTGTGACCTGCCCGCTGCGGGGAACGTTATTTAGTCTGCGATACAGTGAAACAATCCATTTTTGTTTATTCTGGGAAATCAGGCTGTGACACAGCGTGCACTGCCAACTGCTGACCGTATTAACTGGCAATGTGCCAAGTGACATGAGAACACGGAGACCAGTGGGACTTTCCTTAATTCACGTCCGACCAAAAGGTGGTTCACACTGTACTGTAAAGCTGCACTTCCCATGGTGCTTTGCCAGCATTATACAGTTGCAAGAAAAAGTATGTGAACCCTTTGGGATTACGTGGAGTTTTGCATGAATTGGTCATAAAATGTGCTCTGATCTTCATCTAAGTCACAACAATTTGAAAAACACAGTCTGCTTGAAATAATACAACACAAACATATGTTTTCATGTGTTTATTGAACATGTAAACATTCACAGTGCAGGGTGGACAAGTGGACAACCCCCCAAAGGGTTCACATACTTTTTCTTGCAACTGTAATTCTTTGTGTATCTATAAGTCCATACTTTCTTCTTTTTCACGAGCTAAAGAAAGTTTGGGGAGATTTTCGTGATTACAACAGGAAGATACAAAAATTGTAGAGGTAACAGAGCTGTCTATTTACACAGTACTCCGCCAAAAGCAAGCGAGTGCGGCAGGACGTCCATCTGATTTCAAATCAGGAGATAGTGAAAGCTGTACGTTTATAGGAAGTTATAGATTTTATTTAGAGGAAAATGTATAATCTGTGGACTCCTTATCGCCTTATGATCTCAGTTGATGCACCCCTTCGTGAACTCCGCTGATGACTAAACCGACTCATGCAAAGTTCAGGCCTTTGACCACAGAAGCCGATTAGATTAGCTAATCACTGCTGATGAGGGATGCTTTGAGAGAGATTTCCCTTGGAACAAAATGTGATAATTGGGGCCTGTGCTGATTTAAAAGATGCCCTCCTGCCTCATCGAGTGCATTTGCTACATACATGAATTGCGCTATGCAGGAAGGACAGACAGAATCTAGCACTTTGCTTGGATTACTCTGTGTATCAAGTTCTTCTCGTTTTTATCGTGATCCACATTTATATCTTGCTGAAGGCACTGTTGTATCTCTTCGCTTATTCTATGATCCATTAATTCCTCCCTCTCCCCCTTCACACTTCCGAACCCCATTTTAATAACCCTCTTACCCCTTACTTCAGTCTTCAACTGCCACATGGATTCATCCCTTGTACTGTGCAGTAGGGCTTTATGAGCGCCGCAAGGAAACCTGCAAAATGTATTTCACATAATGCATTCCACAATCGAAAAGGTAAACTAAACTCTTATAATCCCGTCATGCAATCTGAAATGATTGGACAAGTACCTGTATGGGCAGCATAGCTTCCTCCTGTGATCTGTGTGCAGGGGGACACGGTAATATTTGGGCCGGGTTATATCTGTGTGATTTGTGTCAGGGAGGGGTCGGGTTATATCTATGTCAGTGTTTGTATCAGTGCAGGCAGTTGTAGCCTGTGTAGGATGTTCAAGATGTCATGGTGCTAAGAGCCTTTCAGCTGTTATTTCTTACAGTCAATCCCCAACCACGGCAAATCTGACCTGCCACTAAGATTTTATATATCATGTGACTAATCCTGGTTACTGCTGTATAAAAACCACAGGGAACTTTGTTACAGTATTTTGACACAACTGCACAATTATTTATAAAAGTCCAAAGTCGCAGTAGTAGAATCAGCTCATGGACTTGGATAAGGGTGTTCTTGTGTTTGTATATTTTTTTTATACACAAAATTATTATTTAATGAGCAGGTCATTTTGTACTTTCTGAACACTGCTTAGAAGGTAAATACACCTGTAAGAGATAAGAACGGAATATTTTATTGATTTGTATGATGAGGAAAAACCAGGGAGAACAACACAATAGCTGCTATAGCGGTATTAAATAGAAGTCTGCATCTCTACAGGATGTTTGACAACATGGGGCACTATCACGTTGCCCATGCTAAAACCAGGCTGCTAAGGGGGGAAAAAACTAGCGTTGGCTAATTTCCCCTTTGCGTCCCGGTTTCCCCAGTAGATTGTGGGGCAGGTGAGGAGTCCAGCAGCCTGCCCCTTAACGATCGCTAAGCTCGCAGATGCAGGGGGCAGCGCTATAGCACCATCCCAAGCATCCCCTCCATGGCAACCATAGCGTCGGCCGGTGATATCCTGCCGGTCATGTGACCAGGCAGCACGATGGAGTGATCACGGAGGGAGACGGGGGACTTTCTTCCCCCAAGTCTCCCTCTGCTCCTGGCGGCTAGAAGCCGTGGATCGGGCCGCTGTTCTCGCTGCGGCAGGAGAGGTGAGTATTTGGTAACAGATTCTGCAGCAGCACAATCCATTACCTACACCTTCTTTTTTTTTCTTTTTGAGAAAGTATTTTTCCAGGAAGGAGATTCATTGAGATTTCTCTCGTTTTTAATATGTCCTGGGTGGCGAGTATGTACCGTTAAGTGTCTTGCCAAGGACACTTACTGGAGAGGTGCTCTTGCCGGGATTCAAACCTGTGTCTACACAGTTAGAGCAGTGATGTTACCTCTGAGCTGGTGGTAACATTTTCGTTAGGACAAAGTGATCCCAACGCTAGTTAATCTGTGCTTTCACTTTGTGCTCCCTATATAACATGGGGAGCACAAAGTACAGTAAATTCACACTACAAATCACAAATTAACGAGCGCTAATGTGTTTATTTTTTTTTTAACCAGTTCGTGATTTAAAGGCGATGTGGGCTCAGCGCTATGACCTCCTTTAAGCTAGCGCTAATGCGGATGCTAGTGTTGGCTTGAAGAAGGTGATAGAGCCCATTGTATTTTGTGTGTGTTGTGTGCGTGTTTGTATTTTCTGTCTGGTAATCTTCAGCTTATGTTTTTTTGCCGCTCCATCTTCCAAGGGTTAGGCCAGAGAGGTTTTGGTTAAATGTGCATTTTCTATCATGCATTTTACGTCTGTTATTTCATGGCTGCTCCATGGAATGGATTATGGGAATTGTAGTCAACAAGGTAAGATTAGATGTTCTAAAGAAAAACCTTTTTGTATAGCATACCTTCTGCAGAGTGAGGCTCGGGTTGCTGTGTGACCTGTAGGATCATCGTACATAGGGCTTATGTGCCTGAATGTCTCATTTTTGCATAGTTATTACACCCACATTGTCTAATAAATGTCTTGTATCATTAGGCATCAGATATAGGGCTTTGTGTGTCTTGTGTTATAAGCATTGTTTATGGTTTGGCTTCTTTTAGTTTGTGTTATAAAGACAACAGATCTGATGCATATTGCTATACCCCTGACATCAATCAAGCACAGGGTTTTTGTGTGCATGTAAGACTATTTCTTACAACCCTGTGATCGGGTAGAAACCAGCTTCTAGAATATTACCTTTTGGCTTCTAAATTTTGTGGAAATCTCTTCCCAGCCGTGTTACATGGTGTCTATTGCATGGTGGCGGCTATGACCATGATAGCCGCTGTGTGTGTGTTTTTTACCATATCAATAATCTCGTTCAGTTTTTTTTTTTTCTCTCTTAACCTTTTCATGTGTGTATTTATTCTATATATTCCCCCACCCCCAAGCTCTTGCATTCAATGTGTCTGAAGTTATATGGCCTGGTGCTCAGCACAGCAATCATACTCTCCAAGACAGAACCAGCACTTCAGGATCACCTTAAAATAAAAAAACACCCTATGTCTGTCCCCATAAAAGCACCCATGAGGAATTGAAACATTGGCTTTTTTTTAAGAATATCCAATAAATACTTCTTGGTATTAAGACCCTGAAATGCTGACTCTGGGAGTGTGAGTGTATACATTATAATCTCCTGTATCTGTAACCTCCAATAAACTCTGTATATTAAATTCCTATACATACAAGTGTCACACTTAGAGCATGCAAACACAAACCCCCATGTTGTTCATGTATTATATGGCATTTGTTGGATGGTCACCAGTAGTCGGTGAGGTCTGATCTGGAGGTTATAACAATATACCCGGCATGATCTGCCCCTGGCTGTATTCATGCATTATTTTGCCCACTTTTCTCCTGCGTTTCAGAAGGTCTTTCTGCTGTCCTTAGTGTGTAGTTGTGTTTTTTTTTTTTTCCTCTCTCTCTAACCCGCTGCTTCCACATCCTCTCTGTAAGAGATATTTCCCTATCGCCTGTATCCAGCCTGGCTCTATTCTGGTAATTGGAGTGATATTAATTTCTATGTGGCTGGGAATAGATGGCAGCGCTTGCGATAGAGCGCCGATAGGATGCTCGGCTCACACGTACCCTTCTGATATGCGTTCTATCAGCTCCTCTGCAGACTTCACACTTATCAGGGACAGCCCTGGTGAAAAGGGGAGAGTTAGAGAAAAAAAAATGCATATATAAGCGCAGGGAAACGAACGAGACAGAATATTCAGGGTTTCTTTTTTTCATGCGCAGTGCCCGTTTCGTTGGCAGGCAAGTGCGGCATGTCAAGAGCCGGCATTCCCTGAATGGATTTCTACATGATTTCTTTCTGCTGATGATACTTTGAGATTATCACCCCGGCAAAGTTGTTAGACGTTTGTTACAGGCAATTCTCTTATTTTGCGCTGATGTATAGTCTAGTGAGTTTTACTTGAATATATTGTTAAGAAAAACATAGCGTTGTATACAACTGAAAACCTCTCCTTCATTTGCCACCTAACCAGTCTCTTGCAGACATGACAATCCAGTCACTTCTACCCTTCGTCAGTACAGGGCATCCGACTGAACTCATTCTGTCCACGTATTAACAAGGATCTACCTTTTTTATTCCTATAAGCAGGACTTTGGCACCCAAACCTTTACCTCTGCATTACTCCCGTGGGTTATATTTGTGTGTGGAGCTGCTGACTACTCCAACATTACTCCCAATGGGTTTGTGTGGACCTACGGAAAACCCAGCATTACTTCCATGGGTTATATTTGAGTGTGGTGCTGCACGATGTATCGCTGTTTAAATGGATTCTCACTGTTCCAGGGATGTGTCTGGAATGGGTCTTGATGTTTGATCAATATTTGTGGCATCTGGTAAAACCGCAAAACGCTGTGTGTATGGGGACCAGCTGGTTCTCCTAAAAGCAAAGTACTATCTAAGAAAGATATTTATTTTACCAAGTAACACATTCCCTGGTAATTATTAGCATTATGGAGACAATCTCTTGATTCCCCGAGTTATGTTTTATGCTGTGTATGTCACACTTTTGAACAGAAATACAGTGTAACTATGGGGAAAAGATGTTGGGTAGATTTATTCGTTACAGCAACAAGACGAGTCGTTTTGACTTCAACTTTAATCAAGCAATAATACATATAAACATACATAACCATAGTAAACTCCCTCACAGGATGATGCAAGCCGTGCAACCGCTGGTCACATGGCCAGGTGTCATGTGACATATCGGGGCATGAGAAACAAAAAACAAGTACATTAATATATACAGAGTTTAGAGTACTGCGAGAAGTGTTATAGGCTGTAACAAATATATATTGCACAATTAGGAATACAATGTTATTCCTATAGAGCAATGGCTTCTGGGAAAATGACATGTCACGATACATAAAAGAAACATCAGATGCATCTATATTGTGTAAAGCGATGCACATCAAATTCCTTATTCGTGCTATTAGGCCTTAAAGTATTCAGAAAAAAGAAAAAAAAAAAACACCTGAATCCAAATATAGGATTTGTACCCTCTTATCCAGCCTCGGAATCTCCGTTAATCAGTAATTATGTAAAGGGATCTTTGCAGTGACTGGTGTTCAGTCTAGGTGCCTTTGTGGATCGATGGCTCGGTGCTTTTTTGATTACTTATTGTATTCAGTGGATGATGTTTTACTGTTTTATATATTTTGAGGATCATTGATTGGTTCAGGTTGTTCTGCAAAGCAAAAAGAATGTTTCAGTCATTAGGCATTTCTTTGTGATATGTACACTGTAATGAGTAGCTCTGGGTTTAACTGGCTCCTTAGAAAGATATATACACTGTATACCTGTTGTGTTTAATGACCTTCAAAGCTAGATTAAAAACAAGGGTCCGTCTAGTGCCAGGACATCTTCTCTTACTGCGGAACATGTCCTTTTAATCCTTAGGGCCCAGGAAGCTTGGATTGGGGTTTAAACCTGTGGAGAGGTTATAGAGACACTTACACTTGTGCTCAGATTGTCACAGCCAAACAACATGTGCAAATTGGATCCCACTGTAAGCCTACATCTGACTCGTGCACGGATTGGCTGGGTGCTGACCACCACCAAAGATGGTTTCCTAATAACTGACAAGTTTTATAGAATATTTTTATAACACAGGAGCTAAAACGAGCACATTAACAATGTCAGCATTAGAGAACATTAAAGGGACACCACTCCACTTACATAAACTGTAATTAGATTTCTTCAGCATTACAAATAAAAACACATTATAAAACACACGCTGCTGTGTTTTTGTTTTTTTGTTTGAAGTAATTGCGTGTAAAAAATAAAAATAAAATTAGGTATTTTATCTCTGTGTTCCAGTTTCTGGATTTTTTTTTCCCCATCATGGAACATTTGCCAAAAAGCTTTGCTTAGTGGTTCTTGCTTATTTAATCTACAATTTGTATCAGTTAATGTGGCGTAGGAGGGAATGTTAAGATAAGGCGGCGGGAGGCTGTTGTGATGTCCAGGCTAACTGCGATAAAACAGGGAGCTTAAAAGACTTCTAATCTACCCCATGGTGATGTCCTTTGAATACATCCCACACAATACAATGTGAATCGGTGACTGACCCATTCACTCCATTCTATGGCCAAAGCCACACAGTGAGGAGCAAGTGATGGAAAGATAAAACACAAAATATCACACAATGGATGTGACCAGTGACACCTACAGAGGAAAATATCACACAATGGATGCGACCAGTGACATATATAGATGAAAATATTTTCTAAAAACTAAACAAACGAGAAAACCAAAGCACATGTAAGATATCAGCAACATCAATAAACACAATAAGGACATTGCATTTTTTGGTGATACTGGTCCTTTAAAAGCTGAGGCAGCAACCTTCCAGATCTTTTGAAATGCCATTTCCAATGAGGATCAGCTAACCTAAAAAGTGACCACAACATGGGAGATGCAATTCCAAAACATCTGGCGAGCTAAGGTTGCTGCCTTTTTTTGTTTCAAAGCTTTCAATCAATGTGTATAAACATTCTCTAGGATCCTGTAAATACATACAGGGTTATCCAAAGAGATTCAAATTGCTTGAGAAAGGTAACCGAACGCTGAAAATCAGCGTTCGGTTACCTTTCCTGGCCATTCGGCTATTCAGAGAGCAGGCAATTCGCCAAATCCTGTCGAATTGCCTGACCATACGGTGCCTGTTCGGTCCCTGTTAGAGGGCAGTGAAATCCCCATAGAGAAGCACTGCTTCGTCTATTCAGAGAACACAAACCAGCAGTGAAAGGTTCCCCTAATGCCCTGCCATTCGGTGGTTTAATTCGGCAAATTTATTCAGGAGAATCCCATAGGCTTCAATGTTAAAAATATTCCTATCTAATAAACCGTTCATTATAAAATTCTGCAGCAAAAAGTCTCTTTATTCATTGATTTTTTAGGATACTTTAAGCATATTTTTTTTTTTTTTTTTTTTTTTTTCAGTTTACTTATTTTTTTTGTAACAGCCCTCTTTATTATCATTCCCTGGACCTCCTGTGAAAATTTCAGACATTTTCACTCAGTAGTTTCTTTGCAAACAGCGTTTCTTTTTCCCAGATTCATACAAATGGTTTTTCTAATTTATTCACTGCCTCCTCTACGTCACAGCTGCTTCGCTCTGTGTGATTCGGCTCCTTTTCGGCTCCTGTTCGGCTTTTTCGAAGGTTAATCCAGATGTTTTTGCTTGTTTTCAGCGTGCATTCGGTCGGGTTTGCGGCAGCTTTTCCCTGCAATTCGGGGGCCCTGTGGTGCTTGCTGAATACACCGCAGGGTCACCGAAATGCAATCGGCAAAAGGAACCGAATTGAAGAGAACGAAAAGTCACCGAACGTGCGGTGACTTTTCGAATCTCTTTGGATAACCCTGATAGCTTTCATGTGCCGTTCTATTAAGTATACCACTAGGTTATTATCACTACATATTTCATCACAGTGGAAACCTTTTTTTCCAAGCGTTTTAGTGGCTCAAAGACTACCTCTCCCCTCGAATATTCTCGCTTTCCGGTGTGCACGGTTGGTGTAGTTTCAGGATGCCAGGCTCTCCGCTTCTAGGAATAAGTTATCCGTGTGATGAAGCTGATGGGGGCCCCCGCGTATCCGTTTGACCTCTCCTGCTTGAAGTAATAGAGGACGGATAACTCAATATGTCTAGTGGCTGGCGCTGACAATACTTGATTGCGTTTATCTGGGTGTCAGCTGCTTCACTAAATCGTTGTGCGCAGAGATGTCAATGGGAAGCGCCTGCAGGTGGTTTTGCTACTTGCACAATATGGCTGCACACGCATCAGCAGTCTGTATAAAAATCACTTAGGCTGTAGCACTGCACAAGCCTAAAACACTATGGGCCATATTACACAGTTGGTGCTAACTTAACCAGAGCTGTTGTAAACTTCCCAGAGCCATTATAGTCTATGGAGGTTTTAAGTTTACAACAGCTCTGGTTAAGTTAGCACCAACTATGTAATACAGCCCTATATTTACTGGGAGACGAGCACAGCGACTGAACGTTCACATTTTAATACCCTTTAATAACTGCAAAAAAATGTACACATATCGGCGCCATGGTATCTAGCGCAGGTAAAATATTTGTTTCTCTGCATTCAGGTAATGGGAGTATTGTTACCACGCCGCGGATTGTATTTCATGAGCCCCCTGTGCACAAATGTTAACACGTTGCCCCTTGCTTTGTGTTCCCTGCGCTGGAGCCAGCGCTGAATAATTTAGGCTGATTGCTATCAGGGTCCCACAGCAGAAGCACTGGATCCCCCTCTGTTTGCTCTCTGCAGCTTGTAAAACAAGCCAGGGGCCGCTCAGAGTGGCCACTTGGGTGACTTTTGTGGGGAATGGGTGAATTGCATAGGAGCGCGATTTAACCCTCCGTGTGATTGCACTACATTTATACAAACCGCTCCCAGGTGTGACGGCGTGGTTGTCATCCAGCCACATTCTAATATGTTTAGCATCGCCTCCAGGATCTGAATATCTCCAAAATATTGCAACTAGAATGTTTAGGTCTCGGGCTTTGTATCGGCACAGTCCTTGTGTGTTATTAACGTAACCTGCCTCTGTATCAGTTGATTTCAGATACAAATGTCAAGTGCTCCCTGTCTCCTCCAGGAGTGGTAACCCGGAGCTGCTCTGCAGGAAGGCATCACTGAGCTCATGACGTGCCGCGATGCTCTGCGTTTAATGTGAAATACATTATTATGGACTTTACAAATAAAAAGCGTTTCTGGGGTGGTTTCCTAAAACCAGAAGTTATTGGTTTCCATGATCACAGCATCACTTTTGGAAATTCATCCCAGAATTGCTCGCTCTTTTTTTTTTTCTTTTTTTTTTTGTCATTTCCCCTGGGGTTGTTTTTTGACCGTGGAAGGACCGGGATTGACTCCTATCAAATAGTAGAGCCTTCTGTGCACGAGGCAGGCAGTGATGATCACTATGGATTTGTGCAGAAGAGTCTGTTTATTTACATGGTTAAATATTAATGTCCATCAAGTTCACCCAACACTGCGCCTCCTACTGCAGCTGCTAATTCAAAAGGACAAATAAAACACTCGGCATTCTCCAGTTGTGCCAAAAATCCCTTCTTGGGTTCATAACGGTTATGCATTTCAAGGTTTAATTTTTATGAATACATTTAGGAGCCAGATTAAAATACATCCATTATAAATAAAGAAGAGCTAAAAATTAGAGCTGAAACAACTAATCGATTAATCGACAACTACCGGTAATCAATGATTAAAATAGTTGTCAACTATTTCCATTATGGATTAATCGGTGTCGCTTAATCGTTCGGTGTGCAGCACACACTGTTTAGAGTCAGACTGAGTTAAACGTAAATAACCTCAGCTTCGGAGCTGATTGGAGAAGACGCGCCGCTGCTTTACTAGGTATGATTTAGTTCTAGGGTTATGTCAGACACAACCAGTTTGTTTTTATTCCGTTTACATCAGTAGCAGAACTATAACACAAACAATAGGATACTGCCACTGGGTGAAGGAGCTGTATGTCTGTGTTTTGTTCTTACTTGAAGCTGGAGTCCTGTGCCGCCACACCCTCTTTGGTCGGGAACTGCCATTCCCTCCCTTTTGGTCTGGTCCCTTTCCCCAAATTCACTCCCATACTCGGAGTGGGTATGGACAACAGAATGAATCCATCTCACACTCAGGTCAAGTCACTTGCGCAAAGTCACTCCCTTCCACCTCCAGTCCCTCCTCCCACTCAGTTTGTTCACGAAATTATGTAAAAAGGGACACTCTACGCACCCTGACCACTTTAACTTATGAACCCCAAGAAAGCGAAAGCAAACATGTGCGTAAGCTGCGCATGCAGCACCAACCCATCCCTCTGACCAAGCGCTCGCAAACCTTGTGTGAAAAGTACGCAATTTGCCTACGTTCGTATGAAAGTTATGTACACTACGCAAATTGCTTAATTCATTTTTTTACATAAATTCCTTTTAAGTAAACCATTTTATTTCTATTTTTTTTTTTTTTTTTTTAATCCGTTCAGTTGGCCGATTAATCGAAATAATCAAAATAATAATCGATTTATGAGAGTAATCGTTAGTTGCAGCCCTACTAAAAATATAGAAGGTCCGTGGCTGCTCGGCCCCGCAGTAAGACTTCTATATAAATGCCGTCTCTGCCAGGCGTCCTCTGTATTGGGGAATTACAGATCCAGAGGTCAAGAAGCCGACGGCTCCTAGAATTCTATACCTGGCTCTAAAACGCCTCGCTTATTCAACATAAATCCATAATCAAATCACGCCCAGGAGCCAGGCAAAATTCGATCTCATTCTAGATACCTAGGCACCCCAGATGTTGCAGAACGTCATGTCCCATGATGCTCAGCCAGCCTTAAGGATGACTAAGCATTATGGGACATATAGTTGGGGAACCTTGGAACCCAGATGTTTCTGATCACTAGTCTAGACTATTTCTAGCATAGAACTAATGAAGACAATGCTCCGTGCTCTAGTGGTACATCTAGGGTGGCAACCAACAAAGCGTCTCTCCACAGTGCGGCAGCCACGAGTTACTTTTTTTAATTATCTTGAAAGTGGACCGGTAGAAGAATTTGGATAGACAGGGCATTACCATGAGCTGCGACCCAATCCTCAATGGGTTAATGTACTAAATTACATTTATTCATACGCCATATACAAGGAGATAAATCACGTATAATGTGGGGTGGGATTTCGGAGACTATGGATCAGGTCCTCTCAGTATTCAGTATGAAGAGGTACATTTTGCTTTTAGAAATGCATATATTTAATGTGAGCTCAGCCCCAGCAGAATCCCCCCCCCCCTCGGTACAGATGGGCTGTGTATCGCGCAGCTGGAAACCATCGCTCCCGTGGGTTTTTATCAGCGCTCCTGCTTGCATGAGTAATGCTGCCAGAGAGCGGGCTGGCAGTGCCAATGTCTCGCCCAGCTCCAAACTGCTAAGAATGAGGTCTGTTGTTCTTAAAAACCTCTGGCCGGGAATAGGAGGGGACGGGAAGAAGCTGCCAGAGAAAACCACTGGGGTCCGGCGAGCAAATGCTTCTCCGATTACCAGCACCATATTACGCGGCGGCCGCCCGCGGATAGTCCTACAAGGCCGTGCAAAGTGTGTTGGGTTTTCACACAGGGAATGAGATGCAGGGATAGGGTCACTCACAGCAATATTAAGGGCACCGGTTTCTGTAATGCCACCGACCCCCTGCAACTGACTGCATCAAGAAACTCAAACCCTGGGTGGGTCATGGGAGGACAAGCTACATCAATACAGGAAAGGACATCGCTAAAAAGCATTCTTTCACCACAATCTTACATAGTTATGTCAAAAGGGAGGGGGGGGGGTGAAAAGCCCAAAATGCGACTACAGTATCTTCTACACAGCGAGCGATTTCTAACATTTATTATAGTATACAGGCTCATTCTTTAGAGTTTTAATGCTTTGCAGCTCTGTTATACACTCACACACACACCAAATATATGGAGGAGCCCCTAACAAGTCACCTACACATGTCCCAGATATAGTAAGGAACGCCCTATAAAAAAACACATGCACATCCATATATTATGGGACCTCTAAAAGAAAGGAGATGCGGGGAAAAATACTGCCCCCTCCAGTCTGCTGACCTTGGCCCAAGCCTAGTTGACCTTTACAAGAATCCACTCTCTGGGTGGGAACTTCTCTGAGGTTGGGTTATATTGGTTCAATAAAAAAATTATGTACAGACCAAGATAATTTTTTTTGGGGCCGATTCCGATTTATCATCAGCTTTTCTGGCCGTTATCTGGTGTCAATATTCTGTAAAATGTAAAGGTGTAAAAAAATACACCACAATCTGACATTATGCCATAAACTCAATGTGTGTAATAAAACTGTAAACATTGCAACATGTTCATTTAATGTAATAAAAATAATAATTTTTTTTAAGCTTTTATTTTTACAAACAATATGACCGTGTCTACACCCTGGCTTTTGCAATGATCCCTCATATGACCTTGTACCTAGGGGTTGGCGGCTTTGGTCCTCCAGATGTTCTGGAAATACATCTTCCTTGATGTTCAGCTACTGATTAGAATGGTAGAGCCTCATAGGAAGCGTAGTTCCAAAACATCCAGCGGGGCAAGGTTGCTGACCCCACTGTAGGAAATGGGTAACAGAAATACAGGAGAGCAATAGACCCCCTGCACCTCCTGTATAGGGAATTCCCTGCCAGATGGGAGGGAAGCCCAATTTCTGTTGTCAATGCGCGCATGTGCAATACAGTCAGTGAGCAGGGGAAGCCCGACAGCGAGAGTTGTCAGCCTGCTGTTGAAGCACCAGATCGGCAATGTTCTGCGGGACCTCGCGTGTCGTGGCTGCAGTGAGCCAACTCATCCAATTATCAGTAATATCGGCAAATAAAGGCCCGATATCGATATCCGTAATTTGCTGAATATCTGCCACTGATAAAATTAGTCTGTCCCAAAAAAAATAATATATATCTATCATAAGCTCTAACATGTTTTCTTGTTTGTACCTCTGGATCTCCGGTTAAAGATGGCGTCTTTATAATATACGTTGCACTCAGTGAAACGAGAGTGAAACCACGCTTTCTTTTTATCTTCTGGAATGACCTTGCTTGCCTGGGGAGGGAAGGGGGGGTGCCTAATATTCTGATATGCAAATAGCTGATAGCTGCAATCTATAATCCCCAACTTGGGAGCGAGTACAGATGTAGCGCTTCGACTTTGCTTCATGAATTGATTAGCAAACGGCTCCCCAAATCTCTCGGCGACCATACGCATCAGGTTACAGGCTGGCATCGCGTCCTGCTCCCTGACACTGCGTGCAACGAGTACCAAGCCTTTCAACGAGCCCAGCCAGAAAAAGGGCTGCAAGCGCCAGTGTACTCAGGCCACAAAATAAACCCGGAAATAACGGCGAACTCTTATAAAAATGTGTGTTAAATTCCTTCATTATTTATAAATGACTTTGAGCTCTTATTGCTTTGCAGAAATATCCTTTAATAGGTAAGGTGACTTTTTAGTAACTGCTTTTTGCAGCGTATTGTAGGTCGGGTACCCTGTATAAATATTAAGGCAAAATACTTTGTGATTTTTATTTTTGAGTATTTTGGACATTATGCATTTTTAATGTGTTTAAATGTAATGTTATATATATTACATCTCTTTTATAATGGCTGCGTTTCTTCCATCTTTTGCAGTCAGGCTTTGCTGCACTGGGAGATGGCTGAAGTTTCTCAGCCGGTCCTGGCCCTCAGGTTGTTTAGTTTCAGTTTCCTTCACACTCTTGATGTTTTAAGCAAGCGTTTTTAGACTTTATTAATGGGGTTAGATTTGGCGTTGGCGCATACGGAGGATGCTGGCACTGGAAGTCCGTATAATATACAGCCTGACACCATAAAATATGTAACGGAGAGACACAGACAGGGGGTCATCCTGCTGCCAAAACCAATGCAGCGAGCATAGATGGCTATGAGCCTTGCATGATCTGTTAATTAATATGGGCATTTCAGATGTGAAAGAGGAAATATATATATATTTATTTTTTCTTTTGCTCAATCGTTTGCAATGGCTGTGGTTTTCTCTCTGAGGTTTTTAAATCATGGATTTACAATGCTTGGGCGCTCACCATCACTCTGCCAGTGTGGTCATTTCATGCTTTCCATGCCTATTAGGAGCCAGACTGCATGCCTGTACGTTTCCGTGTGTGAATGACATGCTCTTCATCCCTTACGGTGCTCTGATTAAATCCAGTTTAATGCGGCGCTGCGGAAACTCTGCTGTTTTGCCTGGAAGCACAGAAACGAAACGTTCATTATTGGCGAGGAAGGGCCTAGATGCCATCTGAATGGGAAGGGTTGACTGGCTGGAGATAAGCTGGCAGCCCTCTGCCCTCGGTATGTACGTTACGCTGCCAGCTGCACTGACGGCTCAGTAAAATTTATTATGAGATGGGTGCATTATTCACAGCTTGATACATAATGCATTCCAGAGCGCTACAACAAATTCATATCCAGACTTCTGCTCCTCCGGCGGGGACGCGGCTGTAACGGCTTTGAGAACCTCGGAGTGTCCATATTATAGATGTCTTCACGTCTGGCAAGTGACCTGATGGTCTCTCTGGTTAATACGCAGGTTGCAGGAGCCCGTGTAAGCGCCTTTTACACAGAAAACGATTTTGTTTCTTATTGCTGCTACTGCAATGTGTATGTCGGCACAGAGAGCGATTTGGATTTAGTGCTGCCGGTTCGTAGTGATTTTTGTCTTGCGTTTTACAGCCCGCCGGCCTAGCGTGACCCGTAATACCTACTGTATTGCCTGTGTTTAAACTGCAACCTGATGCTGATTGCATGGAGATAGCCCCAGTCTGTTGGATGGTGTCCCGCTGCAAATTAAATGGTAGTACAGTCTCTGCCGTTCTCAGGGCGCACGTTCAAATGCTTTTATTTCTTTTGTGAATTAAACACGAGGCCCTGTGTTACGCACATGTGGAATGAAGAAATGGTGTCTACGGATGCCATAAGGGCAGGACATGAGATGTAGTTTACCTGCGTGTATAGAGAGACGTTTGTTTTCTTTCACAAAATCTGCGGTTACCTGTACTCTCTCTATCAATTTATGTTGCACGAGGACAGTACTTGGGAAAAAAAGGCATGACGATATATGGAGAATTTGTCCAAGTGGACACGTATACGTTGGGTTTGTGGGTGTGTAATCCTTTTATTTTTTTGTTATTATAAAGGATTTTACCAGGAAGGATACATTGAGATTTCTCTCGTTTTCAAGTATGTCCTGGGTGGCGAGTATGTACCGTTAGGTGTCCTGCCCAAGGACACTTACTGGGGAGGTGCTCTGGCTGGGATCGAGCCTGTGTCTCCACGGTTATAGAACAGTGATGTTACCTCTACTCCATCCAGCCGGTATTTTATAGTGAGATTGTGGCACGTCTGGCTAGTAGGATCCCGTACTTCGTATGGCGATTACTGTTAATATTACCACTTGTGACTCGCCCTGCACAGTTCGGTTCGTTACTGTTCCCTCAGCTCAGCCCTGGAAGTATCCTGGGTCAAAGTGTCCTGTCAACTCGGACACATCTTGCCTTGTGACGTCAGTGCTTTCTGTCGGTGCCGGTTAAGCCAATGGCTCTTTGTCCATGCAAGTGGTTTTCATCGCTCCAAAAGGAGACTTTTTTTTTCTGTGATTAGACTCCTATCGTGGCTACAACAAATCTAAGCCCACTTGCCCCGGTTTCATGTTAATCTCCTAGATATCCGCCGTCACCCAGCTCCCTCACACGCTGTACTTTTGCTATTAAATTATCCTATGTGAATTTAATTCAAGGCAATCTTGGTTCATTTTCACAAGTCATGATCATGTATGATGTCTATGCACGTTCATTTCTTCCCTCCAAGAGACCCTTCACACGCTCTCCACTTCATAGCTTCACCCAACCAAATCGATCTCACATTGTGTCCCATTGTTGTGGTCCATTTACCAGGTCTGTTGATACACAGCGTCCTTTATGGTTCTTTTAATTTTCGAGCCATCTCAAAGGATTTTCACCTATTTAATAGCTCATTCTCATGTAACAAAGAACATTCAACCCTGGAGCGTGTTCCACCGGTGATGTCACATTGATTGCTCAAGCCGATGGCCACGGTCCAGTGAAGAGTGATGGTTGTTGTCCATACATGTTTCTTCCAAGGTGACCGAGATGATGTAGGCCCAATATGCCTACAATGAAGCTTGGACTCACTGGGACTGTCCTCGCACTTATTCCCATGGTAGTCCACCATCCGCCAGCTCTCTGGGCACACAAGGTCCTTTTGCTGTTAAACCGTCCTTGGCATTTTTAGTTCTTTTTGAAAGAATCTCATTAGACATGATGAAAACCCTGTTTCAGTTATTTTTATCTCCTTCTCGACTCCTGCCTCCTTAATCTCCAAATGCCTGGAGTTTTGGTGAAAACCTCAAGGCTTCATTATCAGGGGGAGCAGTAGTGTGTACCACAGCACAGCGTGTTCCGATGGACAGGGGAGGGAGAGATCGTCCAGATAGAGACCTTTTTTATGGTATGTGTGGGTGGGTGAAATAATTTAAGCTATTTTCCTCTTTATCGTCTAAAACTTGACGGCAGATAGAACTATTTGTTTTAGATTAACACTCCCCGTCCAAAAAACAAAAGGGGAAGCTGTTACAGTAACGCTAGGGAAGGCTGGGATGGACAGGACATAGCATTATTATCATCATTGCAATTGTGTTCTTTACCTCAAGGATTCACTATGGATTAATGTGCCCACATTGTCTTGTTCTGTTGTTGCTTTGTTTTTGTTTTCTATACATATAAACACACCTTTGCCTCGATTTGTTGCTCTTTGGGATCAGAGATCCCCCATCCTCTGATCCTGGGCCCCCTCCCATCTCCTCTGAGCGGCCGCTGACAATCTGAAGTACCATTTTTCACAGCTGTCCTCTGGCTATCAGTGGCTGGGGTGACATCAGAGATGTGGTTCCCCCTTTTTTTCCGGCACAGGATATCAGGACAGCTCATCGTATCTCGCAGGGAGCTAATCGCCCTGCACTCTGCTTCCTTCTCCTGCCCCGGCTTCCTGGGAATAGAAGTTTTTCTGTCCTTGGAGGGGGCCAACCTGCTGCCGATCGCACCCGTTTCCTGAGCTACGTAAAAGATCTTCCCCCTTGGCAGCGTGCGTTCAGGGCCATGAAATGCTGTGGTGATATTAGAGTGGAGACCTGGTTCTGGTCCTGTAGGGGTTCTTTCCTCTCTGCGTGAAGAGTCAGTCCTTTGGAAGGAAATGCCTTTTTCTTGGAGTGCATTATATGTAACTTAAAACACAATACAGGGAGTCTGGAATTTATCGATCTGTCTGTGCCTTATATGTAACTCAGGACACAATACAGGGAGTCAGGATTTTAGCGATCTGTTTGATAAATCCCAGACTCCCTGTATTGTAACTCAATCGGTCTGAGTTACATATACCGTAGATACTCAAGTATAGCGCGACCCGAATATAACATGATGGATAGAGATCTATTATGGAAATGAGAGAATATTCAAGACTCGAATATAACGCGAGGAGCAAAATTTTACTGTACCAGTAAACAATTAAAATCCTTCCAGGTTCTCGTAACACAGGCTCCCCCTCAGTCCAGGGTGCTCTGCTCCAGAATGAATGCAGTTGTTACTAAGTATGAAGCCGCCGGCCACCCGTCTGCTTTACTAGTGATTAGATGGCCGGTGGAGGCGAGCAAGGTGAATGATTGGCTTAAACAGTGCGTGCCCTATGGCCGTGGGATCCCACCTCTCCCGAATCCAGGAGTTCCTGAAGTGTTTGCAAGCATCAGGGAGTCCGCATTCACTTCAGCGAGACTACCGGAATTTCCAGGAGACTTGGGATCCAGAGCAAGGCAATTTTTTTTTACACGCGATGCAGATGTCTCGAATATAACACGACCCCCTGCAATTTTAAATGTAAATTTGTCACCAAAATCTAGCGGTATACTCGTATCTACAGTAATACACAGATTTACAATACAGGGAGTCTGGGATTTATCACTCGGACAGATCGATAAAATCCAGACTCCCTGTATTGTGTCCTGAGTTACATATAATACACAGGACACAATACAGGGAGTCTGGGATTTATCACTCGGACAGATCGATAAAATCCAGACTCCCCTGTATTGTGTCCTGAGTTACATATAATACACAGGACACAATACAGGGAGACTGGGATTTATCACTCGGACAGATCGATAAAATCCAGACTCCCTGTATTGTGTCCTGAGTTACATATAATACACAGGACACAATACAGGGAGTCTGGGATTTATCACTCGGACAGATCGATAAAATCCAGACTCCCTGTATTGTGTCCTGAGTTACATATAATACACAGGACACAATACAGGGAGTCTGGGATTGATTTATTTATAGTGCCTTGTGTATTATGTGTAACACAGGACATAATACAGGGAGTCTGGAATTCACTGATAGATCGATAAATCCCAATCAGTGAATTCCAGACTCCCTGTATTATGTCCTGTGTTACACATAATACACAAGGCACTATAAATAAATCAATCCCAGACTCCCTGTATTGTGTCCTGTGTATTATGTGTAACTCAGGACACAATACAGGGAGTCTGGGATTTATTTATTTATTAAGTATTTTACCAGGAAAGATGCATTGAGATTTCTCTCGTTTTTTTCAAGTATGTGTGAGTTACACATTATTTTGCAGAATTTATAGCAATGTTGACTACTACACAATCTGGTTAACCCCGTATGTTTCAGTATTGTGTGCAGTACCCCTCCCCCTAGCACAGCTCCTCATAATCCAGTGCTAATATCAGAACGTTTGATTCCCGGGGAGGTAAAATCAGCGAGCTATTAGTGTGGGTCACAGTTCATTGTTGATAAAGGTTTGAGTTTGTGCTGTGTCAAAAAAAATCAATAAATGTGAAGTGAGATTGTGCCTCGTTATGATGGCAGCAGTCTCCAACCCGGATCCCAGCTCGGCGGTCTCTTGGTGTCACCGCAGAGTCAGGTCTTTTGTAAGGAGTCTGGGATTATCACTTTAGCTGACAGGGGATCACGGGATGTCAAAAAAGTTTTATTTTTTGGAAGGGGGGGGGAATGGTTAAAAAGCAAAACAATACAGCTTTGAATACCATCTCTAAACAGGAACATGCCATTCAGCCTCACAGGGCGTCACGTGCAGGAGTAGCGTCCACATGTTCAGCAAACAGGTTAAAAAGAAAAATACCCCGCTAATGTCAGTCCATGCCAGGGAAGCCTGCAGTGGGTGTCCACTGGCCCTTGGAGGGTTAAACCCTTCTGACTTATCTCCCAGGCCTATTCCTGGCATTGCGCTGAGGCAAGATTTGGCTTCATTCATTCTCCATCTGTCGCTGAGGATGTGTAATTGGGCTCTCCGGCCTCTCGCTGCCTCCATTGTTTCCCTCCCGGTCACTGGTTAATTACCCGACAGGGAATACTGAGCCCTTTTTAGAAGGAACGTATTGCCGATCTAAGGAAGGCAGCGGCAGTCGCAACAACCGAAAACAAGACGCCTGGGAATCTTTTGTGTATGAACAGCTCCCTCAGATTACGTACGGAGGGTCCAGACCTTTGCTGTTCTGGTTGTGATAACTTGAAAAGAATCCATGTTTGGGAAAACTCAGAAAAGCATTGCTTTTACTCCCAAACACTTAAATGGCGAGCCTGCCGTGTAGATAAACCCTGGATAAAAGGTGTGCTTCAAAACATCAGCAGCAACAAAGTTTGTCTAGTCCTTGCAAAGGCTGCTATGCAGCCGAAACGACGATGCTGCTGCTGCGGTTTTGAATTTCTAATAAAAAAACACATTTGGATTGGAGTGCCCCGTCTCCTCATCTTTTTCCTATTCTTCCAGTCCAAGAAATACTGTTTTTCCATCTCTGTTCTTCAACGTGAAGCCCTATAACTAATAGTTGAGTGAATAAACCCCTAAAAGTGCATGGTTTGAGGGGGTGACGTGTCCTGGCGGTTTGGCATTGGCTGACACACGTGTCATGCTTGGTTCGCTCCCCCTTGTTTTTCCTGTATGTCTCTTCCTCCCTCACTGGAATAAAATTATCTTTTCTTTTTAAATGCTTTATTTTTAAAGTCTCATACCTACGTGAAGTGCCGCGCAGGACCAATAAACGACATCATACAAAACATCAGAGAGCAAAAGAAAAGGGAGTGGGAATCAAAAAGCCAGACAGCAAAGGCAGGGTAAATCCATAAGGAATTAAGCAAGGGGTGCCCAGCGACAAAAAAAAACACAAGAGGGGGCTTGGGGAAAAATGGGTAGAGGACGAACAAAAAAAAAAATACATGGTGTTCCCCGCTCACACTGCGAATGCCTGTCGGTCAAACAGAGGCCACATGGCTGAGAGACCCAGGGCCAAGGTGAGTGGACAGGGCCATGGTGGCCACCCAAATGGCTCCCCCAGGACATCCCAGGTCCCTACACACCTATAAAAAATAAAATAAAAGGGGGGGGGATAGTCATCGTCAAAAAGCCACAAAAAAAAAAGGAAAAAGTAAGGCAACTTGCAACCAGGAGGCTGGCACTCTCCACACGGTGACAGAAACTCCACCTGAGGTAGAAAGCCCGGTACTGCTGCAACATCTAAGCCATACTCTGCCCACCGCTCCCCATTTCCCTCCATAAGCAAACAGCCAGGTGCACCACGTAGGTGTCGAGCGTCCCCAGAGGCACTCCCGCATGGAGCTCCCTGGTGGATCCGAAGCACAGCTATCAAGCGATCCAAGTCACCTCTCGTCAGTGGATGATCGTCCTCCTCCAACAGCATCGCCAAACAGTCGTCCAGGGCCGACATCGCCACCCTCCTCAAATCTTCAATGGGAGGGAGAGATGGACCATCCCATCTGTTCCCACCATCTGGAATTCTGAAGGGGTCGGTAGACTGCAGTTCTCCACCACCGCAACCCACTTCTGCCCTGACCTCGTGGGGAGTCGGGAGAGCGTCGTGGCACGGAGCAGCCGGGCACCAGGGAGGAAGGCCTCAAGATGGCTGCTAACCAAGCACACCAGTCAGGGAACACAAAAACACACGTCTCCGATTCAGGCCAGACCTCGGAGGGATGTGGGCATAAAGCAGACTCTCTGGGACCGAGGTGAGAGGTAAAAAGCACATATATGGGGTGAATAATCACGAAATGTCTATACCAGGACAAAACTCCTGCAGTCAGCGTCCGCTCACCTCGGCATCTGGCCACGCCCCCTATTTTATACTTTTAATCTACAACCAGAGCCCCCCCCCCTTTAAATTCACAAACGCCATTGAGCCAGATTCACTCACATTGCATAGGATCTGTGACTGAGTGGGGCTTCCGACCAATCAGGGTTTAAAGATGGCCACCCCCATGGCTCAGGCATTTACTGATATTATTATGGACAGTGTATGATGCAGACATAAGTCTCTTGGGATGCTCTTGCTGAAGGCTCCTCCCGAACATTAATCACCTTCCAGCTCCACCTCCTCTGCCCTTTAAGGTTTACTGGGCGAGTGCCTGACCTTGGCGTTCATTGGCAGGTGAAGGTCGTCCTGATGGCAAACATGTTTTTAATTTGCTGTAACTCTGCCGTTGTTTTCGATACGTTCCTGTTTTCACGAAGGCGGAGTTAATAAACAATTCGGCGTGTGAGATCCGCTGTGAGAATCAGGATCTGGTTCATGAAGCTGAGGGCGGGTAGTGCTTGGGGTTTGGCGTTCCTCTCGCCCCTCCCGTCAGAACCTCTTTAATAGTTTGATGCTGTTATTTATTATTTTATTTCTGAGTGCTTTTTATCAGGAGCAAACAGCCCCAGTTACCTGCAACATTTACTTAATGATTCCAGCGATAGGAATTATTCTGATAATGCGCAGACCAGCTGGCCGGCGTCAGCCAATCAGATGCTGTCCTGCGATGGGAGATTAGATAACGGGGAAACTGTATTAGCCGGAGTGTGGTGACACAGAGAACCAAACACTATTGATACAGAGATAGGACTCCCGGTGGACTTTGCCTCCTGTGATAAATCGGGGGAAAAAGAAAAGATTACTTTTAACTATTAGCTCACTGAGAGCTCTTAATATTAATGACGGCAAGGTCAGCCCTTATCGCTGTTTGCCTGGGATCAGGTGTGAGAAAAACAGGCTGCCATGGGGGTGATGGGAGCGGCTGGTAAGCGCCACCTAGGCACGCTAATGATGGGGACGCCCCCCATCAACAGGAAAAAAAATTGCTGGGAGGGCTACGACACCAACTGTGGCCCAGGGTTTGCCGACACACTGTGGGCGTTTTTGGTAGTTTCTGTGACGGGGAGTAGATCCTGCGTGCGATATGTTGTTTGTGTTTTGCCTTGCACTCGGTGCGGTCTTCTTTTTTTTTCTTCTCTCCCTGGTATCGCTTTTAGTGACTTGTCTTTTTGCTGAGCTCGGCGGATACTCCTGGCGGGAATTCGGCCGAACACAAGTAGGGCTTTATATCTCCATCCACAGGGCAACATCTGCAGCATCCGCCCCTGAAACTTTGAGTTATTGATCTGCAGATAAAGGAGAGGTTTCCGTTGTCATCTTTGCACCCGGGATCCACATGGTTTGCTCTTTGTAACAGGCTGTCCTGGGAATTGCTGCGGCTGCTACTGTGTTGCATTTTCAGGTCAGCTTGTCCTTCCATCCCATGCTGGCCGCTTATCAGTTGGGTTGTGTGTTTTTTCTGGTGGGGTTTGATATGGGGGAAGATAGATGGATGTTATGACATGGAAAGTGTCAGCCGAGGCACCTTATCAGTTGGGTTTCGGCATGATGACCTCCACTAAATGTCAGCCTTTTGAAAACAAAAGCAATTGGGATGTTCTCTAGAGAGAGAGAGAGAGAGAGGTGCCACTGTGTCATCAGGGACCAAACCATCCATCCAGTGCCCGATGAGTTAAATTATAAAACTCCTCCCAATCTGATGGAGCCATGCTGAGTACCCATCATGTTCAGTGCGGGGTCCCCTTTAAATTACCCAGACAACTCAAGCCTGACCTTGGATGGAAAGTGAGGATTGGGGTTCAGAATTCACCTGCCCGGCCACATGTTATTCCAGGGTTATTTTCCACCTTAGACAAAGATGATGATTCAGGAGAATGACATATTTTAGCCCTCATCATATTGGATGAGTATAATATGGGTTTACATATTGAGAACCATCCTCAATAAAATGAATGGAACACTCCTTGGTTATAATGGGAGGGGGATGATGCTACCCCCATTGAATTACTCTCTTCTCACCACATCCCGTCAACATCAATCCTAGAGTAGATATAGAGATTTCATACACATGTGGTGGTGGTCATGTGCTTGTTCATAGTAATGGTGGGACGCCTATCATGGTGCGCAGGGACGAGTATTTCTGAGGTCATTCCCCAGGGATCCATTGGTCTTCCAAACCTACAGCTGCTTTAACGGTTTATTGTCTCTGGCAGCCAGACGCACAATTTCACAACTTAAATTGCGACTTTCCCTCCCTGCAGCGCCCTGGGCCTATCTCACGATACAGCAAGCTAAGATTATGGATGAAATAACCGTCACATTGCACAACTCCACTCTCGCTTTCCACGAGATACGGGAGCCATGCATCTCACTCGAGAATCTAGGAATCTCCCGTCTCTTTCCGTTACTTGCTTTTTGGTTTTGTTTTTGGGTTAAATTATAGGGAAATTGAGGTTATTGTGGGCAGGCTTGTAACATTATTAATTAACCCTGGCACTTTCTTGTGTTATGATGCTCTATATAACTAGAGGCAGAGGTTATTAAAGTTTACTAAAAAAATAATTGGTAAAGGGGAGGTCAAATATTTTACCCCTCCGTAACCCCCCTCTCCTGTTTTAACCCTTTACCTTGCAGCCCCCGCTCCTGTTTTAACCCTTTACCTTTAAACTCACCTTGAATTCCGCTCTGGTGTTCCTCAAAACAGGGCCCGCTATCCCACACTCACAAATTTCTCTTCTTTCCACAGATGAGCTGGTGTTGGAGATCCCCTCCCCAGATGGCATCGGACAGGTCCGAACGCAGAGTCACTTGCCTGAAGGTTTTTCTTGGGGTCCATACAAAGGGAACTTCAGTGGAGCTGCTCTGTCTCCTGCCCCGACAGAACTAGTAAGTCTCGCATGTGCAGAACCTGTTGTCTTACTGGGCTGGGTTGCATTCTGTGACCTCAGGGGTATCCAGTGATTTTGTGCATTTTTTGACATGTCAGGGACCAATAGCTGCATAGATCTTTCACCTTCTCCGATATAGAGCCACTGTGTGTGTGTGTACTCTTACGGTGACTATCAGTACTGTATACTGAGCACACACTTACCACGACACACAGATTATCAGTTCAAAAAGCTTAATGAAGGGAACGTGACCATAAAACGCCTGCCTGGGTGCTCCTCATTCCACCAAAGAGGGACCAGTCACACCAAGTCCGGTATGAAAGCCATTAGGAAACGTTTCGCTCCCGGCACAAGCTTGAGACGGGTCCTGCATAGGGTTGCCACCTTTCCTTCAAGCCAAACCCAAACACTCTAGCGTTGGGTTCGGGCGGCCATTTTCTTTGTAGCGTATACATTATGGCACGTGGTATGTATGGCAGACTGGTATTATGCATGGCAGACTGGTATTGTGGCTGACGCTGCGCTCACCTCAGAGTTTCTGTTGCTGGTCTCGGATTTGGTCGTGGAGACTAGTTTGGACGGTGGACAGGACAGGCAGGCAGCACCAGCACGATTTGAAGACAGTTCCAGTGAAGCACGGGCGGCACGCATGCCTCTCTCTCACTCTCGTCGGGACTGGAGCCGGCCCGCACGCACGCGAATGTCACGTGAGCGGCTGCACCTGCGCATCACTGACAGTGGGTGGTGCGGTCTCGGCTGAATAGCGGAAGAGAGGATCGCGGCGAAGGGGGCGCGCATAAATGTAAGTATGGGGCGGAGGTGCCGGTACCGGCTCGGAGTCATGTGTCCAGGTGGCAGAGGGTGTGAAACCCGGACAAATGACCCCAAAACCGGACAGTCCGTGTCAAAACTGGACAGGTGGGAACCCTAGTCCTGTGCCAGTTACTGGAACGTTGTGTGGTCCCCGATAAATTTGCTCCCTGTTTTACCTGGCTTGGCGTGACCGGTCCCCTCTTTAACAGGGATTTTCACCATGAAACGCTCATGGTGAGAAGCAGAGCGTGCAAACCATATGGGTTTGAGGGGACCTGCCGAATTCCTCCTCTTAACATGTTCTATTTAGTCACGGTTGGAAGATGAAGGAATTTGGTAATCTGGTGACTCAACTGTGTCACCTACATGTATGGGTGCACAAATCCCTGTAGAATATTTATGAGCCAGAAGTAACAATCCTAGGAGTCCAGTGGCAACCTGGCCACTAGATGTGTTAAGCCCTGCACGTGGGCAGTCTATGGTGCCACCTGGCCTTTTTTAATTAGTGTTGGCTTGGGTAATTGCTAAATTCCCTGTCAGCTTTTGTTATGTTTGCCCATCGAGATACCTTCCAGTGAAGCCTGGCTACCACGGCCATGCTGAGCCAGTCACCCTCTAGTCAGACACTGGTGAATAAAGCAACCGAAACCCACGGATAACAATTGGGACACCTGTACCCCAGATCCATGTCCTCCCATGGCATTTCAGTGTTGGCCGCCTTTTCTGGACGATCACGTCGGATTTCCATATGCCTTCTCTTTAATGGCACCATCCAAGTAAAACCATTCGCGACCTGAGCGAGGACTCGCCGCAGGACAGGAGCAGGACAGCACGGCCCTTTCTAGGTGCTCATAGATTTGTATTTGCGCCCATCTAATTATTCCAGCGTCCCGTTAATCTAGCTTCATGGACGACAAAGAGGTTTTGGGATAAATCCTGCTGGTTTTAGGTTGTTTTATTATTTCGTCGTCTCTTACACTGACATTGGATCCGCTGGAAGGGAGAGGGTTAATTCTTTGTTCTGGGTGAAAGGAGGAACTTCTAGAACAAAATCTGAGTCTCTCTCTATCTGGTATAGGGAAGACATGGGAGAGGGGTGGGGGTCGTTATCTCCTCTGCTTTTAGGTTAAAGCTCCAAATATTAGAGAGTGAGCAGGCTGGGTTTGTGATAACGATAGAAGCCGTTATCTCAGCGGAATGAAATCCTTGATTAACCCCTTATCTCCCCCCTTTGGGGTGTTGTGATCTCATGGCGCCAATAGGCCAGACGCAGGACAGCTCAGTGATTGATTCCACGCGAGATAGTGGCCTGCCTTCCCGATACTTCATTTATTGTCTAAATATTTTTGCTAAGGTTCCAGCGTTCTCGCCCCGGCCCTTATCGGGTGTCTTGATGCTTTGCAGCCGCCTCATCCCTGCCTCCCTCTCCCCCCTTCGGCTATCAGTAAAGCCCTAGGAGGGGCAGGATGCAGCGGACTCATCCTTTAGCACATTAAACATCCTTCTAATTCCTCTCCCCTCGCTCTGGCTCTTAGCCGAAAATTCTCCTTTTTCCGCCCCCCCCCCCCTTCCTGAAATGTCACACATCCTCCCCCTTTCAGATACTCTAGTTTTGCAAAAGAAACACATTGTGGGTTTCAGAGAAAGAAGGTACAAGCGACCTTTGACGGGTTCTAGCAGTAAACCCATTTTTTTGTTTTCTCTGTAGGGGGGGGGGATAAAATGATCTGAAATACAATGAGACTGTGGGGGGGGGGGCAGTGCCAGCCTTGTACGCTGCTTTATAAAGACTGGGGAACCTCTCCAGGTTGGAGCATAGAAACATAGAAAAATGTGGGCAGATAAGAACCTTTCGGCCCATCTAGTCTGCCCAATTACATGGATACTTTACCTGGATTTATCTTTTGTTTAGGATAGCCTTATGCCTATCCCATGCCTGCTTAAATTCAATTACTGTTTTGGCCTCTACCACTTCAGCTGGAAGACTGTTCCATGTATCCACCACCCTCTCAGTAAAATAATGCTTCCTGATGTTACTTTTAAACCTTTGCCCCTCTAATCTAAGACTATATCCTCTTGTTTTGCTACTTTGTTTCCTTTTTAAATATACTCCCTTCCTCTACCTTGTGTATTCCCTTTACATATTTAAATGTTTCTATCATATCTCCTCTGTCTTGTCTTTTTTTTCCAAGCATCTCTGTGCCAGGCCATGTCTATGTTAGGCCAGGTCTGTGCCATGTCTGTGCCAGTCCAGAGTATACTTTGTGCATGATGCCTCGGATAAGATTGTCAGAGCTGTCTCTCATCATTTCCCCTCCTTTCCTCGTTGCGGCTTCCTGAACCCTTTTACCGGCTCTTATATCAGTGTTTATACAGTATTCATCTGAACCGGATACAGGACGTGTCAGATGGGAAAGCTCTTAAAAAGCTCCTCTATTCCCACATGTTTTCCTATGTATAAACCCTCGGTATGCCATGGTATGGAGTGCTCCACATGCTGCCCCTCTCCTGCCATTGATAAACATAGAAGTCTCCACCAGTTCGGGAAGACATGCCTTGCATTGGGGTGAGTGAAAGTACATGCTACCGGTATGCGCACATGCAGTGTACCCTGCCTCAGTATGTGAGAGAGGCATTCTGGTGGTGGTTTCCGTCCTCCTGACAGTTTTTATTCGGCTTGTTCTCCACTTGGAGCGGCTTTACTTTGCCCTCTGCTGTTTTCAGTAGACGCTTGGCCAGCTTTTGGAGAAATCCCTCCCCAGGAGAAGCCGCAGCGGATGCAGTGTAGATAGAGTTTCTGATGGTTATCAGGCAGAGTTCAGTACAGAGACACTGACCCCTTTGTTGAAGGAGAAAACAACATATCTTCTCATAGACACCGCGGGGAGGACCGGTAACCCTTGAACTGCCAGCGGGATATGCACTCTGTGTGGCTGCTCAGCCCCAGCCCGGGACGCATTTCGGTAGCAGTAAGAGGGACTATTCACTAAACGGTGACATACCAGTACAGGCTGATTATTCTGACAGTCCACTTCCACAATGTCAAAGGTAAAGCCCCCCCCCCCCCCATGTGCTCTAAAAGGGTAAAATAAATTAAATGTAAAAATGCTGGCTGTATGAAGTGGGGGAGAAAAAAATGTTAAATTAGAGTTCATTTTGTCCACAGAGACACAAGGGCCGGACAGAGGAGGGCTCTGTGTGAAGTATGACGGCTTTTAAACCGTCAATTTGTGTTTTTAATATAAACATTTGTATTATTATTTCTGCGTTTCTCTTGTCAGGCTCAGTATCCGCAGCTGGTATAAACTGAATGGGGGGGTGCGCACTTGGAGAAAACTCGCCATCCCCCGTTTGACAATGAGGAGCGTTTCTGCACCATCAGCAGTGCCCGGCTCTTTATCGTACGGCAAACATACGGCCTATCGCAGTGATAAGCCGGAGCTGACTAGCGCCATCGCTCTCACTTCGAGGGTCTTAAATATTGGAAGGAATAATTAGATTTCATATCGTCACCGACGCAGCCATCAGAGGATCAGGCAGATTAATTTCTCTTTTCTCTGCGCTCATTAATATTCATTAGAGACGGGCTGCGTCCCAGGGCTGCACTTATTCCCCAGGAACGTGCAGGAGCTGGCACTCTCACCCGCGTTACCCATTACCGGTTTTGTGCAGGATCTGGGATCCGCACGGGGGGTACTGTGCTCGGAAACGTTGTAATGTTCAGATTGCAGAGGGATTTAGATAGATTGGGGGACTGGGCACTTAAATGGCAAGTGAAATTTAATGTAGATAAATGCAAAGTTATGCACTTTGGAGTGAAGAATACACAAGCAACTTATACCCTAAATGGTACGGAGTTCGGGAAATCCAAGCAGGAGAAGGATTTGGGAATAATCATAGACTTCAAACTAAGCAACAACGTGCAATGTCAAACAGCAGCCGCCAGGGCCAGCAAGGTAATTTTGCCTCTTTATAAACCAATGGTCCTTGAATATGCCGTGCAATTTTGGGCACCTGTCTTAAAAAAGGATATTCTAGCGCTAGACAAAGAGCAGAGAAGAGCGACTAAATTAATAAGGGGAATGGAAGGGTTAAGTTATGAGGAAAGACTAACAAGCTTAAACCTGTTTAGCTTAGAGAAACGGCGCCTTAGAGGGGATCTGATAACCTTATATAAATATATACGGGGCCATTGTAAACCATTGTTTGATAACCTATTCATTAACAGGACTATACACAGGACACAAGGTCACCCATTTAGACTGGACGAAATTAAATTCCGCCTAAAGCATAGGAAGGGTTATTTTACGGTGAGAACAATAAAGCTGTGGAATTCTCTGCCTGTTGAGGTGGTTGGGTCAGAGACTGTGCAGACTTTTAAAAAATCACTGGATGACTTCCTGCAGACACAGCATATTAAGGGTCATAATATTTAATATGTGGGTAAGCTTGATCCAAGGAGAATTCTGACGCCATCTGGGGGTCAAGAAGGAATTTTTCCCCAGTTTGTTGCATTTCAGGCTGTTTTTTTTTGCTTCTTTTGGATCAACAGCAGTAGGTGTTGTGTGAGAGGCTGAACTCGATGGACGCATGTCTTTTTTCAGCCTATGTAACGATTGCTCTGTGTAAAATTACATAGTACCTGTCCCATAACTACATAGGCAAAAAAAATAGCTATGCATCCATAGAGTTAAGTCTTTCACACATCACCTACTGCTGTTGCTCCAAAAGAAGCAAAAACCCCAGTCTGAAGCGCTCACCAATATGCAACATACTGGGAAAGAATCCCTTCTTGACCCCAGATGGCATCAGATTCCTCTTTGGATCAAGAAGCTTTTACCCACATATCAAATATTATAACCCTTAATATTAGGTTTTTGCAGGAAGTCATACAGCGGTTTAAAAGTCTGTACAGTCTCTGACTCAACCACCTCAACAGGCAGAGAATGCCACAGCTTTATTGTTCTCAATGTCCTGTTCACTTTAGCTTTTTTAAGTGATCAGGGTGTCTACAGTGTCCCTTTAAACAGTGGTTTCCATGCTTGTTCAATGAACCATAATCCATTCATGTGTCTGTGGAGTGGACATAAAGACACTAGCCATTTATAGACAGCAGGTAATTAAGATCACAGCACCTCAGTGCACAAGAGACATTCCATTCCTCCTGACTCAGAAAAACATCAAAAGATGCGTGGTGTGCCTGCTCTCCCGCATGATCGTGCCATAGGCATGTTACAGGGAGGCATGACAATGGCAGATGTGGCCAGGGCAATAAAACAGCAATTTTCATGTTGTGCGAGGCCTTAGGCTAGGGTCAGACGAACGCATTTTCGCGTTGTCTGTGAAAAAGTGCGTTCGAACAAATAGACGCATTTTTTCACGGAGTACGCGATAGCGGTCATACGATGCGCATTTGCATCCGTGATTTTGTACGGATCATCAATAAAACACTTTGTGCATCTGGACGTTATGTTGGCCGTGTCTGACATCTCCGATTCACGCACACACGCCGCTAGCGGGCGCAGCGCACTCTGTACGTCAGTACTAGCAGTTTAACGTTCTCGACAAAATGCGTTCGTTTTCCACTTGCGTTGCGCAGCCGGACTTTTGTGCGACCGTACTTCGTATATTGGCCGTCATTGCCTGGCACTTGCTGCTAGTGCGGCCGTGATTAAGTGCGCCTGCACGCGCGTTCGCACTGCGCTCGTCTGACCCTAGCCTTAGTGTGCAAAGGGGAGACGGGAAGGACAACCGAGCGTCCTCGCAGAACACATTTAACACAACCTGCACAGGATCGGCCCTTCTAGCTATCACTTGTGCATGACAGATACAGGACCACAACAAAAGCCATCCGAGTTACAACAGGAATGTACAATACCTCCATAGTGTTCAGCTTATGTCTCATGCTCATACTAATATTTACAGTAAGTTACAAGTATTTATAAAGCGCTAACAAGTTCTGTAGCGCTGTACAATGGGAGACAGAATAACAAATGTCCATACAAGTTAAACACACAGAACAGTATGAGAGAGGACTCTGCTCGAGAGCTTACAAGCTAAGCTGAGAGGGGTGGCACGCTAGGTGAGGGTAAGTGGCAGTATGTGAAGTAGTTGGGTGCAAGTAGGGGTAAGAAATGTACAGGAGGGATTATGGAGCGAGCAGATAGGCTTCTTTGAATTAACCTCCCTGGCGGTATTCCCGAGTGTGCCTCGGGGTTAAATTTCTCTACCGTGAACGGTAACCCCGAGCCACACTCTGACTGTATACTCACCTCATCCTGCGCTCCCTCGCTGTCCCCCGCAGTGTGATTGCGGCGACTTGCTTCCTGGTAACGCTCCCTGCGAGTCACACGATGCAGGGGGGCAGGACCAGGCAGCAAACTGTAAAAAATAAATATTTCAATGTAAAGTCCCTAACATGCAGTTCTCCTGAAGGGCCACTAGGTGGTGGTAACAGATCAGAAACAGACCATACCCATTCTAAAAAAAAAATTTAAATTTTCTATATAATATAATTTATAATTAGAATATATATAATTATAATTTATAAATAAATGAATAAAATAAATAAATTAAATAAAAATAGAGGGCGGTGGGAGGCACTCCGGGACTGAGTAAAAAAATAATTTATTCTTACATGAGTGAAGAAATCCGACGTTTCGGCCCAAGGATGTCGGGCCTTTATCAAGGAATATAAATATATATATATAATGATTTGAAGATCTCTTATATGAAAATATAATTATTGAAACACTGTATGCATTATGAATGTTGCTGTATAAATAAGAGTGTACATAATTGAAATATATCATACCAAGGATGTTTACATTGAGGCAATATACAGTGACTAATATTGCACCCTTGTTATCTGAATGCGTTTTTTTTTTTTTTTAGTTTTTGGTTTGATCATATTATTGAATATAATTTATTTGCATTATTTTGGATAATTATTTTTGGGATAATAAATTCTTATTTCGGGTTTCAAACTTTATCTGACTCCGTGTGTTTACTAGACTCTTGTTTTCACGGATTTCAGTGAGTTTTTCCTATGGATTACAGGCTTACTATATGAAACAACACATTTCCTTTCGAAAAAAAATTAAACGCTTTTAGACACAAAATTTGGACAAATCAGGACCGCCAGGGAGGTTAATGTGTTTTCAGAGACTTCTTGAAGGACTGGAGAGACAGGAAAAGTCTGTTGCGGGGGAGAGAGTTCCATAGAAAGGGGGCAGCTGGAGAGAAGTCCTGAAGGCGGGAGTTGGGGGTTGCGGGTACGAGGAGCAGATATCATCAGATCACTGGCAGAGCAAAGTGGGTTGGGTTGGAATGTACTTGGTGATACGGGAGGAAATGTAGGCAGGGGCGCAGTTATAGAGAGCTTTGTCCGTGAGGACCAATGTTTTGAAGTGGATTCTATAGGAGACAGGGAGCCAGTGTAGAGATTCAAAGAGGGGTGAGGTGCAGGAGGTGAGCTGGATGAGCCTGGCACAGGCGTTCATTACAGACTGCAGAGGGAGAATCTGGGATCTCTTAAGGCCAGAGAGGAGGAAGTTACAGTAGTCAAGGCGGGAGATAATAAGAGCTTGGATGAACATTTTTGTAGAGTCCTGATTAAGAGAGGGGCGGATGCGTGCAATGTCTTTTAGGTGGAAGTAGCAGGATTTGGTTAGAGACTGAATGTGAGGAGTAAAGGAGAGATCAGAGTCTAGGAGGACACCGAGGCACCGAACCTGTGAGGTGGAAGTAACAGTGGCACCATTCACCTGAAGGGAAATGGGCGCAAGAATATTGGCTTTGGGGAGAGGGAAGATTAGAAGTTCAGTTTTCGAGAGGTTGAGCTTTAGGAAACGTGAAGTCCTCTAGTCGGAGACAGTTGACAGGCCGGCTGTAACACAGCACAGGAACAGAGCGATCGAGAGAGGAACGGTAAATTTGGGTTTTGTCAGCAAAGAGATGATATTGGAATCCATAGGAAGAGGTGAGGTTACCCAGAGAGGCCGTATAGATCGAGAAGAGTAGGGGACCTAGAACAGCCTTGAGGTCCCCCAACTGAGCGAGAGGAACCAGGGGTGAAGAGACACCAGTGAAGGAGACCCTGAATGAGTGAAGAGAGAGATGGGAAGAGAACCAGGAGAAAACAGTGTTATTAAGGCCAAGTGACGCAGGGTGAGGAGCAGGAGAGGGTGATCAACAGTCTTAAATGCAGCTGAAAGGTCAAGAAGAATAAGGACCTTTTGCTTTTAGCAGCAACTTAATCATTAGTCACCTTGGTCAGAGCAGTCTCAGTGGACGCTGGGAGCAAAAGCTGGTGAGCAATCCAGTGAGCTGGTTATAGACCAGGCGTTCTAAGATTTTCGAGGCAAAGTTACGTTTGCTGGAAATAAAAGCAGTGGAAATGGAGAGGGCGTTTCTCTTTTACCGAGGTTTCCCCATCTCTCCAAAGCGGGCTCTGATGGAGATGCAGATCACCCATCACCAGGGCCGTGCAGTCAGCTTCTCCCATAGTCTTTTTTTTTTTTTTTTTTACCTGAAATCATCACATGCCACGAACATTTCCAAAACGGCTGTCTCCCATAGTTTATCATCTATCAGGATCTCTCTGGCCCTCACAGCTCAGAAAGTGTTTTCTAACGGTCCCCATCCGGGAACATCCCCCTCGCACATACGGGGTGGGTCGGGCATTCTCACCCAAAATCTGACAGATTCTAGAAAGTTGCAGGATCCAATCCAGATTTGAAGGGACGTGTTTAAACCAGACCAAGTGCCGCGCCGTGACATTTCACAGAGTCACAGCCGATCCTTGTGATAAGCCACAATGCAGACTGACAATGTTCTGGGTTTTGGAATGGGTAGGACAAGCACGCCCCCTGGTGCACAACTGGAGCTATGTCCGCTTATTCCACAAACACCCTGCTGTATCTCTCCATCCTCATACTGTGTACACACACTAGGGATGCACCAATACCAATTTTTAAGACCGTGTACAAGTACCGATACTTTTTTCAAGTACTCACTGATACCGAGTACCGATACTTTATTGGAAAGCATCACATGACTTTAAATAAAATAACTTAGGACAGGCTTTCAGCGAAATCCTGTTTGTTAATATTGCAATGTATGGCCAGACACACCCCATTAACCCCCCACACACATCTGGTGTCTGTTGTGTATACATCTGATGCCTGGCTGTGGTGTATATTATTTATATATAATATACCCCACAGGCATCATATACGTTTATACCCAAAGTGTGTGTGTGGGTCTTTAAGGGTTGTGGTGGAGGACTAAAAGTGAGATAAAAAGCCTCCACACTATAATTAGTTGTGTTTATTATTGCAGAAGCCACTTGTACATCACGGTAATTCAAAGAACTGCATCCCAGAGTTCCTGTGCCACATTCCCCATATGCAGCAAGGAATTCTGGGTGGGATATGCAAATGATCTGTCTCACTTTTATTCATCCTGGACCTGTTCTTACACAGAACCCTTCCTTGCTGCATATGGGGAATGTGGCACAGGAACATATATATATCTCTCTCAACATGTCAGAATGAACGAACGTACACAAAACCTTTTAAGACCTCAGACCAGACATGGGGCAGCTGTCAGAACGCTCTTGCATCCGGACAGGCCTCTGCAGCTGGCCACGTTTCAACGAGCCCCGTTCACGCTGTGTGATTGAAAATCGCGTCATAGAGCAATAATGTTGCGCGATTTTGCAAATCGCAAAAAAAGGGTCATGTACCAGCGACATCGCACGGCTAGATGTGAACAGCTCCATTGAAACGCATTGGAGAAGCTGCATAGCGCAACGTCGTGGCAAAATCCGCACGATAAAATCGCACAGTGTGAATGGGGCCTTAGAGCAGCCACTTGTTGGAAAGCCCCAGCCGTGATCTCGTGCAGAGTTCGAGGTCTCGACGAGATCACGGCTGGGGGCTTCCCAACGAGCGGCCGCTCTAAGACTTTGCCGGCTGCGCTCGTTGAAACGCGGACAGCTGCAGGGGCCTGTCCGATTGCAGTTAGAGCGTTCTGGCAGCCGCCCCAACCCCTCGGATGCCGGTGAGCCAGCTCAATGCTGGCTTCCGGTATTGGGGGCATCTGCACGAGTACTAAGTACTCGTGCAAATGCCGGTATCACCCTAGCATCCCTAACAAACACCCAGCTGTATCTCTCATGCCGTGTATAAACACCCAGCTGTATCTCTCATGCCGTGTATAAACACCCAGCTGTATCTCTCATGCCGTGTATAAACACCCAGCTGTATCTCTAATGCCGTGTATAAACACCCAGCTGTAGCTGTCATGCCGTGTATAAACACCCAGCTGTAGCTCTCATGCCGTGTATAAACACCCAGCTGTAGCTCTCATGCCGTGTATAAACACCCAGCTGTAGCTCTCATGCCGTGTATAAACACCCTGCTGTTTCTCCCCGCAGAGCATCGCTCCGTCACTGGAAGTGGAGGATGATTGTTGGATAAAGTACGTAACGCTGGTTACATGTGAAGCAGAGGCCAACTCTGTTTTGTACAGAAAAGGTGAGTTCTCAAGGAAAACCTCATTCAGAAATGTGAGCAACCTTCCCCAACTGATGTCCAATCTTGGGATCTCACTTGTGACTGGCTAAGCATCATGGGACATGGGGGCTGGTGTGATTATGTCCCTCTCACTTTTTATACGGATTGCCGCTTGATCCCTTATTAGAGCGGAGTTACTTACAAGGTAATCTTTATTTTACTCCCTCCTCAGGTGACCAGATCTGGTGTCGGACATCGCGGGATATCGAGGCTGGAGATGTGATCCAAGCCTTCCTAATGGCTGAACCTCAAGCCATTCCCAACTACCCCATAAAAGAGGAGGCAGGAGAACCGTCTCAGAGCGCCTCCTCGCTCCCAGAATTCCAGCTGCTCCCCCAGCAGGCAGGCATGGCGGCCATACTGGCCACCGCAGTTGTTAACAGTGAGTATAAAGTTTCAGATTTCTGCTAGATTACAAATGGACATTAAATATTCTACAGCTTGGCCTCGTGATCTCTGGCTCTGAATATTATGCTCTGTCCTAATGAAGCCTCTTTTTTTCTCTATACAGAGGACGTTTTCCCGTGCAAAGACTGCGGCATCTGGTATCGCAGCGAGCGCAACCTCCAGGCACATCTCATGTATTACTGTGCCAGTCGGCAAAGCTCTACCTCCCCATCCATGGAGGAGAAAGCCAAGGACACCTACCCCAACGAGCGAATCTGCCCCTTTCCCCAGTGCAAGAAGAGCTGCCCCAGTGCCAGCTCCCTGGAAATCCACATGAGGAGTCACAGCGGTGAGTGTGGACATAAGGGGGACACAACTGTAAAGGGGTGCCTATGTACACGGGAAATTATGAGCTCGCTGTTAGAAGTGATTTGATCTTATGGAAAACCGGAAACTCGAGCTCCCCCCCTCCCCCCCCCCCCCCCCCCCCCCCATCTGTGCGTTACACATTCAGAGGAACAAAACCAGTAAGAGCATTGAAGCAGAAATCTTCTCTAATTGTGAGGATATTCCATGTATCTACTACCCTTTCTATATCACTGTTACATGGAATAGCCTCCCAGTGGGGGCAGTAACAGTGATATAGAAAGGTAGTAGATACTGCCCCCACTGGGAGGCTATTCCATGTAACAGTGATGTAGAAAGGGTAGGAGATACATGGAATAACCTCCCAGTGGGGGCAGTAACAGTGATGTAGAAAGGGTAGGAGATACTGCCCCCACTGGGAGGTTATTCCATGTATCTCCTACCCTTTCTACATCACCGTTACATGGAATAGCCTCCCAGTGGGGGCAGTAACGGTGATATAGAAAGGGTAGTAGATACTGCACCCCCCGGAGGCTTTTCCATTTATCTACTACCCTTTCTATATCACCGTTTACTGGAAGGTTATTCCAGGTATCTAAGAAAAGGGTGGTAGATACCAGGAGGCACTTGGGGTTCCACGTGCAAAATTAGGGAGGTGCAAACATTTAGAGTGAGGACACAATACAGAGCGTCTGGGATTCACTTTGATATATATATATATATATATTTTTTTTTTGTAACGCAGACATAATTATTAAATAAATGGTACTGAATAAAAATGGTAAAAATCCTGATCAAATTGATCTACTACCACTAAAAGAGAGAAAGACAATGCTAAAGACACTGAAGGACACACGCGTACACAAAGATGCTGATATATGTAGATAGGCACAGAAACACCAACAAAGACACACACAGCCAGACAGAATATGACAAAGAGCTCCGTGTGAAACGTAGATTGTGAGTGATGTGGAAATGTGAGGATCTGTGTTGCGTCCATCTAGGTTTTTCTTTGATAGTCACACACAGGCACACCTTCTGTGTGTTTCTGACACTGTGTTTGCGACTCTGATAGATGCGCACACCCAGGCAAAACAAAGAGACCTTACATGGCACCCCCAGCGCTACCCCACAGCGCCATCAAACACTACTTCCTGGCACCCCCACAGAAAATTCCTGGATATCTGAGCTGCATGTAAAAAAATAAATCCATTACCAATGGGACTTCTTCACTAAACTATCCTTCAAGGTGACATATATGTAGACCGATTTTATATATATATATATATATATATATATAATCTATCTCTCGATCTCCAAAACATGTAGCATTCAGTGAACCAATATATTTGGGTTTACCAGCAAATCACACATGTTACACGCACAATATAAACACTTTTTACATACATACACTGTATAATCCCCACATTCATGTATGATGATGCCATTCACGGATTTCAACAGGTCATAGACTCAAGAAAAAATATGTTCGCATTTGGGAATATATATATATATTCTGCTCAAAAAAATAAAGGGAACACTTAAACAACACAATGTAACTCCAAGTCAATCACACGTCTGTGAAATCAAACTGCCCACTTAGGGAGCAACTGATTGACAGTCGAGTCCACATGCTGTTGTGCAAATGGAATAGACAACAGGTGGGAAGCATAGGCAGGTAGCAAGACATCCCCAATAAAGGAGTGGTTCTGCAGGTGGTGGCCACAGACCACTTCTCAGTTCCTATGCTTTCTGGCTGATGGTTTGGTCACTTTTGAATGCTGGCGGTGCTGTCACTCTAGTGGTAGCAGGAGACGGAGTCTACAACCCACACAAGTCTCTCAGGTAGTGCAGCTCATCCAGGATGGCACATCAATGCGAGCGGTGTCAAGGTTTGCTGTGTCTGTCAGCGTAGTGTCCAGAGCATGGAGGCGCTACCAGGAGACAGGCCAGTACATCAGGAGAAGTGGAGGAGGCCGTAGGAGGGCAACAACCCAGCAGCAGGACCGCTACCTCCGCCTTTGTGCAAGGAGGGACAGGAGGTTCACTGCCAGAGCCCTGCAAAATGACCTCCGGCGGGCCACAAATGTGCATGTGGCTGCTCAAACGGTCAGAAACAGACTCTTTGAGGGCCCAACGTCCACAGGTGGGGGTTGTGCTTACAGCCCAACACCGTGCAGGACGTTTGGCATTTGCCAGAGAACACCAAGATTGGCAGCTTCACCACTGGCACCCTGTGCTCTTCACAGATGAAAGTAGGTTCACACTGAGCACATCTGACAGACGTGAAAGGGTCTGGAGAAGACGTGAAGTACGTTCTACCTGCACCATCCTCCAGCATGACCGGTTTGGCAGTGGGTCAGTAATGGTGTGGGGTGGCATTTCTTTAGGGGGCCGCACAGCCCTCCATGTGATCGCCAGAGGTAGCCTGACTGCCATTAGGTACCGAGATGAGATCCTCAGACCCCTTGTGAGAACATATGCTGGTGCGGTTGGCCCTGGGTTCCTCCTAATGCAAGACAATGCTAGACCTCATGGGACTGGAGTGTGTCTGCAGTTCCTGCAAGACGAAGGCATTGATGCTATGGACTGGCCCGCCCGTTCCCCAGACCTGAATACAATTGAGCACATCTGGGACATCATGTCTCGCTCCATCCACCAACGCCACGTTGCACCACAGACTGTCCTGGAGTTGGGGGATGCTTTAGTCCAGGTGTGGGAGATCACTCAGGAGACCATCCGCCACCTCCTCAGGAGCATGCCCAGGCGTTGTAAGGAGGTCATACAGGCACGTGGAGGCCACACACCCTACTAAGCCTCATTTTGACTTGTTTGAAGGACATTACATTAAAGTTGGATCAGCCTGTAGTGTTGTTTTCCACTTTAATTTTGACGGTAACTCCAAATCCAGACCTCCATGGGTCGCTCAATTTGATTTCCATTGATAATGTTTGTGTGATTTTGTTGTCGGCACATTCAGCTATGTAATGACCACAGTATTTAATAAGAATATTTCATTCATTCACATCTAGGATGTCTTATGTTTGTGTTACCATTATTTTGAGCAGTGTATATATAATGCATATACCGAGCCAATTCTAGTACAGGCTCCAACACGTGAGTGAAAATACTCTCGCTCGTTTTTTATTACAATATTTATGGGAAGCCCTGTGCTATTTGTAGTTTTTCCTGAGATTAACAACTAAGGAGTGTAAGGGGGGGGGGGGGTTGGTTTAATCCAGGAATCGACCTGGAAGGCTGTCATTGAGCCTGGATTGATATCTGGCTCTATATGAATGTGATTTGGGATTAATAATATTAAAACGCCAAGTATACTGTACCATCGCTTCTTTTATGTTTATTTGTTCTTGAGTTTATGACCTGTTGAAATCCATGAATGGCATCATCATACACTGTATAATCCCCAAATCATGTATGTATATCAAAAGGGTTTATATTGTGTGTATAACGCGTGAGATTTGGTGTTAAATCCTATATATTGGTTCACTGAATGGTGTGACGCTACATGTTTATATATAGGCATTGGTCTACATATACGTCACCTTGTTTATTGTTCTTTGGGTGAGGTGGTGAGGTCCTCACTATGGGTAGACGCTGCCCGCTGTTATATTCACCGTGCAATAGCAGAATAGAGTTTTTTGCGCCAAGTATTATAAAGATCTTTGCTTATTCACTAAGCAGTAAAGCGTCAAAGAAACCAAAAACCAAATTGTAAAACATCTGGTAATGAGCAGGCAGTTCCATTGCACTCGCATGCATTGCTGGTGGGACCTCGTCACTGCATTGCATGGCTGGATAGCAGTGGTGTGCCCCTTGTTAGGTCGCAGGGCACTGCCCGGTTGCTCATATGGCTGGTCCACCCCTGTGTAGCTTTTAACTCCAGCCTGTAAGATTAAACAGCTCTCATTATCCCCAGCCTTCTCTAGATGGGCCCCCCCCCCCCACGCACACCATAAAGATTGGCAGTCCATTTATCGCCGGCTGCACGTGGCTTTCCTTACTCATTCTATGTGGAGCTGTTAAGAAGCCGCTCACAGGCCGCAGTGTGTGTCGATATAAAACGTACGTTTAATCTGTGAACATCCTTTTAAGAAATAAAATACTCCAATCCATCCCTTCAAAGTGTCCCCTTCAGATTAATAGCATTACAGGACATTATCTCCACATCTTAATCACAGCGCGCCGCACTCCTCTCCATTAGGAAGATGTGGCTAGCATTGCTTTGGTGATAAGAGGGGTGCCCAGGGTGCCGCTGCCGCTCACATGGAGGAACAAAACATAACAGAGACTCTTTATTTTCTGCAGGCGAGCGACCGTTTGTGTGCCTGATCTGTCTGTCTGCCTTCACCACGAAAGCCAACTGCGAGCGCCACCTTAAAGTTCACACGGACACCATGAATGGTAATCTATGACTGAGTGCAGGTCCTGCAGGTTTTATGCTCTCCGTTGTATCTGATCAGCTCCGCTGGGTCCATTCCCCATCTCTCCAATCCTCTATAAACGATGTAGCACAACACAACCACTGATATCCACTTGTGTAAGAGACCTGCTCTCCCGGACGTGCCCCGGCATCTGATGCAAATTATGTATCCGAGGAAGATGGCGGCATTCACTACTGAAACATGCAGTCCACGTTTGTGTGCTTTTCCATGTGGATTGCGGTTTCCTTCCTCTTATTAATACATTAAGAACGTGCAAAGAGGATAGATTTGCAAAGCACTTTATTATCTGGAGGGTGCTTTTGGTGCCACTCATACCACCATATGCTTAGGGCTTCCTCCTTTTTATAGCGCGGCTCCTATTCCAACCCTGGTGTAAACGGAGCAACTCTATACACTATAATGGCTCTGATAAGTTTACGCAAGGGTTGGCATAGAGCCTGTCCTGTGTCCGAACACCGGCTTCTCCAGACCCTGTAACTAAATGAACTCCCCATCTCGTTCTAGGTCTTTGCCACGGCTGTGGGTACGTTTCTACGACAAGAGACATATTGTACAGCCACCTGGTCACCAACCACATGGTTTGCCAGCCGGGATCCAAGGTCGAAATTTTCCCCACAATAAAAACACTCGCCGCGGTCAAACCGGCAAATCCAGGTACTGACTACTGCAGCTTTGTGTCAAGATGAATAAAGAGGACCTGCACATGGGCAGATACTGCCAGCTTCATTGCACACAGACGCTTTCATGCCATTCAATCTACACAGAAATCCCACGATCTCTTGCCAAGCTCAAACACTGGCACAGCACAGGGAGAACTGCTGCAGTTGGGGGTCTACTTTCAAGCCAACATTGGATCCCCTTATGTTTCAGAACTACTTGTCCCATGATGCTCAGCCTTGGAGTCATCATAAGATGTTCTGAAGCATCTGCGGTTTCAGCATCGCCTCTGCTCTGTCTAATAAACAGCTTTCCGGGGGGGGGGGGTGGAAACTGCGGTCCTAATGAAATTACAACCAGGGGCCTCATTGCTAGATGTCCAGGAGAGGTTAATAATTAACCCCTCAGTCTCCCTAGAGTGTCTTTTTAAGTAGGTGTATTGTTATGAATGGCAATACGTAGACAAGGACTAATTTTGGTTTCTCTCTTCCCGTCTCTTTCAGCTCTGAGTCAGATTACAGCAGCCAGCCTTCTGAAGTGTGGCTTGTGTGGCTTCCTGGCTGAGAGCCTTCCCAGCCTCCAGCAGCATGCGTTACTGCACGCCTCGCCTTCAGCCCCGTTGTCCTCAATGTCTACGCAGTCTCCATCTGATTCTCCTGTAGAAACGAAGCCTGAGCGTTTGGAAAATGGTGATGCCAAGCCGCAGCAGACGTCTACACCTCCCCTCTCCTCTGGTGGCGAGGAGCCCACTTTAAAAGTTCATATTAAAGAAGAACCAGAAGCCCTAATAAGTTTTGGCGAGTCCAGGGCTACCAACTGCGAGGCGAGAGATGGGGCTGCCCTAGTACCGTCTCCCACAGTAAAAGTGAAGACAGAGACCTCGAGTCCTACACCTGGATCCAGCCCTGTCCCATGTGAAGCTGGTGCAGCACCAGGTGGAGGAACGGTAATCATTCCACACTATGCATTCGGACACGAGGCTACGTCAGCTATTGTCCCCCAGGCTTCAGAGATCCTTGCAAAAATGTCCGAACTGGTACACAACCGTCTGAAACAGGGCCAAGCTGTTACACCTGCTGCTGGGTTTCCAGGAACTCCTTCACCAAAGGGGGCAACGTGTTTTGAGTGTGAAATCACGTTTAATAACATAAATAACTATTATGTGCACAAGAGACTCTACTGCTCCGGCAGACATGTGACAGACGAAAATGCCACCGGACGCAAAGTCAAAGCGCTACCACCAAGGGCACCAAGCATGTCTGGGGTTCCCGTTCCACCACCAGCTGATGACCAGCAGGCATCCCTACCCCAAGAGGAGGCCGAGGCAGAGAGCACTGCTCCTACAGTAGTTATTAAGGTGGAAGAGGGTGCTACGGTGGAAAGTGAGACTGCAGGTAGCGGACACGTGAGTGAGGGCAGCCAAAGCCCGAGCTCTTTGGAAGATCCAGAAGAAGACCTGACCCGCACCGTATGTGAAGCCTGCAACATTCGTTTCAGCCGTCACGACACCTATGCGGTTCACAAGCGATACTATTGTGCATCTCGACATGATCCTCCCATGCGCCGCAGCGGTGTGAGCAAGCCTGGGCCACCATACACTCCTCAGCCAACTCCACGTACCCGCAAAAGGCGCAAGCTGTATGAAATCCACGGAGTGACCCCAGCAGACGTAACACCGCCTTCATTACACACAATGGCCAGGATCGAGGCTCTGCCGCTCATGCCAGGTCTGATACCAGCCCCCACAGTACCCTCACCCAGCTCTAGTCCAGATGCCGCTGATGGACCCATTGATCTCAGCAAGAAACCACGTCTAGTGGTAGAAACACCATTACCACCTCCAGCAGCCACAGTGGTGCCACTGACAGATTACCACGAATGTACGGCTTGCCGGATCAGCTTCAACAGCTTGGAAACATATCTGACGCACAAGAAGTATTCATGCCCTGCTGCCCCTCTACAGCACAAAGCGCTGCAGCAGCTTCAGAAAATCAAATCTCCTCTAACTCGTGCCGGGAAACTTGGAGACGATGTGGTGAAGGTGGAAAGACTAAGTCCACCTTCTGTGAGTGACAATGTTCAGTCGCAAGCGCTACCATTTTCTTCTACTCCGGACTCAAAGCCACTCCAGCAGTACACCCTGGCGGCAGAGGTATCTCCTTCAGCCACCGCTTCCTGTCCATATTGTCCTGTCAACGTGGTCATCAGAGGAGATCTCATCGAACATTTTAGGAGTGTCCACGGTCTTCTCTTGGCCAAACCTACTACAGGTCATCGACTTCAAACCACATACATGGAGGTGTTAATGCCTGCACGGGTGCAACCCAGCAGCGCGTCAGAGAGCAGCCTGCCAAGTCCACCAGTTTCGGCCTCACCTCTGCAGCTGCCCGGCCTTAGGAGAGACGGTCTCAACTGCAAAGATCCCACCTCATCTTCATCCTCGTCGGCCAATGGCAGTCCAAGCTTAACGAGCACGCCCAGGCCTCGCTTGCCAAGCTCGCCAGCTCTTCCTCTGAATTCCTTACCTTTGGCTGAACCTCGGAGGGATGATGCCCTCAGGGTCACCAGCCATGCCTTGATTCCTGAGGATAAAGCTATGCAGCCCCCCAAGGCAGGCCTGACTTCATCGCTACCCAACGGGAACCACAGGTACTGCCGCCTCTGCAACATCAAGTTCAGCAGCCTGTCCACTTTCATTGCTCACAAAAAATATTACTGTTCATCTCATGCAGCAGAACACGTGAAATAACATACGGCAACATGTGAAATAACACATGGAAAATTACACGTGACCAACTAGACTGAGAGCATACAGGACGGATGTGATTTAAGGTATGGCGAGTACCTTCCACGGCAGCCTGTGTTTGAATGGGACCTCTGTGCGCGAGGAGACCAATTCCGAAAACAGAACGCCTCGGCGCCAAAGCAAGCGCTGCTATGGAAAAGCCACCACGGGGCTACATTTCTGTTTGTCAGTGCATTGAGTGTCTTGTCGTCAGGGCACAAAGAACATCTTCACAGACACACAGTGGGTCGTACGAGATCTCCGCTCCCGGACTGCTTTTTCAATCTACAAGCAGATCTGTTGATTTCCACACGCACTGGTTGTTGCAAAACAAAAAACAAAAAAACAGGAAATTGAACACAAAAACTCAAAATTTAGTAATTGTGTCATAGCCTCCCAAATGTTAAGCACAAAAAACAACAAACTGTTACAGAGGATGGAAAATGAAGGTGTTTTTGTCCGTGTTACAGGGCATCGGGAAGGGTATTACATTTTTATTATTTTTTTTTGCAATAAGTTATTTTTTGAGATGTATTTAAAGCGAGACTTTTAAAAATAATCTAATGTTTTTATAAGGTAAAATATTCGCTGATTAAGGGGGGGCAAAAATAAAAACATTCTGTGACACCTTCTGGAGAAGAAAAAAAAATTTAAACAATGTTTTACTCCTGGATTTTATCCCCCCCCCCCTCGTGTGCAACGATAAAATGAGGGCGAACTTGTCCGCAAGCCCCACCATCACTGGCATCGGCACATCTCAGGGCTAAAGATCAAGATAACTGGCAGGAGGAGGGTTACGTGCCACTGGGCACTGATACAATGTATCTGGTCCTAAGTTTACTAAGATGGTCCATCAAGTGGTGAAAGGACGTAACCTCGCCCACACACTTTGTTGAAGCAGCCATATTGACTACTAGTCGCTCCCTTCCTGCCGCTGACCATGAACTTTATTTTCTGTGTATATTGCTTGCTGTTTCTTGATGTTGTTGGTTGCCAATTGCGTTGAAGGGTACCTGTATTGACTGGCCGGGGGTGTTGGCGGGTTGTATTTTGCAATGGCTCCTGCCCTGCATTCACAGAGCCTGCTAATCTCACGTCTACTTGCCAGCTCCTTTTTTTTTAATCCTTATTGGTTTTATATACATGCACACAGTGTATAATGTAGTCCCATTTTCATGTGAGGTTTTGCAGGAATCCTGCATTTATTCTGGCTTGCAAAAATGAATGAAGGCCGATGAATCTCGCATTGAAACCCTGCGCCTGTCAGCCTCATCCACAGCGATATGCGCAGGATGCGCTCAGGTGCTGCTGGCGGGTGAGGTGGACGTTCCACTTATGTTTTTCGCAGTCGAGGGCAGTTTTTACTTTCCGTTTGACTGAATTGTGGGTCCCCAGCCATACGTACCGGCGAGTGCATACTGTGTCGGGAAGAATCGGGAGTATCCGTAAAGCACTATTCAAAATAACCGATTGCAGATGTATTTTTACCTACTGATCCCGCAAAGGATTTTTTTTCTAAGGTTGTATTTTTACAAGGTATTAAATATAACCAAAACTGGAAAAAACAAAACAAAAAAAAGTTGTGTTTAAATAGTCCATAAAGTATATTTATATATTATTATAGATACCGAGAGCACTGATACACAAACTAAACAAGAGACACACGTTTCTGGCGGCTAAGCGTGTGTATAATTCTGTACATAAATAAAAGCCTGTGTATATTATCTGCGCACTGTAATAACTTGCTTCGTTATAAACACACACCACAGTTTAAATTCAGATTATATTAAAATGACAATTTAGTAATTTTTTTCTTACTTTCCTCACGATTATATCTGTATATTATTTATTTCCTACCTTTAACAAGTTATTCCTATTTAAACACATGTGGGACTAACCAGATAAATACCAGCGATTCGCACGCCCGGAGCAAGAAAGCCAACGCAGGGTCTGAGCTGGTTCCGTATAGCATGTGTGTTTAGTTGTTTCAGCCCTACTCGTAACCTAATCGATAATGAAAACAGTTGTCAACGGTTTTCATTATCGATTAAACAGTGTGTGCTGTACACAAATCGATTGGAGTAAGACTGAGTTAAGACGTTATAACCTCAGATTCTGCTTCGTCCTGTGTCACCACCCCAACCTGCCTGTCACCCTCTCTTTGGTTTTGAACTGCCATTCTCACCCTTTTGGTCCCTTCCCACAAACTCGCTCCCACAATCAGGTCTGGTCTTTTGCCCAAACCCACTCCCTCTCACCCTCGGGTCAAGTCGTTTGCCCAAACTCCCTTCGACCTCCGGATCCTCCGCCTGCTCAGTTTGAAATTATTGTAAAGGGACACTCTAATACGCTAAAGTGGTCAGGCTGCGTGGAGTGACGCCCCCCCCCCCTTCTCCTCCTGATTTAGTGCTGACCTCATCATGTCTGAGCGCTTGTAACGGTGTTCGTTTGGGGACAAAGCAGGCATGGGCTTAAGCTAGGCACACAGCATCAATCCATCACTCTGGCCAGGTGCTCCTGTACATTGTGTGCGAAAAAAGTATGCAATTTGCGTATATGTGTTTCTTTTATCTGAGGAATCGATTTTAATCGGCCAACTAATCGAATATGAGAATAATCGTTAGTTGCAGCCCCAGTTAAGAGGGAGAAGTCCGCTTTAAATAGAGAGAAATTGCTAAATAAAAGGAAATAAATACTGTTTGAAGAATGTATTGGGGTAATGTTGAAAAACCTCTAGAACGTCCCTTTTTTACTGTCTATAAAGTTTTATTGTGATAGTGGCGTTTTGAACCAACCTTGGAAATAAAACCAAACAGATCTGGCCGGTCAAATGATAAATCCACAGCTGTAGACCGGTCACTTCCAGGATGTTTCACCAGTCTTATGATTTGTAAAGCATCATGGGAGATCTAGTTCTGTAACACTTAGCAGAAGGGTTCAATCACACATGCCAAAAGCTGCCAGGCACGTACATCGCCCTAGTGAGCGAGTGCGCGCACACACACACGCACGCACGCACATACTCTAATGGTGAAACTCAGGAGAATTAGCAAGAGAAGAGAACAATCTAGACTGAAAAAAAACGAAAGTGGAAAGTGAGACAAATGGGAGAATTTTTCTGGTTTGGCTACTTTGACCTAGAATTTTCACTTCTGCCCATTCTCCTGAGTTTCACCTTTAGTGAATAGACGTTACAGCTCTTTGCTGCTTATCGACACTATCAGCCCTCATTCATGGTAGGATGGAGACTGATGTATCGGGTGGGTCAGTCCTAAATCCCAAACAAAGGCAAAAAACTAATTTCCAGAGTTTACTTTATACATGTCCGTGATGAGATATGTGGGAGGCTTTATCCCACATGTACCTTTGTCTAGACCAGTCATGGCTAACAAGAAAACACCGGGGGGGGGGGGGGGGCGCTATTGCAACGTGGTGTAATCTTAACCAGAGCTATTTTAATTCTACCACAGCCATTTGTGTTAAATTTACTCTGAAATAAAAGGTTAAACCGAAAGGTGAAACGTTATTAAACTAAACCCTGCAATAACACAGACTCAACATGGGATGAACAAGAGCAACCAGTCAGTTACCCATCCAGATATGCACAGCACATGACATAGCCATGTGCTCTCAGGTCCAATCCCTTCCTGGAACTCCTGGTTGAATCAAAAGAAGGTTGGACTAGAGTTCCCCCCCCCGCGGGGCTTGCCACCCACCACCAATATATACACCTTTATTCCCAGTGGGAGTCACCATATGAGGTAACCACTCTGGAGTAGGCTGGCTTAATGAGGTCACAGCTAAACCTACAGGGCAAAAAGCCTCACACTGCCCCTAGTGTTCCCTCTTTGGTATAACAATTGCAGTAATTTTTTTTTAGAAAGTATTTTACCAGGAAGGATACATTGAGATTTCTCTCGTTTTCAAGTATGTCCTGGGTGACAAGTATCTACCGTTAGGTGTCTTACCCAAGGACACTTACAGGAGAGGTGCTCTTGCCGGGATCGAACCTGTTTATGACACAATTCATCCATGACCACTACAGGGTGCCAAGGGTGACCCTCAATAACCAAGACTTTGAGGAATGTATTTCACGAAGCTGTGACTAAAATTGAATTTCAATCAAACAGTAACTGCATTCCGCAGGTCCCAACCTCCTCTTCTGGTTGGCCAGTGACCCATGTAAACCTCTGTATTAGGAGCCAAGTCCTGACACTGTGTGGAAACTAAAGATGATTTCTGCCCCTCCTGTTATTTACAAAAAACAAAACCACATCCCGCTCCATTATCAAGTATAGAATAAGAAAATACGTGGACCATTAACATGACTATACACAGGACACGAGGTCACGGATTAACACTGGATGAAAGGAGATTCAGCCTAAAGCATAGGAAGAGTTATTTTACAGTGAGAACAATAAAGCTGTGGAATTCTCTGCCTGTTGAGGTGGTTGGGACAGAGTCTGTACAGGCTTTTAAAAAACGACTGGATGACTTCCTGCAGACACAGAATATTAAGGGTCATAATATTTAATATGTGGATAAAGCTGCTCGATCCAAGGAGGAATCTGATGCCGTCTGGGGGCAAGAAGGGATTGTTTCCCAAAATGTTGCATATTCGGCGAGCGCGTCAGACTGGGGGGGGGGGGTTGCTTCTTTTGGATAAAACAGCAGTACCTGATTTTGTGAAAGGCTGAACTCGATGGACAAATTCCTTTTTCCAGCCTATGTCTCTAAATCAATTGCAACTTTGCACATAAAGACTATTCTGTAAAAAGTAGAAGTGATAAGTCCATTAAAATGCATGATGTGCTTCAAGGCGGGAGAGCATCATGGGACATGGAAGGGGTGATTCACTCACCTCCAAGGCTCTGTGACTTTGCCGTTACAGTGGATCTCGACTATCCAGGGAACAGAACAAATTAATGTTTTCTTCCTTTAAAATGAGTAAACTGTGGCTATTCTGCATTCAGAGCCGTTGTTTGGAACAAGAATAGATTTAAGGATTTTAAAGTGGGGATTTCTGAACAACAATAGGAACAACTTCAACCGGAACACTGGGAGAACGATGATAAAATCTACGCTGTGCGGGTCACAAGTTCGCCAAAGTAAACCCGTCTTTCATTGGAAAAAACGCACTGAGTGAATAAGCCCTAAAATCCCGAAGCACAGAGTGCAGTATCCGGACACCACTGGACTAGGATACACAGACAACAGCACGTCAGGATTTCATGGGTTAACAAGCTCGGTACAGGATATAATAGGATATTAAAGCACCCAGACTCCGGCCGGAGCTGGAGATTTTGTAGAGGGTGGTGTGTACTAGCGGCGCTGTATATGATAGTACCAGGAAAATGGGCCAGCGCTGCCACCGCCTGGAGGAAACAAATATCCATTTCTCACCTTACAGGTTAAATAATTCTGTTCCCTTAAAGCATCCCGGGGCAGCTCCACCTCTTAGCTGCTCTTCCAAGATACCAGAGGACCGAGAGCAGTTTGCGTTATGAAGCGCAGATACAGCTGGAGGTCACTATTCTTATTATTAACCCTGTACCAAACATTTCTGTGCAGCCGCTTATTCTCAGATTTGCATTTTCATACATAATTACATGTAGCTTTACAGATAAGGACGCACAAATAAGACCGGCTGGTGGAGAAGACCGAAGAACCTCCCGCCTGATGCTTCTGTACAAAGCCCACTGTGCCATGGCCCTGTGAGCTTACAATCTAAATTCTAAAGCATGATCTAGCCAGGACGGCGTTGCCCCAACTGATTTGGGCCTGCAACTGATTTGACAGTCATGTTGGCTGGGACTGGATTTTAGGTGTTGTATTCCATGAGGTTTGGTGACAAACACCTGGACACTAAAATTTAAATAGGCGCTCCAATCTCCTGGCACTCTTACGCCTGCGACCCGACATTTCAATGCACCATCCTAACCCATCTTCTCCTTAGAGTCATTAAAGTCTCCTTGAAACACAGGCTCTAAAACAGTGTTTCCCAAACTTGTCCTCGGGACCCTCAACCAGGCCAGATTTTACAGATCACCTTGGGGGAATACAGACTGAATCCTGCAATCAATGAGCAGCAAATCATATCACCTGTGCTGTGCTTCACATATCCTGCAAACCTGGCGAGGAAGAGGGTCCTGAGGTCAGGTTTGGGAAACACTGCTCTAAAAAATTAGCACTGCAACATCGAATACGATGGTGCCACCTGTATCCTAATGCAGTTTATTTACCACCACACGCTGGAAAAACAAAACCTTAAACAGAAAAATGATATATACGTTTGGGTGATGGCGTCTGATTTGCATACGGTAATGCCTTCTCTGTAACGGCACCAACGAGCTAAAACCTTGTGAGACCTGAGCGGGTCCCACCTTAGGGCAGGACACTAGTGCCGATGCCTGTTCTCAGGGGACTCACAAACCGGGTTTCTGCTCCCTACATGAAACCTCAAACAATTTGTGGTGTTTCTCGCGGCCTTTGCAGTTCGAGCCCTGGCCAGAACAAGAAGTGGCTCGGCCAGTCAGAAACTCGGCCAGGTGAAAGGCTACCATCAGTCTCGTGTGACTCTCCTGAGAGGGACAGGATACTAGCAAATTCCAGCTTCACCACACCATGAAAACCCATCTCAAAAAGTGAGCAAGTGGGTCTACTAAGCAATGGACCATCTCTACACCTCGCTACATGTCATCCAGACAAGACCCTTTCATAGACCTAGCTGATGAGCCAGCCTCTTGGCGGCCGTAAAGCAAGAGATCATTACAATGTCACAACAGGAGAAAAAGAAAGCTTTATCTAAAGATAAGTTTAAAAAGCTGCGCAATCTGCATGGAAACCATCTGAATCAGCAGAAGCATCCTTGAGGTTTCTATGACAACTGCTCCTGTTAGAAACCTTACATTTGCCTCTGAAAGAATCATAAATAACTCAATGATAAAGTGTAAAATGCAACAAAACAAGTTAAAACGCTCACAGGACCTGGTGGCTTTGCCATGTGCGGCCAGGAGATGCCAGCATGGAGCTGTGTACGGCCAGAAGGAAGATATCCACATATTGGTACCTTCTTATACACAATCCACACTAAGTATCAGGACAGCCTAATCCTGTGTAGGGTATTTTAGCCAAGGATTATGTTCCCTAATCCCTACGTATTTATTTCTATATATGTACTAAATATATTCCCAATATTTTTAGTCATCATTCACCTTCAATGGAAAAATCGACTCCACAAATCATGGTCTGGTATCGGTAACATAGAAGCCCAGGTCTTCTCTAAAGGTTAAAGGTACACCTGTCCAGGGCCCATGTCTCAGGGGACCTCTGCCGCCAGGAGGGTATGTCTGGACACAGAATATCAGGTGTGGAAAAGAGTGAGTGAAGAAACCGACCTCATAAATCATATCAAACACTTCACTATGACGGATATATTTTTTACAACGTGACCATCGCTATCACGAGAAGGTCCAGGCAATCACCCGGGGCTTTGATCAGAAGGGGGTGTATGGGCGGCTGAAGTGGCAGTAGTGCCCCTTGCCACCAGCTACACTACAATTCAGAGGAAAAAGCAAGGGAGCCCATAATCTGACAATAACAAGAGGTCGTCCCTGCTCCAGGCACTGTGCAGCCCCCTTGTCCCATGCGTAATGATATAGGAGTGACCACTGCCCAGAGTCCCCCCCTCTTGTTATATATACCTTATTTCAGGTTCCTTTTTAACCCTTGCGCTACAGGAGGATGTATGTCCCAAGTACCGGTAAGTGGGTTGCAGTCCAAAACATAGCAGAGGGAAGCAAATTGCTTTGGAAGGCTGTCACAACACCCAGGGATAGCTGCGGGAGGGGGCACAGCACACCATGACCACCTAGATTCATGTAAGTGATCATGGTGGCTAAAGTGAACCCTTTAATCCACCACCTCACTATATATGTATGGGTTGGGTTTCGGGTTATTATCCATATGATGAGAATGATATATATTTGTTGGGACCAAACAAGACAAGGTGGAACGACCTAAATAAAGTGCTTCACAGGAAGCGTGGACGCTTTTGGAATAACGGTCCCATGAGATGTGACCCTTGGCCGTAAGACTTTCAGACATATTGGCCAGGGTTAGCCGGCACTGGAAAAGAATGGCCCAGGTAGAGAGTGGGTTCACATCCACATTATAACAACCTGAATGATTTCCCCCCTTTTCTTGTTACTATTTAATATGATAAATAAATAAACTCTACGGGATCCAGGAGACAAGGGGAGGCGGGTCTGATGATCACAGCAAAAGGTCACGTCACCCCATCACAAGCTCGGGCTCCGGCCCGTAAACTAAAAAAATGGTGGGAGTTGTGGCAATTGAGTTTTAACGTGGATAAGTGCAAGATAATGCACCTGGGACGTAAAAACCCAAGGGCTGAATATAGAATATTTGATACATCTGAGGGTTGGGATTTAGGGGTTATTATTTCAGAGGATCTAAGGGTAAGTAGTCAATGTAATAGAGCAGCAGGAAATGCTGGCAGAATGCTTGGAAATGCTAGCAGAATGCTTGGTTGTGTAGGGAGAGGTATTAGCAGTAGGAAAAGGGAAGTGCTCATGCCACTGTACAGAGCACTGGTGAGACCTCACTTGGAGTACTGTGTGCAGTACTGGAGACCGTATCTCCAGAAGGATATAGACATCTTAGAGAGAGTTCAGAGAAGGGCTACTAAAATGGTGTACAGCTTGAAGGAGAAAAGTTACCAGGAAAGGCTTAATATTCTTAACATGTACAGCTTGGAAAAAAGACGAGACAGAGGAGATATGATAGAAACATTTAAATACGTAAAGGGAATCCACAAGGTAGAGGAAGGGAGTATATTTAAAAGGAAACAAAGTAGCAAAACAAGAGGACATAGTCTTAGATTAGAGGGGCAAAGGTTTAAAAGTAACATCAGAAAGCATTATTTTACTGAGAGGGTGGTGGATACATGGAACAGTCTTCCAGTTGAAGTGGTAGAGGCCAAAACAGTATGTGTCTTTAAGCAGGCATGGGATAGGCATAAGGCTATCCTAAACAAAAGATAAATCCAGGTTAAGTATCCATGTAATTGGGCGACTAGATGGGCCGAAAGGTTCTTATCTGCCGACATTTTTCTATGTTTCTATGTTTCTAAATGCTTTGAAGTTGCAATAAGAAGCGCAATGGCGCTGAATCATAAACTCGACAATCTCCGCGAGTTCTGATAGAAACGCCGTGACGAGCGCTTCAGTACAACTGAGTCACTTTGACAGGGATAATGAGAAGAGATTGGCCTCAGATTGCTAATTAAAAAGTGCTCATCTGGCTGTCGCCCAGCTTCCCGTCTTCATGTCGGTAAAGGAATCCGAGTTCATCCTCTGCCATGGCAGAGAGGCCGTGCCACGCGGCATAACCATTTGCTCTGGACGCTCAGGATTCCAGTGCTACTGGTCTGTGATATGCACACGCACATACATGTCATTACCATGTATCCTGCTCCTCATTCTATGGGAAACGCAACATTCAGAGATTAAAGTGCCCCCGTGACACATCTCTACAGGGCGCATAAATGTAAAAGTAAAAAAAAAAACAACCGTGTTTTCTACAGGATGCCGCCATCTTGGTACACCCAGAGATCTCAATATTTTCTTGTAGGTGAGATAAGAATTGACGGCCTACAAGAAGCCCCCAGGGGGTACGTATGTATGATATGTGCACCTTAAACCCTGTAAAAGGAACCACGCAGATCCTAAAGCACGTGTCTGGCAAGTATAACACAGAACTCATACATACGCTGGTAAACCAATGAAAAGAGTAGCAGAAGTCGGCCTTGCTGTGCTCATGGCCTGGGACACCCGCAATAAGTCAGGGCTTTCTGCTGACCAGGGGTTTCCATTAAAAGAATATTCTTACATCTCTATTCTATCTCCTACAGAATGCATCGTGAATCTCTTGGCTCGCCAAATAATAACAATTTCTGTTAATCTCTTTAGTGTCGGATTCATTTCTGTTTGATTTTGTGTTTCCTCTATCCCTCTGGAACATGATCTCAGTCCCATTCACCCTTCTCCTTAGCACTGGACAGAACACGATCTTCCTGCCCCTAAGCTGTCAACATTTTATGCTTTACTAAAGACAGGCATAGTAAGAGCAGATTTCCATGTACCATCCATCACAGCAAGAGGAATATACGCTCTGCAGGGAGCGCTCATCCAAACATTCCCTGAACAATCTGATACAGATTAGATCCCTGCAAAAGAAGCGGCAGGTCCTGGGCATCCAAAAACAAAGGGTTAATGCTAGACAACCGCACACACAGGGATGTGAATAAATCCCAATATTATATCAATATATTCTATACGATACAGTGCGGAGCAGCCCCCTATCCCAATATTATATCAATATATTCTATACGATACAGAGCGGAGCAGCCTCCTATCCCAATATTATATCAATATATTCTATACGATACAGCGCGGAGCAGCCCCTATCCCAATATTATATCAATATATTCTATACGATACAGAGCGGAGCAGCCCCCTATCCCAATATTATATCAATATATTCTATACGATACAGTGCGGAGCAGCCCCCTATCCCAATATTATATCAATATATTCTATACGATACAGAGCGGAGCAGCCCCCTATCCCAATATTATATCAATATATTCTATACGATACAGAGCGGAGCAGCCCCCTATCCCCTATTAATATCAATATATTCTATACGATACAGAGCGGAGCAGCCCCCTATCCTATATATTATATTATCAATATATTCTATACGATACAGAGCGGAGCAGCCCCCTATCCCAATATATATCAATATATTCTATACGATACAGTGCGGAGCAGCCCCCTATCCCAATATTATATCAATATATTCTATACATACGATACAGAGCGGAGCAGCCCCCTATCCCAATATTATATCAATATATTCTATACGATACAGCGCGGAGCAGCCCCCTATCCCAATATTATATCAAATATATCTATACGATACAGCGCGGAGCAGCCCCCTATCCCAATATTATATCAATATATTCTATACGATACAGAGCGGAGCAGCCCCCTATCCCAATATTATATCAATATATTCTATACGATACAGAATGGAGCAGCCCCCTATCCCAATATTATATCAATATATTCTATACGATACAGGGCGGAGCAGCCCCTATCCCAATATTATATCAATATATTCTATACGATACAGAGCGGAGCAGCCCCCTATCCCAATATTATATCAATATATTCTATACGATACAGAGCGGAGCAGCCCCCTATCCCAATATTATATCAATATATTCTATACGATACAGAAGGAGCAGCCCCCATCCCAATTATTATATCAATATATTCTATACGATACAGAGCGGAGCAGCCCCTATCCCAATTATTATATCAATATATTCTATACGATACAGAAGCGGAGCAGCCCCTATCCCAATATTATATCAATATACTATACGATACAGAGCGAGCAGCCCCCTATCCCAATTATTATATCAATATATTCTATACGATACAGAGCGGAGCAGCCCCCTATCCCAATATTATATCAATATATTCATATACGATACAGCGCGGAGCAGCCCCTATTCCCAAATTATATCACATATATTCTATGACGATACAGAGCGGAGCAGCCCCCTATCCCAAATTATATTCAATATATTCTATTACGATACAGAACGGAGCAGCCCCCTATCCCACGATATATATATTCAATATATTCTATACGATACAGAATGGAAGCACACCCCCTATCCCAATATTATATCAATATATTCTATACGATACAGAGCGGAGCAGCCCCCATCCCAATTATCATATATCAATATTATTCTATAGCTTACGATACAGCCGCGAGCAGCCCCCTATCCCAATATTATATCAATATATTCTATACGATACAGCGCGGAGCAGCCCCCTATCCCAATATTATATCAATATATTCTATACGATACAGCGCGGAGCAGCCCCCTATCCCATATTATATCAATATATTCTATACGATACAGAAGGAGCAGCCCCCTATCCCAATATTATATCAATATATTCTATACGATACAGGAGCGGAGCAGCCCCTATCCCAATATTATATCAATATATTCTATACGATACAGAGCGGAGCAGCCCCCTATCCCAATATTATATCAATATATTCTATAACGATACAGAGCGGAGCAGCCTCCCTATCCCAATATTATAATCAATATATTCTATACGATACAGAGCGGAGCAGCCCCCTATCCCAATATTATATCAATATATTCTATACGATACAGAGCGGAGCAGCCTCCTATCCCAATATTATATCAATATATTCTATACGATACAGAGCGGAGCAGCCCCCTATCCCAATATTATATCAATATATTCTATACGATACAGAACGGAGCAGCCCCCTATCCCAATATTATATCAATATATTCTATACGATACAGAGCGGAGCAGCCCCCTATCCCAATATTATATCAATATATTCTATACGATACAGAGCGGAGCAGCCCCTATCCAATATTATATCAATATATTCTATACGATACAGAGCGGAGCAGCCCCTATCCCATATTATATCAATATATTCTATACGATACAGAGCGGAGCAGCCCCTATCCCAATATTATATCAATATATTCTATACGATACAGAGCGGAGCAGCCCCTATCCCAATATTATATCAATATATTCTATACGATACAGAGCGGAGCAGCCCCCTATCCAATATTATATCAATATATTCTATACGATACAGGCGGAGCAGCCCCCTATCCCAATATTATATCAATATATTCTATACGATACAGGGCGGAGCAGCCCCCTATCCAATATTATATCAATATATTCTATACGATACAGAGCGGAGCAGCCCCCTATCCCAATATTATATCAATATATTCTATACGATACAGGGCGGAGCAGCCCCTATCCCAATATTATATCAATATATTCTATACGATACAGGCGCGGAGCAGCCCCCTATCCCAATATATATCAATATATTCTATACGATACAGAGCGGAGCAGCCCCTATCCCAATATTATATCAATATATTCTATACGATACAGAGCGGAGCAGCCCCTATCCCAATATTATTATCAATATATTCTATACGATACAGAGCGGAGCAGCCCCCTATCCCAATATTATATCAATATATTCTATACGATACAGAGCGGAGCAGCCCCCTATCCCAATATTATATCAATATATTCTATACGATACAGAGCGGAGCAGCCCCCTATCCCAATATTATATCAATATATTCTATACGATACAGAGCGGAGCAGCCCCCTATCCCAATATTATATCAATATATTCTATACGATACAGAGCGGAGCAGCCCCCTATCCCAATATTATATATCAATATATTCTATACGATACAGAGCGGAGCAGCCCCCTATCCCAATATTATATCAATATATTCTATACGATACAGAGCGGAGCAGCCCCCTATCCCAATATTATATCAATATATTCTATACGATACAGCGCGGAGCAGCCCCTATCCCAATATTATATCAATATATTCTATACGATACAGCGCGGAGCAGCCCCCTATCCCAATATTATATCAATATATTCTATACGATACAGAGCGGAGCAGCCCCCTATCCCAATATTATATCAATATATTCTATACGATACAGAGCGGAGCAGCCCCTATCCCAATATTATATCAATATATTCTATACGATACAGAGCGGAGCAGCCCCCTATCCAATATTATATCAATATATTCTATACGATACAGAGCGGAGCAGCCCCCTATCCCAATATTATATCAATATATTCTATACGATACAGCGCGGAGCAGCCCCTATCCCAATATTATATCAATATATTCTATACGATACAGAGCGGAGCAGCCCCTATCCCAATATTATATCAATATATTCTATACGATACAGCGCGGAGCAGCCCCCTATCCCAATATTATATCAATATATTCTATACGATACAGAGCGGAGCAGCCCCCTATCCCAATATTATATCAATATATTCTATACGATACAGAGCGGAGCAGCCCCCTATCCCAATATTATATCAATATATTCTATACGATACAGCGCGGAGCAGCCCCCTATCCCAATATTATATCAATATATTCTATACGATACAGAGCGGAGCAGCCCCCTATCCCAATATTATATCAATATATTCTATACGATACAGAGCGGAGCAGCCCCCTATCCCAATATTATATCAATATATTCTATACGATACAGCACGGAGCAGCCCCCTATCCCAATATTATATCAATATATTCTATACGATACAGAGCGGAGCAGCCCCCTATCCCATATTATATCAATATATTCTATACGATACAGAGCGGAGCAGCCCCTATCCCATATTATATCAATATATTCTATACGATACAGAGCGGAGCAGCCCCCTATCCCAATATATATCAATATATTCTATACGATACAGAGCGGAGCAGCCCCCTATCCCAATATTATATCAATATATTCTATACGATACAGAGCGGAGCAGCCCCCTATCCCAATATTATATCAATATATTCTATACGATACAGAGCGGAGCAGCCCCCTATCCCAATATTATATCAATATATTCTATACGATACAGAACGGAGCAGCCCCCTATCCTAATATTATATCAATATATTCTATACGATACAGCACGGAGCAGCCCCCTATCCCAATATTATATCAATATATTCTATACGATACAGAGCGGAGCAGCCCCCTATCCCAATATTATATCAATATATTCTATACGATACAGAGCGGAGCAGCCCCCTGTATCGCATGAATGATCTATCCATAGGTAATATACTCAAACCATAATCAGTGCAGGACAAACCTAATATAATCCTATATATACTATATAGAGGTGGTTGGGACCCACCTAACGCAATGTATTATCTGTTTGAAGTGATGTCACACTGTAAGCTGTCGCATTGTAATATCTGTACGATGAAAAGTGCATCAAACTGCATATAATGTAATGTCAGTCTCAGGGTACTTGGTGCACCTGTTACATTCTGCAATTATGTGTAAAAGATCAAAACACATTGCGCTGCTGTGAATTGTAACGGATTCCTCGTTTCCTGCAGTGACGACATATTACAGCAGGATTCTGCAGAAAGAAGAGCCCACTCACCTTTGTCTGGATAAGTGACGAGCTTCCGAAGTAATGACGGATTCTGGAAATTAGCTGCAAATATCAGCGTAACGGCACGATGCTACGGCACGACTTAAAGGGACAGTAAGAACTCACAGCCGCTAGGCACAACATCAGTGGCAGACACAATACATATCGCTTAATAACTGGCGCACGCAATAATACCGCTGCTTGTCCTGTTGATACACGGTGCTGTGCAAATCGCAAACCCTTCAAACTGAGACTATTACATTCCTGAGCAAAGGCCTTATCTTACCTGCCATTATACGAGGATCCGCCGGTCACCTGCAGAGCTCTGTGTCAGGATCAGACGCAGCGATGGACGGCGGTCAGGTGTCATATTGTCTCGTGGCTTTGAGACACCTAGGATTTAAAAAGATCAACGTTTTATTAAAAATACTATTCTATCTCATATAAATGTTTCCACTTAACAGATCTCACAGCGCACCAAACACGCAGCCGCCCCCAATATGTGCCTGGGGTGCGCGCATAAATCAGGGGTCAGCAACCTAGACCCTCAAGATGTTTTAGAACTACATTTCCCTTGAGGCATAGTCACCCTGAGGAGTGGTTAAACATCATGGGAAATGTAGTTTCAAAACATCTGGTAGGCCGGAGTTGCTATGCCTGGCCTTACATCTTTACACTCGGATTAACCCCTTCATTACCATTCGCATTGTGTTTTATAAAATCCCATCACGACAGTTATTTGAATCATGGGATTTGAAGAGTTAAATGTTGGATAAAATGAGAGTTCTGCATGCAGATAGATTTGCTAATTTTTCTTGTAAAATTTTGATGTATTCTAGAGCAGCGACAGCCATTGGCTACCTGAACGACCTGTTCATTGCTGACCTTTTTCCCAGAAGGAAGATCAGCAAGAGATGATCTCAGCTTTTCTGGGCAGGGCTAATTCCCCCACGAACTAGGCTTCTGCACCGATTTTTTTTCCGGTTCGATTCGATTTTTCGCATTTTCAAACTTTTCGATTCGGCTCGTTTCGACCGACTTCTGTTTCGATTCGGTTCGGCTCGACTCGTTTTTCGTGTACATTTTTTTTTTTCGGAATATCGACCATTTTTCGTATTTTCGTGTCACTTTGCTCGTTTTTTGTATCGACTTTTCGTGATTTCGGAAATTTTCGTTTTTTCCGAACGTCTGTTCTCCTCGTTTCAAAGCAATAAATTTCGATTTGACACATTTAAAGTCCATTCGAAAATTCCGAAAATATTTCGTTTCGGAAAACTTTTCGGATCTGCCGTTTTCGGATCTAAAAATTTTCGGAAAATCGGCCGCATCCGAAAACACGAATCGGGAAATTTCGTGAAAATTCCGAAACCCGAAACGCACATCCCTACCACGAACTCTAAAGGCGGGACTCCCATCATCTGACTCCGCGGGGGTAGGGTTGACAGGACAACAAGGTAACTTAAACCATTCAATTTTCATTAAATGGACACAGTGCCTGGAGTGTCTGTTTAAACCAGTCAATGTCAACCTCTGCGCCGGATCTTGATTGCCTACAGTGCCAGTATTCTTTGGATGAAATAGATGACCAGAGAATCATGGGAGTTGTGGTTCTGAAAAATCTTGGAGGCCAGAGTCTGAGGTCCCGGTTTTAAAGTAACACGACCACCCGCCTTCAGGAAACACCGATCTGCGGCGAACATGCAAATAAACAGTGAAAATGGGTTTTTCCCACCCGTACGCAGGATTTATTAGGACCCCCTGAGCTTGGTTTCAGTTGCATGTGTCTTTAAATTAGCTGCTGTGGATAATGTTGGTTATACAGACGACGAACACAAATAGAATATTCAAAAATATCTCATAAAAATGGATAGAAAAAGAGGATAAAATTCAAAACAAACAAACACGGCATCCGTGGAGCAGAGATTACAATATTTATTTCCTTCAGAAAGAGACTATTTGTTCTTTAAAATAACCCCCGGAGATATTATTTTTTTTATCTTTCCCTGCTGTGGCTTCCCACGGGAGATTTTATTTTTGTTATCATTGTTATTCTCCCTCTTATCAGCCACTTGTTCCAAAGATCAGAGAATCAGAGAGTGGAGGGGAGAGCGGGGACCGGCAGGGAGCAGGGTGCACACCAGAGAAACTCCTCACTCAGCACCATTATCCCCCTCCCTCTGCGACGCATATATTTAGATTTGTTGTAAGTCCCAAGGACAGCAGGGGAGAACATTCATAAGAGCGATTCCAAATTATTCCGTCTTTCTTCCAGCTTCCATCCGGCAGAGATATGATGAGGGAGGGGGGGGGGGATAAATCAAAGGCTCGGATTCCCACGGGGACAAAACTCCACTGGACGAGTCGTCCTCCGCCATCCTTCTGAAGCAAAACACAATCCCCTTTTATCTGCGCTCTGGTATGCCTCGTCTCCATTCTACAAAACGAAAAAAAAAAAACGATAACATACTGCGGCGAGAAGACTACGGAAACCTAACCAGAAAGGATTTTGGGATCTAGGAGTGATCTGCATAGTTTATATACAATGAAGACGTAGATCCAACGGGTTCCGCATTTCACACATCACCTACTGCTATTGATCCAAAACAAGGCAAAAATAATACCCAGGGGCTCTATCAGCTGGTGCGAGCTAAAACGTCAACGCTACATGAAAAATCTAGCGCGAGTCGCTAAAAGGTAGCGCCTGAAAACCCACCCAACAGATCACATTGTCCGCGGTAGTCCGTGTACAAGATTCACTAGCGCGCGCTAGGGAAAAAATGCTGAGGACGAGCGCCAATGCATTGTATGGTTAAAAATAAAAAGTGTTCCAGTACCAAAAATAAATAAATAAATCGGAAACCCCAAATTTCACCTGAAAAATCCAGAAAAATACCTAATAAATTCTAAAAATTCGATAAATAAAATGTCTTTTTGCTGCGGATTAAAAAAAATAAACGATTGAATAAATAAAGAGTAAAAACGATAATATTTTTTACATTGAATCCTATGGGCTTCGCGCACGGCAGGTTTTCCTATACAATGCATCTTCTCACGTTTCCCTGAAGCACGGCGGCTTAACCATACAATGCATCTTTTACACGTAAACTACATCCAGCGAGCCGAGAGACACCTGCGCTGCATTCCTCTCAATCGCCTGTTAATTTAAGGCAGGGACTTTTGACGTTTTTTTTCACTTTTCCGTCACTTAACACCAGGGTTGAGCAGTAAGTAAATTTCTGCGATTAGCGTCGGCGCTAACATTATCGCCGAGACCTTTTCAGCAATGGACCCAAGAGGATGATGTGTGTTGGAGTCCAGGGATAGCAGAGCCTCTTAAAAAGGTTAATATTTCCAACGCCTTCAAAACCAACATAGTGGACCTTCTGTCGTCTTTCATTTTCTGCCACCAGGGAGGGCTCGTACTCAGTGTTTTCATGTTTTTCCTGCAGGGTTAGGGATTTAATATGAGGCTCACATGGAACACACAGCATTGTTCAGGTTCTATAACAAGGTTTTATAGAAATCGCCTGGAACTTAAGCCAGCACGGCCAAATCAGACGGCTTCGAGTGTGGAACAAGGGGCCGGATTAAGTACTGAGAGTTGTGCGGGCCTTTTGGATATGTTCTTAAACATCCCTCCAGCTGATTTTTACTTCGAGTCAGGAACGTACAGACAGAAGTGGTTGTGCGCAGCGGGCAGTTTGATTGCAGAACATTAGTGCAACTTAATAACGTTGTTTTATTTTAACTTACAATGGGACTAACGCATAGAGCATTAAGAACAAGCAGAAAGCTTGAAATGAAGAGACATTTTTCATATTCCATTGCAATAAGATTCATAGCCACATTTCGAAATGTTCTATTGCTGTGGAGCTCTGTGATACGATCATACATGCTGCACACATTATTGTATCACAGAGCTGCACAGCAATAAATCTCACAGTAATGTGCGGTGTGTATGAGTGTATCCCAGAGCTCCAGAGCAATAAAAGTCACAGTAATGTGCGGTGTGTATGAGCGTATCACAGAGCTCCACAGCAATAAAGGTCACAGTAATGTGCGGTGTGTAGGAGCGTATCACAGAGCTCCACATCAATAAAAATCACAGTAATGTGCAGTGTGTATGAGCGTATCACAGAGCTCTACAGCAATAAAACTCACAGTAATGTGCGGTGTGTATGAGCGTATCACAGAGCTCCACAGCAATAAAGGTCACAGTAATGTGCGGTGTGTAGGAGCGTATCACGGAGCTCCACAGCAATAAAACTCACAGTAATGTGCAGTGTGTATGAGTGTATCACAGAGCTCCACAGCAATAAACCTCACAGTAATGTACAGTGTGTATGAGTGTATCACAGACTCCACATCAATAAAACTCACAGTAATGTGCGGTGTGTATGAGCGTATCACGGAGCTCCACATCAATAAAACTCACAGTAATGTGCTGTGTGTATGAGCGTATCACGGAGCTCCACATCAATAAAACTCACAGTAATGTGCTGTGTGTATGAGTGTATCACAGAGCTCCACAGCAATAAAACTCACAGTAATGTGCAGTGTGTATGAGTGTATCACAGAGCTCCACAGCAATAAAACTCATAGTAATGTGCGGTGTGTATGAGCGTATCACGGAGCTCCACATCAATAAAACTCACAGTAATGTGCTGTGTGTATGAGCGTATCACGGAGCTCCACATCAATAAAACTCACAGTAATGTGCTGTGTGTATGAGCGTATCACAGAGCTCCACATCAATAAAACTCACAGTAATGTGCTGTGTGTATGAGCGTATCACAGAGATCCACAGCAATAAAACTCACAGTAATGTGCTGTGTGTATGAGCGTATCACGGAGCTCCACATCAATAAAACTCACAGTAATGTGCTGTGTGTATGAGCGTATCACGGAGCTCCACAGCAATAAAACTCACAGTAATGTGCTGTGTGTATGAGCGTATCACAGAGCTCCACAGCAATTAAACTCACATTGATGTGCAGGGAGTATGAGCATATTACAGAGCTCCACAGCAATAAAACTTGCATTCACACACAATGCACGAGTTTTATTGCTGTGCAGCATTCTTGTACATCGTGGTTTTTTTTCCTCCATTACGTACAAAAAAAAAAAAAAACACCATTGACTGGATTAATGCTATATATAAATTTAAAAAAGAAGATGTGGCACTAAAGCGCTTTTATTGCATTAATGACATCCTTCTCTCTGTACCAACTTAGTGAAGCAGATCCATGCCCACAGACTGTAGGTCTCATTCCAGTGCCCAGTGTAACATTGTGCCAGTCTATTATATCCCTGTTACACCAGTGCTACGCGGAGACTGGAGACTTCCTGCAAGCTTCAAATCCCATCAGTTTATTGCCCCAGCAGGGCGTTACGGGGTACAGTAGCAAGCAGTGCTCCAGTGTTGTCAAAGCCTGTACTCTTTCCCTCACCGTTCTGTCTGCCCCCACGCCTTGCCCCAGGTCCAGGGCAAAGCGTCCATGCTGAATTTAGCAGAAAGTAGTTTCCTCTTGGCGTGATTCGGATGAGCATTATAATGTGCACAGATCAGTAGATGCCCTGCAGCCAGGTTTGCATTTACGCGGCCTCAGCCCTTCCAAACACTACGCTTTTTTTGCAATACGTGTATCGGGGAGGGCATGGAGCTGTGCCGAGCGCGGGATTAGTGAAGGATCTATTCCTTCCATTTGCAGTCTTGTGTCAGTGGATAAAGCTGTGGCGGTGTATCAAGCCTTGTGCAGCAGCAAAGCAAGCGAGAGCTGGGGAAACGGCGGAAATTTCATTTGCCGCTAGAGAGGTTTTGCTTGAATCATTTTTGGGTTGGTTGGCTGTGGCAAATTAGGCAGAGACTTTGTAGTTTTTTTGCCTCCCAGTGGTTACATTGTCTCTGGCCTTTGCGCCACAAGCCCTGAAGAACACATGGCCTCCCCATTTATCGAGTGGGAGCACACCTATTATTTTACGTTCACTGATACAGCAGTTGGCACCGTCTGAATGTGCCTGGTTATGTACAGCAAATATAGCCCCTCTTTAAAAATCGATAGGTGCCATGGCAACCGCAGCAAAGTCACGTGACCAGCAGGTCATTAACTTGGGTAGCAAAGTGTAAAATATTCTGGCTTCTGTCTCGGCGTACGCTGTAACCTCTTCGTTTCTGAACATTGTGCCCCCGGGCTGAGATGGCACAGCAGTTGATTGTACTGATGGCAAATGTAGTAAAGAGCGATGAAACACGCGGCTCAAATACCCATGTTTCTATCACGGGATCCAAAAACCCACTGAAGATACACAAACTATGTGACTGCAAGATTTGAGGGATTCTACAATGTAGAGCAACACACCCATCATGCAAAGCCAGGCAGATGCCACCACAATCCATGGAGTGACCAACTCCAAGAAAAACTAGACCAGACACTCATCCCCCTTTTTCTAGACAGGAGCGCGGCAACATTTTATACAAAAACATTGCTGTAGTCGTGTTGTCTAATAAACATGTCTCAAAAAGGAGGATGAGTGCCCGGTCGCCAGTCCACCTCTTTTTCCGTTCGGCAAAACTTGAGTTTTCGTAAGAAGCATAGAGAGGCGCCGAGAAATCAATTGAGCGTTCGCCAAACACAAGACGTGCAAACGGTGAATCCTTTCGACTCCGTATTCAACGGATACATAATATTGGTAATCGTTCTATCATGGGGCCCAGCATCCTGGTCTGTGATGTACAAAGTGTCTGTGGGGGGAGGGGGGAGGTAAGTGATGCTGTTGAATACCCTTTTAAAAACGGGCACTCCGGGTCTTTCTCCTGTTATATTGGAAAGGAAAAAACAACACAAAAGAAAATAATAAGTGAAACATTTTGTGAAAATTAATGGAAAAGGGCAACAGGGTTCACAGCCCATAAAGAGATGTAGGTAGGGGTAAACCAGAGGGAACAATTCAGAAATTCCTACAGTTAACCTCGGCGGTTTGAGCCGCCTAAAAATACCCAACTAGCATACGTTACAAGGAATAATTAATAAAGGGCAGAGGTTAGACAGAGGGAGACATAGTAGATGGTTGTTGTGGTATCCAGAGACCATCTACCATAACCAGCCTGAAGTCTGATATTAAGCAAGGTGAACAGTTAAAACAAGGTCAGCATCACGACTCGACACGTTTCGCTGTTCTCAGACAGCTTTGTCAAGAGTCTTGACTAGACTTGTGCACCGATTTTTTTTTCGGTTCGATTCGGTTCGGTTCGTTCGTATTTTGTAAACTTTCGTTTCGGCTCGTTTCGACCGATTTCCATTTCTGTTTCGTTTCTTTTCCGTATCAACTTTTTTTCGTAATTTTGGAAATTTTCGTGTTTTTCGGAACGTCTGTTCTCTTCATTTCAAAGTGTCTATTCGTTTTGACGTAAACTAATGGTTTTTCGGGTCCGATATTTCTGTCGATACGATAATTCTGCCATAGAGATTTCTCATGTTTTACAAGAAGGATACATTGAGATGGGAATGATACAAAATTACAGAATCAGCGATATAACCAAAAAATATGTTGTCCGAAATTACTGAAATGGAACCGAAATCAGGAATGGAGTCGAAATTACGAATGGAACGAAAATGATTTTCGATTTTACACATTTCTAGTCCATTCGAAACTTCCGAACATATTTTCGTTTCGTTTCGTTTCGTAACGTTTTCGTTTCCGGAAAATTCGGATCTGAAAAGTTTCGTAAAATCGGCTGAATCCGAATGCACGAATTGGGAAATTTCGTGAAAATTCCGAAATCCGAAACGCACATCCCTAGTCTTGACTTAATATCGGACTTCAGGTTAATATCGGACTTCAGGCTGGTTATGGTAGATTGTTGTTGTGGTACATTCTAGATTTTGTATGCAGGATAACATTCCTAGTGACCGGCACTTACTGGGTAACCCAGAGCTGTTGTAATCTTCCCAGAGCTTTTATAGTCTGTGGAGTTGCTGAGTTTACACCAGGATTGGAAGAGGGACCCAAGTGTCTTCAATAGACCTTTCAGGTACCATGGAAGCGTCACGTGGTCAGGGTGTAATAATTCCCAGCCTGTATTAACGAACGTGGCGCTCGATAAGTTAGAACTTCCCAGAGAGTAAAACATTCGCTGTCCAGAGGAATGAACTTTTTAAAAACACAGAAGGGGCATCTCATAACATGTATCACCTGCGGCAAAGAGGACCCAGCTAAACCTAGCAAACCTTCCGAGAAATTTTCATTACACGGCACTGCACCGCTGGGTGATATGTTAACTCCTTTCGACTTTTTATGTATTAAGATGAACCCATGTTTTTTAAAGCGAGCGAGCATCTTCTGCTACGCTGCATTGTGTGGGGTGTGATACCTAGCTATTTCGGCATTTGGGGCTGCTGTTATGGCTTGTGTTTTAAATGTAAACACATGCATGGCGAGAGGAGCCTTTTATCTCCTGCAAAAAGCATTAACACATCTCCTACATGGATCTAGGTGCATCCTTCATATTTTGGATGGGTTCCTTGAGGAACCAGCCATACTTCGCTGTCATGAAGACCTTTGCCCAACATGGGCTATGCTTGGATTGTACAAAACTTGTAGACTGTGGTTCAGCGGCATGATCCGAGGCACCGCCGCTCCTCAGACCGATGGCTGTTGACGCAGGCTTGAGACTCCAGCGGTAGGTGAGGACAGGAGGCGCGTCTCCCCCTGCACGCCGAGGCTCAGCTGCAGCACGGCGAGTGGATAATTGGGAATTAGTGGAGGGTCATCATCTCTGGAAATATCATCGGAGGCGCAGACTGGACTCTTCACCTCAGCTGAGAAGTCTATTAGCGCGGCTGGTGGTTTCCCACTCCCCCCAATTATATAGATGGCATGTCAGAGAGGTTAACCCTTGCATGGATGCCAAGCGGTTTATCCTTGAAGCACAGGCTGGTCAGAGATGGAATGCTGGTAGTCCTGAATGTGGCATAGTCTCCATGAAAACCAGTGGGATATTCCTTCAGATCAATTATATACACACACACACATATATATATATACAGTGGCAAGAAAAAGTATGTGAACCCTTTGGGATTACGTGGAGTTTTGCATGAATTGGTCATAAAATGTGCTCTGATCTTCATCTAAGTCGCAACAATTTGAAAAACACAGTCTGCTTAAAATAGTACAACACAAACATTATATGTTTTCATGTGTTTATTGAACAGAACATGTAAACATTCACAGTGCAGGGTGGAAAAAGTATGTGAACCTTTGGACTTAATAACTGGTTGACCCTCCTTTGGCAGCAATAACCTCAACCAAACGTTTCCTGTAGTTGAAGATCAGACCTGCACAACGATCTGGAGTAATTTTGGACCACTCCTCTTCACAAAACGGTTTCAGTGTAGCAATATTCTTGGGATGTCTGGTGTGAATCGCTCTCTTAAGGTCATGCCACAGCATTTCAATCGGGATGAGGTCAGGACTCTGACAGGGCCACTCCAGAAGGCGTATTTTGTTTTGTTGAAGCCATTCTTTTGTTGAATTACTTGTATGCTTTGGGTCATTGTCCTGTTGCATCACCCATCCTCTGCGGAGCTTCAGTTGGCGGACAGATGGTCTTACGTTTTACTGCAAAATGTCTTGATAAACTCTGGAATTCATTTTTCCATCAATGACAACAATACGTCCAGGCCCTGAGGTAGCAAAGCAGCCCCAAACCATGATGCTCCCTCCGCCATGTTTTACAGTGGGGATGAGGTTTTGATGTTGGTGTGCTGTGCCTTTTTTTCTCCACATATAGTGTGTTTTTTCCAAACAACTCAATTTTGGTTTCATCTGTGAATACAGAATATTTTGCCAGTAGTGCTGTGGAACATCCAGGTGCTCTTTGCAAACGTCAAACGTGCTGCAATATTCTTTTTGGACAGCAATGGCTTCCTCCGTGGTGTCCTCCCATGTACTCCATTCTTGTTTAATGTTTTCCTTATTGTAGATGTGTCAACAAAAATGTTAGCATGTGCCAGAGATTTCTGTAAGTCTTTAGCTGACACTCTAGGATTCTTCTTTACCTCATTAAGCATTCTGCGCTGTGCTCTTGCAGTCATCTTTACAGGACGACCACGCCTAGGGAGAGTAGCAACAGTGCTGAACTTTCTCCATTTGTAGACCGTATGTCTTACTGTGGACACATGAACATCAAGGCTTTTGGAGATACTTTTGTAACCCTTTCCAGCTTCATGCAAGTCAACAATTCTTGATCGTAGGTCTTCTGAGAGCTCTTTTCTGCGAGCATGGTTCACATCAGGCAGTGCTTCTTGAAACCAGTAAACCCAAAACTGGTGTGTGTTTTTAAAGGGCAGGACAGTTTTCAGCAACACATCCAATAATATCACACTGATTGGACTCAAGGTTGGCTCACTCCTGGCTCCAATTAGCTCTTGGAGAAGTCATTAGGCTAGGGGTTCACATACTTTTTCCACCCTGCACTGTGAATGTTTACATGTTATGTTCAATAAACACATGAAAACATATATATTTGTGTTGTATTATTTTAAGCAGACTGTGTTTTTAAAATGGTTGTGACTTAGATGAAGATCAGAGCACATTTTATGACCAATTCATGCAAAACTCCACCTAATCCCAAAGGGTTCACATACTTTTTCTTGCCACTGTATTTATATTGTAGTGGAGGACAAAAAGTGAGATAAAAAGCCTCCACACTATAATAAGTGTGTTTATTATTGCAGAACCCACTTGCACATCACAGCAATTCGATGAATTGCATCCCAGAGCTCCTGTGCCACATATGCAGCAAGGAATTCTGGGTAGGATATGCAAATGACATCTTTCTCACTTTCGGATTTGTTGAACCCTCATCAGCTATACTAATACACGTATATCTTGTAAAACATATTGTGTGTGTATGTCTTCACGTGACTGTAATATCAGCTGTCCCGGTCATTATGGATACGTTTACTTTACTTGATATACTGTACATAAAAGAACACATGAGATTGCAAAATTAATAAAAGCAGAGAAGAACAGGACAGAGAGACTGTGTTAGCGGAGTATTACACAGCTTGTTCAGCACTATATTTATTTTCCAGGCGGAGGAGTGGGATTTCTCTGCGCTCCTAGGCAAGCCTCGATTTTTCATGGCGTAAACACTGAGAAAGCAGTCCAACTCTATTAAAGCTTATGAAAACCTTCTGGATTGTCTATGATACTTCAGATATACCTCAATTTAGTGAAAAAGACCGTAAAAAGCCCTCTGTTCCATGTTCTCCGCTCCTTCGTTTCCACTGGGAGCTGCCCTGTAATTAGTCAAAGTAGGCGGCCGCCTAAGGCGTTGCTCAAGAAGGAACATTGCTTGGAGGAGTTTGTATTAGAAAACACAACACATTCATTATACACACCAACATACCACATAAACACACTCCTACATTCACATTCTGTCAGCCGTGAAGAGAGGTGGAGGCCTCCTGAATTACCATCAGGTCTATTCACTAAAAGGTGAAACTCAGGAGAATGACTGGAGAAGTGACAATTTAGGTCAAAATAGCCAAACCAGAATAATTCTCCCATTTATCTCACTTTCCAAATCGGCTATTTGGTCTAGATTGTTCTCTTCTCCTGCCAATTCTCCTGAGTTTCACCTGTTAGTGAATAGATGTGTATGTATTTGTTTTGTTCCGGCAATTTTTCTTAACCAATAGCAGGTATGAGCCCCAGGATCTGACACCAGCTCACCCTACCCTATGGACAGGCTTGACTATCTACATATAGGATTTGGCAGTCAGCGTCTGAACCTACAGTGGGATCACCTTGGCCGACTCCTTACACGTTGGACTTTCAAACCATGAGATTTGCTAAGCCATCAATGGAGCCCATGGTCACCACAAGCTTTAGTGGGGTCCCAGGCAAAAGGTGGAAGCAGGGCCCACAACCCACCTGTTGTTTTTCTGGTGAGCACCAACCAACAGGACCACCAGGGGAAAACATCAAACCCATAGCTGGTTATCCACGTCTGAGCCCTGCTCTCCCTTCCCTAAAGGTTGTCATTCCAGAGATATAACAAGTCCCAATAGCAAAAGAAACCCAAAATAAACAATCATGTTGCATCCTGAACTCACAGGGTTAATCTCTTCCACCCAGCCTTTCTTTCCTGTTTCTCTGATGAAATTCGTATCACTTTATAAATTTGTCATGGCCAAGGGACATCGCTAAACCAGCCATCAGATCATTGCAGGGGTTTGCGCCCCGACTGACAGGGCTGTGCTACCCACAGGAACACATCTCACATGCATGGCACCTTCAGCATCCGCCGTCTACATATCTGCCACCATGCGGGGTGCGGATTTTGAACAAACCCTGGAGACATGAGAAAATTAATAAATAATAGGGCCCTCCATAACATGTCGTTAGAGGTAATATGAAGGATCATTGATTTTCTGTTGTTGCAATCTGTAAGGCCCTGTATACATTCCGGTGACCTTTAACCCTGCAGAAATACTTCATTTATTAACGTCGCTGCGTGGGGCGCTATAATATGATGTCTTATTGGGAACTGCACGATGAATGGTTATTGCAGTGGCAATGTTTGTGATAAAGTAAGGGACAAAAACAGGCCTCTGGCTGTGTAATTACCAGAAAGGAGGACAAATCATGGTCAGCTTCTATATATATATTTATTATTTTTTAGGGTTGTGGTGGAGGGCAAAAAAAATAGATAAAATGCTTCTACGCTATAATTAATAAAGTTTATTATTGCAGAAGCCATTTGTACGTCACAGCAATTCAAAGAACTGCATTCCAGAGCTCCTGTGCTACATTCTCCATATGCAGCAAGGAACTCTGGGTAAGACATGCAAATGACATCTGTCTCAAAATATTTATTATTTTGAAATATTTACATGAATGGAGTTGGAGGGTGAAGGATCTAGAAATTCGCAAGTGACTATCCTTCAAGCCTAGTCGTCTCTTATCCTTTTTAAAAGGTAAGAGATTAATTGAATGTATTTTTCTGCTATATCTGGAAGGGCCGGTGGATACTTCTCACCCTCTCTGCACCCCCCCCCCAAGCAATGAATGGGTCAAACACACTCAATGTCAGAATGATACCCTGTATCAAGGGTCCCCAAACCTATCTGCTGGCCCCTATCTCTTTTCCCCACAAAAGACTCCGCTGTGTGATCGCAGACACTCTTCCTAACGTAACTCGCAATCCAAACTTAATTACACCTGGTCTGGTTGCCGTGGTTACGAGTATTAATATGGAATTTTTAGTTCTTGTATTTGTCATCAGAGGAAAATACGCTGTCTCCAAGTGTCACGTGCGTCGGCATCCTTCTGGATTCCAAAACACTTTTTTGGAGTGTCTTAAATCTGTCCTTCGTTCACGCCGCGACTTTCTGTTACAATGTAATGGTTTAATATTTTTAAATAGTTATGTTTTTTAAACTCCCAGCCCCAAAAGCGCGTCGCAGTTACAGGGAACATCGGAGAAGCCACACAGATATAACCCGACCCCTCCCCGACACAAATCACACAGATATAACCCGACCCCTCCCTGACACAAATCACACAGATATAACCCGACCCCTCCCTGACACAAATCACACAGATATAACCCGACCCCTCCCTGACACAAATCACACAGATATAACCCGACCCCTCCCTGACACAAATCACACAGATATAACCCGACCCCTCCCCGACACAAATCACACAGATGTAACCCGACCCCTCCCCGACACAAATCACACAGATATAACCGACCCCTCCCTGACACAAATCACACAGATATAACCCGACCCCTCCCCGACACAAATCACACAGATATAACCCGACCCCTCCCTGACACAAATCACACAGATATAACCCGACCCCTCCCTGACACAAATCACACAGATATAACCCGACCCCTCCCCGACACAAATCACACAGATGTAACCCGACCCCTCCCCGACACAAATCACACAGATATAACCCGACCCCTCCCCGACACAAATCACACAGATATAACCCGACCCCTCCCTGACACAAATCACACAGATATAACCCGACCCCTCCCGACAAAATCACACAGATATAACCCGACTCCTCCCCGACACAAATCACACAGATATAACCCGCCCCTCCCTGACACAAATCACACAGATATAACCGACCCCTCCCCGACACAAATCACACAGATATAACCCGACCCCTCCCCGACACAAATCACACAGATATAACCTGACCCCTCCCTGACACGTCACACAGATATAACCCACCCTCCCCGACACAAATCACACAGATATAACCCGACCCCCCTGACACAAATCACACAGATATAACCCGACCCCTCCCTGACACAAATCACACAGATATAACCCGACCCCTCCCTGACACAAATCACACAGATATAACCCGACCCCTCCCTGACACAAATCACACAGATATAACCCGACCCCTCCCCGACACAAATCACACAGATGTAACCCGACCCCTCCCCGACACAAATCACACAGATATAACCCGACCCCTCCCCGACACAAATCACACAGATATAACCCGACCCTCCCTGACACAAATCACACAGATATAACCCGACCCCTCCCTGACACAAATCACACAGATATAACCCGACTCCTCCCCGACACAAATCACACAGATATAACCGGCCCCTCCCTGACACAAATCACACAGATATAACCCGACCCCCCCGACACAAATCACACAGATATAACCGACCCTCCCTGACACAAATCACACAGATATAACCCGACTCCTCCCCGACACAAATCACACAGATATAACCCGGCCCCTCCCTGACACAAATCACACAGATATAACCCGACCCCTCCCGACACAAATCACACAGATATAACCCGACCCTCCCTGACACAAATCACACAGATATAACCCGACCCCTCCCCGACACAAATCACACAGATGTAACCCGCCCCTCCCCGACAAAATCACACAGATATAACCCGACCCCTCCCCGACACAAATCACACAGATATAACCCGACCCCTCCCTGACACAAATCACACAGATATAACCCGACCCCTCCCTGACACAAATCACACAGATATAACCCGACTCCTCCCCGACACAAATCACACAGATATAACCGCCCTCCCTGACACAAATCACACAAGATATAACCCGACCCCTCCCCGACAAAATCACACAGATATAACCCGACCCCTCCCCGACACAAATCACACAGATATAACCTGACCCCTCCCTGACACGTCACACAGATATAACCCGACCCCTCCCTGACACAAATCACACAGATATAACCCGACCCCTCCTGACACAAATCACAGATATAACCCGACTCCTCCCCGACACAAATCACACAGATATAACCCGGCCCCTCCCTGACACAAATCACACAGATATAACCCGACCCTCCCTGACACAAATCACACAGATATAACCCGACCCCTCCCCGACACAAATCACACAGATATAACCTGACCCCTCCCTGACACAAATCACACAGATATAACCCGACCCCTCCCTGACACAAATCACACAGATATAACCCGACCCCTCCCCGACACAAATCACACAGATATAACCCGACCCCTCCCTGACACAATCACACAGATATAACCCGACCCCTCCCTGACACAAATCACACAGATATAACCGACCCCCCCTGACACAAATCACACAGATATAACCCGACCCCTCCCTGACACAAATCACACAGATATAACCCGACCCCTCCCTGACATAAATCACAGAGATATAACCCGACCCCTCCCGACACAAATCACACAGATATAACCTGACCCCTCCCTGACACAAATCACACAGATATAACCCGACCCCTCCCTGACACAAATCACACAGACATAACCCGACCTCTCCCGACACAAATCACACAGATATAACCCCCGCCCCTTCCTGACACAAATCACACAGATATAACCCGACCCCTCCCCGACACAAATCACACAGATATAACCCGACCCCTCCCCGACACAAATCACACAGATATAACCCGACCCCTCCCTGACACATATCACACAGATATAACCCGACCCCTCCCTGACACAAATCACACAGATATAACCCAACCCTCCCCGACACAAATCACACAGATATAACCGACCCCTCCCCGACACAAATCACACAGATATAACCCGACCCCTCCCTGACACAAATCACACAGATATAACTCGACCCCTCCCTGACACGTCACACAGAAATAATGCCATTTTGATAAAGTGACCTGTGTATAATGCAGGAGCAGGTCAGATACAGCCTGGCTGGACCCTTTTCAGGCAGAGATGTTAATGGAGAGGTTTCAGCACCATGGTCAGCGCTCCATAGATTTCGGGCCAGCAGATCTGCTTAGTGAAAGAGAGAGGCCTGTGATTCACCTTCGGACCATCTGTAATGGTGGGGATCACTGCGGGATCTGGCATCGCACCGGGCGTTAAAAATAAAGAGAGGGAGGGTAGAGGGGACCGGGGCGGCATCTCAGCTTATCGACAGCTCACATTAGATCGGTTGGCTCACTCGTAAAATAAACCGAGAGGGATTTTGAAGTAGAATAGAGAACTAAATCACAATAAATCCATCGAGTAAATACATTTTCTGTTTCTTAAAGTCAATTTTAATAAAACAGAAAAAGAGGAAATTAATTTACAAAACAATGTATCAAAGTTCGAAGATTGAAGGGACTTTCTAATCAAGGGGTCGGCAACCTTGTAGTTCGGGGGGGGGGGGTTGGGGTTTAAGTGGGACTTCAAAAATTCAGGCTGGTAATCAAAAGCAAAACAAGAAGCAATTCAGCAATGCCGGTAATCATTTTCTGCCTACAAGGAGTTAATCCTATCTTGTCGTCAGCATACAGCAGACTGCGCGCTCTGTCTGCCCTTTATTTTGCTGGATCACAGCAGAAAGTGGAAAGTCAACATCTGCCCATTCGCTCAGTGCTGAACAGGAAAAGTGAATGGGTGGGCAGAAGGTGGTATGAAACAAGCACAATGTGCAGGGCAATCCTTAAAAATTGCAATAAATGTCATTATTTGGCCTCTTTGCAGATCTAAAGAGAATCATGATGCGGCTGGTAGCAGATATAATAATTTTAAGAGGCAAATAAAAACAAATAAACATTAAAGCTAATCCTGTCAATGAGGGGTTAATGCCCTCTTGTTACCTTTATGTATAATTTAAAGGTGATGAACTGAAAACCCCATAATTAAAATGATGCGATTTTGAAAAATTCTCCATCCCTTCCTCAGATAGGACTTGGCAATTACAGCCAGCATGTTTAGTGATTCAGTTCAAGGACCTCTGGGCCACTCAAAACACAAAATCTGGTATAATCTGGTTTCCATCAAAAAATGTGTACAGGAGGTTTTTATTCCTGCTGTTATTGAGGCACAGCGAGCGCAGGCGGGATGTAATGGATGCAGACATGGCAGATAGTGCTGACATGGGTGGAAGGTGCGGCGGGTTTGACATCTGCAATGATGCAGTGAATTTTAGCTTGTGTGTTATGAAAGTTGGAGGAAACGTCACCTCACTGGGACCATGTCTGGTGACCTCATAGTATAAACCTATAACGGGATCTCAGTCTGGATTCAGCACCAAGACCCTCCAAGCACTTACAACCAAACACACACAGATGGCGGCAGAGACAGACTTGTAAAGACAGAGATACACACAGACTTGTAAAGACAGAGATACACACAGACTTGTAAAGACAGAGATACACACAGACTTGTAAAGACAGAGATACACACAGACTTGTAAAGACAGAGATACACACAGACTTGTAAAGACAGAGATACATACAGACTTGTAAAGACAGAGATACACACAGACTTGTAAAGACAGAGATACTCACAGACCCAGAAAGAAAGAGAAAGACACACAGACATAGGCACGGAGAGACAGAATACACTGGGAGAAACACAGACCTAGAGAGAAAGCCATGCAGAGACAGACAAGGAAAGACAGATACATGGTCACGTGATCTAGATTTGGAACCCAGGATGCAGTACCTTATCTTCCAATTCCAAGAAAGGGTGAATCGAAGACGGGTCAATAAATGTTGCAGAGGTCGGGGTCGGCAGAACATAGACAGGTCGGGGTACACGGTCCAAGATCGGGGCAGGCGGAGTTCAAGCAGTGTGGGTTAAAGCCAAGGTCTATAACGGGAAATCCAAATAAGGGGAAGGAGAGGGAGATGGAGGTTGGAGGATATCAGGAAGGGAGCACAGAACGTCTGAGCATGTATACTTGGGAGTGAGAGGTTTAAATAGGGTGCCCAGGGAGGCCTACCCCCTCCCCAGCTGTCAAGTCCCTCCTCTCCACTAACTCCTCCAATGGTGGGAATAAAGGCCCAGACATCACCAACCTGATGATGCAGATGCTGAAGCCCCGCCCCTCCTGAGTGACGTGCGGCCGGCACCCAATACCTCGCCGGAGTCAGACGAGGCATCCCCTGCCAATATGGAGGAGGACCCCTGCCTGCTGCAGGTGAGGGGAGCTGCGGCCAAACAATGCCTATCGAGAGAACGTTCGACTTGGCACCCGCTGGGCAGGGAACATGGCTGCCGCCGGAGATAGAAACATAGAAAATGTCGGCAGATAAGAACCTTTCAGTCCATCTAGTCTGCCCAATTACATGGATACTTTACCTGGATTTATCTTTTGTTTAGGATAGCCTTATGCCTATCCCATGCCTGCTTAAATTCAATTACTGTTTTGGCCTCTACCACTTCAACTGGAAGACTGTTCCATGTATCCACCACCCTCTCAGTAAAATAATGCTTCCTGATGTTACTTTTAAACCTTTGCCCCTCTAATCTAAGACTATGTCCTCTTGTTTTGCTACTGTTTCCTTTTAAATATACTCCCTTCCTCTACCTTGTGGATTCCCTTTACATATTTAAATGTTTCTATCATATCTCCTCTGTCTCGTCTTTTTTCCAAGCTGTACATGTTAAGATCATTAAGCCTTTCCTGGTAACTTTTCTCCTTTAAGCTGTACACCATTTTAGTAGCCTTTCTCTGAACTCTCTCTAAGATGTCTATATCCTTCTGGAGATACGGTCTCCAGTACTGCACACAGTACTCCAAGTGAGGTCTCACCAGTGCTCTGTACAGTGGCATGAGCACTTCCCTTTTCCTACTGCTAATTCCGGGAGAGGTGAGCTCAGCATGGGGGATGAGAGGGGCCAGACCCTGACAAACACACACCTAGAGAGAAATGCTCAGAGACCGAAAGAGACAGAAACACAAACAGACATGGAGAGTAAGACAAAAGGGAAAAGACACACTGAGAAAAAGACACAGACGAGAAACAGAAAAAACCACGAGAGTGTCTGCGAAACGAGACATAAAAAAGCAAGGGACACAGAAAAAATGCGAGACATATAGCAAATGCAAAAGAAAAAATGTGAAAGACATAAAAAGTCAGACAGAAAAAAACAAGAGAGACACAGAATAAACAGGAGGGAGACAGAAAAAACAGAAGAGAGACAGAATAAACAGGAGAACGACAGAATAAACAGGAGAGAGAAAGAATAAACAGGAGAACGACAAAATAAACAGGAGAACGACAGAATAAAAGGGAGAACGACAGAATAAACAGGAGAACGACAGAATAAACAGGAGAACGACAGAATAAACAGGAGATAGAATAAACGGGAGAACGACAGAATAAACAGGAGACAGAATAAACAGGAGAACGACAGAATAAACAGGAGAGAGAATAAACAGGAGAGACAGAATAAACAGGAGAGAGACAGAATAAACAGAATAAACAGAATAAACAGGAGAGATAGAATAAACAGGAGAACGACAGAATAAACAGGAGAGAGAATAAACCGGAGAGACAGAATAAACAGGAGACAGAATAAACAGGAGAGATAGAATAAACAGGAGAACGACAGAATAAACAGAGAACGACAGAATAAACAGAAGAGACACAGAATAAACAGGAGACAGAAAAACAGGAGACAGAAAAACAGGAGAACGACAGAATAAACAGGAGAGACAGATAAACAGGAGAGACAGAATAAACAGGAGAGAGACAGAATAAACAGAATAAACAGAATAAACAGGAGAGATAGAATAAACAGGAGAACGACAGAATAAACAGGAGAGAGAATAAACCGGAGAGACAGAATAAACAGGAGACAGAATAAACAGGAGAGATAGAATAAACAGGAGAACGACAGAATAAACAGGAGAACGACAGAATAAACAGAAGAGACACAGAATAAACAGGAGAACAACAGAATAAACAGGAGACAGACACACAGGAGACAGACACACAGGAAGAGACAAAGTCAGAAACGAGAGCAAGAAAGAGAAACGAATAAGCTGAGAAACAGAAAGAAAAAATTTGAAAAAACAACAATTATCAGCACCGATAAAAAGATAGTAAAATTCCTGATATAAATTCTAACAAACTCCACAAAACGTAAAGATCAAACTAATAATTTTAATCGCATCATATTTTTCTACAGAAGATTCAAAACATTGTAGTTTGCTCAATATTCAGGGACTGTCTAAAATGAAGCCAACACGCTACGCAGAATAACAAAAGGCAAATTAAAACCACAGTATGAAAGAGAATACAGCAGACGCGGTATAGCTGCCGTATCCCCAGAAACATGTATTACCCTGCAACAAGTACGCATGGACAGCGCCAGCCAGCATGGGTGCTGAAACACACGGCGGGGGGAGTGTTTGTACGTTTTCTAGTCTCATCACTAAAACCTACATGCTCAGTCCAAGTGTCTCCCCCCCCCCCTGCGTTCAGCTAATTAAATGAAACAAAATAACGGTTTGGCATTAGGCCTATTAACATAGACCGGTGACTGTGTGACTAATACTAATTACCATAGAAACATACTCGAGATTTCAATGCCTGCATTACTGGTGGCTTGCAATCGGCCTACGGTTTCCCATTATTACACACCGTTAACTGCCCCATAACCCGTGTAACATCACACGCCGCTACACTCAATTAAATATCATTTTACAGATTATCCTCCTGATGACGGAACCGATTAAATTTACCTGTGACAGGTCCCCCAGCCTGGGGTTTTGGTTGCCGATAAAGCTATGTATTTCCCAAGATGCTCAGCAGATAATTATGATATTAAAAAAGCCAAGCAAAAATGACACGATTATAGTAATATACACGGATTGTAACATCAATCCATCCACTGAGCCCTCAGATCAGAAGACCTCATGCAGATCGGATGTACGGTGCTCCCCATGGCAGCTGAGCATCATGGGGTATGTAGTTCTCAAGCACCTGGTGTGCCAAGCCAAGTCATCACGGTTGCAGAGATCCGGTTTTAAATTCTTCAAAACCTTCAAATTCTGTAAATGTGGCCTAAACGTTGCACCTCCTGCTACTTCTCCACCAACTGGCTACTAAGTAAATAACCTCCATAGTGAAAGGACTTGTCCTCACTCCTCAGAACATGTATGGTCCCCACCAAATGCCACCAAGGTCTAAAAACTATTTCCAGCGATGTCCAAACAAGCTTAAGCAGCACCAAGCAGAGACATAGAAGGGCTTGTGTACATAGGCAGATATTATACACTGGCCTCCTGTTATGGTCCAGCTCATTGAGGAACATGCAGCAAGTGTCAATGATCTATAAAACGGAGAGAAGAGACCACCGATCCGCTACCTACTGACTAACTAGAGATAGAAAGGAGCCCGAAGGGCAACTATGTATTTACTATGCTGCATACATTCTGTTTTATCCTACTGTTTATTAGGCCAGAGCTGGCACCAGTCTGTTTTCCTGTTTGGCATATGCCAGCGATGGGTAACCATGCCACACATATTATGAAAGGGCATGTTCTATGAAGCCCAGTGCAAATGTATAAACTCGGAAGCACACCATAAAAATAAAAAAATCTTTATTGAAAAACAACACAAATACACAACAGTAGTTAATCAAATGGAAAAAAAAAAATAGCAACACAAGTCGCTTTAGTCGCCAGGAAATAAAAGGTTAAATCAATATATTGGGCACATAAGCAGATGAAAAAATACTCACAAAATATCTATGTATGTATCAGCCCACCAAGAACACACCTGGCTAAATCAACTGGTAAGTGCACACAAATGGATCAGCTGTCCAACAACAAATAGTGCCAGCTAGCAAAAGAGCATAACACCAGATATCAATCAAACTATGTTACACCATATGTAACCACACATGATCACAGCAATGGATAGAAGAAAAGTAACCAAGGGAACCTGCAGGACAGCAGAGAGCAGCTAACCCGATGTTTTGGTCCAAGACCTTCATCTAGGTGCAACATAGTTTGATTGATATCTGGTGTTATGCTCTTTTGCAAAGCTGGCACTATTTTTTGTTTGACAGATGATCCATTTGTGTGCACTTACCAGTTGATTTAGCCAGGTGTGTTCTTGGTGGGCTGATACATACATAGATATTTTGTGAGTATTTTTCATCGGCTTATGTGCCCAATATATTGATTTAACCTTTTATTTCCTGGCGACTAAATATATGAATTGTGTTGCTCATTTCTTCATTTGATTAACTACTTTTGTGTTGTTTTCCAGTAAAGTTTTTTTTTATTTATGGTGTGCTTCCGAGTTTATACATTTGCATTGATATTTCTGGGACTGTTTGAGGAGTGGTCCTTTTTTTCGAGTGGCACCCAATTATGGCCATATTACATACTTGGTGCTAACTTAACCAGAGCTGTTGTAAACTTCCCAGAGCCATTATAGCCTATGGAGGTTTTAAGTAGGGATGTGCGTTTCAGAATTTCAGAATTTTCACGAAATTTCCCGATTCGTGTTTTCGGATGCGGCCGATTTTCCGAAAATTTTTAGATCCGAAAATGGCAGATCCGAAAAGTTTTCCGAGCCGAAACGAAATATTTTCGGAATTTTCGAATGGACTTGAAATGTGTCAAATCGAAATTTATTTTTGCTCTATTCATGATTTGATCTTTATTTAATAAAAAAAAAAAAAGATAGAATCGCCAGAATTATCGTAGACACTTTGAAACGAGGAGAACAGAAGTTCCGAAAAAACGAAAATTTCCGAAATTTCCGAAAAGTCGATACAAAAAACGAGCAAAGTGACCCGAAAATACGAAAAATGGTCGATATTCCGAAAAAAAAATGTACACGAAAAACGAACCGAACAGAAACAGAAATCGGTGGAAACGAGCCGAATCGAAAAGTTTAAACATCCGAACAAATCGAACAGAAAAAAAAAATATAAAAAAAAAAAAAAATCGGTGCACAAGCCTAGTTTTAAGTTTACAACTGCTCTGGTTAAGTTAGCACCAACATTGTAATACTGCCCCTATATGCGTTAAGATCCAGTGTGCATTACAATAGTCTTTTTATTGCTATGAAGCCCAGTGGCCATATGGCTGAGCATTATAGCACATACAAAAGCAGGCCAGGAAGCACTCAACCTTTACAAGCATTTATTGGGGAGATTCTGACAGTGGCGTAGCGTGGGGGGGCAGGGGGGGCCGTGGCCCCGGGCGCAGTTTTGTTAGGGGCGCATAATTTCTTTTGAAATTATGCGCCCCCAAAACTTGTGGCCCGACTGACCCGCCGGGCCCTCGGGCGCCGCCCAAGGGCCCGCGGGTTGAGGGGACCCAGATGCCGGGCAGCGGGAGTGCCTGCCGGCTGCCCGGTCCTGAACAGTGAGTCGAGTCCGTCCTGTTGATTGAAGGGGCCTGCGTGCAGGCGCAGGTCACGTGGTCCGTCTAATCAGGTGGTACTGAGTCTCTGTACCACCTGACTGGCCGGACCGCGTGACCTGCGCACGCACGCAGCCTCATCCCCTTCAACAGGACGGACTCGACTCACTGTTCAGGACCGGGCAGCCGGCAGGCACTCCCGCTGCCCGGGAGCTGGGGCAATATCCAGGTGAGAGCTGGGGGCAAATCCATGTGCTGGGGAATATCCATGAGCTGGGGGGCAAATCCATGAGCTGGGGAATATCCATGAGCTGGGGGGCAAATCCATGAGCTGGGGGGCAAATCCATGAGCTGGGGCAAATCCATGAGCTGGGGAATATCCATGAGCTGGGGGGAAAATCCATGAGCTGGGGCATATCCATGTGCTGGGGCAAATCCATGAGCTGGGGAATATCCATGAGCTGGGGCATATCCATGTGCTGGGGGGCAAATCCATGAGCTGGGGGGCAAATCCATGAGCTGGGGCAAATCCATGTGCTGGGGGCAAATCCATGTGCTGGGGCAAATCCGTGTGCTGGGGGGCAAATCCGTGTGCTGGGGGGCAAATCCATGTGCTGGGGCAAATCCATGAGCTGGGGCAAATCCATGTGCTGGGGCAAATCCATGTGCTGGGGGGCAAATCCATGTGCTGGGGCAAATCCATGAGCTGGGGGGCAAATCCATGTGCTGGGGAATATCCATGAGCTGGGGGGCAAATCCATGAGCTGGGGCAAATCCATGAGCTGGGGAATATCCATGAGCTGGGGGGCAAATCCATGAGCTGGGGGGCAAATCCATGAGCTGGGGTAAATCCATGAGCTGGGGCAAATCCATGAGGTGCTGGGGCAAATCCGTGTGCTGGGGCAAATGTGGGAGCTGGGGCAAATCCGTGAGCTGGGGCAAATGTGTGAGCTGGGGCAAATCCATGAGCTGGGGCAAATCCATGTGTGAGCTGGGGCAAATCCATGTGTGAGCTGGGGCAATATCGATAACGTGTCCACAGATTGGGGGGGGGGCGCACAATTCTTGGCTGGCCCCGGGCGCTGACAACCCATGCTACGCCACTGAATTCTGAGACCCCCAATAAATAGTCTCATATTAGTAATAGTCTCATAGGTATTACATTCCTGCACCAAGATTAAAATGATGGGGGTTTGGTCACAAAATATATTTTACTAGGCTTGGTAACAGCGTCAATGTACCCCATCTTTTAGCAGCTCTTACACTATGCAAACAACATATGATCAGATCTTGTGACCAAACCCTCATCATTTTAATCATAGTTCAGGATTTTAAAATCTGTGAGACGGCTATGGGGTGACGTGCCTCGATACACGTCTGTGTGTGTGTGTAAATAAAATTCCAAAAAGTGCCAGCACTCCAGAACTTCTTATAAAGTTGTAAAGTTAATAATCCATAGCAAGGTCAACGTTTCATTTCCCCTCGGGAACTTTCTTCAGGAGAATAATCACAGTAAAATTATATATGTAAATATTTATATCCCACTATACATCCATTGCTCTAGACATATATGTGTTATTGTAAAGATGGGAGTCTCTGTACTTTTTGTGATGGCTGCCATCACGGTCCTTTTAAATCAGGCAGGGCATGATGTCATGGAGTGTTGGCGTGGAATGTTTACCATGGCAGCCTGTATGACATCAGAATGTGGTGCTGGTGATACAAGGAATCTTCAAAACCTACACACACAAACATATTTTGGATAGTGACTGTGTAGCATGAAAATGGATTAAGAGATGAACCAAACAAGGCAACTGGAGGAAGAATATCATCATGAACTTCCTGGACCTTCTCGAGGTACTCTTACACTGCAAAGTGGCACAAGACAGCGCCTTCCTTTGCATCTGCGGGTGGTTGACCCAATGTGGGACATTATTGACTCCAATCCAGACATCCATAAATTGTTCAAGGAATTTAACACCTTGTTTTTTGCAGGAACGCTGGAGAACGTCCAACTGAGTTGGAGTAAGAGGATGACACAGACCGCTGGACTCTGCTGCTACAACCACGAAACTCACGTGTGCTACATCAAGCTGAGCCAGCCGATGCGGTCCCTCCAGACGAGGAAAGATCTTGTAGAAATATTGCCCCATAAATGATCCACGCATATCAATACACCACAAACAACGGTGTTGGCGACGGTCATGGCCCGGCTTTTCAGCGACATATGAGACGGATCAACGGCCTCACCGGTACCAACATTACCATCTGCAATGACTTTTATGATGCGTTGGAGCAGTGCAAAAAGCACTGGTGGAGGTGTGATGGCCCTCGTCAACACCAGGGTCCGAAGTATGGATACATCAAGCGGCCCATGAACTGTGAACCATCTGCGCGGGAGAAATGGTTTCAGAAGCACCAGGAGACCTGCGGAGGCAAATTTATCAAGGCGAAGGGCCCAGAATCCTACCAGCCGCAAACGGGCCAGAGATGGCGAGGAATTGACTGCTCAACCTCCTAAGAGGGCGAGAGAGTAAAAGGCATCACTGATATCTCATGGTAAGTTACATGTGGGAATCAGATGAGGGCTGGGGTAACAGTAGGGGAGGGGGTAACAGTAGGGGAGGGGGTAAGCATTGGGGGGCTTGGGGTTTATTATGGAGAATTAGACTCCAGAGATGTAGCATTAGATTGACTTCAGGTTTGCCTGGATGAGGATGATGGGAATTACAGTCTGTAGTCCCTGAAAAGCAAGAATCCTCAAATCCTTTCCTCTTGTGAGCTGACAGTTCCATTCTAAGGCTTAGTAACAGCTCTGATTTGTGTATGAATATAAATATGTATTTTTTTAATGATCCCCTTCTTTTCTAATGAACTGTTTAATTAAGAGCAGAAAAAATCATCAACAAAAGCAGAAAAACTTTAATCTGAGTAGAAAGGGGGGCTGGGTAAATTAACAGACATTAACATAACGTTTCTTTTCGGTTTCAGACTGGATGCTCCAAGATGAATTCTTCTCACCTGCCGGTTCCTGACCAGTGAGCGACGCACGTTCCATCCTGTTCCTATGGACGGCCACGCTCTTCTGGTTTTAGATTTAGTTAAGTTAGTTTAATAAATAGTGGTTGTTCTTTAGCTTTATAAAGTGTCTGGCTGGTGTTTGTGCTTAATCCCAGAAAGAGCCCAAGGTCTAAAACCATTTTCCAATGATGTCCAAACCACACAAGCTTAAGCAGCAACAAGAAGACAATCCAGTGAAGCGGCATTGAAGGGCTCGTGTACATAGGTCTTACTGCAGATATTTTACACTGACCTCCCGTTATGGTCCAGCTCATTGAGGAACATGCAGCAAGTGTCAATGATCTATAAAACGGAGAGAATAGACCACCGATCCGCTACCTACTGACTAACTAGAGATAGAAAGGAGCCCGAAGGGCAACTATGTATTTACTATGCTGCATACATTCTGTTTTATACTACTATTTGTTAGGTCAGTCTGTTTTCCTGGTTGGCACATGCCAGTGATGGGTAACCATGCCACACATATTTAGGAAGAACACGTTTCATGATGCCCACTTGGCCATATGGCTGAACATTATAGCACATACAAAACCAAAACAAGGCCAGGGAGCACTCAACCTTTACAAGCATTTATTCAGGAGCTTCTGAGACAAATCAACAAACACTCATAAATCACAGCCCTCCAACCAGTAATAGTCTTATAGGTTTTACATTCCTGCACCAAGATTCAAATTATGGGGGTTTGGTCACAAAATATGATCATATGTTACTAGGCCTGGTAACAGCTTCAATGTACCCCATATTTTAGCAGCTCTTACACTAGGCAAACTCAACATATGATCATGTCTTGTGACCAAACCCTCGTCATTTTAATCAGTTCAGGAATTTAAAATCTGTGAGACGATTATTGGGTGACGTGCTCGGATATATGTATATACAGTATATATATCCCACTACACATCCATTGCTCTAGACATGTCTGTGTGTTATTATAAAGATGGCAATCTCTGTATTGTATGTGATGGCTGCCATCACTGGTCCTTTAAATAAGGCAGCGCATGAGGTCATGGAATGTTGGTGTGGAATGTTTACCACTGCAGCCTGTATGACATTAGAATGAGGCAATGGTGATACAAGATATCTACAAAGCATACACACACAAACATATTTTGGATAGCAGAGAAGTAGAATGATTATGGATGATGAGAAGATGACTCTGATTGGGCAAATGAAAGAGGAATATGATGGGGAAGATCCTGGACCTTTGAGAGGTGCTCTAACAATGCAAAGTGGTACCAGGCAGCTCCTTCCTTTTGAAGTGGAATCAGGCTGGAAGCTGGCCGCCATTATGAGCCAGGCGGCCATCTTGTTCAGAATATTGGTTCACTTGCAAATAACTAGGTAGGTTTTAGCTGAAACTAGAATGAAGCATACATAGAAATTTAGGAATGTGTAAGATTAGCAGAAAAGCAATTAAAACAATGAGAAAGATCTTGGCTGTTCCTGGCACAAAGGGACAGAATGAGGAATGGATACACCAAGGTCATAGAGGCCCGCTGAGAGACAAAGGGAAGCATAGAAGATAGACCAGGTGTTTTACCCGCAACAAATAAGTACAGGCGTTAGGGAGGCGAGCATAGCCCGGATTGAATGTAGTACTAATCATGAGCTGTCAAAACTAATATGAAGCTTGCCAATTTACGGCCAATTTAATGGAATGTCTTTGTATTAGACTAAGGGAGGTATTAACCCACGTGGGGTGGGATAGTGTCACCGGGAGGTGGGCTAATTGGGATGTACCTAATTATGTATTTGGGGTATAAGATTTGATGTCACGGTGAGTTCGAGGCTCACTCTTTGCGATTCAATCCTGTGTGAGCATTTGTGTGACGTCACAAATAAAGTTTGCCTTTCCTGAAGAGACTCGTGTTCAGACAATCCTTGCTCGTGTCCAGTCCGGCCTCGTCCCGAGTGAACATAGCAGATTCCGGTTACATTTCTTGGGGGCTCGATAGCCGGGATACGAGGCCCTTTGCCGGCATGGCAACGACTGCTGAACACTGTAGCGGGTTGACTGCAGGTGCGAGTGATCCCGCTGGTTGGGCGTCCGTTGAAGGTGAGCTGACATCTGCAGGCGCCAAGCAGGATTTCCTGTTAAGTGGACCTCATCTCAAACGGACCCCCGGCCCGTGAACACTGGGACACCGAGTCCGAGGAAACAGCGAGCAGCGCAGCGATAGGTAAAATGTCTTCTATGTTTGTATGTGTAATGGAGATACTGGTATAAAGGGAAACGTCCAACCGTAGTTGGATAAGGAAACCCGCGGCCACGGTTTTGTTGACATACCGCACCCCATGCCGAAAGCACGGACAAGCAAAGGAGCCAAAGTGGCTAGCGTGTCTGGACCCGGGGGATCGGATGTTAACTAAAGGGTAGAGTCTGTATGTGAGGGAGAGGGTAGCCACGTGGAGTTGCATAATCGTAGTCAATGTTTGTAAATAGAGCTTCTACACGTGGACAAAGGAAAGGAGGAGAGATTTCTGTGACTGGGCTGAGAGCCCTGAGTCAGTGCTAGTGTGTACGTCATGTAGTGAAGAGGGCCCATTGGGGCCAGCGGTAGCTGCAGAGGAAGTGGTGCCGGGTGGGTAGATTACCCATAGGCAAATTGGAATTGCAGATGGAAGTGTAGTTATAGAACGGGGTGCACATAGTCACAAGCAGTCAAGAGTTAGAGTTCAATTAACGGGGTATAAGGAGCCAAAAGGAGGGACGGTGTGCCCTCGGCTAGTAGAAAGAGTTGAATTGTTTATGTATTGTTTTGTGCTGAAAGTATCTGGTACAGTATGGGTTGTGAATGATTGCTGAGAGTGCTGTGAGTGATTGTGCGCCTACTCGCCTAGCGAGAAAGAAAACCTGAGAGTGGACTCCCAAGGTACGTTTCCGGCTCAGGCGACTGCAGTCCGGCTACTGACGGAGGAAGCGAATCCGATATATATGAACTGTTGGCTGAAGTACTAGACAGTAAATTTCAAGTGTTTTTGCTAACAAGTAATATCTGCATCGTAAAAAGGTTACTGCTCTTAAGAGTAACAATGGGTAACGGGTCATCCAAGCCCAACAAGGTGAAGAAGGGTGAGACGCCCTTAGGGTATATGGTGCGGAATTTTGAAGCACTATATACAACACATGATTATGGTGTAGAGTTAACTAAAGAGAAATTAACAGGAATGTGTACAATTGTATGGCTATTGCTAGTTCCAGACTGGCCAGAGCAGGGGTCAATGGACCCGGAGTTAATACAGAAAGTGTATTCCCAGGTAACCGGGAGATATAGTCATCCTGAACAATATCTGTATATAGATATATGGAGGTACTGTGCGAGAGATAAAAGCTATTTTGTTATATTAAGTAGAACAAAGGAAAAAGTATGCCCTCAAATAAATAGAAATAGAAATATGAAAAATAAGTCTATATATATATATATATGTGTTTTAATATACCAGTAAAATAAATAAAGATAATTTACAAGTTTTGTGTGTGGATTATGTAATGATCTGCAGGAGTCTCTGAGCCCCCACTTCCCCCTGGGCCAGAAGAAAATGAGATGATCAATAGATCAGATGGTAATCTAGAAGGTTTTAAAAAAAATAATAATAATTACAGTGCTGTATAATTTGTGGATGTAATTCGGACTGATCATTCGGATGTGATATCTGTACTGTTCTGCGTGAGTATGAAGTCAGAGAATGTTATTAATAAATAGTGTGTGCTGTATGATCGAATGATATATGGTAGAATGTTTTTGTCTGATTGTGTTTATAATTGATCTATCAAACTGTTCAATTAAGAGTAAAGTGTGATAAGTAATTAATTTAGAGTGTGTAATGGCTGAGAGGTAGTGAGATTCTCTGTACTCGCTCCCCCCCTTCTTTCTGGCACACACTGTCTGCACGGAGGAGGGGGGGGGGAGTCGGCTTTTTGCTCTCTGATGGACAAAGAAAGTAACCCTTTATGTGTCTGTGCAGCAAATTTAAATTAACTAAAGAGAAATAAAGAAGAAAAATTACTATGTTTGGCTAATTTTTAATGTGTGCTACAATAGAATGTATGAAGTCTGTCCAGTGCAAGATATACAGTTGTGTTCAAAATTATTCAACCCCCAATGCTGTAAAGGGTTTTAGGGAATTTAGTGTACATTTGTAATTGTATTCAGAATGAAATCCTACAAGGACTTTTTAAAGAACCATATGCAACTAAAATGACATCAATTGGTTTTGTAATACAGTAGTAAATGTTTCTTTTGTGAATTCTTCATTGACACAATTATTCAACCCCTTAAAGACTACCACTCTGAAGAACAGAGGTTCATTCAAGTGTTTTCAATCAGGTATTGAAAACACCTGTGGATGTCACGGAGCAGCAATAAAGCATAATAAGCACCAATTAGGCAGCTTTAAAATGACTGTGATACTCAGCTCCTTCTAGACATTTACTGGTGTGGTTACAAACATGGTGAAGTCAAGAGAATGGTCTAGGAAGACAAGAGAAGAGGTGATTACTCTTCACAGGAAGGGCAATGGCTATAAGAAGATTGCAAAGATGTTAAACATACCAAGAGAGACCATAGGAAGCATCATTCGCAAATTCAAGGCAAAGGGCACTGTTGAAACGCTACCTGGTCGTGGCAGAAAGAAGATGCTGACTTCGACTGCTGTGCGCTATCTGAAGCGTAGAGTGGAGAAAAGTCCCTGTGTGACTGCTGAGGAACTGAGAAAAGATTTGTCAGATGTGGGTACTGAAGTTTCAGCTCAGACAATACGGCGCACACTGCGTAATGAAGGCCTCCATGCCAGAACTCCCAGGCGCACCCCCTTCCTGTCTCCAAAGAATAAGAAGAGTCGACTGCAGTATGCCAAAAGTCATGTGGACAAACCACAGAAGTTTTGGGATAGTGTTCTGTGGACTGATGAAACAAAATTAGAACTGTTTGGGCCCATGGATCAACGCTATGTTTGGAGGAGGAAGAACAAGGCCTATGAAGAAAAGAACACCTTGCCTACTGTGAAGCATGGCGGGGGGTCAATCATGCTTTGGGGCTGTTTTGCTTCTGCAGGTACAGGGAAGCTTCAGCGTGTGCAAGGTACCATGAATTCTCTTCCGTACCAGGAGATATTGGATGACAATGTGATGCAGTCCGTCACAAACCTGAGGCTTGGGAGACGTTGGACCTTTCAACAGGACAATGATCCCAAGCATACCTCCAAGTCCACTAGAGCATGGTTGCAGATTAAAGGCTGGAACATTTTGGAGTGGCCATCGCAGTCACCTGACTTAAATCCGATTGAGAACCTCTGTGGGACTTAAAGAAAGCAGTTGCAGTGCGCAAGCCTAAGAATGTGACTGAACTGGAGGCTTTTGCCCATGACGAATGGGCGAAGATACCCGTAGATCGCTGCAAGACACTTGTGTCAAGCTATGCTTCACGTTTAAAAGCTGTTATAACTGTAAAAGGATGTTGTACTAAGTACTAAGATTGAATGTCACTTGGGGGTTGAATAAAACTGATAATGATGTGAGCACAGAAAAGACATTTGTGGTTATTTCATTATAAATGTTATGTTATATTTGTCTGACCTACACGTGCCTCTTTGATTTAATTGTAAGCAAGATGACTGAATGATCAAAATCAATGTCAAACTGGCCAAAACACTCAATTTCAGTGGGGGTTGAATAATTTTGAACACAACTGTATGTTTATATTTTGTGTTGATATATTTGTATAATCTAGGCTATATGTGAGAAGGTTTTATATTGTCTAGTATTGTTGTCCGTTTGTTTCAAGCAATATTGTGTAATGTGTTGATATTATTCCAAAAACTCTAGTTTTGTTCAGAGCTAGAATTAAATAAAAAAAGGAAGTCCTGGTTTTTATATTGTTACAGAGTATAACAATAATAAGTATTTATAATACAACATGTATTTTATAAAGTAAATTTAAAGTATATAATAATATACAATATTGTCTACCAAAATATAATAAAATTTATTAACAAATTAAATAGAAATATATAAAACGGTTAGAAGATAATATTAAAAGAGTAATTCGAGAAATAATTAAAGTAAATAGTTTTATACTGTTTCATGTTCTATATAGTTAAGATATAGCAAAATTATGATTAATAATTCAATTAAAAATATATTTCTATTTAATTTCTGATGAGATAGTTATTCTATTGTTATAAGAGTATTTTAAATGATTACTGATTTTATTATTATTTTTTTTCCTGATGTGGTATTAAGAGTCCGTTTTGGCTACGGTAGAGAGACCTCTGTGAATATTGTTTATATGTATAGATTGTATATTTTAACTAAAAAACACCAAACAAAAAACTATGTGTATATGTATATGTATATGCCCGAATGTTCTATCCAGCTCCTGGGGCGGGATATCCTTTGCAAATTGCAAGCCCAAATTACATTTCTTCCCGGGGGGTCACGCTAGATTAGACCTGCCTGAGAATAGCAGCTCTACACGGCAGTACAGCCCAGCCAGCCAGCACACCCAACCTGTCAAAATTGCAGTAATTATGCCAAGAGAAGAAGAATGGCGCTCGGCACCAACCCCGCCAGCCGACCCAGACCCGTACACACTACTCCTTGAAATTCCTGGAGTCTGGACGGAGGAAAACCAGCCCGGATTAGTTGTAATCTGAAACCTGGCGCAACGCCTGTGGCTCTAAGCCAATATCACATTCCACAGAAAGCCAAACAAAATATAAAGACACATTTGCAGAGATTTAAAGACCACGGCATATTGAAATTCTGTGTGTCACCGTGGAACACATCCCTGTTGCCAGTACTGAAAGAGGGCACACAAGAGTACCGCCCAGTCCAAGATTTACGAGCTGTCAACGAAGCCACAGTAACTCTACACCCTGTGGTTCCTAACCGATACAATTTATTGGCATTAATTCCTGGAGACACAAAATATTACACGGTGCTTGATTTAAAAGACGCTTTTTTTTGCATCCGTCTGGCTCTGGCAAGCCAACCCCTTTTTATTTTTCAGTGGGAGGAATCTACAATGGATGCGCGCTCAGCCAGGACCTCCTGCCCTTCAACGCTCAGCCAGACAAACTTGTTGTACTACAATATGTAGATGATTTATTACTGGCTTCTCCCACAGAAAAAGACTGTCTCTCTGCCACAAAAGCCCTGCTACATCTGCTGTGCCTTGCAGGTTACAGAGTGGAAAAAAAAAAGCACAGATATGCACACGAACTTTAAAATATTTAGGTTTTCAATTAACAGGTACCAAACGTGTGTTGGGGACAGAAAGAAAAGAAGCAGTATGCCGAATACCCCAACCAAAGACAAGGAGACAAGTCCGTGAATTCCTAGGAGCTGCAGGCTTCTGCTGCCTGTGGATCCCCAACTTCGCAGACATTGCTAAGCCCCTCCATCAAGCCACCAAGGGGGGAGAGCATGACCCCTTCCTCTGGAAAAAAAAGAGCAAACAGCAGCTTTCCTGAAATTAAAGACTTTATTAATGGAAGCTCCAGCACTGGGACTGCCAGATCACAGTAAGCCCTTCCAGCTGTACGTGCATGAACACAATCGAAAAGCTACAGGAGTGCTGATTCAGAACTTTGGCTCCTGGCCAAGGCCTGTGGCCTATCTCTCCAAGCAACTTGACCCTGTGGCCTGCGGCCTACCCCCATGCCTGAAAGCTGTGGCAGCCACCGCAATGCTGATAGCAGAAGCAGACAAGCTGACCCTTGGACAAGTTCTTCATGTCAAGGTGCCCCATGCTGCCAAAGCCCTGCTGGATGTAAAAGGAAGCTACTGGTTCAGCAATAGCCGGATGACGAAGTACCAAGCTATGATGTGTGAGAATCCACGGGTTCATTTGGACCTCATCGCTACCTTGAACCCTGCTACTTTACTGCCTGACTGTGAAGAGGATCCAGATCATGAATGCCTCCAAGTCATGGAAAAAATGTTCAGTAACAGACCAGATTTAAAAGACGTACCCCTAGACAAATACGATCTACAGCTATTCACTGATGGTAGCAGTTACATGGATGATGGGAAGACAGTCTCCGGCTATGCAGTTGTCTCAGCAGAAGAGATTATTGAAGCAAATCCTCTACCAGGCCATACATCTGCACAACTGGCTAAGATAACAGCTCTAACCAGGGCTCTTGAAATCTCCGACGGCAAAAGAGTGAATATCTACACTGACTCCAAATATGCCTTTATGACTGTCCATGCACATGGTGCACTCTACAAGGAGAGAGGCCTGCTCACTTCCACAGGACAACAAATCAAGTAGGCAGCTGAAATCACAGCCCTTCTAGAAGCTGTATGGAAACCAAGTGCTGTCAGTATTATGCACTGTCATGGCCACCAAAAAGGTCATGATGAAATCCCAAAAGGCAACAGGCGCGCTGACCAGGCCGCAAAAAGCGGCTGCAAAACCATTGCTAACAACTGATCAAGCCAAAGGTCCTGCTCTGCAAGAAAGAGGCCCAACCTCCCATGCCAAACTACGAATTCTACATGAATTGGAGAAAATTTGAACCCAAAGGCGAATTCACTGAAATTATTCTGCACAAATGCACAAAGATTACGGACTATTAGAACTCAATCATGATTATATCCAGTGGCTTTTCCCAACACGGCCCCAAGGCCGAAATTTCTACTCCACTTCTCTGAACCCTCAAGAGACACGTCTTATGATTAACACCTCAGAAGTTCAGCAAAGACTCCGCAGAGTATACAAAATGATGCTGAAATTCTTCGGCGTAAAATTAATGGGGGAGTGTGGAGAAGATACAAAAGAAACCGAAGTTGAACGAGCAGAAAATTTCGCCTCACGTTTTGACAGCCTCACAGCCAACCCTTATAATAATCTGAGGATCACACGAATACTGCTAAGTTTGGGAGAGAAGACAGCAGAAGTGGTGAGGAGTCTAATGAAAGAAATAATACCATGTTATGGACTTCCTCTCGAAATAGGGTCAGACAATGGCCCCGCATTTATACAGAACTGTCTACAACAGTTTGCCCGCCTGTTGGGCATCACCTGGAAGTTATATACTGTTTACAGGCCCCAAAGCTCGGGAAAAGTCGAGAGAATGAACCGCACCCTAAAGACTTTGATGTCCAAACTGTGCCAAGAGATGTCACTAGGCTGGTTGGATGTGCTGCCGATAGTCCTATTGCACATTAGGTGCAGGCCAACCCCCCAATTGAAGCTAAGTCTGTACGAACTCATGTTTGGACGGCCTACCCCTCTGATTAATGGACTAAGGGGGGACCTTCGGGCATTGGGGGAAACTAAACTAAATGATCAGGTTGTACTGTTAGGTAAATCAATACAGAAATTGCCGGAAATGTTTTTTGTTTTTGAAATTGCGGTGGGGAGGGATTGGGTTTATGTGACTGTGAAAAGAATTGCCCAAAGGATTTTGACATTTGGGGCATTTGTGGTACTGATTTTATATCTCGCGAATTTGATTTATGGACTCTCACATGGAGTATGCCCCAGGTACCCGAGCACCACCGAGAAAGTGGATATCTCCCACATCTGGAATGGTACGCACCCGGTGATGGAGAACCGTACCATGTGGAGACAAAAGCGAGAGGCGATATCCGAGATTATGCCAAGAGGATATTTATTTGTGCAATTTAAATATGACTATGCTAAAAAGTCTGGGCAAACCGCATGCTGGGTGTGTAGTAGACTGCACCCAGAGACAATTCATATACCATTTGCCTCTGTCCCAATGAATTTGAGTATGTTTGCATCAGGAAATGTCACAATACATGCTTTCGATGCACCACGAGAAAAAACAGAAGTATTCAGTCCCGGGTACCCCATAACAGGACCAGTGTACCCACCAGAATGGTGTTTTCAACTAGGAACAGATAAAGAAACAAATAACGGGGGTGGATTATGTTATTCAAGTAAGTTCAACTGGACATCATACATTTACACATTTAACACAAAGGAGCAGTCAAATTTTCTATACATACAATGTAGAAAGCTCACAAGCGAACAGGAGGAGGTGATTGCGAATGTGACAAATGGGAGGCAGGGTGCAGTGGATATGATGAGACGCCTGAGACAATTTGCGATAGAGATATCAAAGGGAACACTATATTCATCACCATTTACAGTGAAAGGAGGATACCAGGTGTGTTGTGAAAGGGTGTGTTACACATGGGTACCACCTACAGTAACGGGAATGTGTTATCTGGCTAAATTAATCCCAATTCAGAGGGTGAGGGGAGAAGACACTAATTCAGACACAACGCTTCACCCTAGGTACCCACTGGTGTTTGATAGAAAGAAGAGGGAGCTGTTCCAGAAGGCGGATCGAATATGAGCATGGCTTCCAGCATGGACTGGATGGGGAAGAGAGTTGATGGCGAGAATGAACAGTTATGCCAGTTTGATGGATGAAATTTTGAATAAGACTAGTATGGATATTCAGTTACTGAATCTGGAAGTACGGGAGATACGAAAGGTACAAATTAGGGATGCACCGATACCACTTTTTTAAGACCGAGTACGAGTACAGATACTTTTGTTCAAGTACTCACCGATACCAATTACCGATACTTTTATTTTATGTCATGTGACGCTTTCCAATAAGAACAGACCTCCTATAAAGCCCCCAGGTCTCATGGATTTGCCCCAGCTCATGGATATTGCCCCAGCTCATGGATATCCTGACCCCAGCTCATGGATATGCCCCCCTGCTCATGGATATGCCCCCCCTTGCTCATGGATATGCCCCCCCTTGCTCATGGATATGCCCCCCTTGCTCATGGATATGCCCCCCCTTGCTCATGGATATGCCCCCCCTGCTCATGGATATGCCCCCCTTGCTCATGGATATGCCCCCCTTGCTCATGGATATGCCCCCCTGCTCATGGATATGCCCCCCCTTGCTCATGGATATGCCCCCCTGCTCATGGATATGCCCCCCTTGCTCATGGATATGCCCCCCTTGCTCATGGATATGCCCCCCCTGCTCATGGATATGCCCCCCTTGCTCATGGATATGCCCCCCCTGCTCATGGATATGCCCCCCTTGCTCATGGATATGCCCCCCCTTGCTCATGGATATGCCCCCCTTGCTCATGGATATGCCCCCCTGCTCATGGATATGCCCCCCCTTGCTCATGGATATGCCCCCCTGCTCATGGATAATGCCGCTCATGGATATGCCCCCCCTGCTCATGGATATGCCCCCCAGCTCATGGATAATGCCGCTCATGGATATGCCCCCCCTGCTCATGGATATGCCCCCCTGCTCATGGATAATGCCGCTCATGGATATGCCCCCCCTGCTCATGGATATGCCCCCCTGCTCATGGATAATGCCGCTCATGGATATGCCCCCCCTGCTCATGGATATGCCCCCCAGCTCATGGATAATGCCGCTCATGGATATGCCCCCCTGCTCATGGATATGCCCCCCTGCTCATGGATAATGCCGCTCATGGATATGCCCCCCTGCTCATGGATATGCCCCCCTGCTCATGGATAATGCCGCTCATGGATATGCCCCCCCTGCTCATGGATATGCCCCCCAGCTCATGGATAATGCCGCTCATGGATATGCCCCCCTGCTCATGGATATGCCCCCCTGCTCATGGATATGCCCCCCTGCTCATGGATATGCCCCCCTGCTCATGGATATGCCCCCACTCTCATGGATATGCCCCCACTCTCCGCTCATACTTACCTTCCTTCAGCGCCGCCGGTAAAGTCTTCGCGCGCGCTCCTTGGAAGGACCCCAGCCGCGACCACGTGGGACCATGTGATCGCGGCTGGGGTCCTTCCAACGAGCGCGCACGCGGGAACTTTCCCGGCGTCGCTGAAGGAAGGTAAGTATGAGCGGAGACCAGCTGCAGGGCCTGTCCGAATGCTCTATCGGCATTCGGACAGGCCCTGCAGCTGCTCACTTTGTTTATACTTACCTTCCTTCAGCGACGCCGGGAAAGTTCCCGCGTGCGCGCTCGTTGGAAGGACCCCAGCCGCGATCACATGGTCCCACGTGGTCGCGGCTGGGGTCCTTCCAAGGAGCGCGCGCGAAGACTTTCCGGCGGCGCTGAAGGAAGGTAAGTATTAAACACAGGGCGGAGAGCAGCTCCAGGGGCGGCTGTCCAAATTCCGATAGAGCATTCGGACAGCCGCCGCAGCCCCTCGGATACCGGCAAGCCGGCTCAATGCCGGCTTCCGGTATCGGAAAAAAATATCGGGGGTACTGCACGAGTACCAAGTACTCCTGCAGTACCCGGTATCGGCACCGATATCGATACTAGTATCGGTATCGGTGCAACCCTAGTACAAATGATATATAATATGGCACTGGAACAGATCAGTGCAGCTCTGAATGGATTGTGTGAGATGACGATGCATTATGAATGTTGCATTTTCATCAAGAACACTACACATGATGTCCCTGACTACTACCAGGTAATCCAAGATCACCAGGAGAAGGTAGCACAGTTGCAGAACACAGCACGGAGGATTGCTGCTGAAGGCTGGAATCCACTCCGTGGGTTCGGAGCAATCGGAGATTGGTTCGGATCCATTCTGAGATTTATTTCACAGATTGGATCCATGATTCTGATGGTGGTGGTGATCTTGGTCATAGGGACACTACTGTACCGCATAGGGCTATGTCTATGGCCACTATGCAAGAGAGCACTGACACCCACACAGACACAGAAGATACCACTGATTATCCCACAAGACATGTTCCCAACCAAAATAGGTCCCCTAAAGTATGAGGAACTTAAGAATACTAGTAGTGGGGTGTAATGGCTACAAGTCTCAGGAGAAGAACCTGAGGCTTGAGCCAATGCAAAGGGCACTGGTGGAGGTGTGATGGCTTTTGTCAACGCCAGGGTCTGAAGTTTGGATACATCAAACGGTCTATGAAACGTGAACCATCTGCCCGAGAAAAATGGTTTCAGAGACACCAGGAGACCTGCGGGGGCAAATTCATAAAGGTGAAGGGCCCAAAAACCACCAGCCGCAAACGGGCCAGAGATGGCGAGGAATTGACTGCTCAACCTCCTAAGAGGGCGAGAGAGTAAAAGGCATCACTGATATCTCATGGTAAATTACCTGTGGGATCAGATGAAGGCTGGAGTAACAGTGGGGTAAACACTGGGAGGGCTTGAGGTTTGTTATGGAGAATTAGACTGCAGAGATGTAGCATTAGATTGACTTCAGGTTTGCCTGGCTGAGGATGATGGGATTTACTGTCCGTAGTCCCTGAAAAAAATGTGCTCAGAAGGCAGGAAACCCCAAATCCCTTCCTCTTGTGAACTGACAGCTTCATTCTGTGGCTAAGTAACAGCTGATTTTTGTTTGTATTTTTAGTTTTTTTTATTATTATTAATCCTTTTCTTTTCTAGACAACGGTTTAAGAGCAGGAAAACGGTCAATGAATAAACACTAACCCAATGACGTTTCTCTTCGGTTTCAGACTGGATGCTCAGAGGAGATTTATTCTCACCTGCCGGTTCTTGACCAGTGAGCGATGGAAGTTCCATTCCTGTTCCTATGGACGGCCTCGCTCTTCTGGTTTTAGATTTAGTTAGTTTAATAAATATCTGTTGTTCTTTAGCTTTATAAAGTGTCTGGCTGCTGGTGTTTGTGCTTAATCCCAGAAAGAGCCGCGGCGCTCCCAGAGCCAGGAAGAACATAAAACCATGTTTCTACCCATGGGTAATCCCCACCCTCACAAAAAATAGTGAGGTGGCCAAAATGCATACCCAGCACCCAGCAACACTCTCCCTCTATATATATATATATATATATATATACACACACACACTTCCTTACTTTTGTGCTTCTATGCAGGTATATTGGGTTACAAAGGGTGAAAAATGCAGATGCACATTGTTGCGGTAATTGGAGGCCTGCATTTATTTTAATATATATATATTTTTATAGGACGTTATACAATCTCAGTCCGATAAACATGGGTCATGATATGATTAAAGCAACTGCACGATCTGACATTACATACAAAGGTATTTCTGCAGTCCAACGCTGCGTGGAGATGAACGTTCACCAGGGCACCCCGAGCAAATACCCCCCTGCATTCACAACACACCGAAGTCACACATGCGTTCACTTACACCATTTTATGTGACATTTTTCTGAAATTCTTCACTACGAAAACGGTTACAAAAAACACAGCATTATGCAGCACATACAGATCTTGGTAATTTATAGAAGCTGCATTGCAAATAATCTCATTCTGATCAATACAAATCCCCATAAGCAGGAGATTTCACCATTATCTGTCTGCAGCACATTTACTGCATCTGCCTGTATGCGGATAATGCGGAGCCGTGTAAGCAGGAGATCTCACCATTTTATTATCAGTCTGCAGCACATTTACTGCAACTGACACAAAGGCGATTTCTGCCTGTATGCTGATACTGAAGACCACGGGTGACATTGTACAGGATAAGAATAAAGGGATTTACACCAAAAACTAAGGTCAATCAATCAGTGGTGACATTCACAGCTAGTGATATATACACTTGAGTCCATAGCGTGTGATAGAATGAATAGTCTATGGTCATGTAAACGAGATCTCACTCAAGCCCAAGTTCCTCAACGGGACGATTTGAGCTTGATGTCCATATGGCAGTGTCACAACAAGAGGACAGTGGAGAGGTGCAAGACTTTCACAACACCCTAGTAGGACAATTGAGAGGATGGGAGGGAGTTTGTCATTTATAATACAAAGAGAAGGTACGTTCTCTGAAACTCTCATTAAGTTTCACTCATTAATTTAAGATCTACAACACAAACTTTGGATTCGGGTCTGTATGTATTGCCCTGTATTATGAAACCATGGCCCCGGAAGGTTCCATGCAAGCCCGGTGACCAGCACCTTTGCCTTAAGGAAATAATCAAACAGTCCTCTAAAAAGAGACACTATCGACTCGAACACTGTTTATTGGTCCATTGAGGTTCCCCATTGCTTCTGATGGTGGTGCCTCTGCAGATTTGTCTACTAGGTGGATCGCTGGTAATTTTTGCCTTCCCCACTTAAGCAGTTTAGCTACACAAGGAGCTACAGGGACCATCTCTAATCAAGTTTGTCTTTGCGGTTTAAGTTGACCTATTTTTGCCAACTGACCTCACAGACCATCGGGACGGTAGGTTCTGCAGTCATTAAAAAGACCCTCTTTATGGAACCCAAAGCAGAGGCTTCATGAGAAGGCCATTGCGCATTAAATCCAAAGAAAACCACATGTTTGATCAGACGGGATCTCAAGGGAGCTTGCTGTACGACGACATTCCTGGAGAGGTTTGTTGTGGTGGACAGGATCGATCCATCTCTTCCGCTGTAACATCAATATGGTAATCGATGGTTTATGAGGCTTACACGGTGTTTCAGGTGATTGAGTCGGACGCGGTGCGGCATCGCTGGCTTGATGGCATTCTAACGACGGGGTGTTTCCACACAATTGCAGAATTTAATTTGAAATCAAGAGTTTTGCTTGGCCAGCAGAAGCACAATATACATATACATATACCTACAAAAACCTTACCTACAAAACCCTCACTAACTCAGCTCCCCACTACCTGTCCTCACTAATCACCAAATACACCCCAGCCCGCTCCCTAAGGTCAAACAGTGACCTGCGCCTAGCTTCTCCCCGCATCACCTCTTCCCATGATAGACTGCAGGATTTCTCACGCGCAGCCCCCACTCTCTGGAACGCTCTCCCACGTACTGTCAGACTTTCCCCTAACTTCTCTTCCTTCAAACGCTCCTTAAAACGTTCCTATTTAGGGAAGCGACCACCCAACTCACTGACGCAACCATCAATCACTCTCACCTTACAGTCCTCTCCTCCTGTTTCCAACCCCAACCCTCCCAGATTGTGAGTTCCTACGGGAATAGGGCCCTCATCTCCTCCTGTACTGTCTGTCAAATGTTGTTCAATGTATTGTAACCCTGTCTATACTGTGCTTATTGTACAGCGCTGCGGAATATGCTGGCGCTTTATAAAGAATAATAATAATAATAAATTCAGTTGCAAGACAAAGTATGTGAACCCTTTGGGATTACGTGGAGTTTTGCATGAATTGGTCATAAAATGTGCTCTGATCTTCATCTAAGTCACAACAATTTGAAAAACACAGTCTGCTTAAAATAATACAACACAAACATTATATGTTTTCATGTTCTGTTCAATAAAAACATGAAAACATTCACAGTGCAGGGTGGAAAAAGTATGAACCATTGGACTTAATAACTGGTTGACCCTCCTTTGGCAGCAATAACCTCAACCAAACGTTTCCTGTAGTTACAGATCAGACCTGCACAACGATCTGGAGTAATTTTGGACCACTCTTCACAAAACTGTTTCAGTGTAGCAATATTCTTGGGATGTCTGGTGTGAATCGCTCTCTTAAGGTCATGACAGCATTTCTTTTTTTTTTTTTTTGTATTCAAAATTTTTTATTTAATAAAAAGGTCAGCAGGACATAAATTATAAATGGCCTCGCAGGGCCACATTAAGTCATCGTGAAAACAAAAAGGTTGGCCACACAGGGCCACAGCTTGTTAACTGCACATGCATAAGAAAAAGTCATCAGGAATCTTAAGTTGACAAATGACAGTGCGCGTAAGAAGTATTATAATCAGCGAAAATCATCTAATACAGCAAGCAATAAACATCCCCAGATAGGGGGGTCTCAGCGAGAAAATATGAAACAAGAGGGGAAGGGTAGCACAAAAATTTAGATAATCCCCGGCCGGGGATCATCAGCAACAAAGTGGTCAAGGAACTTTATAAAAGGGGGAAGGGATCAGAAAATATGAAGAAAAAAAAAAAAAAGCGGAAGTGGAGTAAGGTGGGGAAAAATATGGCAAAAGACCAAAAATGTGCCGACCCTGGCAGAATCCCGGGTGGCCGAAGCCCACGGGAGAAGGCCATGAGGGGGTGAAAGGCACTAGGCCCGGGTACCTGGGGAGGTAAGCTACGTCCCTCAGGATATCCCGAAAACGCCAACTAAACAAAAATGGGGGGGGGAAGAGAAAGGAAAAAGGGGGAGGAGTGAGACAACAGGGAAAACAACATGTCATATAAAATAGCAAAATCAGCTGCATGAAAGTCCTTGAAAAAAGAATAAAACAAATAATCATAGGGCAAAAAAAAAGAGTGAGGGGGGGGACGCAAAAACTCTGCAAGTGACCCAGTCATCAATAAAGTCCACAAAGCATGAAAACCTAGGGACAGGTTTAGGGGGGGTGAAGGGGGGAAAAACAAGGCTCAGCTGGTAAAACTAAAATCATCTGAAGGGGAAGAAAAAAAAAAACAAAAAAACCCTTCAACATAAAGAAAATAAAAGTTCATGCTACGAAATTCCATGAATACAGCAGGAAGTGTCTCAGGTAGGCAAAAGCTTATCCCCAGCCGGGAAACAGCAAACTGAAAAGTCCTCTCAATCAGCCGAATGAAGAGGCGGAAAGTCCACAAACTAAGGACTCCCACTGTGACAGGCGAGGGGGGCGCTCAGCCAGCATCCCGAAATGGCAGCAGGTGCAACCCAGGCAGGGCGACGCACATCAGGCCATGCCAGGCAGAAGACCCAAGCCCGAAATGAGACAACATGGCCGGCAGATCAGGTATGCCCTCCGCCCAGTTACCAGCATCAACACCGTGAGGTATAGCCACGGGTGTCATCTCAAGCAGGCAATACGCAGGGTTCTCCCGAGCTGTCTGCTCGACCAGTAGACTCCGGAGCATTCTATCCATGGCCGGAGTGTCTCCGCGGGACCAAGGTCGAATCTGCGTCTCCCTGCAGAAAGTCCCGCGCAGCACTGTAGCTCCTCCGCCGCAGACCTCGTGGAGATGTCCGGCTTCTCTCCAGGACAGAGACCACCAACGCGGCCCCCATTCCAACGGGTGCCAGCAGTTCTCGTTCCAGGGTTATTTTCCGTGGTGGATGGTCGATCTGCATCGAGACATCCATGGCCCCGCTCTGAATTTCCTTCCATCGTCGGCCGCCTGTTCCCCGACAGCAGGTATAGGCGAGTTATCTTCCGATATGCATGGGCAAGATGTCAGTGGCTTCCTGAATCCCCGCAGGACGGCCACCATCTGGCGCAAAGTCCCCCTTGTAAGAGGGCTCTTGTCGTCCCCCTCCAGCAACGTTAGACAGGCCTCAAGGCCTTCAAGCACATCCATTTTCCCTGCAGCGTGGGGAGGAGGAACGACCGAGCCCCCAGACTCACCAGCCTCATCCCTCTGCAGCGTTCCGCCCTGAGCGGTGAACCGGAGATGGGGGCCCTCCATCCCCACGTCACGCACCCGGGGCCCAGCAAGTAAGACATCCACAGGAGGGCACAACAAGGAGGCGGTAGAAGCCAGGGGGTAGGCCCCAAGATGGCCGCCGGCAACGATATCCATCCCGGCAATCGTCGGTCTCAAGTCCGGTGGGGGGGGGGCAAAACAGGCCCCCGGACAATACACCCCGATGGCCAGCTACTCAGGGCTCCCAACAGGCAATTTCCAGCAGCAAAAAGGTGTCTTAAAAGATCCCTTAGAGAGAGGACGGGTCGGAGCTCCACAGACACGCGTCCTCTCTCCTCAGCAGCCGGCCACGCCCCATGACAGCATTTCAATCGGGTTGAGGTCAGGACTCTGACTGGGCCACTCCAGAAGGCGTATTTTGTTTTGTTGAAGCCATTCTTTTGTTGAATTACTTGTATGCTTTGTGTCATTGTCCTGTTGCATCACCCATCCTCTGCGGAGCTTCAGTTGGGGGACAGATGGTCTTACGTTTTCATCCAAAATGTCTTGATAGACTCTGGAATTCATTTTTCCATCAATGACAACAATTCATCCAGGCCCTGAGGCAGCCCCAAACCATGATGCTCCCTCCGCCATGTTTTACAGTGGGGATGAGGTTTTGATGTTGGTGTGGCGTGCCTTTTTTTCTCCACACATAGTGTTGTGTGTTTTTGCCAAACAACCCAATTTTGGTTTCATCTGTGCACAGAATATTTTGCCAGTAGTGCTGTGGAACATCCAGGTGCTCTTTTGCAAACTTCAAACGTGCTGCAATATTCTTTTTGGACAGCAATGGCTTCCTCCGTGGTGTCCTCCCATGTACTCCATTCTTGTTTAATGTTTTCCTTATTGTAGATGTGTCAACAAAAATGTTAGCATGTGCCAGAGATTTCTGTAAGTCTTTAGCTGACACTCTAGGATTCTTCTTTACCTCATTAAACATTCTGCGCTGTGCTCCTGCAGTCATCTTTACAGGACGACCACGCCTAGGGAGAGTAGCAACAGTGCTGAACTTTCTCCATTTCTCCATTTCTCGACAGTCTGTCTTACCGTGGACACATGAACATCAAGACTTTTGTAACCCTTTCCAGCTTCATGCAAGTCAACAATTCTTGATCGTAGGTCTTCTGAGAGCTCTTTTCTGCGAGGCATGGTTCACATCAGGCAGTGCTTCTTGAAACCAGTAAACCCAAAACTGGTGTGTGTGTTTTAAAGGGCAGGACAGCTTTCAGCAACACATCCAATAATATCACACTGCTTGGAATCAAGGTTGGCTCACTCCTGGCTCCAATTAGCTCTTGGAGAAGTCATTAGGCTAGGGGTTCACATACTTTTTCCACCCTGCACTGTGAATGTTTACATGTTATGTTCAATAAACAAATGAAAACATATAATGTTTGTGTTGTATTATTTTAAGCAGACTGTGTTTTTCAAATTGTTGTGACTTAGATGAAGATCAGAGCACATTTTATGACCAATTCATGCAAAACTCCACGTAATCCCAAAGGGTTCACATACTTTTTCTTGCAACTGTATATATATATAGCCACCAAGTACCAACACTCCTTCCAAGTGCTACAGAAAATATATTTTTAAATGCCCGTTGTCTAAATCTGACATTTATACCTAAACCATATGGGATGCTTTCGGGATCTCATAAAAAATGAATATTTAATCAAAGATGCATTAAAAAATAAGACAGACGTTTCGGCCCAACATCGGGCCTTTATCAAGGTTGATTTAGGCCCAACGTTGGGCCGAAAAGGTCTCATTTTTTAATGCACCTTTGATAAAATATCTATTTATTTTTTTACAAGACCCTGAGTGCATCCTGTATGGTTTTGGTATACATATACATATATATATAAGCGGCGACGGATAACAAGTCACACATTATTCAGAGTTATCAGTCAACTGCTCCCCAAGGTGAAAAAAATAAATCAATTTGAGCCCATCTCTCTCTTTTTTATTAGTCCACCACTTTCCTTAAGCACAAAAGGAAATGAGAGCTTGAAAGCATGGATGGAGTTTTATGCATTTCATCTCCATCAAGGCTGAATTTATGATTATTAATGTGCTGCATTAATTAACATAATTAAACGTGTTTCATAAAGCAGGTAGAGAGGCATTGTTCTCCCGTAATAGCCAGATTTACAGCTAGAGCCGCTGGTTAAAACGTGGCAGGCGGCCGCCTCCGGGAGTGCATTTATTGGGATATTTCACGCATTATTTGAGGTAATTGAGCACAAATTGCTATAATTAGTCAAGAAGCTGGTTAAACTATTTGGGGAATTAGGGAAGAAAACACGCCCACCCCCTGGATTTTCACAGTTTTTGCAGGTCCAAAAGCATTTTCGATAAACTAGCATAGGCAGCGGTGTGTGGATAGCGCAAATCCACAATTTCACCTCTTTTCTCAGGCCGTATCCAACTTGTAAACCCTGGTTTTAAGAGGTCTCATGGACTCCACCACTAGCCAACAGTGGTCCCTATTCCCCCGATGCAAGCCCGAGCTGATTTACTTTACCGTCTGCCTATTAATACAGCTATTCCAACCCAGGGTTTATATAGCGGCTTCCCTCGGAATGAAGTGAAGGAGCAGCCTTATAACAGGAGTGGTGCCACAGCAGGTATTGGCTCCTGGAGTACAGTGCGTCCCAACCATGAACTCTGCACAATCTCGCATTCGAGGGATTACGCAGGAATTGAGGATAAAAAGCGTAGCGACCCTGGTATTGTGCCGCCTCTACATCATGGGATGAGACGTAAGGGATTTTTTGAGAGGGTTAAGTGATTTTGCAAGAGCAGAATCCCTTAACACCAGGTGCTAAGAGTTGGTATTTCATTGAGAAATACCAACTGCAAGATAGAAGTGCGAGCTACCATGGAATAGATTGTTCTTCTAATCCGAGGCACAAATTAACACCTCCTACACAAAATCAAGGCGACATTCATTTACAGTGGGGTCATGCCATAACCGAGCTGCAAGCAAAACTTGCCGCAAGGCTGGAATATTTTGTCCAGCCGTTAATATATCATCTCTAGCTGATCTGTGTATCGAATCCAGCCAATATCACAAAGGAATAGAGCCCAGTGCATGGAGCTTATGGCCCTCCTAGAAGGTTTCTCTTTACCAGTACCAGGTCCATTTGATAAGTCTTGTCCTAAACACAGCCGACCAAAGCAATGTGCTCTTCTTCATGTTATACTCGATCTTGGCTACTGGCCTTCTTTCCTTCACACTTCCGTGGCTACTGGATTTGCCACATTAGGGATCTTGTAAAAAGTGCTGGATTAAAACCTTTATGGGCCTGGAGAATAATATTTTGATGTACCTTTGCTCCTCCCTCTCAACCCTATTCTTCTTCTGTCCCATCCTTTTCATCAGCATTGAGCCTTGTCCCCGTCCCCGTCCCCCTTCACCTCCATTGTTCCACTAGCAATCTGAGTTTAGGTATGATCCTGGATTTGCAGCTCAATGTACCCCTGTGTATATTCAGCCCTGTGTCAGGATGGGGTTATAGGCCCAACATGCAGAAATAGGTCGGTCCTTGGAATAAACCAGTGGCTCCCAACTGCGGTCCTCAAGTACCCCTAACAGGTCAGGTTTTCCAGATATCTGAAGCACAGATATGATTTGCTGCTCAGTGATTGCAGAATTCAGTCTGCATTTCCCCAAGGTGATCCATAAATTCTGGCCTGTTAGGGGTACTTGAGGACCGTGGTTGGGAACCACTGGAATAGACGGTTCTCAGTTCTGCCACAGAGGACGACAAATGGCGGTGCCCGTCGCTGGATCGAACGGAGAACAGTTTGTGATATCTCAACAAGGGATGAGCCATCGCATTAAACTTTAAGAACAGGCGCACTTTAATAATTGATAGCCCAGCTGCCTTGATATCGTGTACGACGAGTAAGTCACATGTCGACCTTCCCTGTAGGACCACAGCAGTGTGAGATGCAGTCAAAGCCAAGGATTACCTGTCAGGAGAGGTGGTCTACAGGGTATTCCACTATGCATTGTTGGAAAGTCTGTAAGGTCAATTGTGCTGGTAATAAAGCCAGACAATAGGATGTGTGTCCTGCTTGGACATGTATTCCCTGTGCGAGAGGCACCAGGTACAGGAAGGGCTGGCCACAGGGATGTCTCCCATGGACCAAGAGTTATGGCAGCACCCTGCAGGTAAATATGACAGGGTCGCTCAAACATTTTCACAATCATAGCTCAGAAGCTCCAACTTTGTCCAAGTACAAGTTGAACATGAAGGACATGGTTCGGCGGGGTCATGGGTGTACAGCAAGAATGTCCGTGGAAAAAATTATCGGAATTATATACGCTCTCTGAAAGCAAATGATAAACGTTTAGACATTGTGAAGAGCCTCTGAGTCATAACGGAGCCACTCGGTTGCTTTTAATACCAAAAAGGTAGGTTGATTGATACAAAGTTGCCTCTGTATTGGGGGGGGGGTCACGAAGGTGAAGAATACTTTATACAATGGTTGTTCTGGTTGTGCCGCCCTAAAGAATGTCTGCAATAAAAACGTCGCTGTTTTATATTGTGTTTTATGAAACAAGCTAGTCAGGAGGCGGTGGACGGAAGAGGAAAGAGCAACAAGCATCGACGGAAGGTTTGGAAATCTAAAATCTCCCTACGGTGTGTCCCCAACTTGGTCTTTTGATCATCGTTTATCTCGGTGTCCTTCGGCGAGTTGTCTACTTGACACTTGAAGCGAGATTGTACACATTAGTCATTCATGACTTGAGCAAAGGCTGCCGTGGCAGGGTGGTATTTCAGAACGGTAACTGGCTTGACAGGCTCCGAAATCATCCTTAATTGGCAAAGACCTTCAGTCATTAGCCGGATTGTTATTGCTATTCACGCGACCACAAAAAGCCAGCTCGTAACAGCAGTCGCCTTTGTCGCAGAGCTTGTGAACACAATGATCCATGGCTACATGGAATTATTATTCTCTTGTCCCCACCAAGAGGGTCTATATGCTGTGTAAGAGGGTCCATGCATAATGCATTCACTTTAGTTGGCATAAGTGCCCACATCTGAATCCACTTTATGAATATATTTTCATGCAGAGGACAGATTGATGCTAATTTTTGAGCCCCGTGCATTGGTTACCTTATATTGCAGTACCCCCCCCCCCTTCAAACTGTGATATGGTACCGCAGATAAAAAAAAAAAAAATAATGATAAAAATGACAACTTTGGATAAGTTTTAACATAGAGGTGATTTACTTAGATCAGGGATCTCAAACTCTGACCCCCAGAGGTTTATGAACTACAACTCTCATGATCCTCTGGCCATCTATTGCATTCAAAGAATTCTGGGAATTGTAGGCAATAGATACCTGGGAGGCCGGAGTTTGAAATCCCTGACATAGATGATCAAATTAGCCGATAGCAACGTGACCTCATCAGCTACACCAGAGGGGAGACAGGTACATTTCCGAGTATACAATAGTAGGTTTCAAAACAGAGCTGCCATTAAGGGGTGATGGTATATGGCACATTGTTCATTGGCCCTTTGGTCCTTGGCCAAACCTGGCGGCATTTAGGCAAGCTGCCAACAGATGCCCAAATAACAATTCATTGAATACTGGGTGAATTGTGTTCGCTCACAGAAGTTCCCCAACTACACTTTTTTTAGGTTGTTCTGATTTCGTTCGTGATAAATAACAGAAAAATGCACCGTTGGCGATCATTTCCAGTTTGTAATTAGTCAATGTACTGAGTGCGTACATAAGCTGCGCACGCCTATGCCCACGTTACAGCACGGGCATGAAATGGTGCGTTACTGAATAAAGCAGAGTTGTTGCTGCTGTGTAAGAGATATCCTAGTTGGTGAATCTGGTTTGTTTCTGTGGTGTTACCCGTACAGGTTGCCGTGACATGACAGCATTGCAAAGTACCTGAATACCTGATGCAAATCATGGGTGTCATTAACACAAATAAGAATATGTGGAGCTCGGTGTGATTTTTGGTGCTAATTATTACATTTCATGATCGTGTAATAAGAGGCATTTTGACCAGTAACTCACCAAAGCCAATATCCAGGGCAGGTATGTCAAATACCAGTGGGACTGTCATGACGGATGGCACCGCTGCCTTACCTGCCTCAGCCTCTGTTCATGTACCTCTATACGGCATACTTCCAGTGTCCTTCTTGCTACGCTCCAAGTTGTCGACACTGTGAGCCATTCCACCAACGTAGACACTATGTATCATCATTACATGCAACACTCCAATGCAGACAAGACTGAGCGACATTTCGTGCGTCGTTCCATCGACGATGGCGTGACTAGGCGTTATCCTGCAGACGTTTCGCAGAACATGACTCCTTTCCCTACACGCATATTTTATCTCACGGCCTCATCATCAGTCGCCATTTTTTGGTATTTACCCTGCCATTTCATCAAACCATTGCCGTGTCGAGGCAGTCGTGGTTCCTCTTCACCCGTCAGCACGCTCCTTTGTCTCTTGATATTCTGTGTATTGACCTTGGCTTGTTTTATTGCCTGTCCTATCTTCTCCAGTCCTTTGACCTTCTCGTTGTTCGCTTTGTTGTACATCTCTGTTGTCCTGACCTTGGCTTGCTTTCTGACCTATTTGCTTAGTTATATCCAGGTGGTGACTTTTTATTTGGCCAGACAATGTACATTGCGCATGCATTTGTAGCGCTGTGTTAAAAAGACTGTTCTGCTGCATTTACTTACAATGGCCACCAGAGGGAGACAGAGACCTGGTGGATTAATGCTGGACAACCAAGGAGAGAACTGTACTACGTTTTCCAGCATGCTTTGTGGTGAATACAGGAAGTGGGTGGGGAGAAAGGACATACATCCGCAGCCTCGTGCAGAGGAGAGCCAGTGCGCGCCAAGGGGTGATTAGAGCAAGACGCACGTGAGACAAGAAACGATTGTGACCAGGCCTGATCGCAGGTGACTAATTTCTTTAAAACACTTGGGAATTAAGGTTATCTTCTGTGTCTCGTCACACAGCCAGCAATTTTTTTTGGGGCTCACTAATTTCTTTAAAACACTTGTGAATTAAGGTGATCTGTGTCTCGTCATACATACAGTACCACGCTGTATTTTGGGGCTCACCAATTTATTTAAAACATTTGTGAATTAAGGTGATCTGTCTCTTGTCACTGGCTGCCAGCTATCAGTGTGTCTCACTGAGTTATACCAGAATTATTTAAATCTTTATACCAGAGTTGAATCAGAGTTCTGTATATATTAATCTATATATCACTCACCATGTCTGAAAGAACAAAAAAGGACAGGCAGATGCTCCCAGCCACAGATAAGAGGGCAAGCAGCCCCTGTGTCGGGAGGCTGTGTCTCTGGTCGTGGTGGACGTGGTGCATCCTCTGCAGGGGCACGCTTGTCCTTTCTAACTGGTGCTGGCCGTCTTAAGCAGCAGCAGCAACATACAGAGGACTTGGTGGATTGGCTAACCAGGCCATCCTCATCCTCCGAGTTCGCTGCCAGCCAGGCTTCTAGTGCTTTACAGTCCACCTCAGCTGCCAAAGCATCTAATGCAGCCTCCATGTCCACAGCTACTCCTGCCGTAGCCTCGCTATCACACACGGAGGAGTCAGCTGAATTGTTTGACTACAATGAGAGTGACATGCTGCTTGAGGATGCGCAGCAAGTACAGTGCTCTGATTCAATCTGAGGTTGAGCAAGGGAGTATAATCAACCTAGAGGAAGGGGGTGCCAGTGATGACACACAAATAACTGGCACTCATGTTGCCCCAGCAGCTGCAGCATACTGCCAAGTTGGCTCCAGTGACGAGGAGATAGGGGATGAAGATGACATTGATGATGATGAGGTCACTGACTCCACCTGGGTGCCAGATCGAACTGAGGAATCAAGTGAGGAGGAGGGGGAGGAGGAGGAGGCAAACACGAGGCACAGCAAACACGAGGCACAACATCCTCTGTGACCAACCGTAGCACTAGCCAGTCCAAGGCATCACATGTCAGAGCTGCTCCGGTGCAGAGCGCTGTTGTCTCAAAGAACACATGCAGGAACTCTGCTGTCTGGGAGTTCTTTAGGAAATGTGCAGCAGACCCCACCGTTGCTATTTGTAATCTATGTCAGAGGAGGCTGAAGCGTGGGATAAACACCGGACACTTGGGTACCACGTGCTTGAGGCGACATATGAACAAGTGCCACACATCCCGTTGGGGCAAAACTTTGCGTAGGTCCTCCTCCTCCTCATCTGTCTCTACCCACACTGTATGTCCTGCCATGCAATTGCCTACAACCTCCACCGACAGGGATGATGCTACAGTAATGGATGTACCAGCAGGTCCTTCCTCACAATGTGACATCATCCAAGTAGCTGAAGATTTACGCAGTCAGATTACGTTGCCGCAGCTGCTGCAGCGAAAGAAAAAATATAGTCCCAACCATCCCCAAGCACAGAGTCTAAATGCCAGCTTAGCAAAATTACTCGCATTGCAGCTGCTGCCTTTCCAGCTGGTGGACTCTGTTCCCTTCCGTGAATTTGCTGAATGTGCTGTACCACAGTGGCAGGTTCCAAAATGCCATTACTTTTCACGCAAGGCCATTCCAGCACTATACCAGCACGTGGAAGACAATGTTATCCAGTCATTGGGAAAGGCAGTCAGCAGCAAGGTGCATGTCACTTTAGACACGTGGTCCAGCAAGCATGGACAGGGTCGTTACATTTCCTTCACGGCACACTGGGTAACTCTGATTGCAGCTGGGAGGGATCCAAGACGGGACTCTGTGCTGGAGCTTGTTCATCCACCACGCCTCCAGAAAGCTGCTTGTATGAGGTCTGTCTGCTCCACCACCACCACCTCTTCCTCCTCCTCCTCTGTCTCTGGCGAAGTGGCAGTTAAACCGACGCCTGACAGGGTCTACGCAATTGCTCAAGCAAAAAGATGCCATACTGTGCTTGAGCTGGTTTGTTTAGGGGACAGGAGCCACACCGGGTCAGAAATTTTGTCAGCTCTGCAGGGGCAGGTGCAGAGATGGTTAACACCATGCCAGCTTGAGCTGGGAATGATCGTCTGCAATAATGGCAGCAACCTTCTCTCCGCCCTACGCAAGGGTAAATTGATGCATGTACCATGCCTAGCACACGTCCTAAATCTGGTGGTACAGCGTGTCCTAATCAAGTACCCAGGGCTGCCAGAGCTTCTCATCCAGGCCAGAAAAGTCTGCAGCCACTTCAGACGGTCATTCCCAGCAAGCGTTCACCTGGCAGAAATTCAAAGAGAATTCCACCTTCCCACAAACCGTCTGATCTGTGACATGCCCACCAGGTGGAATTCGACATTAGCAATGCTGCAGCGTCTGCACAAGCACGAGTTCCTGTGTGAGTATGGCACAAGGACAGGTTCAGGTCAACTTGTTTTTTTTCCCCCCCGCAGTGGCTGATGATCAAGGATGCATGCACTGTACTGTCACCATTTGAGGAGGCAACGAGGATGGTGAGCAGGGACAGTGCATGCATCAGTGACACAATTCCTTTAGTGTTCCTGCTGGAGCACACTCTGCGGGGAATTATAGATGTGGCTCTAGAGGCAGAGCAGCGGGAGGAAGAGGAGGCCTTCTCTAGCTCTCAAGGCCCCAGTCTTTCCGCAGATAGCATTCCAGCGGGTCCTACTCAGATCAGACAGGAGGAGGACTATTTAAGTAGTGGGGGCATTGAAGGTGGGGATTCCTCAAGGCAGGGTTTTGTGTGCCCAGAAACAGAAGGGCTTGTGCGTGGCTGGGAGGAGGAAGTGCACGATACGGTCATCCTCATTGACCAGGAAGACTCGGCAGCTAATGCCACCTCCAACCTACGCTGCATGGGCTCCCTAATGATGCAAAGCCTGCTAAAGGACCCCAGGATTCGTGCTATCAAGGAGAGGGATCATTACTGGTTGGCAACCCTTCTTGATCCACGATACAAGGGGAAAGTTGCAGAGCTCATCCTGCCCGCACAGAGGGAGCACAGGATGACAAAACTTGAGGACGCTCTAAAGCGAAACTTGTGTAACACCTTTCCAGGCACTGTTAGATTACCAAGTGCTGACACACGTGCTTCTGAGGCTGCAGGTGATCAGAGGAAAAGCGGTGAAGGCCAGGGTCGCTTGACTGATGCATTTTTAAATTTTTTTAGTCCTCGACGCCCAGGGACGTCAAATGTAGGCACCCATTGCCAGCGTCTTCACCATATGGTGCAGGACTACCTAGGGGCAAGGGCAGACCTGGATACCTTTCCAGCAGATGATCCACTGGCTTACTGGGTGTTGAGATTGGATCACTGGCCAGAACTTAGCCAATATGCTATGCAGCTACTAGGTTGCCCTTCATCTAGCGTGCTTTCCGAAAGGACGTTCAGTGCCGCTGGAGGTTTTGTCACAGACAAAAGAGTGCGTCTGTCCACCGACTCTGTAGACCGGCTGACATTTATAAAAATGAATCAGTCCTGGATCAGCAGCTATCAATCCCCTGATGCTGAAGTAATGGAATAGATAGGGGATGTCCTCTTCTGCATCCACAAAACCTCCAGCACTGAACTCTTCCACAATACCACAAAAGGGTTACGGTGTGACGGCACTTGCTGCCATGAAAGGCACAATATCTGGCTGCACTGATGCCCATTAAAAAAAAAAAACTTTTCAATATAGGACCACATGGTCCACCCCTGCACTCTTCCACAATACCACATAGGGGTTACTGTATGAGGATATTTGATGGCCTGGCATTAAAGACACAATATCTGGGTGCACTGACGCCCATCAGGCCCGTCTTTAATATTGATTGGACCCTGGGCAAACATTTTCTTTGGGCCCCCCCCCCCGAAACCTGCAAGATCCTGCAGGTCACGCAGCCGGGCAGCACAAGCCTCCATGGAGTCCTATGGACTGCAGGAGGCAGTACTCACAGCGGCGCTTAGCGCTGCATTACGAGGCAGGCTTCTGCATTAACACCTGACCCGTAATATGGTGCTAAAACAGGGATACTGAGGGGAAACCTGGAGGCGCACATTATCCACCTTAGCGTCCTAGTTTTAGCACAGGGCAAGGAATAGCGCCCACAAGCTCTTATGTTGAAACAGACAGGGGGGAAAAAGAGGAAACCAAAATAATATCCTGGCATAGAACATAGACATTCCATAATGATAAAATGATAATTACAGCCCTCATTACTGACCAGTCCCTGAGTTACGCCAAACTCCCACATATACAGGGTTATTCAGAGAGAGCCACACTGGCCCAGAAACTGCACCAAACAGGGAATTTCCCCGCACGGTGACATTTCGTGGCCATTCGGCTATTCAGAGAGCAGGCAGGTTGCCAAATATTGGTGAATTGCCAGCAAATACAGTGCCTGTTCAGCAGCAGTGAAATACGGTGTTCGGCGGCAGTGAAATACGGTGCCTGTTCGGCGGCAGTGAAATACGGTGCTGTTTGGCGGCAGTGAAATATGGTGCCTGTTCGGTGGCAGTGAAATACGGTGCTGTTTAATGGCAGTGAAATACCCCGTAGAGAAGCAATGGTTAAACAGCAGAGAAATGTCAGTGAAATGCCCTGATGTTCAGTGGTTTCATTCGGCAGGTTTATTCAGGAGAATCCCATAGGCTTCAATGTTAAAAATATTCCTGTTTTAATTCAATATCTAATAAAATAAACCATTTATTATTTTAATCTGCAGCAAAAAGTCTATTTTTCGGCATTTTTCTGGCGAAGTTTTTTAAATGGCTTTTTTTTTTTTAACAGACTTTTTTATTATTCATAGGACCTTTTATATACTATATTAAATTCCAGGCATTTTCATGAAGTAGTTTTTTGCAAAAGCCATTTAAGGTTGGGGTCAGACGAGCGCAGTTATCACGTCCGTGTTGCTGCACATTTGTACGTCCGTGGCAGCATAGCATTCTGACCAATGGAGCCCCACACACAAGTACGTCCGCACGGAACTGTGGACGCATGGCGGACGCAGCAAAGGGACGCAGGTTAGGCAAGAACGTAATACTGCTAGAACGGACGTGCGGAGTGTGCCATGTCTGCAACGTACGCGTAGCTTTTTGTGTGAGTGATGGAACGTAGTCAGACGGACTGCATTTATGCGTCCAGCATTTTTGACGGACAAAATGATTTTTCATTTCCCATCTACATCCGTCAAAAATAACTTTAGTCACAAAAACGGACTGTGTGGCCACTACAGCGTCTTCTGTCAAAATGCGCTCGCCTGACACTACAGCGTCTTCCATACACAATGCGCTCGCCTGACCCTAGCCTTAAAGTTGCAGGGTTTTTTCACCCGTTCAGCGACTGGTCAGCTTTTCGTGTCTGCGTTCTGCGGGTCGTCAGATGCGTTCAGCAGTCTCCTTGCAGGTGCGTTTGGCCGTCTCTTAGGCGGGTGCATTTGGCGGTTTTGTTCAGTAGGTTTGCGGCTGCGTTCGGCGGCTTGCTCTGCGGTGTTCAGCAGGTTTGCAGGGTTTGGCGGGTCAATTTTCTGCACGTCGAGGACCCTGCGGTGAATGCTGAATTCACAGCAGGGTCGGCAAATTTAACTCGCCAAAGTCAGGCGAACCAGAGAGTCAGTAACATTTCGGTGCTCTCTGAATAAGCCTGATGGTCTTCACACATTAAACCGTTATTTAAATAGGACTAAATAAAATCATATAAAAAGGAGAAATAAAAAAAAAAACTTCACTAGCCACAAATCCCCCCCCCCCCGCAACTGAATTTATTCACAGTGTGCCTCTTTACCTCCCTGTCAGGACCCGAAGCTGCTGCCTGAATGCAGGAACAGGACGCAGGGGAGAGTCTGCAGCTGTGCTGTAGTTTCCAGAGCTGCCGATCTGAATGCTGCTATGCCTGCTGAGTCAGAAGAGGAGCAGGGGGGCTGATGTCCTTTGTGTGCCCCTGGCTGTCTAGCTCCATTCTACTCGCCCCCCCCCTTCGCTCCCCGTGCACACAGAGTGCTATGCGCGGGGACAGGAAGATGAGGGAGGGGGAGATAGGGGAGGAGCCGGATGCGGAAGCCTGTGTTCTCTCTTCGCACAGCCCCTCAGCACAGGCTTCCACAGTCCGGGACATTCCTCCTGGCTCCCGGTATCCCAGTCCAGCGGTTATTGGCCACAGAATACGTGGGCCCAAGGGGCAGCTGCTTTGGGCCCCTCAACAATGACTGGGCCCGGGGCAGCTGCCCCTTTTGCCCTGCGTTAAAGACGGCCCTGACGCCCATTACCACCAGATCAAAAACTTTTCAATATAGGACCACATGGTCCATCCCTGCACTCTTCCACAATACCACAAAGGGGTTACTGTATGATGATACTTGATGGCCTGGCATTAAAAGGCACAATATCTGGGTGCACTGACGCCCATTCCCAGATTCATATCTTTTTAATATAGGACCGCATGGTCCACCCCTGCACTCTTCCACAATACCACAGAGGGGTTACTGTATGATAGTACTTGCATGCCTGGCACTAAAGGCACAATATCTGGGTGCACTGCCATTGACGCCTGTATCAGATTCATATCCTCAGAGGGGTTACGGTGTGACGGCACTGTTGCCGACGCTAAAAGCCCAATTTTAAAGCACCTATTGTTACTTTCATCCAAAGCCTGCATAAGTTTCACAATAATTTAGCCGAAAAAAAAACTAAACTTTTTCTGCGCGTCCTAAAATGTCTTTTCATACAGGCTGCCGCCCCAAGCAGTTGTTTATGGATAGATTAAAGGAAAAGCATTTACCGTCATATGAAACGTCATTTTTTTGTTTTTAAGTGTTTCTATACATCCTAGAAATCCGCCACTTCACGGGCAGGTTATGGGGACCTCCTAGGCACGATATTTGAAGGAATTTTTCATTTTTATTTTTAACCCTTATTTCATGGAAAACTTACTGTCCCTTTAAAAACGTTTTTTTTTAAAAACTTTTTGTCCTTGTTTCCTGTCCCCCAGGGCACTACCCGGACCCCCATACACCTTTTATGGCAAATATGTAGCATATATGCCCTCTTGGAGGGCACTCTAAAAAATGAATTTTCAGCCCCATTGACTTGCATGGGGGTTCGGGTTCGGTCCCGAACAAATGGGAAGTTTGGGTTCGGGCTCCAACCGAACTCGGGGAGTGTTCGGCTCATCCCTACTGATAAGCCCCCAGCAGTAAGGCAGACCTTTGGAGACGAGCGGCGGTGGTCTGAGAAATACTCTTTGTAGGATTGAATATTGCCAATAGCGGCTTATGATCGCTCAACAGTGTAAAAGAACGGCCATAAATCTAAAAGTGAAACTTCTTCAGTGCCAGATTATCGCTAAAGCCTCCTTGTCAATTTGTGAATAATTGCGCTCAGCTGGGGTGAGGGAACGAGAAGCAAAAGCTACAGGTCGATCTGTACCATCAGGCATGGAATGGGACAGCACAACCCCCAGCCCATAAGGAGAAGCTCACAGGCGATACTCAGTGGTTTAGACAAATCATAGTGAACCAAGACTCGGGAGCTGCTTAGTAGTTCCTTTGAAGCTTTAAAAGCAGCCGAGCAGGGCTCTGTCCATTTCCATTTTTGTTGTTTTTCCAAAAGCCTATGCAGCGGAAACAAGGTATGGGCTAAATTGGGCAAAAATTTATTGTAATAGTTCAACAGCCCAAAATATGAGCGCAGCTGCGTTACATTCCTTGGTATGGGAGCCTCTACCAACGCTTTCACTTTCTCATCAGTGGTGTGAAGTCCAGTTTTATCAATAACGTGACCACAAAATTCCAGGTGATCTTTCAAGAACTCACATTTGTTTATATTAACTTTGAGTCCATTATCCATTAGTATCTGGAGCACGTCTTGTACATTCTGCCGGTGCTCCCTCTCCGTTTGGCCGGTGATCAGCATGTCATCCAGCAGACATTGTGTCCCCGGCACTCCAGCAAGCAATTCATCCATTGTACGCTGCCAAATTGCTGGTGCTATCCCAAATACCATTCTGTTATACTGGAACAGACCCTTATGAGTATTGATGGTGAGGTAAGGCCTGGATTCTGGATGCACTGGTAACTGCAGGTATGCATGTTTGAGATCCAGCTTGGTGAACTGCTGTCCCCCGGCCAAAGTTGCAAAAATGTCCTCAATCTTTGGAAGTGGATATTTATCCACAGCAAGTTGAGAATTAACGGCCATACGGAAATCCCCACATATCCGAATGTCTCCATTCTTTTTACGCACAGGCACAATCGGGGAGGCCCATTCACTGCAGCGCACTCTGGAAATGATCCCAAGGTTCTCTAGACGCATCAATTCCGCTTCAACACCAACTTTAAGTGCAAAAGGTGTATACAGTCCGTGCCTTAAAAAATTTTGGAACCGCATTTTCCCCTCATATTTAGGGACATTTGCCGTTCCTTAACAGTCCCCAAAGTATCATCAAAAACCGGGGCAAACTTCCTCTGCAAGTCCTGTATCCAAGCTGAAACTGCAGGTAATGTCTGTAAGGCATGGAAAGCATTATACTTTATGTCTGGCATTCCCAATTTATGAATCCATTCTCTTCCAAATAGTGGAGGACCCCCAGACTTCAGAATATATAACGTTGGCTTCTCCGAGCGTCCATTTAACTGCACTCTCACATGTACACTGCCCAGAGGGGTTAATACTTCCATTGAATAAGTCTGTAGACGAACAGCTGTCTTTATCACTGGAACATTTACTTTTAATCTCCGCCAGTCTTGCTCAGTAATCACAGAAACAGTCGCCCCCGTGTCCAGGTCCATGGTCAAATATTTCCCTTCAATCTTCACTGGAACAGAAATGGCTGAATAAGCTGAATCCATCTTCTAAAGTTTTACTGTTTGAATGGGAATGTGGCCGTCTGAGTCATCCGAGGAGTCTTGGAGCTGGATTTGATATGCTCTCTTCTGAAGCAATTTATGCGGCTTCCCTTCATGCACCGTCCCTTTCTTACAGACCCTTTTAACATGCCCTTTATTACCACAGGAGTGACAGACGGCATTCCGGAAACGACATGAGTGAGATTCATGTGAAGTCACCCCACATCGATAACATCCATTTTGGGGCTCTCCATGCACCGTCCTTTGACGTAGGGAATTGTACTGTTTATTCCGCTTGTACCGCTCCCTGGTATCTGTATGGAATATTTCCACCACTTGCTCAGTCTTTTGCTTCCTATGCAAAACATCAGCTTCTCTGGTGACTTGTTCCATGATGCTAGCGATATCCATAGCTTTGTGTAAGGTCAGCTCTTTCTCGGTAAGAAGTCTCTTAATCATAGCTTCACACTGTAACCCCATCACAAACTGGTCTCTGAGGGCTGTGACTAAATACTCCCCAAACTGACAGGTACTTGCCAACTTACTGAGAGCGGAGACAAAGGAGGAGACGCTTTCTCCAGGTTCCTGGTGTCTTTTATAAAACTTGCATCTTTCAGCGATTTCGATTGGCTGTGGCTGATAGTGGGCCCGCAGTAAAGCAACTAACACAGCTAACGGCTTGCTCGCAGGTTTCTCTGGATACAAGAGATCTCTGAGTGTGTCGTACACCTTCGCTCCAATCGCTGTGAGGAACACGGCTACCTGTTTTGTCTAGGGATGTGCGTTTCGGGTTTCGGAATTTTCACGAAATTTCCCGATTCGTGTTTTCGGATGCGGCCGATTTTCCGAAAATTTTTAGATCCGAAAATGTCAGATCCGAAAAGTTTTCCGAGCCGAAACGAAATATTTTCGGAATTTTCGAATGGACTTGAAATGTGTCAAATCGAAATTTATTGCTTTGAAACGAGTGGAAACAGACGTTCCGAAAAAAAGAAAATGTCCGAAATCACGAAAAGTCGATACAAAAAACGAGCAAAGTGACACGAAAATACGAAAAATGGTCGATATTCCTAAAAAAAAAATGTACACGAAAAACGAGTCGAGCCGAACCGAATCAGAAATCGGTCGAAACGAGCCGAATAGAAAAGTTTAAACATCCGAAAAATCGAATCAAACCCGAAAAAAAAGTGGGTGCACAAGCCTAGTTTTGTCTCCAAAATGCCATTAGCAGTGAGATACTGTTCAAATCTTTCCACCCAAGAGATCCAAGAGTCAGTGTCTGGATTAAAATCATGCAGATCCAACAGCCTCGTCGCCACTGTAGTGTTCTGGATAATACGAGACGTCTTGGGTTTTCTTTAATAGGTTTATTAACAACTAAGCAACAGGTTTCCTATAACAGCAACTGGCTGCGTCACTAGTCAACCTCAACTGGCAGACACAATGGACGACCAACTGTCAACAGCCAACTGCCAAAAGAAACACCCACTTCCCCCCATTGGCAGCCAGCGCAACTACACCACATATACCTATTAAAGATTTTTTGATCGTACTATTTGAAGTCCTCAATACCGCATACCTTTCTCTATTTTTGTTATACATTGTTCATGGGATAGTTTTGTAGCCGGAGTCAGACAGGTTCACTTCATTAACGGCGCCGGACCAGACACAAGCAAGGATTGTCCAAACACGAGTCTCTTCAGGAAAGGCAAACGTTTATTGTGTCGTCACACAAGTGCTCACACAGGATTGAATCTCTAAAAGTGAGCCCCTCTTTCACCCCGTGCAAGGGGTCTTATACTCAAACATACGTAATTAGGTACATCCCAATTAGCCCACCTCCCGCTGACACTTTATTCCACCCCACGTGGGTTAATACCTCCCATCATTAGCATGAACACAAAGAACATTCCACATTTAACTATAAATTGATACACTTCATGTTAGTTTGACAGTCTGTGATTTGTTTGTGCTGTCTTTCTCCGGCCAGCGCCTCCCTCCCTGTTGGCTTTGTTTATTCAGCTAGCCAGGGACCTAGTCTGTTTTCTATGTTCTCTTTGTTCCTCGGCACATCGCACTGACCTTGCTTCATTCATAAATCTTTCTGTCTCTCTGTGCCAAGAGCTGGCCGGATCCTGCCTGGATTTCTTGTTAGCTTTTCTAATCTACCACACATTCCTTAAATTCTACGTGAGCTCAGCTCTTCTCTTCTAAATGAAATCTATTCTATTTACTTGGTGAACCAATATTCTGAACAAGATGGCTGCCTGGCTCATAGTGGCAACCATCTTCCAGGCTGATTCTCCTTCATTCCCCCTTGGCTCAAGTGTCAGTATCTTTTTCCTGGCACTTGTAGCCATTACACTCCACTATTCTGAAATTCTGAATATTGGGGGGGCTTCCCGTTCGCTGGGAACATTCCCTGCGGAATTATCAGTGGTATCTTCTGTGTTTGTGTGGGTGTCAGTGCTGCCTTGCATAGTGGCCACATGCATAGCCCTATGCGGTAAATCAGTATCCCTATGATCAAGACCACCACTACCATGAGTATCATGGATCCAATCTGTGAGATAAATCTCAGGATTGATCCAAACCATTCTCCCATTGCTCCAAACCCACGGAGCGGATTCCAGCCTTCGGCAGCAATCCTCCTAGCTGATCCTTGCAACTGTGCTACCTTCTCTTGGTGGTCTTGAATTACCTGGTAATAATCTGGGACTTCGTGTGTAGTGTTTCTGATGAAGGTGCAACATTCATAGTGCATTGTCATCTCACATAATCCATTCAAAGCCGCACTGATCTGCTCAAGTGCCATATCATGTATCATCTGCACCTTTCGTAACTCTCGCATTTCCAGATTCAACAACTGGATATCCATACTGGTTCTATTTAAAATCTCATCCATTAGATTAACATAGCTATTCAATCTCCTCATCATCTCTCCTCCCCATCCAGTCCATGCTGGCAACCATGTCCATATTCGATCCATCTTTGCAAACAACTCTCTCTTCGGTCTTTCAAACACCAGTGGGTACCTAGGGTGCAGTTCTGTGTCTGTGTTTGTGTCTTCTCCCCTTAGTCTCTGTATTGGGACCAGTTTAGCCAAATAACACATTCCTGTTATTGTTGGTGGAACCCATGTGTAACACACTCTCCCACAACACACCTGGTATCCCTCTTCTAACATGAATGGTGATAGGTGTAGTGTTCCCTTTGCTAATTCCAACATCATTCGTCTCATTCGTCTTGTCGTCTCCAGCACACTCTGCATCCCTCCGGACTCATCTTCAATTACTCTCTCTTGTTCACTCGTGAGTTTTCTGCACTGTATGTATAGATAATTTGAGTGTCCCTCTGTGTCAATTGTGTATATGTATGATGTCCAATTGAATTTGCTTGAGTAACACCCTTCCTTCTTATGTGTGTCTTTATCTGGCCCTATTTGGAAACACCATTCTGGAGGATATATGTACCCTATTATGGGGTACCCAGCTTCATACATTTCTGGTTGTTCTCTGGGTGGCCGAAAAGAATGTATTGTGATATTCCCTGATGCAAACATACTCAGATTCATTGGAACAGAAGCAAATGGGATATGGATTGTCTCTGGGTGCATTCTGCTGCACACCCAACATGCTTCCTGCCCAGATTTCTTAGCATAGTCATATTTAAATTGCACAAGCAAATGTCCTCTTGACAATATCTCAGATGATACTTCTCGCTTTTGTCTCCACATGGAACGGTTCTCCATCACCGGGTGCGTACCATTCCAGATATGGGAAATATCCACTTTCCCCGCGGTGTTTGTACAATTGGGGCATGCTCCACGTGAGAGTCCATAAATCAAATTAGCAAGGTATAAAATCAGCACCACAAATGCCCCGAGTGTCAGAATTCCTTGGGCAATTCTTTTCACAGCCACATAAACCCAATCCCTCCCCACCGGAATTTCAAAGGTAAAGAACATTTCTGGATGATCAAGGGTGGGGGCCGGGCCCCTAAAAAGCACCCTGTGGTTATCCCCCGTTGGCAGGTGGTCAGGGCCTGTGCCCATCAAGACACCCATCTCCGCTGGCGGGTGGTCAGGGCCTGTGCCCATCAAAACACCCACTTGTTGATCCTCTGACTCATCAGGGTTAGGATCATTTAGGTGCTCGTGACTGTGGTCTTTGTCAGCTTCAGCCTCAGCGGGTTGGTCTCGTTGGCGACGACCTTCCATGTTAGCTCAGGACTGGCAGCTGCTTTTACTCTGGAGTGATGTATCCACGGGACCACCTCGGCAACCTTTACTGCTGTAGGGGTTGATAACAGGACAAGATAAGGACCTCTCCATTTTGGACCCAGTGGATCATTTTTCCACTCTTTTACCCATACTGAGTCACCCGGACAATACTTATGCAGTGAAGGATATAGGAAATGCGGTATATTATCCCCACCCATGTATTTAATTTCTGCATTGATTTACCCAACATTACTACCTGATCATTTAGTTTAGTTTCTCCCAATGCCCGAAGGTCCCCCCTTAGTCCATTAATTAGAGGGGTTGGCCGTCCAAACATAAGTTCGTACGGACTTAGCTTCAATTGGGGGTTGGTCTGCACCTAATGTGCAAAAGGACTATCGGCAGCAAGTCCAACCAGCCTAATGACGTCTCTTGGCACAGTTTGGACATCAAAGTCTTTAGAGTACGGTTCATTCTTTCAACTTTTCCCGAACTTTGGGGCCTGTAGGCGGTGTGTAGCTTCCAGGTGATGCCCAGTAGCCGGGCAAGTTGTTGCAAACAGTTCTGGATAAATGCAGGGCCATTGTCCGACCCTATCTCGAGTGGAAGTCCGTAACGTGGTATTATTTCTTTCATCAGACTCTTTACCACTTCCGTCGTCTTTTCAGTTCTTGTTGGGAAAGCTTCCACCCATCCTGTCAATGTGCACACCATCACTAGTAAATATTTGTATCCTTTGCAAGGTGGTAATACTGTAAAGTCTATTTGTAATGACGCCATTGGGGATAGCCCGATTGGCTGTTTCCCCGGGGGTTGAGACGGGCCTGTTCTCGGGTTGTTTTTGGCACATGTTACACACTGCTGAGCTGTTGCTTTGCAGATTGCTGACAATCCTGGTACGTAGAAATGTGGCTCCAACTGTTGCTCCATCATTTCTCTCCCTCCATGGGTACTTGCGTGAAGTGCTCTTACGATTTCAGGAGCCAGTGTTGCTGGTAGGACCATTCGTCCATTCTCCATCTGGAACCATCCATCTTCTCCGTATCCTCCGGGTTCTTCTGTCAGCCACTTCTTTTCTTTTTCTGAGTACACAGGTGTCCATTCACTCAGTGGCGCCGGTAGAAGTGCAGCTACCACTGGTTTTGGTTTGTATCGTGCCAATTCTCCATGATTTCCCCAGATGAATTCTTCTTTTGGGAAATAGTATCGCCATGCGAAAAATAACAAATCTTGTCTGTCTTGTGAATCTCTTACTGCTGGTATGAAAAAGTTCATTGCACTTTTCTTCATTCTTGGCAGTCTGTTCTTGATAAGGATCTCCTTGAGGAAGAACCTCACCAGTGGGACTTGATATTCTTCTGCTCCCAATTCTCCCAGACTGTGCAGTATTCGTGTGATTCGTAGATTATTGTGAGGATTGTTTGTCAAATTTTCAAATCGTGACGCGAAATTTTCTGCTCGTTCAACTTCAGTTGTTTCTTTGTCTTCCTCCTCCCCCACTATTTTTACGCCGAAGAATTTCAGCATCATCTTGTAAGCTCTGCGCAATCGTTGCTGAACTTCTGAGGTGTTGATCATTAGGCGTGTTTCTTGCGGATTTAGGGGAGTAGAGTAGAAATTTCGGCCTTGTGTCCGAGTTGGAAAAAGCCATTGGATATAATCATGATTGAGTTCTAACAGTTCATAATCATCTTGCCATTTGTGCAGTATTGTTTCAATGAACTCGCCGTGGGGTTCAAACTTTTTCAAATTCATGTAGAACTGGTAATTTGGCATGGAGGATTGAGGCTCTTGCTTGCAGATCAGTACTTTAGCTTGAGCTTCTGCTTCTTCTGGTGGTGGTGGTTTTGCAGCGGCTTTTGCGGCCTGGTCCGCGCGTCTATTACCTTTTGGAATTTCATCACGGCCTTTTTGATGGCCACGACAGTGCATGATGCTGACAGCACTCGGTTTCCACACTGCTTCCAGGAGGGCCGTGATTTCTGCAGCATATTTAATTTGTTTCCTGAAGATGTGAGTAGGCCTCTTTCTTTGTAGAGTGCACCATGTGCATGGACTGTCATGAAGGCGTACTTGGAATCTGTATAGATATTTACTCTTTTGCCTTCAGAAATTTCAAGGGCTCTGGTTAAGGCTGTTATTTCAGCTAATTGTGCCGATGTATGGCCTTGCAGTGGCTTTGCTTCGATAATTTCTTCTGTTGAGACTACTGCATAGCCGGAGACTTTCTTCTCATCATCCATGTAGCTGCTACCATCAGTGAATAGCTGTAGATCGTATTTGTCTAGGGGTACGTCTTTCAAATCCGGCCTGCTACTGAACACTTCTTCCATGACTTGGAGGCATTCATGATCTGGATCCTCTTCACAGTCAGGCAGTAAAGTAGCAGGGTTCAAGGTAGCGATGAGGTCCAAATGAACCCGTGGATTTTCACACATCATGGCTTGGTACTTCGTCATCCGGCTGTTGCTAAACCAGTAACCTCCTTTGACATCCAGCAGAGCCTTGACAGCGTGGGGCACCTTGACATGAAGAACTTGTCCAAGGGTCAGCTTGTCTGCTTCTGCTATCAGCATTGCGGTGGCAGCCACTGCTTTCAGGCATGGGGGTAGGCCGCAGGCCACAGGGTCGAGTTGCTTGGAGAGGTAGGCCACAGGCCTCAGCCATGAGCCAAAGGTCTGGACCAATACTCCTGTTGCTGTTTGGTTATGTTCATGTACGAACAGCTGGAAAGGCTTGCTATGATCTGGCAGACCCAGCGCAGGAGCTTCCATCAGCAGAGTCTTTAATTTCAGGAACGCTGCTGTTTGCTCTTCTTCCCAATGAAAGGGGTCTAGTTCTTCCCCCTTGGTGGCTTGATGAAGCGGCTTGGCAATATCTGCGAAGTTGGGGATCCACAGGCGGCAGAAGCCTGCAGCTCCCAGGAACTCACGGACTTGTCTCCTGGTCTTTGGTTGGGGTATGCGGCACACTGCTTCTTTTCTTTCTGCCCCCAGCGCACGTTTGGTACCTGTTAACTGGAAGCCCAGGTATTTTACACTCTGTTTACATATTTGTGCTTTCTTTTTAGAAACTCTGTAACCTGCTTGGCTTAGTAGATGTAGCAAAGCTTTTGTGGCGGATAAACAGTCTTTTTCTGTGGGAGAAGCCAGCAATAAATCATCAACATATTGGAGTAACACTACTTTGTCTGGCTGAGCGTTGAAGGCGAGGAGATCTTGGCTGAGCGCGCACCCAAAAATCGTGGGCGAATTTTTGAAACCTTGAGGGAGGCGCGTCCACGTCATTTGATGACGCGCCCCCGTGGTAGACTCTTCCCACTGAAATGCAAAAAGGGGCTGGCTTGCTGGAGCCAGGCGGATGCAAAAGAAAGCGTCTTTTAAATCAAGCACTGTGTAATATTGTGTATCTCCGGGGATTAACGCCAACAAATTGTATGGATTTGGAACCACAGGGTGTAGTGTTACTGTGGCCTCGTTGACAGCTCGTAAATCTTGGACAGGGCGGTATTCTTGTGTGCCTTCTTTCAATACTGGCAGTAGGGGTGTGTTCCATGGTGACACGCAGAATTTTAATATGCCGTTATCTTTAAGTCTCTGTAAATGTATTTGTATATTCTGCTTGGCTTTCTGTGGGATATGATATTGTCTTAGGGCCACCGGCGTTGCGCCGGGCTTTAATTCCACATATACCGGGGGTATGTTTATGGCAAGTCCTGGCGGGTTTTCCTCCGCCCACACCCCAGGAATTTCGAGGAGTAGTGCATGCGGGTCTGGCGCGGCAGGCAGAGTAGGTGCCGTGCGCCATTCTTCCTCCCTTGGCATAACTACTGCAATTTTCACAGATTGTGGATTGTGCGGACTGGCTGGATTATGCTGCCGAACAGAGCCGCCACTCTCGGGCAGGTCTAATTGAGCGTGACCCCCGGGAAGGAACGTAATTTGGGCTTGCAATTTGCACAGGATATCCCGCCCCAGGAGTTGGATGGGACATTCGGGCATATACAAAAATTCATGTTCAACATTATGCCCACCCACACTACATTTTCTAGAAGCAAGAAAAGGATATTTAGCAGACACTCCCATTGCCCCCATAATATCGACCTCATTTCCCATTGGGGGTGCAATTTGTTTAGTGACAACAGAATATTCGGCACCGGTATCAACCATAAAAACTTCATCTTTATTTCCCACTCTCATAGTGACCGTGGGCTCGTGGCTACCGAGCGGGATGGGCCCAGGTCCCCGTCAATATGCATCCTGCCCTTCAAATGATGTCCCCGCCAGTCCCACAAACCCCGCTCCATTCCCTTCACTTCTCTCATACCTTCCGTCTGTTACCTGGCCGTTAGGGGCTTGACCTCCCGCCTCCCCAACTTCACCCTGTCCCCCAAATTTAGCCAAAAATGCAGGACAGTCGTTTTTCCAGTGACCTTCACCCCGGCACCACGCGCACTGATTGGGTCCTAGGGGTTCCCTAGGGGCTCCCCTACCTCTTCCTCGAGCCCCCCTACCCCTTGCCCTCCCTCTCTCTCCATTATTCTGGGGATCCTGCTTCTTATTTCTCCCCGCTATCATTATAAAATGACTCTTGTTTTTAATGCAATATCTCCATATATCTATATACGGGTATTGTTCAGGATGCCCATACTGCTCTGTGACTTGGGAGTGTACCTTCTGTACCAACTCCGGGTCCATTGACCCCTGCTCTGGCCATCCTGGGACTAATATCGGCCACACAACTGTACACATTACTTTTAATTTCTCTTTTGTCAATTCTACCCCATAGTCATGGGTTTTATAGAATGCATCGAAATTTCGCACCATATACTCTAGGGGCGTCTCCCCCTCCTTTACCTTCTTGGGCTTTGATGACCCGTTACCCATTGTCACTCCTGAAAACAGTACTTTTTGCTATACAGATATATTATTTCAACAACAATTAAAATCTACAGTCTGATACTTCAATCAACAGTCCTTTCGTGTCTGAGGCGCTTCCCCCTTCAGTAGCCGACTGCAGTCGCCTGAGCCGAAAACGTACGTTCGGGGTCCAATCTCGTATTTGCTTCCTCGCGGAGCGAGTAGGCGCACGTTCACTCACAACACTCGAGTCAGTTCATTCACAGCACATTCCGTATCAGATACTTTCAGTACAATACAGAACATATATCATTTCAACTCTTTCCATTAGCCGAGGGTGTATTCCCTCCTTTGTGGCTCCTTATACCCCGTAATTTGAACTCTAACTCTTGACTGCGTGTGACTATGTGCACCCCGTTCCTTACCTACACTTTCCGTCTGCAATTCCAATCTGCTTTATGGATAATCTACCCACTCAGCACCACTATCTCTGCAGCTATCGCTGGCTCCACTTATGAGCCCTTTTCACTACACGGCGTACACACTAGGCACTGACTCAGGCTCTTAGCCCAGTCACAGAAAAACTCTCCTCCTTTCCCGTTTACCCACGTGGTGAAGCTCCGTTTACAAACACTAACTGACTTATGCAACTCCACGTGGCTACCTCCTCCCTCTCTTACAGAACTACACTTTGATTGGCATTCAATTCCCCCGAATCCAGACACCCGCTAGCCACTCTGGCTCCTCAGCAATGTCAGTGCTATCAGCGGCGGGCTAGATATGCCAATAGGATGGTGGCCATCGCATCCTCTTATCCGTCTATCTCAGTCGGACGTTTCCCTTAGATACCGGTATCTCCTTCAGACATACAAAACATAGAAGACACGTTACCTATCGCCGGCGCTGCTCGCTGTTTCCCAGACTCGTGGTGTCCCAGTTCCCGGGCGGGGGTCCGTTTGGGACGAGACGAGGTCCACTGAACAGGAAATCCTGCTTGGCGCCTGCAGATGTCAGCTCACCTTCAACGGACGCCCAACCAGCGGGATTCTCGTGCACCTGCAGTCAATATCGACGCACTGTGTTCAGCAGCCGTTGCCTGTGTCTTGGCAAGGGCCCGTATCCCGGCTATCGAGCCCCCAAGAAATGTAGCCGGAGTCAGACAGGTTCACTTCATTAACGGCGCCGGACCAGACACAAGCAAGGATTGTCCAAACACGAGTCTCTTCAGGAAAGGCAAACGTTTATTGTGTCGTCACACAAGTGCTCACACAGGATTGAATCTCTAAAAGTGAGCCCCTCTTTCACCCCGTGCAAGGGGTCTTATACTCAAACATACGTAATTAGGTACATCCCAATTAGCCCACCTCCCGCTGACACTTTATTCCACCCCACGTGGGTTAATACCTCCCATCATTAGCATGAACACAAAGAACATTCCACATTTAACTATAAATTGATACACTTCATGTTAGTTTGACAGTCTGTGATTTGTTTGTGCTGTCTTTCTCCGGCCAGCGCCTCCCTCCCTGTTGGCTTTGTTTATTCAGCTAGCCAGGGACCTAGTCTGTTTTCTATGTTCTCTTTGTTCCTCGGCACATCGCACTGACCTTGCTTCATTCATAAATCTTTCTGTCTCTCTGTGCCAAGAGCTGGCCGGATCCTGCCTGGATTTCTTGTTAGCTTTTCTAATCTACCACACATTCCTTAAATTCTACGTGAGCTCAGCTCTTCTCTTCTAAATGAAATCTATTCTATTTACTTGGTGAACCAATATTCTGAACAAGATGGCTGCCTGGCTCATAGTGGCAACCATCTTCCAGCCTGATTCTCCTTCAGTTTCACTGAGGCGATTCTGCACTTCGGCTCGCTGATATATATATATATATATATATATATATTTAAAAAACACATGGGGGGTAGCGCTCAACCTAAACGAAGCATTCAGTGCGGGTGCATCTCAAAAATAAAATACAAAACAAAACCCTGGAGAGAGCACTCCAGACAAACGCATTCAAAAAACCTGCAACAACAGCTTCATGCATGCTTATACCAGCTTTTACCACTATTTAACCTTGATCTGCGGGAGCTCCATGAAGGGGACTTGTTCCTCTGTGAGTTTATCCCATGATGGGCAGTCATTAGGTTTGCAGAGTAGGACCTGCCAGAGGGTGGATTACAGTGACGCTGTTGGCAGGCTTAAACAATTCACGGCCGTTCATTGCGAACCAAATTTCCACCGTTTTATTCAACAAAGCTTAGATTTAAGAATTTTTCACCATGTGGTAAAAGCTGGTATTATGTACCCATGTATGGAGCTATTGTTGCAGGTTTTTGAATGTGTTTGTCTGGAGTGCTCTCTCCGGGGTTTTGTTTGTATTTTATTTTTGAGATGCACCCGCACTGAAACGCTTAGTTTAGGCCGAGTGTATATATATATACACACACAGGGTGTCCATAAAGTCTCTTTACAATTTAAAAAATTTATTCCAAAGGCAAATGAAAAGACAGATAAGAGAGAATTATTACAAAATGAGACGTGTATATATTTAAGTTTTTTTGCCTCATTTAATACACCTCTATATGGGCACCATTAGTTGCACGAAGCACATCAAGACGGTGCTGGATTTCTTGCCATGTTGGCTGTAGCTTCCCCTCATCAATGGTGGCATCAGTGATCCTCTGTTTTAGATTAGTGACGTCCCTTTGTACCTTTGTTCCATACACCATATCTTTAACATAACCCCATAGAAAGAAGTGGAGGGGAGTGATATCTGTGAACGAGGTGGCCAGGGAATTGGGCCCCCCCTTCCAATCCACCGCTCTGGAAATGTTTCATTTAGGAAGTCACCAACACGCAGTCCCCAATGTGGTGGTGCAGCATCTTGCTGGAAAATGATGGTTGCTTGAAGGTCATGTAGTTGTGGTGCCGCGTATTCAGTCAAAAGGTCAAGGTAAATATTTGCAGTAATTGATGTATCGAAGAAAAACGACTTCTTTCTATGGGGTTATGTTAAAGATATGGTGTATGGAACAAAGGGACGTCACTAATCTAAAGCAGAGGATCACTGATGCCACCATTGATGAGGGGAAGCTACAGCCAACATGGCAAGAAATCCAGCACCGTCTTGATGTGCTTCGTGCAACTAATGGTGCCCATATAGAGGTGTATTAACCCTTTCACTGCTGAGGCATTTCACCACTGTGTGCTGAGCTAATTTTTACCGCTTTCGCTCATCATGTTTAAACGCGATTTGAAGCCACATTTTATTAAATGACCCAGACATATTATATATTGTTCTTTCCGGCAGACTCCGCAGATTCATAATATATAATTTTTATATGTATACGTCATGTCCTGCCTGTATATTATGACAAAAATGCAATAAAATTGAATTTTTAATCATCTGCAGTGTGTAAAGTGGTTTTTTTCACACTTTATCACATGAGCGTTTGCGGTTATGTTTTCTATGGGGTGCGCTTGTACAAAAATTAGAAATGCGGACTTGTTACATTTTTGGGGGGGGAATTACGTGATTTTTAGCAAACGCACCCCATAGAAAAAAATCATTAGTGCAGCATCATTGTTCACTTTATAATTGAAATGTGAACAATATTGCTGCATTAATAAAAAAAACATGTTTTTTTATTTATTTATTATTTTTTTAATATTTTCTTTTACTTTTCTACCTAGTCATGTTGGGTATCATTCGAAAGGCCATAGGAACCCCCTATCTCCACCAGGGGATTTCCTTAGGAAATCCCCGGGCAGCCAGGGGTTCCCCGGCTATTTGACGTCATCACGCTATGCGTGATGACGTCGGGCAGCAAGGGGGGACCTGGGGGTGGAGCCGCCATCCAAGATGGTGGCTCCCACCGGAGCTAGGCCGCACTTCGGCGCCGCAAGGCGCTGAAGTGCGACCTGGCGCTTGAGGGGTTAAAGACAGGCACCGATTAAAAGGGGAGACTCTTCCCTTTTAAGCGGTGCCTGCTTTTGGCGCTGCTCCTTCCCGATCGGGAGGGAGAGGGATCCGAACGGATCCCCCCTCTCCCTTCCAGGCTATCTCCCGGCATTGCCGGGGGGTTGCCAGGGGGTTGCCTGGAAATGACGTCATCACGCGTGGCGCGATGATGTCATTTACATGGGGAGGAGCTTGACTTCAGCGTCTGAGGACGCTGAAGTCAGAACGCCGCGGGACCCCGGACAGAGAGGTGAGTATCTCCGCCGGGGGTCCCGCACAGCTGATGACGTGTGGGGCACGTCCTCAGCATGTAACGTGCATCAATGAGGACGTGTCCCACACGTCTTCAGCAGTGAAGGGGTTAAATGAGGCAAAAAACCTTAAATCTATACGTCTCATTTTGTAATAGTTTTCACTTATCGGTCTCTTCATTTGACTTTGGAATAATACATTTTTGAAATTGTAAAGAGACTTTATGGACACCCTGTGTCACGGTTCCCGGATCCCACCACGCAGTCCTTAAAGCCCAACACTCCACAGAGCCCAAAAGCTACCAACAGGGAAGCCGTAGAAGAATCCCTAACTGTCTGGTCCTTAGAATTGGCCAGGTATACTAGCTAGACAGAAAGGGTTAATTAAAGACAATGTCGTAATACAAAACCAGGTCAGCAACACGGGGGTAGTCAGACGAGACAGAATCAGGAATACAGAGTATAGAATAGTCAAATGGGAATAGCCAGGTCGATATCAGTGCAGAAGCGTAGTACAAGGAAATTGTCTAGGGCAACGGAAGGCAGAATAGTCAGAAAACAAGCAGAGGTCAATAACAGGTTAAATCACGAGAGAATTCAGGTACAAGGAGCTCAGGTATGGATAACCACGATCTGGCACTGCTTAGAAGGAACTGTTGGTTTTTAAAAGACCTTCACCAGACCGGCACCCTCTCAAGCCGCGCCTCATGCAGCCACCTCCCTGCCTGTTTCAATTTAAACCAGGTGTTGGTGAGCGAGCAGCATCAGACATGCTGCCCTCAAGCACACCGGAAAGGCTGGAAGCCCCCAACATTACACCCTGTATATATAAAATATATTAACATACACAGTAGATATGCAGGTGATAATACTGTGCAAAAGTGCTAATATTTATATTCACAGGAAGCCATAAAATTACAGGGAAAAGTACAGATAAATCATCCTAATGTTGCAAAGGGGCAGATTGAAAAAATATTGCATGCTTTTCCAAAAGGCACAATCCAGATACGGTGAATAATAGTCTGTGTACTTCAAAAGGTAGAAAATGTGATAGCCCAGACCACTTCCTTTTTTTTCCTTTCTTTCTTTACCTTTGAAGTATGCACTTAGTTTATTATTCACTGTACCTGGATTGCGCCTTTGGGAAAATATTGCATGCTTTTTCATCATGCCCTTTTGCAATATTAAGAGGATTTATTGCACTTTCCTCCTAGTTTTGCAGCATTATATGTGTGTAAATATTAGCAACTTTACACAAAATTATAAATTGTAGATCTACTAATATAGAAACATAGAAAAAAGTCGGCAGATAAGAACCTTTCGGCCCATCTAGTCTGCCCAATTACATGGATACTTTACCTGGATTTATCTTTTGTTTAGGATAGCCTTATGCCTATCCCATGCTTGCTTAAATTCAATTACTGTATTGGCCTCTACCACTTCTACTGGAAGACTGTTCCATGTATCCACCACCCTCTCAGTAAAATAATGCTTTCTGATGTTACTTTTAAACCTTTGCCCCTCTAATCTAAGACTATGTCCTCTTGTTTTGCTACTTTGTTTCCTTTTAAATATACTCCCTTCCTCTACCTTGTGGATTCCCTTTACGTATTTAAATGTTTCTATCATTTCTCCTCTGTCTCGTCTTTTTTCCAAGCTGTACATGTTAAGATCATTAAGCCTTTCCTGGTAACTTTTCTCCTTCAAGCCGTACACCATTTTAGTAGCCCTTCCCTGAACTCTCTCTAAGATGTCTCGATCCTTCTGGAGATACGGTCTCCAGTACTGCACACAGTACTCCAAGTGAGGTCTCACCAGTGCTCTGTACAGTGGCATGAGCACTTCCCTTTTCCTACTGCTAATATATATTTTTGGGAGGGGGGGATTGCACCTTTGGGTTTAATATTGCATGCATTTTCCATGTCCTGACTCTTGGTTCTCTTCAAATCTGTTGAAGAACCAGTCCAATAATGACAACGGGCTAGATTCACTAGGGCTCGCCTGCTTTGCTCTAGAAATAAGCTGTGAGATCTCATGGGAATCTATCAGGCTTAAAAAGTTATAATTTCCAAGAGCTGGGATCCCTAAGGGTCGCTTCTTTTAAATGTCCTTGGAGAATGACTAAATTCTTTACCATAGTAGCAGAAAAACACAAGCACTGTATTATTTTGGCCATTAATCTCATTTATCCATGCGCACAAATTGCACATAGCCCTACACCAGGTGTCTCGAACGCAAATTACCCGAGGGCCACTGGATAAGTATTCATATCCCATGGGGGACGCATGCAAAATTTCAAACTCATTTAAAAACAATTATATTTAACTTATTATTTATTAAACTGAAGTTATATCAAAATGCAGTATTTTATTAAAATATATTTAATTATAATAATTATAAATAAAATATAAAAACATTAAAAGAATTATTAAAATATATATTAAAATATACATGAAAAAAATAAAATGCAGTGGCATCGTTACTTTTATTACAATATATTTAATTAAAATAGTAATATAAATGAAATATATAAAAATATATTAAAATAATTAATAGAATTAAATTTAAATACAATAAAATATGTGAAAAAATGAATGCAGCGGCATGGTTACTTTTATAAGGGGGCGAAAAAACAATGACCCCGTTTTTAGAACTAAAAAAAGATGTCTTTTTAACTGTATTTAATTTTATTATTTTTATTTAATATTAATTTTATTATCCTTTTGTTTTTACAAATTAAATAGTGGCCAGATTCTGGCCTTTTCAATGACACCTCAACAGTCTTTGCAGCTCTTATGGATCCAGAGATTTTGTTGTTGTTAGTTGCGAAGTAGTGTCCGACCCATCGCGACCCCATGGACAATGTTCCTCCAGGCCTTCCTGACCTCTACCATCTTCAGGAGTCCATTTAAGCTCACGCCTACTGCCAGTGACTCCATCCAGCCGCCTCATTCTCTGTCGTCCCCTTCTCCATTTGCCCTCAATCTTTTCCAACATTAGGCTCTTCTCCAGTGAGTCCTTCCTTCTCATTAGGTGACCAAAATACAGGAGTTTCATCTTCAGGATCTGGCCTTCTAAAGAGCAGTTATGGATCCAGAGATACCGGGGTCCAAAGGACCCCTGCATCTCTTGTAATGGGATCCTGCTGGCCAGGGGGAATCCCAGAGGGTGATGTCACTGCGCACCAGATCAGCACCGAGTAGGGGCCCAACAGGACTGGCGTGGAGCGTCCTGTGCACTGGGGAGGGAATCCCCATGATGCTCCATGCACTTGCTGCTCCTGCAGTTCAGGAAGGCCAATCTGGCCAACCCCCCCCTAATCCGGACCATCAGGAGGTGCCCATGTGTCCGATGGGTCAGTCCACTCCCATCTGCGGGCCATTTGTAACTGGTCCCCTGGCCGGTACTTTGAGACCCCTGCCCTACACACTCAAACAGGTAATCGGAGGTACTGCACCCTTGAGTGTGCCATTTCTGTTGTATGGGAATTTGAATGGAATATACGCCAGCGATGACTATCAAGTGCTGTAACTATTCACCGAGACAGAGTAAAGAAAGAGTCAAATCTAAAAGAATAAAAAAAGTTTTCTTTCTTGACTCTCATACAAGTGATTTGCCTCCCTCGCGGTTTATATCCTCAATAGAATACATTGCACACTTGGTCCATTAGGGAAAGAGACAAAAATGTCAGCCGGTGAGTCATCCTTGTTGGTATTTATGGTATTGAAAAGAATAAAAAGGGGTTTATGATGGAGAATTCTTCTCGAGATGCATATACAATTTCATTGAAATCATTTTTTGATGAATACTTAAAAGGGCACATTTACTCTGATGACATTTGCGTATTTATAGAAAGGTGACTGCGACTTTTTCAACAAGAAAGCTTCCTTTTCGAATAATAAAAGAAGAGCTCCGAGCTGTATCAATACTTGTCTCGCTCGCTCTAATTTCCAAGTCAAGTAATCCCATTTAATCACGATTTCCTATTAAAGGAAACAATTCTCGTGGGTTTTTCAATAACAGCCGCTCAGTGGATGCTAATTTCCTTGATTATTATTATTATTAAATTTATTTCTCTAACATTCAGCTAGCGGCCCACGCTTCCACTCATTGCGGCCAGATTAGCCGGGGACGTTCAAACAGGAACAATATGATTATTGAATATTGCCATTAATCATTCCCACAGCTAAAGGTTCAGACGGCCGGCGTTACAGCAACTCACGACCTACTTATAGAGAGCTACACACGGCCAAATGAAATGTAAATTATATTAAAATAAATAAGATGTAATTACCTTTCAGAGAATGCATAGGATGCCCTATGACCTGCTACAATATACACACTTAACTTCCGTTGACCTATGGGCTTCATTCACTAAGCATCGAGTAAGTGGCGGCAAACCTACCTTGGCTGTTATTTCCAGGACACCTTTAGCATTTGCGAGTCCCCACACAGCCGCCCACTTAATATACACACACGCAATGTATACAGTCACACAAACACATTTGCATGTAGACCGGATCACATACGCATGCACACACACCCATATACATGCGTGCACATACACACACTCAT